>CAWUFW010000382.1:2880000-3480000 GCA_963921515.1 Calotriton arnoldi | reverse complement strand
GGTCGTGGATCCTATGTCAGGAGGCCCTCTGCCTCTGGACATGACTGGAACATCAGGGCATATCCCTGGTGGTTCAACACCTCGCAGGTTCTCTGAACGCCAGGGCGGACGAACTCAGCCGCAGGTGCATGATGGATCATGAATGGCGTCTTCACTCGGAGGTAGTGCAAGGTCTCTTTCAGCAGTGGGGAGAGCCTTGGTTAGATCTATTCGCCACCGAAGAGAACGCGCAATGTCAGCAGTTCTGCGTGTTGGAATTTCCAAGGCGGCACTCGCTAGGCGACACTTTTCGTCGCGAGTGGAGTTGCGGTCTTCTATACGCCTTTCCGCCTATACCATTTCTGCCCGGAGTGCTAAAGAAGACCAAGCGCGACCGGGCCCAGGTCATTGTTGTGGCTCCGGATTGGGCACGAAGAGTCTGGTATCCCGAGCTGCTCAACATGGCCATCGATCCTCCGATCAGACTGCCTCTTTGGGAGGATCTTCTGTCGCAGGAGCAGGGGACGGTCCTCCACCCGAACCGGTCCAGCCTCCACCTCCTTGCGTGGAGATTGAGCGGCGGCAGTTGACGTTGTTTGACCTGCCTCCCGAAGTCTGCGATGTTATCTTGGCAGCCAGGCGTCCTTCCACTAAGACGGTATACGCCTGCAGATGGAACAAATTTGTGGCATGGTGCGCAGCAAAGGCTGTGGATCCCCTTTCCGCCGCTCTTTCTGAGGTTCTCTTGTTCCTCCTTTCTTTGGCCCAGCAGGGCTCTGCTCTGGGCACTCCAAAGGGCTACCTCTCGGCCATTTCAGATTTCCTTAGGCTTCCTGATCAGCCTTCTCTTTTCAAGTCCCCTGTTGTAAATAGATTCCTTAAAGGGCATTACTCATCTTTTTCCTCCTGTTCCCTTCGTAATGCCTCAGTGGGACTTGAATTTGGTTCTTACCTACCTCATGTGCGCTCCGTTTGAGCCGCTACATAACTGTCCTCTTAGACTTCTCACTTTGAAAACTGCCTTTCTGGTGGTCATCACCTCTGCACGCAGGGTGAGTGAGCTACAAGCTCTTTCTTCCAAGCCTCCCTTTCTGGCTGCCCATCCGGACAAGGTCGTTCTGAGAACTAGACCTTCCTATCTTACCAAGGTGGTTACTTCTTTCCACATTGGCCAAACCATCACTTTGCCCACCTTCTTTCCGCCTCCGCATCCTTCAAAAGAGGCTCCACCGTCTGGATCCAAAACGTGCGCTTTCCTTCTACTTGGATCGCACCAAACAATTCCGGGGGGACGACCAGCTCTTTGTTGGTTACGTGGGTGCTAAGAAAGGTTGGGCCGTGCACAAACGAACCATCTCCAGGTGGGTCGTTCTGTGCATCAAAGCCTGCTACTTTTTGGCAAAGAAGGAGCCTCCAGTGGGGCTGCGCGCCCATTCCACCAGGGCGACAGCAGCTACTACTGCTTTGGGACGAGGAGTCCCCCTGAATGACATCTGTCAGGCAGTTATGTGGGCATCGCTGCACACGTTCACAAACACTACTGTCTAGACAGCAAAGTCCAGAGAGACGTCTTCTTTGGCCGTTCTGTTCTCCAGGACTTTCTGGTGTGAACTTGGTTTGCAGACCCACCTCCTGGGTTGGTATTGCTGGGGTATCTATTCTAAGGTAAGGAATCTATAACTAGCTGTTTCTTTCAGATGAACAAGTTACTTACCTTCGGCAACAATATATCTGTAAGAAACATAGGTTAGTTATAGATTCCTTACCGCCCCACCCATCCTCCCTGTTCTGCAAACTGACTTCTAGGGTTAAGTTCATCCTTTCAGGGCCCTAGTTTTGTGCACCAGTAGTCAGTGTCTTGCATGGCTCTGCGCTTCTGGCGTGGAAAGTCGTGTGCAGAACTGACAGCGCGCGAGGGCGGTGTCTAAGTACCGACCGCGACGTCATCCCGGTCGAACACGACGCTGACGACGAACGCGGAGTCGACCGACGCCACCTTCCGACGCGCAGGGGTACTGCTGACGAAAAACTTTCCGGATCCTGTCTGACGCCTGGGGGTAATTCTAAGGTAAGGAATCTATAACTAACCTATGTTTCTTACAGATATATCGTTACCGGAGTTAAGTAACTTGTTCTTCTGGACCAATAGATAGATTCTCATTGGAAGCCTGCATTTCCTCCGGGATCCGGATCTTGTGCCTTATAAATCTCTCCAATAGCATATCCAATTCCATAGAAATTGGTGATTTACAGAGTCCCCTATATTCCTCCCGCCTGAGTGCTAAGCTTTCAGCAAGACCCCACTGATGAAGTTTCTCCCACCAGTCTGTTAATCTTGGGGCCAAATGGGACTTTCAGCAACTGGTGAGAAGGGGTTTCGCCAGCAATAGTGCCAGGTTTGTGAATTGCACCTCTACTTCGGAACCCCTTCGGACTCATGGGCAACCCCAGTATGCAGCGTTCCATGGTATGCCATCGGGCCTGGCCTGTGACCTCACCCAGCGCTCTGGCTGCTCCTGCCCAGAATTCTGATAATTGTGGGCAGGCCTGTAGCATTTGGAGCTAGTCCATCCCCTCTACCCAGCAACGGGGGCCTATCGAGGACGCAGCAGGGTATATCAGGTTGATTTTATGAGGCGTTAAGTATGCCCGTTGTAGAATGGCAAATTAAATTTAAGTCTTGAATTGCAAGACACTTTTTTTTTTGGTATTCCAGCAGACTCGCCAATTCCTTGTTGGAGAGTGTCCTGCCTAAGTCCATCTCCCACCTCTCCCTTAGTGTTGTAAGTGGTGTCATTCGATGGTCTTGGAGACCTTTATATAGCCATCGCCCTAAGTATCTACCATGCCCCATTGAGTGCAACGCCACAGTAGCTCATGAGTCAATGTATGTATCGCAGGAAACTGGCATGAGTTAGGAAGAGGGTGTCCAGGAGGTTGTGTGTATGAAGTCTTCGTGTGTCATAAGAGAGCTTTCTGCAAACAGGTCACCAACTGTGGTGATTCCTTCTCGTTCCCAGGGTGCAAGCCTCTTATTTGTTAAGGTGTTTGAGACAGTAGGGAGGCCTTGCAGGGGTATGTTGGGTGCATACCCCGCCTGAACCAAGGAATACATCATTGCTATTTTCCAGTACGTCATCGCAATGCGTAACAGAAACGTAAGTGTAGGCAGCGTGGGAACACCAGGGCACAGCAGGCGGTGCAGTTGGCCACACTGTAATTGGGCTTCAGTAAAATCTATTTCTAACAGATAATGGCCGCCGAGCCAGTATGACAACCACTGCAGTTGCCCGGTTATACAGTAAGTCTTAAAATCGGGAACCCCTAGTCGTCCATTATCCGTTGGAAGTTGGAGCTTTGCTAAGCTAACTCTACGACGCCACTGCCCCCATATCAGATCAGTCAGAGTGTTGAGTTGTCGGAAGAACCCTGCGGGAATTACAATTTGTAAATTCACAAAATGGTATAGAAGGCGCGGCAACATCGCCATTTTGGCCAGTGCCAGCCACAGACCAGGGTAGTGTAGTCCAAAAGGCCACCTGTGATTTGACCGCTGCGATTGTGTTTGAAAGGTTGCCTTCTAACACGTCAAGCCAACTCTGTATATCTGAATCCAGAGGTACAGGAAGGTGGAAGGGCCTACTGGGATCATTTATTCCCCAAAGTACAAGGTGGGCTCTGCATACGTGCCAGCGAAAGAGTACGCACAAAATTTGTCTGCATTGATGCGGAGGCCAGAAAGGGGTCCCAGAGGTAGATAACAATTGGGCCATTTCTGTCTGCGCTTCTTGAATATCTTTGAAATACAAGATCATGTTGTCTGCATATAGCGAAATCTTACGGACTGTGTTGCCCACTGGAATCCCCAAATGTCCTACTTCCTGTCTAATTCATTGTGTTATGGGTTCAATCGTGAGGATAAAGAGTTGCGGGGAAACAGGGCAACCCTTCCTAGTGCCTCGCCATACCGGAAAGGATTGGGATATATGGGATACCTGTTCTAGCATGAGCAGTATAGAGTAACTTGACCCATCGGATGTTGGCCTGAGGTATCCTGAATCGAGTCAAGGTGGTGAGCATAAAGTCCTAATCTGAGGAATCAAACGCCTGGTGGATGTCCAACGAGAGACAACAGACCTGTGATTAACCTCTTCCGTGCTCATGACGGCCCCCGGCCGTCATGAGTCACGGTGGGCGTGTGCTCACGAAGCGCGGGGGCTGTCCGAGCCACGCCCGCGATCGGAATGTCCACCTGGGCGGAATTCCGGCCGCAGCGAAGCTGTTAAATGGCATCCATGATCTGGAACAACCGCTGGATATTTAACAAGGTATTTCAGTGAGGTACAAACCCACACTGTGTGTATCAATCGAGGGAGGATCGGAAGCAGTCTACAGGCGAGAGCCTTACTAAGTATCTTATACTTGTTGTTTAATATTGATAGCGGGCGGTATGAGGTTTACTCTAGTGGGGGCTTCCCAGGTTTCAGTAAGGATGTGACCAGGGCTTCTCTGGTGGAGGAAGGAAGGAGGCCTGTGTCTAGGGATGTATTGTACAATTTTTCTAACTGTGGGATCAGCTGAGCAGAGTAAGTAGAGTAGAATTCCACCGGGAGTCCATCGGATCATGGCGTTTTATTGTGTGCCTGTTCCTTCAGGGCCCCTCTAATTTCATTCGCCGTAATAGGAGTAGAAAGGTCCTCCCTATCTGCTGCTTGCACCCTGGGAAGGCACACCCCACGAAGGCACTCCAGCAGCTCTGTAGGGTTAGGAGTGGGGTCTGCAGAGCATACTTCCGTGTAGTAATCCTGAAATGCTGTATTAATCTCAAGCTGTGTGGCCACCGTTCCCAGGGCCGTGGTATCCACGGCAAAGATCGTTGTGGGGGAGAGGTCTAGACGTATCATACTCGCCAAGATTGTGCGCGATCGGTCCACCTCCCTGTGTACCCTCTGTGTATACTGGCGATAGACTGCCACCTGGAGGCATTCTACCAGCTCCGCGTACTACACCCTGGCCTCCTGTAATCGAGGTGCTGCGTTTGTGTTGTCCAACACTGCCTTCTCAAGGGGGCGCAGTGAGGCCTCTACTTTTTTGAGACCTTGGAAAATCACCCTCCTAGTTCCTACCACCGAATTAATAGCAGTGCCGCAAATCACTACCTTAAATGCTTCCCATTCTTTTGATAAATGAGGAAGCAGTGCCAGTTCTGGTCGTAAAATATGCATTAATGGTGTTGCAAAAGATAGTGTCTTCCAAAAGGCCAAGCTGGAGCTGCCATGTGGGGATAGAAGCTGGTACCCTATGCTTGTGAAATCTCCAGGGGATTATGATCTGATGTGATCTTGCCTAACTGGCATGGGTGCGCTGGCCATAGGAAGCGATCCAACCATGTGTGCAGGGCATGTGGATGTGAGAAAAAATAATATTCTCTCATACCTTGATTCTGACTACACCACACATCAAACAATTCCCAGTCATCCACCCACTGCTGCAACATTCGGGCTTGGCGGGCTGGAATGGTCTTGGGCAGCGGGGGGATAGGTAGGGTTTGATCTATCAAGTGCAACATCCAGTACCGCATTAAAGTCTCCCCCTAGCACCCGGAGGTAACTCAGCTAGTACAGCTGACAGGTGTGTATAGAAGGTGTATACAAAATAGAACCTATGTTCAGCACTCTCATAGATACATGTAATTGGCCATCATGCCATGGATAAGTTTAACAACACAAACATTATTTAGACACAGCTTCACATTTAGCACCCTATTCAATGGTCAATGATATTTTTTTTTTAAATTTAAATAAGTGCAAGAGTCCATCAATTCATAGTCAACTTGTCGGTTTATTCATTTGGTACTTCCAGCAAGGATTCTGCCTAACACGTGTTTCGTCTAACATAGACTTTTTCAAGGCTGGAAATATGAATATCATACATGTTGGTTTTTGTTCGTACAAAAAAGATGGTGAGATTAAAATATTGATACATCATAGTGATTAGCCATTGTTTTCAAAAAGTTAAGTGGCAGTAAAGCGAATCTCTAGTGATAAGAGACGAAATAAGGATGAGAGAGAAGTACTATCAATACTTGGCTAGAAAGAGAAAAAAAATTTTAAGAGAAAATTTTAGTCACCACGATAGACAAGGAGAAGAAAAATGATGAACAAGTGTGAGATAGAAGCAATTATTTCCATTAGCCACCAATGGTAAAATCCAAGCTTCACCCTAAATAGTGTCATTATAAGTAAAGATGTGAAGAAATATCACACGTGATTCTACCCACCAGTTAGTTAGAAGATAATGTACTAATAAACCCTACCGATCCCAAATTTGATGTATAGACGTCCCTGTTGTGTTGTTTTCACCGTCACGACGTCTTAAAATAACACCCGTAAACAAATAAATATCAAAAGGAATCTGTAACAATGGGAGAAAGCTACATTAGGCTACTGGCCTGTTGAAAGTATGAGCCATAATAATTATAGGATCCATATTCTCCTACTTATAAGTCGGGACAAGAAACTCATAAAGCAAGCAGTTACGGAGTCCATGTATCACCCTTGATACTGTAAATAAGTACATATAGTCTCATGCGTTGTGTTCAAAACATATCAGAATAACATACTTTTAAGCCAGATGATAGTCATTCCGCATCCCCGTATGGAGTCCAAGTTTCAATGACCAATCTGTGATGTCTCAGATGACTAGTGTTGCCTCTAACAAATAAATAAATAAATAGTAATCAAGAGAGCGCCAGATTCGTATTCTGGCATGACCCCAAATTTCTCAAGGTGAAATATACCCCACTAAAGTACTCTGTGGCCCCTAGATTAGTTACTTTTATTAGGATCTATAAGTTACGTGCCACGGAATCTAGTTAGGTTGGAATGTAAGGACAGAATAAAGTATTATAGTTACCGTTCGGAGAGATATGTATATAATCCTAAGGTACTATTGGCGCATAGTGTAAAGCCACAGTCCCAAGAAATGTAGTCCAGTCGAGAGGAGGTCACTGGTAAGCTTCCTCACTACAAAATAGAAATAACCAACAAAAGCTATATGTGACTTGTTCAAAGTGAAAAGGTCATCAAAAACTTCTATAAAGATTTATATTCCATATCTTTTAAAACCGGGAACTTGACTTACCCGAGAACAAAAAAAAAATATATATATATATTAGCGTTCTCTGAACGCGAGTCCGTGTTACCCACACCAAATCACCACGTTTGTTCCCCGCAGTAATTTGAAATGTAGTCCAATCGAGAGGAGGTCCCTGATAAGCTTCCTCACTACGAATTGAACGTAACCAACAAAAAGCTATAAGTAGATTATCTAAATTTAACGGTCAACTTAAACTTATTTAGAAACTATATTCCATGGCTAATAAGCCTGTGAACTTGACTTACCCGAAAAAGTTGTCAGCGATATCCGAACGGGAGTCTGTGCTGCCCGCACCGAGTCACTGCGTTCGTTCCCTGCAGTGTTTTTAAGACAAGCTACAGTCATGTGACTCACCTGCCTGAGATTTGCATGTCGGTATCCCTAGTTCCGAAGTAAGGAGCTAAAGGCGGCGCCATCTTTGAGGAGTCATGAAATGCGTTCTTTTACATTAATAATTTTCCCGATCTTGACGGTTAAGCTAGATATAGATGTACTAGTAGAAGTTCAAATACATGCTGATTATTATAAGTTCCAAACGGCCAAAAATAACTATAGTTGTGATCATGTTTATTTGATGGTCAAAAAGACTAATGTACTCAGTATGAGTCTTTATAAGGTCAGTATTATATGATTCTTAATGTATCTTTCAGAATGACCCGTTCACGTGTGATTAAGTCGGCAATAAAATAATCACTAATCTCCTAATATATCTGAGTCATTGGCAGCGCCATTTTAGAGTGATCTTCTGCGTACTGTTAATCACTGAGATATTGTCAAGTGTCAGTTGAAGTTAATCCTGGTGCACACTTAAATGATATGTTCCTGAGATTTATCACACCAAGGTTTGGATGTAGTAGTGTATGTGTATTATCCTGATCAAATCTGAAAGCATTTACTGCGATTTGTCCACTTATATTCCCGCAAAGCACTTGTGCATGGCCCAAAGGTAGAGATGTTCACCAGACCAAAGTGCTTGATGAAGAATACAGAGGGAGATGATGTGTATAGTAGAAATTGATACATTGATTCTCATGCCACAGTACAGTTTTTTATTCCATCTTACTATTTTTTTATCAGGACATGGGGCATGTTATACAGCATAATACAGAGTCAGTTCACATAAACATTCTGTATTCTCAGTCACGTAGAAAAACATGTAGCTCTCTATCTGCATTGAGTCCTAGATCTACGGATCTAAGTTTTATCAACCACTTTGTTTCGAGCTTTCTCAATGCTAGAGTTCTGTCCCCACCTCGTATGTTCTCATCTGCTACTGCAATACCATGGAAACTAAGTTTTATAATTTCTGACGCAGCATGCAAACTGTTAGAGGGAACTGCCAATGGATAATTGGTGTTGCCATTGCGGATAGCTCTAATATGCTCTTGTATTCATTCTTTAAGTGGCCTGATTGTACTGCCCACGTAAATCAGGCCACACTGGCACACAATGCAGTACACTACAAATTTAGTGTTGCAATTTATAAAATGGTGTGTTTTGTGTACCTGTCCTGTATTGTAACTAAAGCTTGTTGTTCTGTTTGCTGCATATCGGCAAACATTACATGCAGTACACCTATAAAAACACATGGGTCTATTGGGTAGCCATGTTTTGACCTGTCCTGTCTTTTTAGGTGGAATGTATGATGGACACAATATGTTTCTAAGTGTTCTCCCTCTACTGTATGTGATTTGTGGTTTCTTCGCTACATATTGATCCAAACTGTGATCAAGTTTCAAAAGATGCCAATGCTGCCTGTGTAAGATTTTGAATATATCATGACTGCGTGAATTATATTGCGTAATGAATGCAATATTAGTCCTCTGTTGTTTACTTTTTTGCTAATGGATCTTAGGAGCCCCTTGCGACTTCTTTTGCTCATCTTACTTTGTGCTTTATCTAAGGTGGTTCTGTCATACCCCCTAGTTGAAAAACGAGCTTTCAAAAGATTTAATTCCTCTTGGAATATTGTGTCATTTCTGCAGTTTCTTCTCAGACGCGTCATTTCCCCCAAAGGGAATGGCTGTGATCTGTGTGCTGGGGTGCGCACTGTCAGCGTGTAGCACAGAGTTGTTCGCAGTGGGTTTGCGATAAAGCTTGGATGCAATTTTATAATTTTCTATATAGAGAGTGATATCTAAAAAGTCAATCTCTCTCTTACTGATCTTGTGTGTGAACCCCAAGTTATATTCATTATTGTTAAGATATAATATGAATTCCTTGAGTCTCATTATCTCCACCCCAGATCATGAGGATGTCGTATATAAATCGTCCCCAATAAATGATGGGTCCTGTCATGTTAGATGGTGCTGTTCAAAGAAACCCATATAGATGTTAGCAAAAGAGTGGGAACATTTCGACCCCATGGCAACTCCAGATGATTGTCTAAACCACGTACCATTGTGTAAGAAAAAGTTGTTTTCCAATAGAAAGACGTGTGAGCTCCAAAATCATTTGCGTGTGCTCATAAAGAGTAGCGTCATGCTTAGATAAATAATAAGTTGGGGCCTCCATACCTTTATTCAAAGGAATGCCAGTATTTAAAGCATTGACATCTAAGGAAACAAAAGTAAAATCATTAGACCAACTTAGATCATCCAGTTTGTTTAATAGGTCCTTGGTATCTAAGATAAATGCTGGTAGATTTTGTACAATAGGCTGCAGGAAAATATCAATATACTCTGAAATATGCTCTGTGGGGGACCCAATCCCTGAAATGATGGGTCTGCCTGGAGGGGAGGTGCAGTTCTTGTGTATTTTAGGCAGAGCATAAATGCATGCAGCTCGTGGTGTTGGATTAAAAAGATATTTAAATTCTAATATCTGTAAGGAGACAGGAGTTTTGCCAATAGTTCAGTGTTTTTTCAATTAATGCAGTTACCTCCTTTAATGGGTTCTGCGGTATTTTAATGTAAGCACCAGTGTCTACTAACTGTCAATTTCCTTGATGTAGTATTCCATATCTAATAGGACAATGTTGCCGCCCTTTTCCGCCTCTTTGATAGCCATATCAGAGTAATCTGACAGTTTTTGTAGCGCTATACGTTCATCTTTGCTGAGATTGTCTTTAAATCTAATATGTTTGTGATGAAATTTGTCTTCTAACATATATAGATCATTTGTTACGGCCTTATAGAAAAACTCAATCAGATTCTCTGGTGGTAACATGGGTACAAAGGTAGACTTAGTCCTGAGCCCACTGTCCAAATTTAGGTTAGTAGCTATATCTAGATCCTGTAAAATTTCACCAATAGTTGGTGCTGGCCCCATACTCTCATCCAATGATAACAACATTTGTAAGTCTTGAATGTCTTTAATTGTTTTGTCACTTTTGTTCACCGAAAAAATTGGCATTGGACATGGTTTCTGATTGGCATCAAAATATTTCTTTAGTTTCAGTCTGCGTACAAATTTGAATAAATCAATATGGATTTGAATGAAATCAGGTTTAGACATAGGGCAAAAACTCAAGCCTTAAGCACATTATTTTCCGCAGTAGATAGTACATGTTGTGATAGATTAACAATTGAAACATCATCAGTTATAACTTTGGCCATAGACATTGTGGACACAGACATATCGTTAGATACACCGCCCTCTCCAACATCTAGTTCTTTTGAATGCGTGATGTAGATCTCGTTACTCTTTTTTCCTGATTTGTTCCTTTCTTCCCTCTCGTCTTGTTCTTTTGTTCCTGAATTCTTTTTGTAGAAGCTTGATCGGGTTCCCTTCCTGTACCCCTCTAGCTCTGCTAAAAAAGAAGAGGCTGCAATTATGTTCCCCTCCCCCTGCAGCTGTAGATGTTTCGCCTATGGCTTCACTTATTTCGCTTGTGATACTAGATAGATCCGACTCACTTGCTGAGGTTGAAGCCACAGGTATTGTCTCACTAGGCACGATCTGTATCCCTCTTGGTTTAAATTCATCAAACTTTTTGACAAAAGTAAATATTCTGCCATTTCTGTAGTCGTTGTCATCCCTTTTTAATTTTCGCATTTTCTTATCTCTGATATATGTTTGGTGTGCACTCAGAACCTCTTTCAGAATCTTATAATTTTTTTCAGTAGCCTCTTTAAGGTTGAGTGATTTGATCTCTTCCTCTACTTGTTCAATTTCACTCAGTAGTTTAGATCTTTTTCTCTCTGCATGCCTTATCAGTATATCCATCATACCAAAGGATGATGATAAAATCAAATTTTCCCATTCACTTATAAGTCTGGATCTAGGTCTTCAAGTGAGGGAAATATAATAACTCTAAGACCTCTTGGTACTTGTTTAATTTCTATATATTTCTTCAGAATTGTCAAATCCCACCATCGTGAGAGTTCCTGTTTACGTATTCTTTCTAGTTTTATGAAGAGCTGTTTTAGTCCCTGAGGTTTATCAGTAGGTATCATTCGTTTTCTATTTTGAATATTTTGTCCCGAAAAAATATCATTAAAAACCTTATCCCTGTCATCAAATCCTGCCATCTTTTTGTATTATTTGCATAAAGATGATCAGCACACACTTCTTTTCAAACATGAATCAACTTATGAGGTCATTATTACAGTCGGATAGATTCAAAAAATTTCAAGGAGACATATGTCACAATTTTTAAGATCATCCTTTATTTCTATTTTTCTTTTCTTCACTCAAGATGTAGCCATATGCAGTGTTGCGGGTATTCTGCACATATACAGAACTATGCGCAGGAAAACAGGACCTCGGTGTATAGTGGTGTACCAACCATACCCCTTAGTACCCAATATCCCAATCCGACTAGCTATAGTGTCACATTCGTTCTCCGTACTACAGCGAAGCTACCAATGATTAGACATCCCAGAACATGGACTCTTTCAGGAATCGCTGGAGCAAGAACACTCTTTCATTATTCACTCATACTTGTCCACAACGTGCGTAATAAGAGACACAGTATAGTTTAAAATGTTTATTTCAACTAACGTGCTCTAAGACACAGTACACGTGCCAGTACTAGCAGCATAATGCATAAAGATAAAACAGTAAGCATGGTTACAATTCCATAGAATACAAACGGGGACAGCATTTTATAAAGGCATATAGAACTAAAAGGCCTTACCACCCTCCCCGTGCTAGGAACTAGTTTATTATAAAAATAGAAGACCTCTGGGCTTTGTCCGGGGGACCCCCATACCTCAAGATCTGGATGCAAGGTTTACATTGTCAGACAAACACAGCTCTTCTCCCTGGAAAGGTTGTTCTCCAAGTGCCACAAACAGGGAGATCACAATATTAAAAGCACATGAATTTCTCCCGGTGCAGCTGTATTCCATGTTATGTCTAAGTGCGAGGGGCTGACCAGAACAGCAATAACAAGGGATGTTGTTTTTCGACCTTGTACATTGTGTGCAGACGAACCCCACAGAGGACATGAGAAAAGGTGAAAGGCAAAAAGGCAGACAGTTCTAATGCTGAATGGGCACAAGCAGAGTCTGGAAAAACAAAGTCACAGAGTAATGTGTGCAAAGAAGGCATCATGGCAGCTAGGCCTAAGCTAACTTAGCAATGTCGACAATGAGGCCACAATCCACACTACACCCTCCCCTGGTCAGGCCATAGGGCAAGACATAGGACGAAAACAGAAGTCGAATAGATGGAGCAGAATGTAAACGTCTATTTGTGGGAAATGTCCCTTTGAAAGCTAGGGAATGGGAAAAAAAAATTTGGGATAAAAAAATTCTATATAGGGCACTCAAAGAGAATAAAAAAATCCAGTAATGCAGTTCGTTGAAAGTCAATGTCCTCAATCCATCAGAGTGTATGCGCAGAAAACTGCAACACCTTCCAGAAAGACCTCATTGTCATCGTTTGAAAAAAGAGACGCCATCCAGTTCAACAAATCAAAACTGCATTCATGTTCCTCACAATAGGGAGCAGTGATCAGCATTGCAGGACAACTTGCGTGATACTCAATATAACTTTGTTGTAGGAGATGCTGAGCAGCCGCCCAGATATCCCATTGCGCCAAGACTCCAAGTGCAGCCGCACGCGCCATTAATCCAGCCCCGGAACATTCCCGTTCATGGGCCACTAAGGGGCCCATCAACTGGTCGAAATCCGGGTCCGAACAAGACGTATTGGAGAGGCAAATATCCAAGGACCAAGAGAACGGACACCGTAAACAGGTCATCACAGGTTGCACGCAAGTGAAATACGCAAAGCGATAAGAAAGTCCATAAGACACGCTGAGAGTCGCCAGTGGCAGGATGCCGAAGCTGTCAATCATGCGTTCACAGAGCATCCGTAGCCGCGCTGGGTCGTATAGACCCCCAGGAAGTGCAGCCATTGCGCAACAGGCAAAATATAAGCAATATCCCAGCAATTAATGCGAGGATCAATGGGAAGCCTCCAAAGACGCTGGAAAAAATAGAATGAATAAAAGCCGGAATTACACCAAATGTCTGAAAGGAGGTCAAAAGGCCGGAGCCCACAACTTTAAAAAAGTGCACAAGACCTTCGGTATTAGATGTATTAAATATACGGTGTATCAGTTCACCGAAATGTTGGGGGAGGTTTGTGTTCAAAAGGGCCTGTATCTCACTGTAGGTACTAGCCACCTGGAGGACTAAGGTCTCCCGTGCGGAAGTGAGCATAACCTCCTGGTTAAATAATAGCGCTTTTATTCTGCTCAATTTATTGAAATCCGCCTTCAAAGTAGGTATGTAAGGCCAAACGGAACTATCTACCATCCCACGCGGTGGTGGAAAAAGCACATTTTTGCAGCACACAACGCGGTGTGAAACTGTTACAATGTAGGGGATGCCTGCCTGCATCCCACAGCAGTCCTGATTATTTAAAAGCAGATAGCTACCATTAGCAAGCACAGTGAAAGTAGGTGATATAACAGGTGCCGGAATGCCCTTTAAAATACAAGCAAGATTCGGAGCAGAAACATTACAAGCCCCGTGCAATTTAATGTTTTTACAAATTAGGGAATGACCCACTGTAGAATCGCAAGACTCCCCTGTGAGAAATACCTCCTTGTCATCCCTAAGGCATCTGTATGTGAAAGGTAGGGACCAAAGTTCATGTAAAAAGACACTGCCTAAAGGCTGAAAACTGCCTACAGGATAATGTTTCATGCATGAACTGAATTCAAATAAAGAAAAAGGCAAAGTTATAACCACGTGAACCAGCCACACTGCAGAGTCAGTCTCCGCCACAGAGAATTTTAAAGGCTCTATTTTTTCGATATGTAAGAGAGTGTATGTTGCATCTTTCATGGACATAAATTGCTGTCTCTCAGTTAAATTAAACGGCAATTTGGTGTGGGTCAACATAACTTTTTGATTCGAAGAAACGTTCAATTTAAAATAATAGGACCCTGGGTTTGATCTATCAAAGTCTGTAAAGTAAGTACATTTATTTTTAAGTGTTTGGGAGCTACCTTGCAGAGGGGTCGGGCAATGTTCCCACTGGGTATAATTGAAACTACCTCGAAGTGTACTTGGTTTATGCAGAAAATGGTTACCGTAATGTTGGTAACAAGATAAATCGGCATAATTAGCAGAATTTAAGTACAAATCCTCAGCATTAAAAGCAGCATAATATTTTAAATCAGAAAATAACGATTCAATGGCATGCACATCCCAATCATCTGAAGAATATTCCTTTGTACGACATCACCCATGGAAACACGAAGCACACTGGGTACATTAATAATCTCTGTAGGTCCATGGATTTGGAAATTCACTGCATCCCACACGATGCCATCCGCAACTGGAAAGGCGGAAATGTTCACAAATGTGTGATCACGCTTCATGATGTGTGAAGAAGAATGCGGAGCCAAAGTTCCAGCAACAGAGTTCACCGCAGAGCGTTCTGGCAAGTAGTGACCATTGATGAGCAAGAAAAAAACTGTCACAAAGCCAATGGACATGAACAGGAAAATCAGGAATAGCACCAACCAGATGTATGTCCACGGAGGGACCAAAAAATTGTCTCTGAACCAGGATACAAAAATACTGAATTTGGTCGGGATAAGTGATAAGGTGGAAGACGAATCAAAAGAAAAACGTGTTGGGCTCAGTGGTGTTGTAGGCAAATGAGCCACTGACTCACTTGCGGGGTATACATACTCGGTTTCCTCGTTGCAGGAAGAAGCCGGGAGATTGAGCAGGCGATCTGGCAAAGTGACCATCCCAACGGCAACATCAACGTCTGTGGAGACAGGAGGGCCACGATTTCTTGAAATTGCCGGACATGATACCGCCGGTGTTACACTATTCAGGATCGGCCAGATGTTGTAGCTTGACATTGTCCACTGAGAAGTATCTGTTGTCTTTGCGACCAGGAAGCAGTGGTAAGATGACTGTACGAGTACCCTTCAAGCCAAGAACTGGAACCGGTGCACGATAAGAGGGGCCAAATTCTTTTTTGTTCTCCACCTTCTCTCGGACCAGATCTCCAATCTTCGGAAGCCAGCCGGCAACCGGAATCTGCAACGCAGCGTCAGTGGCTGAAGGTAAGTGTTCGTTTGCAAGTCTGTCACGGGTCTCTTGTAAGTCCTGCAACATAGTAGAATGATTATCTACGTCAAAGATTGCGGCAGTCGCTGCCAAGTCTAGACCATCAAGGTCTGGCACAAACATCTGTATGCCAAAGAGCATTTCGTATGGGGTCCGCCCACCCAGAGATCTTCTAGGGAGATTATTAAGTGCACGTTGCACACCATACAAGTGGGCAAGCCAGTTCCTGCCAGAACCTAAGACTCTAGCTGTCAAGGATTGCTTTAAGTCACGGTTCATTCGCTCCACAATTGAGTTGCCCTCAGGCCTATATGGAGACGAAAATTGCACCAGCACCCCTATAGACCTCATCGCGTCCTTGTACGCCTTAGAGGCGAACGCTGGACCTTGGTCGGAATGGAAGGTGCCACAGGCAAAAATTCCCACAAAGACACGCAAATCCCTGATGACATTTCGAGCGTCAGCACTGCGTTGTGGCCACACCCAGATGAAACGTGTGCACGAATCAACTGCAACTAAGATATATTTATATGCAGTGTCAGAAGAAAATGGACCGCAGTGATCAAGGTATACACAGCCAAAAGGTCTATTTGAAATGCAGAGCTGTGTTTGTGGCGGACGTGTAACCGTAGATGGTTTAATCTGCTGACAAATGCCACAAGAAAGGACAGAAGTATGGCTTTGTTTATATAAACCACGCCACCAGTAACGCTGCTGCAAGATTGAAACAGTTGCAGACACACCAGCATGGGCCGAAGCCAAGCCTTCGTGTGCGGCTGTTATCAAAGAATTTCTGCGGTCCGCGTTGGGAATCAGCCGATCACCAATGTCTGGAATTCTTACATAAGGAACCTGATCGGGACTTAAGTGATAAGAGTACTTGGAAGGGAATCCCTGTGGATAATTAGTACCTTCCTTTGTTGCAGCAATAGCTGCCAAAATCTCATTATCTATTTTTGTCATGGATCTTGTAACGGCTGCTACTGTGCACGTGGTTACTGCTGATTTGGCAGCTCCATCTGCCAAACTGTTACCGACCGCGTGTGCGCCCACACGCTGGTGGCCAAGAGTGTGAATCACCTGTGTGAGAGGCAGACGTTGTTTAAGATCCGCCACTCGAACCCAAAGCATTTTATGCTTAATTGTGCTGCCTTTAGAATCTCTATAGTCGTTTTGCGACCAAAAGAATAAGTTGTCATTAAAAGCCTGGACACAGTAGTAAGAATCGCATACAATGAGTGTAGTCACCTTCGGGTCTGCAAACTCAAGGGCGAGCACCAAAGCACGCAGCTCGGCCAATTGTGCGGTACTGTCTCCCAGTGCCTGTGTGTGCACAACACTCGATTTGAACTCACCGTTCACCATGTGACCTGCCACAATAGCACATGCTGCCAAGTACGCATGCTTAGAACCCGTGGCCGGTTGCGCCGAACCATCGGTGTAAATGATACATTTGTACTCCTCAAGCGGCAGCAAAGACTGAGGAGGAGGATGAACAAATTCATACTGTAAAAACTCCTGTGTTTGAAGAGAGGAATCAAAGATGAAAGTGACATCCTGAGATGTCAAAGAAGTCGCCCATTGTATCCAACGAGGGTGCAAAGCCTTAGAGTTTGGTACACTTGCCTTTGTCACTGCCTCAAGGGCAGTCTAGGGGGTGACAACCAAGATGCGTTTTCCCTGTGCCAGTGCGCGTTCTTTAAGAATCGCCATTTGCACTGCAGTCAAAACTTTCTCCACAGTGGAAAAGCGCAACTCGGCAGAAGTGTAAAGATGTGACTTGTAGGCAATAGGTACTGTGTCACCTTCGTTAAACGTCAAGTACGTGAAACCTACTGCCCCTGGCACAATTCTAGTCACCAGGTTCGTGTGGTTATCACGAGTCAACAAGAACTTAGATTCAAGTAGATCAGACTGCAAAGATTGCAGTATAGTGGAGTGTTCCGGAAGCCAGCACGACTTCGAAAAGGTTGGTTGTATCAAGACATAAAGAGGCTTGATACGCTGGGCATATTCGGGAATGTAAGAACGCCCGAAGTTCAAAAATGCCAGTAAAGACTGAAGTTTTTTCAGGGTCGTTGGAGGGCGCAGAAGTGCGCACTTCTCCAGGAAGTGGGGAGCTAAGCCCCTACCTTCATTGTTGAGCTCATAGCCCAAAAACAACACAGTATATTCTGCGATGTGAGATTTGGCAAAATTAAATTTGTATCCTAAGACCGCGAACTCAAGAATAATGCGGTCTACTCGGGAAAGATGCGGCCATAGGTCGTCGTCCATCAGATATATATCATCCACGTACGAATACGCATCTGGGTCTATGCTGTCCAACAAAGAGACAACACGGGCGGCGAAGACCCCCGGGCTGTTCTTGTAGCCCATTGGCAAACGGTGGAATTTGAATAGTTTTCCACTGGAAGTGAACACGGTCCATTGGCCGCAGTCCGGGGACAAATTGTGAGTGTAGAAACCATTGGAAAGGTCAAGAGTTGTTTTATATTTTTTACGAACAAGACTGTCTACGAGCGCAGAACTATGGGTATTCTGTACCGCAAAGGTTCGACAATGGGAATTCAAATGCCGGTAGTCCAATACCAAGCGGTACGACCCATCGGTTTAGAAACCGCGAAAAGGGGATTATTCATTGGTGACACGCATGTTTCAATTACACCTTGATATTCTAACTGGGTCAGAATGTCAGAAACGGGACCCTTAGCTTCCCGCCGGAGGGGATATTGGGCTTGAGGCTGTGGCAAAGACCGCAATGGTATATCATGGGGTGGAGAATCTTCATCCCAGCCCACGTGATTACGGTACAGTGCCGGGGCCTGGGCCACAGCCCATTCAGCTGCGAGAGCCTCCGCTTTGTCCTTGGGGACATAACGAGAAAAGCTCGGAAGGATTACCTCCTCCCCTCTATGTGCAGCAAGTACGAATGGGGGCGGCCAATCTGCCTCCGCCAGCAAAATGTCATAAGAAGAGGTCAGATTTTCCCCAAAAATCCCTTTAATAACACGTTCAATGTCACCTTCAATTTGCAGGACAATATTAAATAGTCTGTCAGGGGGTGCCACTCGGGTGTCAGCAGTCTCGACAGTAATGTAAGTGTCAGTTGCTGTCGCCTCCACATGAGGACGTAGTGCCTCCCGCACTATGGTAACTTCCGCGGCGCTGTCTAGCAGTGTCACTGCCCACGTCCAATTTAGGAGTCTCGTTCTCACCGTCTGTGGCATATCTCGCTGTCAAAGCGGCAACTTTTTTCTTCTGAAACTGCGGGCGAGGACGGGGAAATTCTTCTTGTTTCCCTCTGCCAGGTTGTCGAGGTTGGTCTCGTCCCTGTGGGGCGTCACAACCCCTGCCTCTATCCTGGCGATCTCCTCCACCAGCCTGTGAGGTCGATGGTGCCTGCGAAGAACGAGGAGAACGCTGGTCAGGAACCTGAAATCTATCAGGAGATTAATTCTCGCTCGGTCGCGCAGATCATAAGTGCGTTCAGAAGATACGGAAACCGGGGACGCAGCACGCGACCCTGGTTTTTATTGTTGCTTTCCCTGTTTCTTCAACTTCCAGTTCTTTTTAGAAAAGACCGGCCTCTCGTCTTTATCAGACTGAGTTTTTTGTTGAGGGTTGTGTTTGAGTTTGCGTTTTAGCAAAAGGCTAAACCCCCAAACTATTGCAGCCAATGGTTTTATAAGCCTGTGCAATAATTTTGGGTAATTTGCGTGGCTTGTCCAGCTCCGGGACCAAAGCCAAAGCATTAGCTACTTGAAAGTTGACTGCATCACCCTTGACGTTCGCAAGAATTAGATCAGCCACAACATCGAACACTCCCACCAGTCTCATCCCCAATTCCACAGCCGCTTCAGGACCATGTTCATCCTGCACCCGTTTAATTACAGAGGGGAGGACCGTCATGGAAGGAGTGCTGAAACACTTCGCATACACTGCTGCGAATACCTTGCCCCAGTTGTTGCATTCTGTCAATTCGGGAATTAAGTCTTTTGGCAAACTAATAGTCAAAATCCTGTGTTTTTCCACAGGAGAGGTATTTGGAAATACAACCTCCAGCTGGTCAAATTTTTCTGCAGTTCAATAAGGCAAATCATCCTTATTCTGTGGGCGCTTGCCCATCACCGAATTAACCATGACGGGACTTATGATAACACCGCCCGGTCCAGCTGGATGCGCCGCAACTCCAGGAGGGGCCATCTGGACGTTGCCTGTAACATATTGTACCAAAGCTCTGTGCACACGGATTAAAGACGCATGCAACATGCGCAGTTCATCTACCGGAACCGCTAAATGACGTGGATGTGGGGTATACCCGGCCAAAACAGGCCAAGTGGCCCCATCTATCGATAAGGGGCCTAAACGAATCGGGGTGACCGGATGTGGGAGGGCGCCATTAAACCAAACACGGTGTTGCCACGCCGTGAGCGGTACTTCAAGAGCCTGATAAGGCCAGTAAACATTTGGAAGGGCGGTGGGAGCGTAAACGTGGAACAAATTGTCAGCTCCTTCCACCGCCGGAAAAGTGACCCATGAGTAAAACACCTCAAAGTGGTAAGCCGGATCGGCTTGGACCACAAAGATGAGGGCGACACCCGCGTCCGGCACTCCATACGCTGTCAAATGAGCACGGAGCGCAGCGCGGCTATGTGCCGGGATATTTATATTCACAGCCATTAAGACCAAGAACGAAAAACAACCTAGTGCTTGGCAGCGCAATATAGGGTTAATTTTAAAGAGAACACTATTTTAATAACTTCAAGCTTGAAACAACCTATAAAAACATCAATATAGGAGGTTACACCCTCACATATGTTTCCGGAAACATAAGTGAAGTGAATTGTGGACAAGCACAAGTACTACTCAAGCGTCTCGCAGATAAGAAGCCCCACGTTGGGCGCCATGTTGCGGGGATTCTGCACATATACAGAACTATGCGCAGGAAAACAGGACCTCGGTGTATAGTGGTGTACCACAACAACAGATATGAACCCTCTAGACCTATATTTCTTTATAGACTGGCTAAACGGGCTCAGTAATAGGGCATCAAAAAATACATGATTCTCCACACCAAAATTAATAAATCATTCTTTTATTTCATATTTTTTCTTTTTTTTATTAATTTGTTTATAAAATATTTCATACTCAGAATAAATGTGTAGTATTCAAAAAACAACTTTTTTACACAAAGTTAGCACCATGTATCAATTAACAATCATAATTCCTGGACCACAATAAATAACAACATGAATAAAATTACAAATAATAAAACAGAAACATACTTCACATCCCCACATCCAAACATACCTCTCACAATCTACAACTACCACCCTTACACACAATACACACACACTTTGGCACCCCAGAGCAACACCAATAGCACTGATGGAAAAAGGCGGGCGATGAAATCAACCCCTAATGGCTGTGCTGAACACTGGGATGTCGCACTCTAGTGGTGTACCAACCATACCCCTTAGTATCCAATATCCCAATCCGACTAGCTATAGTGTCACATTCGTTCTCCGTACTACAGCGAAGCTACCAATGATTAGACATCCCAGAACACGGACTGTTTCAGGAATCGCTGGAGCAAGAACACTCTTTCATTATTCACTCATACTTGTCCACAACGTGCGTAATAAGAGACACAGTATAGTTTTTAAAATGTTTATTTCAACTAACGTACTCTAAGACACAGTACACGTGCCAGTACTAGCAGCATAATGCTTAAAGATAAAACAGTAAGCATGGGTCCAATTCCATAGAATACAAACGGGGACAGCATTTTATAAAGGCAGTGGATATAGAACTAAAAAGCCTTACCACCCTCCCCGTGCTAGGAACTAGTTTATTATAAAAATAGAAGACCTCTGGGCTTTGTCTGGGGGACCCCCATACCTCAAGATCTGGATGCAAGGTTTACATCGTCAGACAAACACAGCTCTTCTCCCTGGAAAGGTTGTTCTCCAAGTGCCACAAACAGGGAGATCACAATATTAAAAGCACATGAATTTCTCCCGGTGCAGCTGTATTCCATGTTATGTCTAAGTGCGAGGGGCTGACCAGAACAGCAATAACAAGGGACGTTGTTTTTCGACCTTGTACATTGTGTGCAGACGAACCCCACAGAGGACATGAGAAAAGGTGAAAGGCAAAAAGGCAGACAGTTCTAATGCTGAATGGGCACAAGCAGAGTCTGGAAAAACAAAGTCACAGAGTAACGTGTGCAAAGAAGGCATCATGGCAGCTAGGCCTAAGCTAACTTAGCAATGTCGACAATGAGGCCACAATCCACACTACAGTAGCCAACGCGTTTCGTCCCTTCGTGGGACTTCTTCAGGGCTACGAAAACATAGATAGAATATGTACATTTTAAAAACCACAATATGATAAATACATCACTTCATAAAAACATACACACATAACTGTCTCCTTGTGCAATATTCTATATACAGTGTACTATTTACAAACAACATATTACCCATTAAAACTCATCACTGAAGATGATTTTCTGATATGTTATCCTAATTATATCCAAGGAAGCCATGCTAATTCTTCAATTCAATTCTTCATTAGTAAATATTACATGTTTAGAGAGACCAGACAACTGGTCCAGACATGTGTCATAAGACTTTCAATAGAGTGTGCAAAATCACAGATGGAGAGACTACAGATACAGGAAAGATTAGAGTTGCAAAGGGGCAGATTTCATCTGGAGTTATTGATAACCGAAGGGCAACATTATGAAATGGGGAGACTATAAGTAAAGAGAATAGAATTGAGATAGTGCAAATTTCATCAGAGATCGTTATGGTTTGGGGGGCAATGTTATAGATGCCAATTTACCTCAATTAGATGATATTTTATTGTCAGTTGTTCAACATCGTCACTTTTTCATTCTGAAACGATGAAAAGAAGGGTCATAAGTTCTCTTCTCATGATACACATTATGGTTAATATCTGCTCATATTTCTACCTTGCATACCTGTTATTTTAAGAGGTGTATACCAAGTCCAATATGTCCAGGTCAGTTTATTTCCTTCTCTTTCAAGTAATTGGGCCTTTGTTGGCTCCCACACCTATAATGACAGGATTCATCATAGAAACATAGTAATTTTCATAAAACACACAATTTGCTATGTGCATTATGAACTTAGCTAAGGGATTTGTCAAAATAGAATCTCTATCTGGTTTATATAGGCCCTCAACTCAAAATGAGGCACGTCCGCCTATATGTGGCATCGATGTCTAATGCAATTGTGTCTAAACACAGACACTAGTTAATATCTCCAGTTTTGTAACCATATACAGTCTGTTGAAGCTTAGAAATATAGCAAATACCGTCGCTATTAAAGTTTAAGATTGCAACAGAAACCGTTTTAGAGATAGTCCATACTAGAATTCTAATATTCATTCTACCGAGTACAATACGTTAAATGACTATGTATGGAGGCAAAACATCATCTTTAGATTGTTCGGGTTATCGTCCTGAAGCTACTAGCAATATGGATTACCAAACTGTAATCCGGTCTCTATATTAATGTTACTATGGAGGCACTATGGTAGCCATCTTTGAGTTAGCAAGAGAGGTGGTAAAAATACCACTAACACTATAGGTGAAAGGGACACAAAAACCCAATATCAAACCAAACGCTCATACATCAGTCAAAACGGTAATGTCTATAGTATTAGTGTCATCGGTAAAATGAAAATCCTAGTCGATCCCACTCGCTAATAGTTGGTATATGCACCAGTTCCTATGTTATTCCAAATGCACTGCAATCGCCATCTTAGATTAGTAACGCTAATGTCTATAATATTAGTGTCATCGGTAAATTGCAAATCATAGTCGATCCCACTCGCTAATGGGTGGTATATGCACCAGTTCCTATGTTATTTCAAATGCACTGCGGTCGCCATCTTTATATTAGTAAACTAATGGTAGTGATACTGGTGGCAATATCCACGAAAGAGACCCGAACCCCGCATTAATACAAATGCGAGAATAGTAATAATATACTGCGGTCGCCATCTTTAAATTTGTAAATTAATGGTAGTGATACTGATGGCAATATCAACGAAAGAGACCCGAACCCCACATTAGTGCAAATACACCAATAGTAATAATACTGGTGGCAATATAAACAAAAGAGACCTGAACACCATATTATTGCAAATGTACCAATAGGTACGATATGCCACTAAATCTCGCATATTCACTTGCCTGAGGCCAGTTGTTGTGCCTCCGTCCATTCTCCCTGAGCGATCTCTCCGAATGGTATCAAACCGGGATCACTCAATGCACGCGCTATGTTCAGGTCTCTTTTGTTTATATTGCCATCAGTATTATTACTATTGGTGTATTTGCACTAATGTGGGGTTCGGGTCTCTTTCGTTGATATTGCCATCAGTATCAGTACCATTAATTTACAAATTTAAAGATGGCGACCGCAGTATATTATTACTATTCTCGCATTTGTATTAATGTGGGGTTCGGGACTCTTTCGTGGATATTGCCACCAGTATCACTACCATTAGTTTACTAATATAAAGATGGCGACCGCAGTGCATTTGAAATAACATAGGAACTGGTGCATATACCAACTATTAGCGAGTGGGATCGACTATGATTTTCATTTTACCGATGACACTAATACTATAGACATTACCGTTTTGACTGATGTGTGTGCATTTGGTTTGATATTGGGTTTTTTGTGTCCCTTTCACCTATAGTGTTAGTGGTATTTTTACCACCTCTCTTGCTAACTCAAAGATGGCTACCATAGTGCCTCCATAGTAACGTTAATATAGAGACCGGATTACAGTTTGGTAATCCATATTGCTAGTAGCTTCAGGACGATAACCCGAACAATCTAAAGATGGTGCTTTTGCCTCCATACAGTGTCATTTAACGTATTGTACTCGGTAGAATGAATATTAGAATTCTAGTATGGATAATCTCTAAAACTGTTTCTGTTGCAATCTTAAACTTTAATAGCGACGGTATTTGCTATATTTCCAAGCTTCAACAGACTGTATATGGTTACAAAACTGGAGAGATTAACTAGTGTCTGTGTTTTGACACAATTGCATTAGACATCGATGCCACATATAGGCGGACGTGCCTCATTTTGAGTTGAGGGCCTATATAAACCAGATAGAGATTCTATTTTGATAAATCCCTTAGCTAAGTTCATAATGCACATAGCAAATTGTGTGTTTTATGAAAATTACTATGTTTCTATGATGAATCCTGTCATTATAGGTGTGGGAGCCAACAAAGGCCCAATTACTTGAAAGAGAAGGAAATAAACTGACCTGGACATATTGGACTTGGTATACACCTCTTAAAATAACAGGTATGCGAGGTAGAAATATTAGCAGATATTAACCATAATGTGTATCATGAGAAGAGAACTTATGACCCTTCTTTTCATCGTTTTAGAATGAAAAAGTGACGATGTTGAACAACTGACAATAAAACATCATCTAATTGAGGTAAATTGGCATCTATAACATTGCCCCCCAAACCATAACGATCTCTGATGAAATTTACACAATCTCAATTCTATTCTCTTTACTTATAGTCTCCCCATTTCATAATGTTGCCCTTCGGTTATCAATAACTCCAGATGAAATCTGCCCCTTTGTAACTCTAATCTTTCCTGTATCTGTAGTCTCTCCATCTGTGATTTTGCACACTCTATTGAAAGTCTTATGACACATGTCTGGACCAGTTGTCTGGTCTCTCTAAACATGTAATATTTACTAATGAAGAATTGAATTGAAGAATTAGCATGGCTTCCTTGGATATAATTAGGATGACTTATATCAGAAAATCATCTTCAGTGATGAGTTTTAATGGGTAATATGTTGTTTGTAAATAGTACACTGTATATAGAATATTGCACAAGGAGACAGTTATGTGTGTATGTTTTTATGAAGTGATGTATTGTATCATATTGTGGTTTTTAAAATGTACATATTCTATCTATGTTTTCGTAGCCCTGAAGAAGTCCCAAGAAGGGACGAAACGCGTTGGCTACATATGGCTACATCTTGAGTGAAGAAAAGAAAAATAGAAATAAAGGATTATCTTAAAAATTGTGACACGTCTCCTTGAAATTTTTTGAATCTATCCGACTGTAATAATGACCTCATAAGTTGATTCATGTTTGAAAAGAAGTGTGTGCTGATCATCTTTATGCAAATGTTCATGTGAATTTATTCACTTTTGGGAATTAGGAGGCCTTTTTTTCCCATGATCGTTGCACCACACCAATAGATTCCCACTTTAATAACAATCTGCGGTATTGTGTCTAAGGCCCCCTTGTAAATCATCTTTTTGTATTACTATTTATTCCAATTACTCTGATAAAATTTATATCAGATCACACCTTCAAATGAACTTGAGTGCTGTTAACCACAAAATATATAATAGATTCAATTGAAGTAGTAGTGGTTCCCTGTGGGAAAATTACAGCATCTCAAATGTTTACTACGTTATTTACAATCAAATCATGTGTGAATATATTGGTAAAGTGAATTTTAGTCAAATTGAGGTGCTATATAAGCTCAGTTCACCTACTACCAAAAGGTGCAAATGCACATTAGAAAACTAATGTGTAACTACATATACAAAATAGAACCTATGTTCAGAACTCTCATAGTTACATGTAATTGGCCATCATGCCATGGATACGTTTAACAACACAAACATTATTTAGACACAACTTCACATTTAGCACCCATTCAATGGTCAATGATATCTTTTTTATTTTTATTTATTTATTTATTTAGATTTTGTAAACAGAGAGGGCCAATACAGCACAAGCAATGTACAGGTAGATACATAATTGTCCGATCATGAATAGCAGAGAACAATGAGAGCACAATAACAGAAATCTACAGAGCATAATGTAAAGTAACAGCCACAGCAATGATAAGTTACCAGGATTCATACATGAGAGGTCACCACTAACACAGGGAAATATATATGCAGAGGTGGAAGTTACATTCGCAACGCCGCAAAGTGTAGGCGATACAATGAATGAGTAAGGACCATTCAATATGCTACAGCACTAAAAGCTTAGGCAGTGTTGGTGTTATCGATCGGGTGTGTGAGCAAATATGTCGTTAAGGGCCCCCAGATGTCACGTGGGCGAGAGGCAATGGGAAGGAGTTCTGCAAACGTGTATGTTTGTTCCTGCCAGAATACCATATCACTAATCCAGTCCTTGAATTTGGGTGCCCTACCTCGACCCCATCTACATGCTATTCTTCTTTTTGCCAAGAGTAAGCTAAAGGACACAAATTTCCGATGTGCCACAGCCAGCTTCTCAGTGTAACCCAACAAGGCAAGCAGGGGGGAGAGCGGTAGCTGCAGTGATGTCATTTGTTCTAGTGCTGTAAAGACTTGACACCAGTAGGCCTGTACAGCGCCACAATCCCAGGCAAGGTGCAGGAAGTCTGCCCCCGCAACACCGCAGCGATCACAATTGTCACCATCACGTAACTTATATCTGCACATTTTGGCTGGAGTATAATAGGTGCGATGTAAGAATTTATAATGAAGGATACGGAGCCGGGTACTGGATGAACTTTGTTCTGTCTGATTGCAACAATAAGTCCACTGCCCGTCTGTAATGGCATGTCCCAACTCGGCGGCCCATTCATCTCTGGCAGCGCATTGTGTAGGGTCCAAATTAGTGTACAGGCTATGGTATAGTGTAGAGACCAAATGTGACGCATCCTGGCTGCGCAGAATCATGCGCAATGGAGCAACCTCAGGGGGCTCCAGCGGGTATGTAGGTGTGTGCTCTTTGATGCCCTGTCTCAGACGAACATAGAGAAAAATGTCCATGGGAGAGGGCGGCTGTTTAGAAAATAATTGTTGTGATGTACGAAACTTACCATTGAGGTAGAGATCCCCCCCAGCAGGTAATCCCATATTTAGCTTTAGTTTTGTGGAAGACACCTTCCTGTAGGATCGGCACCTTCGGGTGATAAACTAAAGGAAGTAGTGGTGAGTACAGCATGGGGACTTGGGAACGTTTGGAGATGCCCTGCCATGCCCATACTGTGCAAACAATTGGCGATGGATCTACCGCTCGCGGCGCAGTGGTGGTCAATATGGCGCCCTCAAGCGTTATGGGGTCCGATAGCCAGTGCTCAGCCGCCACCTGTGGCATGTATTTGGGGGGGTGAAACCAATAATGAGCGTAATGAGCTTGCGCGCATAGATAGTAAAGCTCGAAGTTGGGCACATCGAACCCTCCATGGGAATAGGGCTTAGTAAGTGTATCCCATTGTAGCCGGGGCTGCTTACCCCCCCCAGGTTAGCCGAATCAACTCCGACCGGAGTGCAGAGAAGAAGTGTCTGCCTGGGTCGTACGGAATATTTAAAAAAAGGTAGAGGAGCTTAGGAAGGACGACCATTTTTATGAGGGAGGTGCGCCCTGCGAGAGAGAGAGGGAGAGCAATCCATCTCGTAACGTTATTCTTGATCTCTTCCAGGGTCCGACCGTAGTTGAGCCGCATCAACTCCTTCCGATCAGTGGTAACGTACACCCCCAGGTACTTCACCTCATTGGCGCACCATTCAATTGGGAAGTCCGGTGTAAACGCCGCCATGGACGTGGTGAGGGGGAAAATCTGGGACTTCGCCCAGTTGATGTGGATACCAGAGAGTCCTCCAAAGCGAACGAATTCCCGGAGAATTGGATTAAGATTGGAACGTGGGTCACGGATATATAAAGTGATGTCGTCAGCATAGAGTGAGATGAGTATGGGCCAGAGGAAGCAGCGAAGCGCCTTGTCGTGATGGTATTGTCTAACTCTGGCCGCAACAGGTTCGACAGCCAAGGCAAAAAGTAGGGGAGAGAGCGGGCAGCCCTGCCGAGTGCCCCGAGTGATGGGGAAGGGGGGTGAAGAGTGCCCGTTGATTAAAACTCTAGCCTCCGGGCCAGTATATAAAAGACGGATCCATGCCAAGATCCCTTTAGGCATTCCCATGTTTTGAAGGATAACGAATAAATAATCCCATTCAACGGAATCGAAAGCCTTCGTGGCGTCCAGGAAAACTGCCACCAAGGGCAGTTGAGGGTCCACAGACTGTAGAATCGAGAAGAGCGTACGCAAATTATGTGATGTTGCCCGACCAGGGATAAACCCAGCTTGGTCTGGAAGAACTAACTTCTCCATGAGCAAGCTGAGACGGTTAGCTAATATTTTGGCGAGGATTTTTGCATTTGTATTAATCAGGGAGAGAGGGCGATAAGAGTCGCACCTGTCCGCAGGCTTGCCGGGTTTCAGTAATGAAGAAATCAGGGCTTCCCTTAGGGATGGAGGAAGAATTCCCAACTCTTGAGCCTCAACAAAGACCTGTTTGAGAACAGGGAGCAGCTGATCAAGATATGCTTTATAAAAATCAATGGGGAGGCCGTTTGAGCCCGGGGCCTTCCCGGACTTCATTTGCATGATAGCTTCACGTATCTCGTCATTTTCAAGAGGGGCGGCGAGAAACTCCCGCTGCGCATCTCCCAGCCATCCGAGGGTTATATCTTGTAGATAGGTTGCAAAATCTGGAGGCGCGACCCTATGGGTACTATATAAATCAGCGTAGAAGTCGGTAAATACGTTTAGAATATCAAGGTTGTCTCTATGGCGTGTGTCGTTATTGTCCCAAATTTCTAGAACGTAGTTAGAAAACCTAGGCAATCGGATTTCCTGCGCTAGTGCTCTGCCCGGACGTCCGCCCTCCCCATATTTGCGCGCCGTGAAATACTTTCCTCGAAAGCGAGCCTCCTGGTCAGCCGTGTGCTTAAATATGTGAGCTTATCTCTGAATGTTGCCAGTTGATTCCCAGAGGAGTCTCTCCATAGTCTCCTCCAGTTGCTTAAGTTCACCCTCAAGCGTGCGTAGAGTGCGACGGAGATCTCTCAGGACTCCGAAACTCGTGGCCATGCAGGACCCCCTGATCGTAACTTTAAAGGCCTCCCAGACCGTGCCCACCCATGCGATGGAGTCTATGTTGCTCTGGAAGAACTCAGTAATTTCGGTACCCAGCTCTGCCCGGAAGACGGTATCTAGCAGGGCCTCTGGCATTAATCTCCAAAACCTAGGGGTAGCGAGCGAATTGAGTGGGGTAATCGTCATGAAAACCGGAGCATGATCCGAGTACGTCCGAGCTAGATGTTCGGCGTGAGTGATCCACGGAACAACCCCCCGGGAGACCACCCAGTAGTCCAGGAGAGCCCAGAATGAATATGCTGCAGTGTAATGAGTACCTTCCCTACTGTCTGGATGCAGGTGTCGCCATGCATCTGTGAGTCCATGAGCCAAGAACATGTCCACCAGTGCTCCTTGTGCCTTGGTGTAGTGCGAGGGTAGAGGATTAGACCTGTCTAGGGCAGGGTGGAGCGCAACGTTGAAGTCTCCTCCCCAGATAATATGGGTGGAGCCTACTTGGAGTATGCGCCCCCAAAGCGTAGTGAAATAGTTTGGGTCATCTATGTTCGGCCCGTAACAGCACACCAATGTGACAGATTGCGTTCCTAGTGTGCCACATAGCATGCAGCTCCTCCCCAAAGAGTCTTGGTGTGTGCCGCCAATAAATGAAGTGAGTATTCTTTTTTATAAGAATCACTGTGCCTCTAGAATATGTGGAGTACGAGGAGAATAGGCGTATTACGGCCCACTTACTGTCAAACGTGGGGGTGCGTGATGGATCAAGGTGGGTTTCTTGCAACATTGCGATGTGAACATGATGCCTATCTAAATATGTGAGTATTTGTCTGCATTTCTGTGGATCTCTCAGTCCCCTGACATTCCATGTGAGGAGATTGATTTGTAGTGCCTCAGGACGTGTGTGCATAGCCGAGTAATAGGGCAATATCGCAGTGTGCTCTGAAAAGAAGTGTAGAAATGTGCCTCTTAATGTGCAGTCATAAGTCCACCTGTGGAAAAAAAGTTAAAATGGAAACAAGTGTGAATGAGTCCCAACCCAGCCCCTCCCAAAACAGCACCCCAATTGTGCCGTACAGCACCCCAACCCTGAAGGCAGGGTATTGGTCACCCAAAAACAAAACCACCCACAGCACCCCAATTGTGCTGGGACAAGGAAGCCCACCCAAATCCCACATAACTCTTGACATTACAGTCCAGTCAAGAAAGTCCAACAAAAAAGTAAGTAATATGGGGAAACGCCCATGTGGGGGGCGCCTGTGGGCCACGAAACCCTCCCGTCTCCCAACAGCAACTGCGAAGCAGTTCCCCAACAGCGTGGGGATGAAGGGGGGAGAGAGAGAGGGGGGGGGGGGTGCTTGGCAATGTCCAGAACAATCCTACAAAAAATACAAAAAGCCTACCAAACAGTTATACAGGGCATGCAAATCATTTGATAAACTTATCTGTCGACAGCGAGTTGTAGGAATGCAAGACCAACAGGAAAGCATGCAATGTTCCACTCTGCAGGTGCAGGCAATGACCGCTTCACTTGAGCGGTCAGACCCGAAGCTGAAGCCCAGTGCGTCACTGTCCATTTCTAGAGTCAGCTCGGTGTAGGGGATGGAGACCCGGAAGCACGGTCGTCAGGATCATGACGCGGTGATCGCCGCTTGATAGTCTTGAGGAAATCTTCAGCTTGTTGCGGATTGGCACAGATGATATTTTTCCCCTGGTAAGTAACTCGTAGACGTGCCGGGGACATGAGGGCATATTCAATTTGAGCCTTACGCAGTTTTTGCTTGACTTGCAGGAACTTGCGGCGCACCTCCTGAACCGCAACCGTAAAGTCGGGATAGATGGTGAACTCATTGCCCTCGAAGTGCAGCGATTTGTGCTCTCGAGCCTTTTTTAGTGCGGTATCGCGGTCTCGATAGTTCAAGAGGCGGGCCACAATAGGACGCGGAGTGCCGCCAGGAGGAGGCCGGGGACCCACGGAGCGATGTGCGCGCTCAACAATGAGTTGCGATGAGAAGGTCTCCGCCCCGAAGGTGTCTGTCAAGAGGCGCTCAATGAAGTCCTCCATGCGGCCCGTATTAGTGCTTTCCGGTATGCCCACAACGCGGATATTATTACGGCGACTGTGGGACTCCAGGACCTCGTTTTTGGCTGCGATGGCTTTCAGCAGCTTATCCATTTGTGACATTTGTTGCTGCATCTGGGAGGTGGCGTCTTCCGTGTCCGATATGCGTCGCTCGGCCTCTTTAATTTGCTCGTCCACCTTCTGAACGAGGAAGTCGAGGCGGCTGTTCATTGTGTCCATCTTACCGGAAAGATCAGTGAGGCTATGTTGCATGGCCAAGAGCAAAGTTTTTACTTCATCTTCTGGGGCGGTTGAGGGCATCTGTGACTGTTCAGGGCCCGGCTGGCTAGAATCATCCGAGTTAGACCGCGTAGTGGCCTTTTTAGAGTCAAAGACAAGCTTGGGTTGGCGGCCATCTGGCTTCCCTATTCTGAAATAGAGTACAGTTCAGCGTGTACAAGTGTATGATCAACAGTGGGTGGCACAGCACGGGGATCTACTGGAGGGGCTGTCGGACAGATGCCAGGCCGCAAGGTGCGCCGCCGTCACCGCCAGGAGGAGGAGATGTCACGTTCCAGAGGAGGTCGGGCCGGACATCAACAGCAATCCCCGGAGATGCCAGAGGCGAGCGCAGTGATCCACCCGAGGGGTGACGAACTGTGGAAAAGAAGAGCAGGAGACCCCTCAAAGTCCAAAGGCAGGCCGCTGCAGGCCGCCCCGACCGCTCGTCAGGTGAGGTCACAACTAAATTGGCTGAAGGGGGGCCATCCGGGGAGTCGCATCACCAGGCAGAGAGACGGAAAAGGCAGCTCAAGATGATGCGCTGAAGCCTAGTAGCGCGATTATACCACTAAGGAGCAGTCAAAACGCGGGCAAGCGTGGTATGCAGCAATGTATGGGCCAGAGGCCTTGGGAAGAATCAATGCAGGAATGGGTCCAGGCAAGCAATGCGGCCTAACAACAGCAAATAGGACGGAATCCCCCGCAGTCCTCGCGACAACAAGCCGCAGAACACAGCAAAGGATGAGGTGCAGGAGGGGCCAGGAATGGACAGCAGCAGTATCGTCCAGATCAATGAAAATGATGACCCCCAGCGCGCTCTCAGGCAGCGTGGCAATCGGTCCGCAGAGGTAGGCCGGAGAGCGTCGCAGGTGAGGGCAGATGGCGCTGTGGAGGGTCGGTAAGTAGCAAAGTGTGCGGGCCAGTATACGTCAAGGGCCCAGCGAGGTCATCAGTGCCGTTTCTTCCGCAGCGTTCAGGCCCCGAGATGTACTAGGCAAATGAACGGAAGGGCAGGCTACCCGTAGGAGGCTTTCCTCCAGTCAATGCGCCTCCACAACCAGCAGAAAAGTGCGCCCGCTGTGCCCAGCAATAGTTCAATCCTTAGGGTAGCGGCAAGGAGAGGCCTCGAGTAGCAGGAGCAACGCGAAGGCTGAGTCGCGGCGGGAGCAGCGGGGTAGCGGTAGATCGCGGCTGGCAAAATTTTGTGGCGGTGAGGGAGTGATGACGCCCGTGCAGGGCGGGCAGTGGCGTACGGAGCGGCAATTATCTCACCACAATCTCCGGGAGCCGCCGATGAGCCCCCCCCACCCCGAGCCGTCCAAGGAGCTGTAGTCCGGGCCGCTGGCAGGTGGAATTTCAGCGGGCGAAGAAGGCCGGCAGCAATCACCGGTCAGGAGGCCTGTTGCCACGTGGAGTCCTCGGGGCTCGCGCAGCAATGGCAGCCTCGCGGGCCTCCAGGAGTGTCACTACGCTCGCCCCCCGGAACGCAGAGGCCGCTTGGGAGCCGTCCTCTGAGGCCGGAGAGCTTTGTTCTTCACCCCAGAGTCGCAGGATACTCGCAGGAGCAGGCGGAAGGCAAATTCAGGCAGGATTCATGAGGTAGGGCAAGGATAAATGAAGGATAGTGCTACCAAGCTGCCAGAGCCTCACAGGCGTGCGGCCATCTTGGTTGTGCGCCACCTAGCGCCCCCGTCAATGATACCTTTTCTCGAAATTTAAATAAGTGCAAGAGTCTATCAATTCATAGTCAACTTGTCGGTTTATTCATTTGGTACTTCCAGCAAGGATTCTGCCTAAAAGGTGTCCTGCTCTGTATTAGGCGCAAATATATGCCCTAATAATATCATGTCCCCATCTAGGGAGCCTCTTGTCAAAACACATAACGACCCTGTGTGTCCACCTTCGAGTCATAAAGCCCCATGTGAGTAGGCCGAGTAGGAAGTGTGGAATAGTTGGCCTCGTCAACGCTTGTGTAATTTGGAGGCCTCTGCGGCAACCGAGTTTGTTTCTTGGATAAAGGTAATATGGGCCTTGCCCTAATGTAGCTGGGCTAATTTTCTAACCTCTTAACCACAAACATGACCAAGAGCCTCATAGGACCCACAGCAGTCCAGAGCCATTCCTCTAGGAAATGGGTGGCGCCAGCTCCCCCCTCCACGTCCTCCGCCCAGTCCTGTAGAAGATCCACTCAACGCTGCAGTTGGGCCACTTGTGTAGTAAGTTGTTCATGACCTGGAGACAACGCTGAGAGTGTCAGTTCATTTGCTTTAACCCTATCAGATAAATTAGGTTGTAATCTTTGAAACAGGCTCGCCTCCGTGGTGATGGCCCCCGTCGTTGCTCCATCACCTGGCGCGATTTCCTTATTTCCTGCAGGATTAGGTCCAGTTTGTCCATAGGAGGTGTTGCCCCTGAAGAGGCCACGCCGGTGTCCAGAGTCTTGGCTGGAGGGCTATCCAATGGAGGCGGCCAGGAGCGAGCTGGTATTACCAGCTCATCCGTTTTGGTCCTAGTGTGCCCTATGATCGTCGACCAACCACAGCACTCTAGATTATGACCAAGAGAGTTCCGCTGTTGGTAGTAGTATTAAGCCTCCGGGTCTCATCCAATCACTGAGGTAATCCCCCCTCAACATGAGCACATCCGAGGGTGTCCTCCCGAGCCAAATTCACAGCAGCAGGAAGTAAATATATTGTCAGGGTGCCAACAGTGTTCCGGCACCACCCCAGATGAGACTGGTGGGTTCCACTCCCAGCCGACCAGCCTGCCAGGCTGCAAAGTAGGGGGGGGCCCTCCACTGTTAGTTACCAGACCACCGCTGACCGGGCCCTGCCCCAATGCTCAGCAAGTGGTCACGTTCACCAAGGCCAGTGATCTCACTGTAGCACTAGGGGCCCCCCAGTCGGGCAACCATCCAGTTGTGATAGTGTTGTAGCCAGGGGACTCTTTCAGGGACCACCTCCAGTCTTTGTGCCCCCAGCTAGGTCTCAGTTAGAGGGCTGCGGGCCCGGGCTGTTCAGGTCACTTCTCTAGGGGCACCAAGGCCCCCACACCATTCAATCACACTCAGGCAGTGCCACCAGGCGCATCTCACTCTGGCCGTGGCCTCTCAATTGCTATTGCTCTGCCAATCACTCAGTTGGTGCCCTCTTCCTGGGCCTTCGGTCGCTGTGCCCCACGTCCTTCTCAAGCCTCTCCCTCCCTCGACCACAGTCACTGTACCGGACGAGGATAAGCCGGGGAGGGAGAGGAGGCGATAAGCAGTGGCGGACCGCCTAAGCACAGGAGGGGCCGCTGCCTCCACTTGTAGTTCAGTCTCAGGGACTCCTCCTCAACTCTCAGTCCACCGCAGGGACCAGGCACCATGTCTCTTTGTTACAAGGGTAGTGGAGCGAGATGGGCGCATCTCACCTCCACTCCGTTGGTGCAAATTGCTGGGAACCACCTCGTCTGCCACGCCGCCGGCGGGCTCAGCCATCCAGGGGGCCAGGAGCTCTCTGCATGTCTCTCTCCCTGGGGCCGACCACCCGTCAGTGAACTCTGCCTGCCATCTTGTTTTCCCTGCATATCGGCCGGAGCAGGGACAACCAGCCTCCTCAACGCCCAGGCCACCGGCCGCCTGGTCCTCCTCACCGTCACAGCCGGCCGTTGCCAGCAGTGGATGCTCCAGCGGCTTCAACACTCTTCCAGGGTTGCAGGCAGCCACCGTCTTGCGAGGTCTGTCACCACCCACCATTTTTTCAGCACGGTGGGACCGCCGATCAGCTCGTCCCAGGAGCCGAATCGACACCCCTCGTCTCAACACCGGGGCGTCACTGCATAGTGCCACGTCCACCTGTGTCGCTGCTTCAGAGCAGGCTGCTGATGGTACCGGTCAGGGTGAGAATAGGGACAGATTACGGGGCCCGGGACAGGAGCTCTCCAGCTACGCGTCCTCCATGCTTGGGTGTTGGCCACACCCACACTGACACACTCATAATGCAGATTAGCCATAGAGCCACTTCAACAATGACGATATTTTTTACCATCATGCTTCAAATAGTATACCCATTCAGCATTGGTGCCTTTCATAGATTCTTATTCTTGTAGCATACTCCATCATCAGATAGGGACATCTTGGCAGAAAATTTTAATCTGCAGCAAGAGAAATGTATTCATTTAAAATATTACTAAGTACTGCCTATCCACCCTGTTGTAAGAGCTACACATCATCTTTTGAGATTGAGAGGTGTTGTATGGCTCATAGTTTCTCAGTAAGACTGTGCATTTTGGACAACATAAACGTCACAACTGTGCGAGACTGTCTGCGCACACCATCAGGAAATGTTGGCCTTAGACCTGGCTAGTTCACAGTGCACCACCTGTACCCCTACCCTCATAAGGTAACAGGTGGTATGTGCAACCTTAGAACATGACAACTGTGACTTTGAAGGAAATCGTGGAAACAGATCTAAACCATTTCGTTCGAGCCAACTCCCCTAGAGGCTTTGTTACATAATATTGTTGAAGCACTTAATATTGACAATGGCCTGGCGGGAAGGAGGTCACAACTCCCTCCCTGACAAGATGGCTAGTGAAGTAGCACATCAAGGTGAACTTCAAAGGCTGCACTGCCTGTGATATGCTGTCAGGCTGCCTCCCAAAGGAAGAAACAGCTGTAACCCTGCAGGGGCACTAGTCTCCTGCAATTGCAGGTAAAAAAAAAAAAACAGACACAAGAATTGTTTTGGCATCTTGTTTTCCTCCTTTGAAGTGCACCCCAAGTGTTCTATGTAAATACAGCAGACCTGTTAAACATGCTTTTACACTGTGATGCCAAAAAGATGCCCACTGTGATTGGAGCCTGCATGGCTGGGAGGGGGGTGGTGGGAGTGCAAAAGAAGGAGTCTGCCCAGGTGTCTGCTAATGTTTACCTGTGACAGGGGAGGCCTCTTTGAGGTGCACCCCAAGTGTCATATGAAAAAACTCAACAGACCAGTCCAGCAGGACTTTAATGTCAAGATAGATGCTCGTTGCCCCCACTCTGCATATTCTGTTAGGTTCAGAGGGTCATCCCTGCCCATTCATATCAGCCTATTGTTTGCTCTGAGGAGGTCTTTCACACCCATTCATACCCATTTGAATGCTAATTACTGGTGCCCGAAGTAGGAGAACAAATGCATTTACCTCCAGAGGCTTTAGGCAGGAAAAATGTAACTTTGTAAAAGTTACTTTTCCTTATTATTTAGTAAACATCCAACTTCACTATTGAAATGGATTTTATTAGCTATTAAACTAAGTGTTTAATTATTTTTCTAACTAATTGCATTTCAGAGATATAGTAGTAGTATTTAATATTGCATCTCAGTGTTTTCGTATGGATCAACTAACGTTCTACAATGAAAATAGATTTTGGGGCCTGTTCAGTGTAAGGACATGTTTAGCATTAAATGTTTACATGTCCTACTTTTAAATACCATGCACCCTGCCTCATGGGCAGCAAGTCCTACTTAGGGGTGGTGTATTATTATTTAAAAGGAAGGCTTAGACCTGTTGTTTAAAGGGATTATTTTGACAGGTCTGATTTGCAGTTTAAAACTGCAACAGCCAGGCTACAAATGGTAGGCCTGCAGTCCTGGTTGCACAGTCACTGTAGTGGATTTTGCAATTGGTACTGCAGTCCATTAGTGACATTTAACTTACCGGCCCTGAGTACACTTTGTACAATATACTAGGGACTTATAGGTAAGTTAAATATGCCAATTAAGAGTATCCCAATTTTACCATGTTGAAATGAGGAGCACAACCACTTTAACACTTTATCACTGGTTAGCAGGTGTAAAATGTGCAGAGTTCTACAGGCAGCAAACATATAGGGTCCAGCAAAAGGCAAAAAATCTGGGGCGACCATGCAGAAAAGAAGAAATTCCTGCCAAGAGCAAAACATGGCATGTGTTTTGTTGTGTGCTATAGCTGATGAATTTCAGTGGTTTGAGCCAGTACCATCACTCAGCTTACCTGTGCTAAATTCAGAGAGAGAGAAAGAAAGAAACAGTGGTAATTTCAGAGAGAGAAAGTAACTGTGGTAATTTCAACAAGAAAATATATTCTCTAAAAAGGTCACAGTTAATTGAGGTATGTTTCTGGCACAAATGCATAAGACCAGTGAAATTCTCCAGCTATGTTTATAAAGACACACAAAAAACTACATAACACACAGTTGTCCGCCATATTGTTCTCCAGATAACTGTTTCTGTGTATCTGTGCCATTGGCAAATAGGTATTCAGTACTTGGCGGTCGACTGCAAGATGTCCTGTATTGTGTGTATTCATAAACAAACTGGCGAATTTCAGTGGTTTGACACATTTGAGCCAGAAACGTAACTTTGTTTGTAACTGCGTTTTTCATGAATTGCATTGCTTTTTATGATTTACTTAATTTTCAACCCTTACTATGCATAAACTTCAGCTATGCGTGGAGGGGATTGGGCACAGTGTATAGCCTACGATCAGGCCATACACCACACCTGCAGATGGTGCTGTGCAGCGCGGTTGAGCACTAGGCCCTGTGCCTTACCTCCTGTCATCCATGCAAAGCCAGACACTCACTTCAGTGTCTGGCTTTGCTTTTTATTTTTATATTTCCTGAAATTTGCGAATCAGAAGCAGCTTGTGAGTCGGGCACAAAACGGCTGTTGAATCCAGTACCTAAAATGGCCACTCATAAGTCCGCTTTGAGTCGCACGTTGCTGTAGGTGCTAGTTTTGCAAGAGTGCCTTTTTGCCCTCAGGTGTCTGGACACCCCTGACCAAAGCCCTGTAGTTGATCACCTTCCGGGTTGGCTTCCCAGAGCTACAAAAACAATTTTATCACAGCATGACTCTTGTCAGTCTGTGTTGACTCGTGAGTTTCAAGATAATCGGAAAAACATTTCAGCCCTAATCAAGCCAATCACATTTTTATTAAACATTCAGAGTATAATTAACATGATTTGCGAGTCTGGACTCGCGAGTTAAAATGGCAAAATTGTTTACTCTTTAAATCCCGTTCCGCAACATTTTAAAACTTTCAATATCTCAAAATCTCCCAAACGGATTTAAATCAAACCAAAAAAAATCACGCTTTTTGAGTGAAGTTCTACGTTCATGCCAAGAGTGCTGTAAATCCGATTTTGGCTGTAGACAAGAGCAGAATTTTCTGTGAGCACAAAAAAGGAAAAACACTACTTTCTCCTTCAGAAAAATCTCCAATAAAATCGTGAGCACTGAATAGTCCTGCCCACATGCAGGTTCCCAGAGCACTTCTTACAAATATATCTTCTTATGTGTTCCATTTTCACCTTACTTTAGGAAGGCCAAATCTTTTCATATAACATTAAATATTTTTGCAGTCTATACAAATAGGCCATATTGGCCAGTTCCTTTAATTTACTTTTATAAAGGCCAAAGTAATATTAAAGAATAGAAACGTTACCAGAAAAGAGGAACTTTTCTTACAAACCTCATTCACAAACCTTTTTCAAAGGAAATGGAGTTGAAGGAATCATAGTAATGTAGACGTATAGGCTACAGCTATGCTAGCATGAAAACTGACACTGTATCTTTAAGTGCCCATAGCCCTCCAGTATCCCATCACACACAGCATGTGGCAGTTACTTCAGTTCCTTTTTTCCAGCTCCTAGTCACAGAATCTTGGAGCACTGAGCTCGGCATTTTTATTTTTTTCATCCAAAATCTCTTCACATTTGACCCTAAACAGCTTAACTCGATGTCTTTTGACATGTAGAGTTTTTTTCTGTCATTTTTCTGTCAGGAAAGGTTTGATTTACAGCAAATGAAATAACTTCTTCATTTGCCAAGTGTCCAAAATCAGATCCCCATGATCTATGTATAGTATGCTTTCCTGGCAGTCACACCCCAGACAGATGTCACCACTGTTGAACCTTTTCCAGGCATATCAGAAGGACAAAGAGAAAATTTCCGCCACAGAAAAGAAGACCTGCGCAGACCACATGAAGCCCTATGTGAAGGCGGAACCTTGCATGAGCCACACAAGAGCTTTGAGGACATTCACATCAACATTTAATTGCAGCGGCCGGGACTTCTGAGCACAGCTTTGGGCACCGGCACTCATTCATTTACAAACTAAGCAATGCCTGGCACGAGGCATTTCCATTCACTCCCTGTATGTGCCTTACATTGCAGGCCACCTAGCTGGGATCTGAATGGAGCTTATACCACTGGAAGTTAACTGATTGGCATATGAGAAGATTTCTAATCACAACTACTGAGCAGTACTTCAAAGAAAATACTAGGCTTGTTAAGTACAGGGTCAGTGTCTGATTTGCTTATAAGACCATGGTCGCCTGGATAATACCCTGTTACACTGGGCACAGGAGGGCTTCACCCTTTTGGGAGTGTATGTGACACTTGACCCAACTGTGTTTCAGAGGTTCAGTCTGGTGAGGATTCTGGAAGAATACATAAAATGTGTGGGCCATTGGCAAAACTCCCAATGGTGTTACTCAGCAAAGCTGCCCTTAACAAAATGATTGCACTGTCAACATTTTCATATCTGCTTTATCAGGTTTCTGACAAGTTCTTCCAAGCGGCGGGCGAGCATACTGCTCTGGAAATGGGGCACCCCAAGAATAGCATTGTCGACTCAGACTAGGAATTCCTAAGATGGGCGTATATAGCTCTTGCAAACCTACAGCTCAATTGCTGGTGGTGAACATATTGGCCTTTGCCTCCCAGCAGAAACCTGTACTGCTGTCGAGCACACAAACAATGGGCCTGGGCAGTTACCCACGAGACTATATGGTGGCAATACTTGTTTTGCCCGAATGTTGACCTCAACAGAATCAGTGGTCAAAATATGGAAGAGGGCTACGCGAAAGTTAGGATGGGGAGGAAAGGTGATGGTGGAAATGCCTCTATGGGAATCGGATACTCAAGAAGATCTTATAAAATTGGAGGGATGTAGACTGTGGGATATATTGGGAATATTCAAACTTGATGACATATGGGACTCCTGGGTGATCCTCCTAGTTGATGAGCCTCAGCGTCAATATGACTTGGCAGACAGCCAGCCAGTGTTTCTGATACGCACAGGTGAAGCATGCCCTGGCAGCTTATAAGGATAGACTGTAAAACATGGCTGAGGAATTTCTACTGGAGTAGAGATATTTTGCGCCCCCAAACATAAGCACGCAATCTCGCAGATTTATAGAACACTTGCATGTGATAGTCAACCGTCCCCAACCGCATTGAAATAATAGAGGAAACAGGACCTGGGATTCCCGGAGGGTGAAGGCTGGGGGTGGCGTGCCGACACATAAGGGAGGTTGCCAATAGGGCAGGGTTCCGCCTGGTGCAGCTAAAAATATTACAGAGGGCATACTTCACGAGGGCCAGGCTTTTGGAAGGATAGCCTGGTCCTGAGAGGCTGCAGCCAGACTGGTAGTTCTCTAACACACACCTTGTGGGGCTACCCATGTATTCAGCCCTTCTGGTCAGGAGTGGGCCTCCAGATCTCAGAGGTTACAGGAGACAGCCTGACGCTCTGCCTGCTGCTGGCCACATTGGGCATCTTGGGAGAACACACCAAACCTAAATCTTCACTACTACTATGCAGTGTTGCTCTCATGGTGGCCAGGAGAGATATTGTCAGGTTGTGGATAAGCCCGGACATTCCTGGACTGGAACATCGGTTCACCAACATCGAATAGTGAATACAGTCCGAGAAGTCTGTGTATAAAGCACGAGGATGCCCACAGAAATTCGAGCAAGTATGGGGCCTATGGAGGAAAGTTTGCAGCAAGGACTGAAGCCCTTGATGAGTACTTCTTTCATGTATACCCTGTGGCTCCGAGTGTCTGCTGCAACTGTCTTGAATATTATACTGAAAATGAAAAAGGTGTACTATGTGCTTGAACTGCAAAGGACTGACAGGTTTATGTTTTCACTGTTATATACAATATAAAAATCTTAATAAAAGAATGTTCGAGGCATATGAGCTGTAGATCGTACACTTGTGCATAGATCGCCATCTTGTGTTGGGCTCGGATGTTTGCACTTTGTTTTTCTTGGAAGAAGGCTTTTGTAGTCACGAGATAGGTGACTCCTCCTTAGGACGATAGTGCGCATGGGCATCGACTCCATCTCCAGATTGTTTTTCCGCCATCGGGTTCGGATGTGATTTGCTACGCTCCGGGTCGATATCTGTTTCGAATCTCCCTTCGACGCGCAATCCCTCTACACTCGATGGTATTGTCTCGATCGCGTTTCCCTTTCGACGCGCATCTTTAAAACAAACTCCTCGACCTCGATCTTCGACGCGGGCCCTTGGGCCTAACTGCGCCGACCACGCCTGCAGTCAATGGAAAGGACTCCTTTCAAAAAATGCCCCGGGTGTGGTGCTAAGTTCCCACACTCAGACTTGCACGAGGTTTGTAATCTCTGCCTCTCCCCGGAGCACGAAGACAAAAACTGCAAGGCCTTGCATCGTTCAGGTCGAAGAAAACCATCCATGATCGTCGGGCTCGACGTCACAAAATGTCTTGCGGAAGCGGCTCGATTCCGGACATTTTCGGAGCAGATCCCAATGTCCAGCCGGAGCAACAAGGTGATGAAGAAGACATCTCCGTCTCCGAAGCCGATGACTCCGACGTAGAAGAGGACAGTCACCCCGGCTCTGCGGTCCGTGAGTACCAAAGCCCCTCTCCCAAAACCCAAACATAAGGCTCCGGTAACACCCTCTCCCTCGGGTCGACACCGGCAACATGTCTCAGACGCCCCGCCCTTGGGCCCGGCTATGAAACCTAAAGATAAGCCTTCCGGCTCGGGCTCGGGCTCGAGCTCGAGCCAACCCCATTCCAGTGCCGAAAAGTCACCTACGGCACCAAAGCACCAGACCAAAGACGTGCCACGCACTTCTTCGTCGACGCCGAAGACAGCCTCGACGCCGAAGCCCTCGGTGTCGAAACATACCAAAGACAAACATTCGGAACCGAAAAAATCTTCGGAGCCGAAAAATGCTTCGGAACTCAAAAAATCTTCGGAGCCGAAAAAAGTCTTGGACCCACAAAAACCTATGGAGTCCAAGACCCCACAGAAAGCCTCAGAAACTCGGTCCAAAGAACATTCTGACTCAAAATCTTCGGCACTGAAAAAAGACATTTTACCCACACAGCCTGTACCTGAGTTTTCGGATCCAAAACAAAAAACTCTGTTTATTGACCCACAGACTGGCAAAGTCGTCGCCAAGCCTCCAAGCCAAGCAATGACTTTCCGAGCCGGAAGGCTTATCTTTAGGTTTCATAGCGGGCCCAAGGGCGGGGCGTCTGAGACATGTTGCCTGTGTCGACCTGAGGGCGAGGGTGTTACCGGAGCCTTATGTTTGGGTTTTGGGAGAGGGGCTTCGGTACTCACAGACCGCAGAGCCGGGGTGACTGTGTCCTCTTCTACGTCGGAGTCATCGGCTTCGGAGACGGAGATGTCTTCTTCATCACCTTGTTGCTCCGGCTGGACATTGGGATCTGCTCTGAAAATGTCCTGAATCGAGCCGCTTCCGCGAGACATTTTGTGACGTCGAGCCAGACGATCATGGATGGTTTTCTTCGACCTGAACGATGCACAGGCCTTGCAGTTTTTGTCTTCGTGCTCCGGGGAGAGGCAGAGATTACAAACCTCGTGCAAGTCTGTGTGTGGGAACTTAGCACCACACCCGGGGCATTTTTTGAAAGGAGTCCTTTCCATTGACTGCAGGCGTGGTCGGCGCAGTTAGGCCCAAGGGCCCGCGTCGAAGATTGAGGTCGAGGAGTTTGTTTTAAAGATGCGCGTCGAAAGGGAAACGCGATCGAGACAATACCATCGAGTGTAGAGGGATTGCGCGTCGAAGGGAGATTCGAAACCGATATCGACCCGGAGCGTAGCAAATCACATCCGAACCCGATGGCGGAAAAAAACAATCTGGAGATGGAGTCGATGCCCATGCGCACTATCGTCCTAAGGAGGAGTCACCTATCTCGTGACTACAAAAGCCTTCTTCCAAGAAAAAACAAAGTGCAAACATCCGAGCCCAACACAAGATGGCGATCTATGCACAAGTGTACGATCTACAGCTCATATGCCTCGAACATTCTTTTTATTAAGATTTTTATATTGTATATAACAGTGAAAACATAAACCTGTCAGTCCTTTGCAGTTCAAGCACATAGTACACCTTTTTCATTTTCAGTATAATATTCAAGACAGTTGCAGCAGACACTCGGAGCCACAGGGTATACATGAAAGAAGTACTCATCAAGGGCCTCAGTCCTTGCTGCAAACTTTCCTCCATAGGCCCCATACTTGCTCGAATTTCTGTGGGCATCCTCGTGCTTTATACACAGACTTCTCGGACTGTATTCACTATTCGATGTTGGTGAACCGATGTTCCAGTCCAGGAATGTCCGGGCTTATCCACAACCTGACAATATCTCTCCTGGCCACCATGAGAGCAACACTGCATAGTAGTAGTGAAGATTTAGGTTTGGTGTGTTCTCCCAAGATGCCCAATGTGGCCAGCAGCAGGCAGAGCGTCAGGCTGTCTCCTGTAACCTCTGAGATCTGGAGGCCCACTTCTGACCAGAAGGGCTGAATACATGGGTAGCCCCACAAGGTGTGTGTTAGAGAACTACCAGTCTGGCTGCAGCCTCTCAGGACCAGGCTATCCTTCCAAAAGCCTGGCCCTCGTGAAGTATGCCCTCTGTAATATTTTTAGCTGCACCAGGCGGAACCCTGCCCTATTGGCAACCTCCCTTGTGTGTCGGCACACCACCCCCAGCCTTCACCCTCCGGGAATCCCAGGTCCTGTTTCCTCTATTATTTCAATGCGGTTGGGGACGGTTGACTATCACATGCAAGTGTTCTATAAATCTGCGAGATTGCGTGCTTATGTTTGGGGGCGCAAAATATCTCTACTCCAGTAGAAATTCCTCAGCCATGTTTTACAGTCTATCCTTATAAGCTGCCAGGGCATGCTTCACCTGTGCGTATCAGAAACACTGGCTGGCTGTCTGCCAAGTCATATTGACGCTGAGGCTCATCAACTAGGAGGATCACCCAGGAGTCCCATATGTCATCAAGTTTGAATATTCCCAATATATCCCACAGTCTACATCCCTCCAATTTTATAAGATCTTCTTGAGTATCCGATTCCCATAGAGGCATTTCCACCATCACCTTTCCTCCCCATCCTAACTTTCGCGTAGCCCTCTTCCATATTTTGAGGAAACTGGACACTTCAGAGGAATCTGAAATACCTTTGAAACGAAAGGAGATGAGTACTAACACCTCCCCACCTCCTTCTCCTCCTCCAGTTGATCCAAATCTTCTAATTTCTCCACCACACTCCCCACAACCTATTCTTTCACCTCAAACACCAGATACTGAGGATGATCATACCGATATAGGTGGGAATATAGATCCACATGGGGATGATGATGCACATACCATCCCACACGACATTGACCCTTGGGATGACTACAACACAGATCCCGACCCACATAATGACCCGGACCTCTATCCATCTAGGCCATCACCACCAGATGACAACATTGGGTTTGCGCAACTAATCAATAGGGCTGCCCAATACCACGGAGTACAGTTACATTCAGATCCCTTAGAGGAAGATTTTTTACTTGAAACCTTTGCACCCTCACAAAAGTCCACACATACCATGCCAATCTTAAAAGGCATGCTCAAACATGCCCCAGAAGTTTTTAAAGACCCTGTCAGAGCCAGGATTCTCAACACCAGGATAGATAAAAAGTATAAGGCAGCTCCCAATGACCCAATTTACAATAAAGGTCAGGTCCCTTTGGATTCTCTTGTGGTGTCTAATGCACGCAAGAGGGCAAACTCACAGAGTACAGGCGACACCCCCCTCCTGATAAGGAGTCCAAATTAATAGACGCATCTGGTAAACGTATTGCGTCGCAGGCTGCAAATCATTGGCGCATTGCCAATGCCCAAGCTTTATTGGCCAGGTACGACAGGGCTCACTATGACGAGCTTGAAAAGCTCATACAGCACCTCCCTGGCCAGTACAAACAGAAGGCCAACGACCTTATCCAAGAGGGGAAATTGATCACAAACACCTCAATTAAATGTGCTCTCGACGCGGCTGATACCGCATCTCGCGCCATTAACACTAGCGTTTTGTTGAGCAGGCACGCTTGGCTCCGGGTCTCTGGATTCAAGCAGGAGGTGCAATCTGCTATTCTAAATCAGCCCTTTGATCAAGAGCATCTTTTCGGGCCCTCAGTTGACACATCTTTGGAAAAAATGAAAAAAGATACAGAAACTGCTAAGTCTACAATTCCCTTCCCCTAGAGGCTCTTTTCGCCGCTCCTTCTACAGAGCCGGCTCCAAAACCATGGGTTCAGAACATCCCTCTTCGTCCTATAAGAGCCTCACTCAAACGTCCTCCAAAGGATACTTTCGCGGAGGCTACAGAGGCAACAATGGTAAGGGAAGAGGTTGCGGCAACAATAACCGCACCTCCCCTACCACCAAACAGCGACTTCCCTGCACTTCCCCCCGATCATCCCACTCCTGTCGGGGGACGTCTCTCAAGTTCCTACCTGTCTGGAATTCAATCACAACAGACAAGTGGGTAAGACAAATTATCCAGTATGGTTACTGCCTGGAACTCACTTCTACCCCCCAAACATTCCTCCCAGACAACGTCCAATGTCCTCGGAACATCTAAAACGTCTCAAACAAGAGGTTCTCTCTCTATTACAAAAACATGCAATAGAACCAGTCCCCTTGCCTCACCAAGGCACAGGGGTTTACTCTCTCTATTTCCTAATTCCAAAAAAGGACGGCTCTCTCAGGCCCATATTGGACCTCAGACCGCTAAACTTAAACATTCAGTCGGACCACTTCCACATGGTCACTCTCCAACAGGTGCTCCCACTACTTCAACAGGGCGACTTTCTCTCCACTCTAGATTTAAAGGACGCCTACTTTCATATTCCCATTCACCCTGCTCACAGGAAATATCTCAGGTTCGTGGTAGATGGTCAACACTACCAATTCAAGGTCCTCCCATTCGGGGTGACTACAGCACCCAGAGTCTTCACCAAGTGTCTCGCAGTAGTTGCAGCCCACTTAAGAAGACCGCACATTCATGTCTTCCCTTATCTGGACGACTGGCTCATAAAAGCCAAGTCATACAGCAGCTGTGTGCAAAACACACATAAAACAATCCAACTACTTCACGACTTGGGATTCACCGTAAACCTCACCAAATCCCACCTCCAACCGTCCAGCATACAACAATATCTAGGGGCTACAATAGACACTTCAAAAGCTCTAGCATACCCCAACCCAGTCAGGATAAGCGCCATACAAGCTCTAATACAAAAATTTCAGCCTCAACACTCACTACCAGCACGAGTGTTCATGCAGCTAATCGGGATGATGGCATCTTGCATTCTCATCGTCCCGTACGCAAGACTCCAAATGCGTCCCTTACAGGAGTGTTTGGCACGTCAGTGGAACCAGTCTCAAGGTCAGCTAACAGATCTGGTGTTGGTAGACGACCACACCCATCGCTCTCTGCAGTGGTGGAACACACAAAACCTTTCCAAAGGGCGGCCGTTCCTCGACCCGGTTCCACAATAGTGCTAACAGCAGACGCATCGCTCACCGGCTGGGGAGCTCATCTTCAAACCCATACCATTCAGGGCATATGTACCCCTCAACAAAAACAATTCCACATAAATTACCTGGAATTGTTGGCAATCTTCCTCGCGGTAAATCTTTTCAACTCCACCTCGTAAACAAAGCTGTCCTAGTCCGTACAGACAACATGACAGCAATGTATTACATACAAAAACGGGGGGGGGGGGACACTCTCCAGCTTTCACACCTAGCTCAAAGCATATGGAGATGGGTCATTCCTCAAAACATATATCTCCTTGCAGAACACCTCCCAGGGGTACACAATCAAATTGCGGATCTACTCAGTCGCCAAAAACAGCAGATCCACGAATGGGAACTTCATCCTCAAGTTCTGCTTCCATTCTTTCAAATGTGGGGCCACCCAGAAATAGACCTCTTCGCCACACACCAAAACGCAAAATGCCCAAGCTTCGCATCCAGGTATCCACCATTATCCAAAGGCAATGCGCTATGGATGAACTGGTCAGGCAAATTTGCTTACGCTTTTCCGCCTCTCCCACTCATTCCACTAGTGGTTCTGAAACTCAAACAGCATTCCCTCACAATGATCCTAGTTGCTACAACATGGGCCCGACAGCCATGGTTCACAACCCTCTTGGAACTATCAGTAGTTCCTCATCAAAAGCTACGCCTCTCACCCAAGCTTCTCACTCAGAACCATGGAGAGATAAGGCAGATCCCAGTCAACTCAACCTTGCGATCTGGCACCTGAAATCTTAGAGTTTGGCTACCTTAATCTCCCGTCAGAATGCATGAACATCATTAAAGAAGCTAGACGTCCTACCACTAGAGCTTGCTATGCCGCAAAGTGGAAAAGATTTGTAATTTACTGTACAAATAACAAAATCAACCCACTAGATGCTTCTATTCAAGACATCATCTGTTACCTTTTGCATCTACAACAATGTAACCTAGCGTATACATCCATTAGACTACATCTCGCGGCAATAGCAGCCTAGCTCCAAAACAGACAACACTTGTCTTTGTTTAAGGTACCAGCTATCAAGGCATTTATGGAAGGATTTAAAAGAATAATTCCACCTAGAGTTCCACCCTCTCCAGTATGGAACCTAAATGTGGTACTTACCAGGCTCATGGGTCCCCCATTTGAACCTATGCATAAATGCGAATTACAATTTCTCACCTGGAAAGTAGCTTTCCTGGTTGCGATGACCTCTCTCAGAAGAGTCAGTGAACTCCAGGCATTAACCATACAAGAACCATTTCTCCAAATCCATCATAACAAAGTGGTTCTTAGGACTAACCCAAAATTTCTATCTAAAGTCGTCTCTGCTTTCCACCTTAACCAGTCTGTAGAACTCCCAGTGTTCTTCCCTCTACCAGACTCAGTAGCAGAACGGGCTCTTCACACGCTAGACGTAAAAAGAGCGATACTTTACTACATTGAAAGAACAAAATCCTTTAGAAAGACTAAACAACTTTTTGTGGCTTTCTCCCCACCTCATAAAGGCAATCCTATCTCAAAAGCAGGAATTGCAAGGTGGATTGTTAAATGCATCCAAATATGCTATGATAAAGCCAAACGCACCTTAACCATTCCCCCTAAAGCTCACTCCACACGTAAACTAGTCGCATCTATGGCATTCTTAGGGAACATTCCCCTAGATGACATCTGCAAAGCAGCAACTTGGTCTACACCACACACGTTCACAAAACACTATTGTGTAGACGTGCAAGCAAAACAACAAGCTAGTGTGGGCCAGGCTGTATTAAGAACACTTTTTCAAACCACTGCAACAGATACAGGTAGCCACCGCTAAAGAGGTAACTGCTGTATAGTCTATGCACAAGTATACGATCTACAGCTCATATGCCTCGAACGGAAAACATATGAGGCGTTTTTAAACGGAAAATGCTACTTACCAGTATGCATCTGTTCTTGGCATGTAGAGCTGTAGATTCGTATACGCCCACCCGCCTCCCTGGATACCTCTATCTGTTCCAGTACTATCTTAATTAGATACATTATACATGGACATCCTTCTCTATTTCTTACTAACTCCATCATAACCCTCCATGGCAAAACAATCTGGAGATGGAGTCGATGCCCATGCGCACTATCGTCCTAAGGAGGAGTCACCTATCTCGTGACTACAAAAGAGTTCTTCCAAGACAAAAACAAAGTGCAAACATCCGAGCCCAACACCAGATGGCAATCTATGCACAAGTATACGAATCTACAGCTCTACATGCCAAGAACAGATGCATACTGGTAAGTAGCATTTTCCTTTTAAAAACGCCTGTTGTCTCTAGTCAAGTATTGGAAAGCTTTTTAACCTTTTCGTTGTTGAATCTTTTAAATTTGTAATATGGATGTAATTTCAAAATGTGTTTTGCACATGTATAGAATGTAGGGTGTTGTCACTTTAAAACCATGTAATCTAATGTAATTACATTTTTTTACGTTTGTTGTACAAATCTTTGCTGGCTTGTCATAGCACTGAACAGGTCTGAGCATTTTACAAAGGTGTTGTATTGACTTGGTGTGACTTGCACTATGACAGAGCCCACAGGAGTGGCAACAAAGATAGGACCAACACTCGTGGCTGTAGGCAGAGATGCTAGACTTGCATTAGCTATTTTGGTGTCCCAAGAATAGGAACCCATGTCTCCTTACATGACTTCATTTCTCACCTTGTGCAAATGTTTAACCCCAACTGGTGGAGTATGTTTCTTGTGCAGTAAGTGGTGGTCTTAAAGTGCAGTAACATTTCTAAATGCCATTTAAACATGCCAACTATGTTGCATCACATGTAGTCCCAGAATTTAGTGTATTCTGTGCAGTGTGCATCCATATTTGCGCATAGTGTCAGAAATGAACATACCTGTACAAGTGTTCAGGTTGGATTCGATAAGCCATACCATATTGTGGAAGAAAAGGTTGGTGCTAGACCTCTAACGTCTCCTGCAGTCCCCTGCGGATGCTACTGCAGTGATGATGGACCTGGGTGATGAGGCTTCTGCACTCCACAACTGTCGGATGACTTGAATCTGTGTCTGTTGTCTGCAGTATCTTCCGAACTATGCTCAGCTCAGGGACTAAAGATGGTTGTGAGTAGGAAAATATTATCTTCAGCCATTGCCTCTCATATATCCTGTGAAGGAGTGGTTTCTGAACCTCTCTATGCAATATGACTTCTACCTGAACCTGTAGCACCCTAAGGTTTTTGTGGTCCAAGAAGTTAGTTTAGATATAGGTTATTTGTTTTTAAATATTCAGTTTAATGTTTTTTATGCCATTTAATATTCATAAGCAACAGCTTGTCATTTGTGTTAATGAACGTTAAGGTGTGTGTTGATTATCTATTGTTTACAAACATTGAGGGAGGGGCACAGTTGGTGCAATGTAAAACTATGTTACATTGATGTGTTGTGTCTCAAGGGATAGGTTATGATACTCGGCCAAGGAGTACGCTTGGCCCACACCAACCACCGGTTTTCTGTTTGATGTCAATTATGTGCCCACCACCTACCTCCTTGTTTTTGGCCAACACGCATTGTTCAAAATTTATACTAAGCACTTTGTTGGTTGTTGTTGTCCTTTATTTGTGTTTGTCCGTTTTTATTTTTTTCAAATATCCAATAAATTTCAAAGTTAATAGGTGCAAATTTAATCTCTGTATGTTCCACTGTGCAGTTTTGCGTAGAAGGACATTTTATTTATTTCAGTCTTGCCAACTTGGGGTGTGTGTAGTATTTAGTTTGTGTGGGTGTCTTTTAAGTGTTCAAGGACACAAACAATTGTTCAAGTTCTTATGTGCTTTTTTAAATTCTATATGGTCGACTGTGATGTTGTGTTTTTGTGTCTTTTGATTTGTATTGATGGTGTGTTATTTGTAGTTTGTGTTTATCTGATCAATTGTTTGAAATCAACAAAAATTTAAATACTGCTTGTCCCACTGTGCTGTGGTATGTATTCCTATTCCACCTTCAACCATGCCGACTTAATTATGTGTTGGTTGTCCCTAGTGTGTATTTTGCTATTTTCACGAACAATAAAAATAGTGCAAATTACTGTTACTTACTATGTTGTAAGATAAATGTACATATATCCCATTCATCAGTTATGTTTCTTATTTAATGTATTATTCTATTTTGCCAAGGCGTTTGCTTCCCCATGCCGACCTGGTGCATACAAAGCCCTTTTAGAAGTGTTTTCAACATTCTGTTTTATATGTAGTTTGCCAGCTTAAGGCGTTCTGTTTACCACAGTGCATGCAAAATGCTCTGGACTTGAGTGACTTGTCCTCAAACGTTTTGGAAAATCTACATACTTTGACATGTACAATAGAACCTCACATTTTCCCTTTGAACTCCAAAACTGCTGAAAGGATTTTCACAAAACAAAGAAAAGGCTTTGTCATAAAAATTGGGTGAACGTACATTTAGCAGTTTTGAAGGTATGCGTAGAGAAAAACCTTCTTTGGGAAATCCGATTATATTGATGAGGGCCAAACGATTTTAGAACCCCCTATAACATTTGAAGCGTTTGTTCGTTCTGCCTCAAGTGTGGCAGTATATTAGCTATCCGCTTATAAATTTCCTTCTTCAAGTTTGACACAGATAGGGCAACAGGTGCCTGAAATCGCATTCCATGAAGAGTGAGGCAACTGTGCCTCTGTAATGTACAGTGTAATGCAAATGTGCAGTGTAGTATGCTATTTATTTTCATTGTTGACTGCGAGGAGGGGCTTTGACTCACAAGAGGCAAAGCCCTTACAACAACAGTAATAAATAGCATACTGCACTATGCACATCTGCATATGTGGTTTACGCCATGGTATTTTCATGCACACTTGTTTTAACAAAAGGCATTTAACAAAAACCAGGATGCAAGGAGTTACATTTGTGAAGTATGGTAAAATCACTTTGAAGACATCTTGGCTATTAAGAGAGTTGTTTCCCTTTGCAAAGTAATTGTTTAGTACAATCTGTGACACAATGAAAAGTGTGCTTCTCATGTCCGTTTTGGTGTATTGTGATAATGAAAGTCAAATTTGACCTTTGCACTGTAGTAATACATGTTTGAATGTGTGTTTATTAGTACAGATGCACCAAATAACATGTTATTGGGCTACATTTATTTTCACTGGTCTGGCATAAGTAAATGTATGCCCAGCCAGTGAAAATAAAAATGACCAAATAACACAAGTTATTTGTACCAAGGGTACTAATGAACAAGTTACTTACCATTAGCAGTGACCTTTCTGGTGGATTCTCTTTCTGATGGCTAATTCCTCACCTTGTGAATATGTCCCAGGCATCAGACTGGATTCAGAAAGTTTTAGAGCAATTCTCCTTTGTGCCAGTAGGTGGCATTGTGCAGCTCCATGTCTACATCGTTCTGCTCCAGAAATGACTAGCATAGCCGCATACAAGAGACACCTATGCGCATGACATAGTTACCTCTTAGGCTGTCTGCACCCTCAAAAGCAAAGCCCATCTGTATTGGTGCGGCCAGAGGGCACATCTCTAGACTTAGTACCTTTTTAGATGGAAAAAGAGTCTAGTTCACAGAACAGGGAGATGTGAGAACTGGTTGGGAATCTGCAGTTAGAGTATCGAGCAGAAAGATCGCTACCAGACGTAAGTATCTTGTTCTTTTGATGGATACTTATAGCTGCAGATTCCTTGCCTTATGAGTATATACCATAGCAGTACCTCCCAAGGTGATGGGTCTGTGGACTGGCTCAGACCAATAAGTCCTGCAGAACTGAGCGGGCAAAATGCTCCTCTCATAGGACCCACTGATGAGGCTGTAGTGATTTGTGAACATGTGTACCAAGGCCCACGTAGCCACTTGACAGATGTCCAGAAGATGCTAATGCTGTGGTAGCAGGTTTGACCCTGGTGGAATGAGCCCGCAGGCCTTCTGGGGGGGCACTTCGTCTTTTCTAGTGCTTAGCAGATCTGTATGCAGAGAAGAATCCAGCAATAGATGGTCCATTTTTGCACTGCTGTCGTCTTCGCTACAGGAACCCCCACATAGAGCCGATTGTCCAATGGATGTTCCTTGGTATGATCGATACAGAAGCTTATTGCTCTTTTAGGGTCCAAACGAAGGAGCGTCTCTTCCTCCTTTGAAGGATGAGGTGGAGCAAAGAATGCTGAAAGGGTGATAGCCTGCCCCACATTAAAAAGGCTAACCAATTTCTGCAGAAAACGCAAATCCGCAAACGCAGCTTCTCTGGGAAGAAGGTGGTATACGTTTGATTCACGGAAAGAGCCTTAAGCTTATTCACATGTCTAGCCAATGTTATGGCTATGAGAAAGACTATCTTCAGGGTCAGAAGTCTTAGAAGGAGAACAGTTCAGCAGCTCAAAAGGGGTGCACATCAAGAAAGTGAGCACTAAGTTCAAGTCCTACTGGGGCATCACAAAGGTTTGGGTAGAAACAAAATGTTGCAAACCTTTCATAAATCTCCTCACAAGTGACTTGAATAACGATGGCTGATCCGGCAACCACTAAGATGCCGAAAGAGCTGATAAGTAGCTCTTAACAGTACCCAAAGCAAGTGCTTGCTTGCCTAGGGACAGCACAAACAATACAAATTCTGACTACTTTGCCTGTAATAGCTCAGTTTTTTCAGGTGCCGCACCCATCAACAGATTTCTGCCAACAACTGACCTACACTGATTTTGTGGAAGGACACCTCACTGCCAAGATGACATCAACTACCTCAGGGCGCAGGTCGAAGGAGGTCATATGTCCAAACATGGAGCTGCAAAGTGTGCAAGCCCAGGCGCTACACCCTGCCTTGCTGCTGCAACAGAATATCCTCCTGAAGTGGCAGCTTGATCAGAGGACAGATGCTCATGCCAAGAGTTCTGGGCACCATAATCTCCCGGCCTGATCCAGTGCCACTCGGATGACTTATGACCAAGTTGTTCCTGATCTTCATCAGAACTATGTGCAAGAGAGGCAGTGGCGGGAAAGCATGCAGGGCTGAGAGGCCTGCTGGACTGGAGCAGGAATCTGGCACTGGCGGAATGGAAAGCTCCTATCTTGGCCACGATGAGGGAGAATTTGGTGATGGAATTGCCTTGTGGGGACAGAAAGGCCCAAGGAACACGCTATGGCTCTGCTCTCCTTTAAATTTTCCAAGGCAGAGTCTGCTTTGTCGCCAAAAAAGCACAGAGTTTTTAAACAGTATGTCCATTAATGGTGTCTGGACATCCTCGAAGAAGCCAGTAGACCTGCTCCAGGTGTGGCGCTGAAGAATCACACTGGTACACATGGCGCATCCCCCCAAACAATTAGTTGAGCCAGTCCCAATCTGATTACAAATTTTGCTAGATCACACCCATCCTGATTAGCCTGGGTAAGGGACACCTTAAGGTTGTCTAGAACAGCTTCCCTGTCCCAAAGGGCATTGGAGTAGCGGTCGAGCAGACAGCTAGCATCCTTGGAGCAATCTAGCAGACAGCTAGCAACCTTGGAGCAAAGACCATGGAGGAAAAAAATCAGTTTGCCAAATAGCTCAATTATTTTTGACTTGCGGTAAGGGGTAGTGATGGGAAAGGCATTCAGGTTGACTTTGCTGGTGGAAACTCCAGCGTAGGGTGCTATGTCAGAAAAGTAGGGTCGCCAGGAACAGGGCAATGGTGACAAGCAATGGGTCTATTAAAAAGTGACCCTGAACTGGGCTTAGGCATGTGCTGGAAAGAGTTTCAGTAAGAGCCTCTCTGAATGACAATTCTGGCTCTGTGGGAGCCTGACTAGGTTGAAGGACTTCTTGCAGAATATTTGTTTTCATTTCCATGGTTGTTAGCTGTAATTACAAAAATTCAGCTACTCTTCACATCTCAACAGAGAAAGAGGCCCTTTCCTCTGGCCATGTGTACCAGGGAGGACACAAGGCCAGTATTGGGTGAAGTGACAAGCCCACTGGCATCCTGAAGCTCCCCATACCAGTTTTCTTCATCATATTGTTGAACATAACCGTCCCGACCCTCATAGTTGTCATTGTCTGTATCCATGCCCAAAAGATAGTATATGGTTTGGGCCCTACCATGTCGTACGGGCAGAGTATCCAATTTAGGTTTGCCAAGTGGCTGTGTGCCTCTCTGCGCCTGGCGTGACTTTGGCCAATGTCAATGTAAATTCAGCTCGGAGTCGGATAGCACAATGGGATGTACATTCTCATTCGGCTTCAATGACATTGATGCAAGCGGAAGCGGCCTGGGGAATGGCTGTCGGAGCCCTCACTGGAATCTATGCTGAACCCGAAACAGGTTCAAGGGGCACTGAAGGTGCCAAGGGCAGCCGACCCATGGAAGCCCAACAGGAGGCCCCTGCAGATCTTTGGGGCCTGAAGGCACACCAGATCAAGCTGGTAAAGTGCCAAATATATGCAGCATGCGCTCTGAATTTCTTTACTTGCTGCAACTTTGCAGACAGACCTGGAAACTCCGGGTGCGTCAGGACCAGACTCCGAATCAGCTGTAATGGATTTTGGCAATGAGACTGGGAGGCACGTTTACACCCTCGCGCAGTCTTTTGAGTTTGAGAGTGACGGGAAGGAGGTGATTTCCGCTTAAATATCTTGTGTTTTTTCTTTGAGTTACCCAAGGACTTTGACAGCAGGGACGATCTGCAGTGGGAACGAATTTGGGAACAGGAATAGCACCTTCCTTTTGACTTTAACCGGTAACGGCATAGAGCCATCTTGTGTTTGGCAACATAGAGTTTGGCCTCAGGGTCCTGTATGGCATTCGTATTCATCTGGCCGCAGTCGGCAAAGGTCTTGGAGTCGTGTTTTGACCCCAGGCACCACAAACGGACTTTTTGAGGTTCCATCACAGACATATGTTTCTGACAATCCCTGCATGGTTTGAACCCTGTAGCATAGTGGGGAAGAGGGGGTGACATTTTCTATTACACACTGTGATTAATTTTTTAATAAGAAGCTGGTTGAAAGACCAAAGAGAAGCTCCTGATTCACGCCTGAAGGCATAGAAGGAAAAGAACAGACATCAACGCGCATGTTTGGAGCTTATATGCAGTTCTGATCGTCACATCCAGAGCAGAGCCGCACAACACCACCTATTGGCATGCAGGAGAACTGCTCTAAAAGTTTACAGATCCATTCTGATGCCTGGGTAATATTCACAAGGTGAGGCATCTACAGTTGGAAGTATCCATCAGAAAAACATTCGCTCATTTATTACAATAGTGCAAAAGTAAAATTCCTAGTTATTACCACAGTACCTTATAACTGATGTGGGAAAACAGTGCTTATTATCTCACAGAATCTATTTTAGAATCAGTGGACTTAAGAAGGCAACCGGGGTGATAGACACAAAGCTTATTTATTGTAGTTTTATTGCAGTTCCCAAAAATAACATCTTTGGCTCTGAATATAGTTATTTAACTTAATTCATAACTACTGTTTGTGAGAAAACAGCATGGCATAAATGATGTGTATATATGTGTATGTATATATATATATTATCTACTGGCGGTGGCCAGTAGATAGTTATAGTTAGGACCTATTTTCCATAGGAAATCCACAACATTCTATTTGAAATAACGTTGGCGCCGGTTGACGAATCTTCGCGAAATTTTCCAACTTGTTGGGGCGCTCCGGTCCGCTCCTATCCTGAAAGTCTCGGGGTGATTCGTACAGCGGGGGCCGAGAAAAAGGGGGTCCCAAAACGTGTTTTCCCCATTCAATTTTCCATAGGAACCTTTAGTCGCAGCTACAGCCCGAACTGCTGAACGGAATTACACCAAATTTGGCAAAAAGGTAGCCCTTGGTTCAGAGTCGTGCCTTTTGGTTAAATGGTGTAAATCCGTTCAGTAGTTCCTGAGAAATTTGAAAAAGAAAACACATATATATCTGGGCGGAGCCTAACCACACATGTCATCGTGAGATCTGATTGGCTGTCAGCACTTCATCCTGGAATTGCTGGCAGCCATCTTGGGACCAATATAAATGATAGTACCCCATTGAAATGCATTGTAGTGAATCGAAGATTTTGAGGGTGATAACAGACTTTAGTTGCATTAGAATTCATTTGTTGATGGTACCATACTAATTTCAGGAATTGTGGTGTGTTCTAAGGTGATTTTACCCTGTGAAAAACCTTCTGCTGGGATATCATGAATCATGTTTGAGAGAAAACTATTTTCACATGCTTGTCCCATACAGTTTTGGAAGGTGCTCCAGAAGCTAAAATGAGAGCATATTTTCTGTAAATTCACATTATCTTTCTCAGTCATGTGAGAATGAAGTCTGACATTCTCAGTAAAACATGTACATCCAACAAGGGCAGAGACTGTCAGTTGATTCCTTTGTGTTCTACTGCAGCTTCCCAGAGTGTTCTAAAGAACAACTAGAGTGCTAACAGCCTTACTTATGACAAAAGTATGGCACACCTGAAGCCATCTTGATTGGAATAAACTGGTAACACTTAAAACATTTAATTTAAAAAGGAACAAAATGATGGGGTTCATTTTGTCATAGAAATTATGGTTAGTGCTGTAGAAAGAAAAATTAGGACATGTTTCAAGTGTGATCTCAAATATCTTCCTGTTATATTTCAACAGGAGCAGCCTGTCAGTTGATGCCTTTGTGTTCTACTGCAGCTTCCCACAATGTTCTAAAGAACAACTAGAGCGCTAACAGTCTTACTTATGACAAAATTATGACACACCTGAAGCCATCTTGATTGGAATAAACTGGTAACTCTTAAAACATTTAATTTAAAAAGGAACAAAATGAGGGGGTTCATTTTGGCATAGAAATTATGGTTAGTGCTGTAGAAAGAAAAATTCGTGCTAAAACACTACCCCCAGCACGACACCCTACACTACCCAAACACCACTGCACTACCCTAAACCCTAAAACACTACCCCCAGCACGACTCCCTACACTACCCAAACACCACTGCACTACCCTAAACCCTAAAACACTACCCCCAGCACGACCCCCTACACTACCCAAACACCACTGCACTACCCTAAACCCTAAAACACTAACCCCAGCATGACCCCCTACACTACCCAAACACCACTGCACTACCCTATACCCTAAAACACGACCCCTACACTACACAAATACGACTGCACTACCCTAAACCCTAAAACACTACCCACAGCACAACCCCCTACACTACACAAACACCACTGCACTACCCTAAACCCTAAATCTACCCCCAGCACGACCCCTACACTACCCAAACACCACTGCACTACCCTAAACCATAAAACACTACCCCCAGCATGTCCCCTTCACTACACAAACACCACTGCACTACCCTAAACCCTAAAACACTACCACCAGCATGACCCCCTATACTACTCAAACACCACTGCACTACCCTAAACCCTAAAACACTACCCCAGCATGACCCCCTACACTACCCATACACCACTGCACTGCCCTAAACCCTAAAACATTACCACCAGCACGACCCCCTACACTACTGCACTACCCTAAACCCTAAAACACTACCCCCAGCACGACCCCCTACACTACCCAAACACCACTGCACTACCCTAAACCCTAAAACACTACCCCCAGCACGACCCCCTACACCACCCAAACACCACTGCACTACCCTAAACCCTAGAAAAGAAACCCCCACCCCATGCCCAATCCCCCTTACCTCTCACTCCTCATGGTTCCTCTCTCCTCGTGGTTCCTGCTTCACGTCATCTCTGAGGGGCGGTGCACGTCGTTGTGCGGAAACGGAACAGCCTCTGTTTCCTTACAACGACATGGATCGTCTACATGTTTTTAGAACGCATGGTCATTTACCATACATACCTTTACAACAAAATTCGTTGTAAAGGCATGCGTGGTAAATGACCATGCGTTCTAAAAAATGCGTAGTAATGACTTCGTGATGTACAACGCATGCGTGGTAATGCATGCGTTGTAATGGTATCGCAAAGTAAAAAAGTCGTTGTAACGGCTGTTTACCCATCGAGGCTGGCCCCTGTTCTTCAGTGAGATGTTTATTTGATTAATTAGGAGGAAGGAATGTGGTTTTTTACCGAAAAGTGCATTCCCGGCTGTTGTATTGTGAAAGTGTCCGCGTGGCCTGGTTTCACTTCCGGTGAGAGAGTGGAAGAGTCTGTTTGGATCTAAAGGAGTTCTGTTGTTGGACGGGGCCAGCGCGACAAGTCATCAGAAAACATAGCTAATGGAAAGCGTCCTCCCTGAAGTGTGGAGCAGTGCCATGAGAGGTCAACGAGTGTGCGTCCCACCGCAGTATGACCGTACCGCGTGACCCATGTGCCATCTCCTGGGTATGGGAGGCAGAAGCGGCATCGCAGGTCCTCTTGAAGACATTTTGACTTTGTTGTTCCTGCCAGATACAAAGAGAAGATCCTGTGTTATTCAGTGCCCTCGTTACCTTTTTTGTGGGTTGTGGTGCTTGTCACTTCGCTGCCCCGCCGGTGCACACGACTGGGCACCCCACCTCGTGTGCCATCTGCAGGGCCTCTGCCCTCGGATCACTGGTTTCGTTTTCTGGAGTGGCAACATAAACAGTTGCTCCCAAAGGACTAGCCTCAACACTTAGGTGAATATCCCCTGCACCAGCATTCCATGGAAATTCTTTCCTAGCTCTCCCACGTCAACGAGCACGGCTCCGCTCGCGACACCTTATGACGTCATCGGAGCCACAAGAGGACCTCGTCGGCGTGCTGACGTCAGTTCCACCCATTTTTTCCGAGGCAAACAGGGGACCGAGACATTTTAACATGTATACATAGTATAATAAATATATATATATTCACTGAAAAAACCATAGGTTTCAGGCACATTATAGTTAGAAATTAGCATTTAAAAAACCTTAGAAATTCACTGAAAAAACCATAGGTTTCAGGCACGTTATAGTTAGAAATTAGCATTTAAAAAACCTTAGAAATTCACTGAAAAAACCATAGGTTTCAGGGGCGTTATAGTTAGTTGGACATTTCACTCGTACAAAACCATAGAAATTCCCCCGTTATAGTTAGTTCAGCTAACTATAACTCGCGCGCCCGCAATGCACTGCTGATGACATCACATATTACATCACTCATGACATGGTCAGTGGCATCACTCATGACATCACTGATGACATCTCAAATGACATCACTGATTACATCACTGATGACATCATCCAGTGAATGTGTGTTTTTCTGAAAATTAAATATGTATATCTCAAGGTCGATGGAAGAATAAATGGGTATATAAGTGTCTAAATGGATGATTTTTTTGTAAAATTGATTGTATAACTGACTAAGTGTATCTTAGTGAATACATGGGTTAGTGAGTAATGTTTAAATATGAAAATATCTGTATCAGTCTCTCACTTTGTGTATAAGTGGCTGCATGGGTTGGTGAGTAGCTACATGAGTGTCTATATGCGTTATTAGTTGGTTTTTTGAGTATCGGTATGAGTGTCTGAGTGTCTGTATGGTTCGGTGGGGGGTATTACTTAGTGCATAGATGCATGAATGAGTGACTCACTGTTTGTATGTGTTGAAGACCGCATGTGTGCAGGACTGTATAGGTGGATGAGTATGTGTATGGGTGTGTTAGTGAGTGAATGACTGTCTCAATAGTGTCTTTATGAGTAACTACATATGTTTTAAACTAGTATATGTGAGTATTGGTGTATATAAGTGAGTATATGTGAGAGTGAGAGATTGGAAGAGTTCCTGTACAAATAAGTAGGTGTTTCTATAAGTGATTGTTTAAGAGAGTAAGTATGTGTAAGTTTCTGTAGAAGTAAGTGTGGTAGTGTGTGTATAACTGTATATGCAAGTAAATGGATGTTTGATACTTTGTTTGCATGTGTGACTATGTATGTGAGTAACTCTATGGATGAGTGGCGGTGTGTAACAGGATGTATAGGTGTATGAGTACATATGATGAGTGAGTACATGTATGAGTGACTGTATAGGGACTGTTGGTGAATGAGTGGATGTGTGTGTAGATCTTGGAATTACTGAATAGGTGTGTTGTAACTGGTATTGGTATGTCCATTGTTTTGAAAATGTTAGTTTGTATTTTTGAGTGTGTGTATCAAAGGTTATATTAGGGTGAGAGGAGGTCTGCCACTCTATCACAAGGATGATGTCATCAGTGATGTTATCAGTGATGTCATTTGAGATGTCATCAGTGATGTCATGAGTGATGTCACTGACCATGTCATGAGTGATGTAATATGTGATGTCATCAGCAGTGCATTGCGGGCGCGCGAGTTATAGTTAGCTGAACTAACTATAACGGGGGAATTTCTATGGTTTTGTACGAGTGAAATGTCCAACTAACTATAACGCCCCTGAAACCTATGGTTTTTTTCAATGAATATATATATATATATATATAGGACATGTATGTATGTATGTATATATAAATTTGTTACATAGCATCACTTCTTTGTTGATAAATAACTCGTGCTAGTGAGCACATACTTGAGTTATTTTACATGTTTAATAACTAAACTGTATACCTATTCTAGCACATTTAATACATATTTTAATATATATATTAAAACAAATGTTCCAAAATATCTCTTGCCAGCTTTTCTAGTTGTCAAAACAAATGATTGGTTTTTGAAGTGTGTTCTTCACACATTTGTCAACGGAAATCTTAAAATACGATGTGCAGAATCATTACTCTTCACTTGTACCTTAAGAGTGTAACATGAAGTATAATGCCTCTTTCAGCGGATGTCCACATTTGTGATGCAAAGTATGGCCTTCATCCAGTACTCCTCTCCAATCTCAGGGTCCCAGTTGTATGTGAATGGAAATCTGAGACTGCAGCAGCGCCAGTCACTGAATCACAGAGGACTGGATACGAGATACAATGCAAGTATACTTTTCTTTATGTTGCCATTGTGACTTGCTCTTCTGTGAGGTGTTCATTTGTGTTTGGACTTTTGCAGCCATGTGTTGACTTAAATTTGGAAAATACAAGATGAAGAACTGGTCTATGAAAAAGGAGGTCATTGCATAATGGAAATAGTTACAACGCATTTTTTATGGCTTTTAGGACAGTGGAGAGTTATTGTGGGGAGTTATTGTGGGGAATCTACTACTACAGTGGACAATCTACCTGTGAAAAGTTGGGGAAGCAGGAGAAAGCAATAGGAGTTAAGGTTTGGGGCTACCAGGGGAAGCCATACATAAATGTACAGAGGCTCGAGGGTGTGGAGGGAATTGGAAAAGGCATGCCTGCACCTCAAGCGCCTGGAGCTTGATAGGGCGGAATACGTGATGGCACAACTAAAACATACATTTTATTTAGGGAGCAATCGCTGTGGCCATATGCTAGCCCACTGACTTCGGGCTAACACCCTTAAGGATACTATCAAAATGATTCGTAACACCCTGGGGCACTGAGGTCTGCGGAGATGCTCAAATCGCAGCAGTCTTCTAAGACTTCTATAGCACACTATACAAAGCTCCAGATGGCCCTGTTGATGGTATTTCTGGGTACCTGGAGGCGACTCCGGTGATTCCTCTTTCATCACACGAGTCTGAGAGCTTGGAGAGGCCCATCTGGATCGATGAGGTTATCTCAGCTATTGCACGCCTGAAGCCGATTAAGTCCCCCATCCACAGTTCTATAAAGCTTTCTGTCAGGATCTGGCTCTGTTGCTTACCCGCCTTTTTAACTCCGACACCAGGTCCATCACAGACACTATGCTGGAGGCCTCTATTTCAGTTATCCCGGAGCCCGGTTAAGATTTTACTCTATGCGGGTCTCACAGACTTCTATCACTCCTGAATATTGATGCCAAATTATTCACCAGCATCCTTGCCCATCGCCTTAATACCCTCATGCCCGGCCTGATCGACCCCGAACAGGCCGGTTTCATCTCTAACCACCAGTGTGAGGACAATACCAAACACATCCTCCATCTTATGGACAAGATGCACCTTTTTCAGAGAGAGGCTCTCCTCCTTTCAATCGATGCCGAAAAGGCATTTTACAAGGTGCACTGGCCCTATCTCTTTGAGACTTTGATACAATTCGGCCTCGGAGATAGATATCGAAGCTGGGTCCGAAGTGTATACACCGTCCCTCTGGCATCAGTGAGACTTAATGGCGTGCTGTCCAAACCTTTTCCAATCCAGAGAGGCACGTGGCAGGGGTGTCCACACTCCCCTCTGCTGTTTCCCCTATGCATGGAGCCACTGGTAAGAAGAATGAGGGCCAATCCAGCCATCCCCGGAATCCCTTCTGGAGGAGACCATCACCTCATCAGCCTATACGCGGATGATGTGATTCTCGCCCTCACCGACACAATGTCGTCCCTACCCGCCCTGATATCTGGGCTCCATTCTTTTGGGGAGGTGTCTGGGTTCAAGGTTAATATGCAGAAATCCCAATTACTGAAGCTTTCGCTTGCCACGCCACTAGGCCCACCTTCACTCAATGTTCATTTTTGAATAGGCAGGAGAGTACATACCTTACCTCGGCATTAAGCTGGCCCAATCGGTGGCTAAGTCTGTAGCACTCAATTATGCTGCCTTGTCTCCCAGGTCCTGTCGGATGTCTCTAACTGGCGCTGCCTGCAATTGTCCTGGCTGGGAAGGATAGCTGCTGTCGAAATGACAGTCCTCCCCTGGGTCCTCTACATTTTTCAGGCCCTTCCGCTGACACAACCAAAACACACGCTTCGGTCGCTGCAGTTAGGGATCAACAAGTTTATCAGGGGAGGGGAAAAAGCCACGACTCCACAGGCATTTGCTCTATCGCACGACACAAGGGGGAGGGCTCGCCGTACCCTTGATTGCACAATACTAGTAAGCCTCTCAACTTCACTTCCTGGTGGAGTGGAGTCGAATAGCCTCCGAGAAACATTGGTGTTTTATGGACCAGGCCGTGGCGGGCTCCCACACATGGAAAGAGCCATGGTTGCTCCGTAGACAACAAGCGTGGGGTCTCTCTTCATTCTGAGTGACTGGCTCTGCATTCAGGGTTTAGGAAACAGTGGCAATCCGGGCCGGGCTCACCTCTTTTCCTTTCCCCATGACGCCAATCCTAGCTAACCCCAACTTTTCAGCAGGGATGCATCGTAAGGGGTTCCGACGATGGCGGGAGGGGGGCTGCAAGCGCATAGGCTGACACAAGGGATAATCCCATTTGACCGACTGAAGGCAGATTATGACCTGGAGGAGGCAGACCGCATGCTATTCTTACAAATATGACACTGGGTACTTCAGCCAACTATCGGACCCTATGCAGAGCGCCCCCTCACACATTTTGAGAAGTCTGTTTTCCTTAAGAAGGACGAAAGACGTCTTATCACAGAGATCTATGCAATATTGGTTGGGGGTGGGAGGTGACAACTCTTCCAAGACAGCAGGACAGAAAAGGTTGGTGGCAGAAATTGGCAGGTTCCTTTCCATCAAAGATTGGGAGGACATCTGCTACTGGGCCCGCCACACTGCTCATAACATGGCTAATACGGAGACTGCATATAAAAGTGTTTCATACTGGTACTTCACCCTGTGCGGCTCCAAGCCTGGTGCCCAGGGCGCACAAATGAGTCATGGAGGGGCTGTGGTGGACAGACACCTTGGTCCACCTTCTTTGGCACTGTCCGAAGCTGGTCCACTATTGGGAGTGCATCTTAAATGATATAGACAGGGCCTTCAATACAGCGATCCCGAGGTGCCCAGCCTACACTATACTGGGGCTTCCCAACACTCTAACCTACCCCTTGCACTAATTGAGGGGGAGACAGATGGCCTTGGCCCTGGGGGCAGCCCATCAGGTCAATCTCTCTGCATGGGGTTCCAATTGCGTCACGACTACACAACATGGCTCCATAAACTATAGTTCATTTTGGGGATGGAAAAGCTCTCCTTAACTGTGCACCCAATAAGTGAATCTTATCCTGAATTGTGGGAGCCATTCATTGCTATCCTGTCCACCGTATTCAATTAACTGACTTGTCCGACTTATCTTAAACTGTTGTGCTTGCTCCCCTCGACAGAGATGCCTGAAGGCCCAACCAGCACTGACATGCATTCACTCAGGCCCGAAACATGAGCCGTCATACGAAAGTTGTAGGACACTGAAGCTACCTCTTCCGAAGGAGTTGGTGGGGGTTGTTCTATTGGATGTTTGTGGTGTTCTGATTCGGACTGTGCCTTAATGACGCTGCCATCCCCAGGGTTGTAGGCAGACAGCTGGGTACTCAAATGTTTTGCTCTTGCCAGTAAAATAAACTGAATTGATCCATAAAGAAGAGAAATCAGAAGGTGCATAAAACGCTATTTACTAGTCTGTCAGCCTATTTCTGTTTCTAGTCATTGATTTAATAGGGTTTCTTATAGTATACCAATTGTGCTGATCCCTGTATCCAACCTCCCGGCTTCACAGTAAGGTATTATGCCCAGTATTAGAGATAAGCCATCCTGGATGTCCTAATCCGGCATTAGTCTGCAGTCACAGCCCCAAACAATGTTGTTTTATTTGCAAAAATTGCCCCAACTGAGGTGAGTAACATGCACTGTTTTGTTATGTCTTGTTTGTATGAACAATCAACTGAACAGTTCTCTAGCAAGCATATATTGTTAAAGAAATGAGTGGAGGTGTTTGAGATTTCTTTAAAGGTACCTGATTGAGGATCCCATATTAACTTTGAAATAAGGGAGTCTTCAATAGTAATAAAGTCCTAACTTTTATTAACATGAAATGTGTTACTTCACTGTGGTATTCATTGCTCTTATTGTTCTCTAGGTGTCTGTGATTAATGGGACAAGTCCCTTTGCAAGTTCATACGACCTCACTAACATCATTGCAGTCTACCAAGAAAGGAATGGTAAGTCAGTGTAAATTAATTTTTAACTTGTATTTGAGTAGTAGAGGAAATATGGACTTTACATTAACTCATTTATTTTAAAACTTGCTTACTGAATGGCGGACCATATTCTTATGGGGAGCAGGTAGTCTTACAAATAGCAACCACTTAAATACAATGACCTTTATTTGAGAAGCAGACATTAGCTAGAGCAAGAAGGCAGCATTCTTTACTCCTGCCTCACCACTGCCCTGCCAAACAAAGCCTAATAAACAGTAGCCAAACATTAAAGTGCAAGATACATAGTAAAGAGATGGGTTTTCAATTGCTTTTGAAAGGGAAGTAAAGAAGAAACAACTTTGGTTTACCTTGTAGATCATCCCGGAGATGGGGTTTCAAGGAAGTAAGTGCCTAATTATAGCTCCTGAAATCTGCAAGAGAAACAGTTGATGGATTAAGGCAAAATCCTAGCTTGATAAATCCTAGCTTGATTTGAGCCGGTGGTTGCCAGTTGGGCTTACCGGCACTCCTATTTCCTCATAAGACATATTTACTGTGAGCAAGAGAAAGAAAACACACAAAGGGAAAATGAGGAAGAGAAAGACTGAGAAAACATCACAAAGGGAAAAAGCAGGAACCTGAAAGATTGATATAAAGGCGTATGAAGTGTCTCGTAGTGGATTAAAGAGGCATGAGGTGGATTCACGACTACTGAGCCATGGTATTCGGTGCACAAATATAAAATAGCGCCAATCGCAGGCTTCAAAACAGAACTTTGGGCACCAGCAATTATTCTTTTCCAAGTTAAGCTGTGGGTAAAATAGATTGCAAACAGGCAACCCCTATAAAACTAAGGCTTGCAGTGTTATTCCTGGCAGATCAGGGAAATGTGGTCGAACTCACTAGCACCCTTGATCAGATGTGCAGCGCTGTAAAATGCTACCTTCAGATGGTGCAGAAGATAGAGGGAAGCTGACCAGAAGTGTATTTCAGGCATCTAAATGGGCATTTTAGTGGCAGCATACTGCGTCAGCTTTACCAGAAATTGAGGTGTCCGCCTTCTCAGAGCTGTGAACAGCCTAGTTGCTAAATGTAGTAGGGTCCTTCCCATGGGTGTCACAGGGAACCATGGTCTTTTTGCACCATTTTTCTTTTTAATTTTTTTTTTTATATTCAGCATGCATGTAATATTAAAAGTGTGTACATCAACAATTTACACACTGCAAACATTTTTTTACGTTGACTTAGTTTCCAAAAATACGTGACCATAACTGGTCAATACAACCCTACTATTTCCCTCCAGTTCACATGCCAGAAATAGAGGTAAAACAGTAGTTAGTTGACTGCCGACATCATAATATTCCTGACAAATTATTTGAGCCATCAGAACTATCCGAATAGGCCCTCAAAGGAACTCAAATGTCGTGTAGTTCCTATAAAAAGTATACAGGATCTGCGCGTTTAGACAACATACACTGTAGTATTGGTGTCAGACAAACTCTGATCACCCCCACCAGGTATGTTGGCCTTTTGTACCAACTAGCTCACAGTGCCACTAGAATCTCCTCTTACCAAGGAGAGAATAGTTCCTGGCAACCATCGAACATGACAACCCTGATCCCTCAGGACCCTGGAAACAATATACTACTTTTCGCTCAGTCACTCGTGCAGAGAGATACACAGAATAAACAGGCTGGGCGTTTTCAATAAGAGTTTATTGAACAGTTGTTATTCTGGTGTAAAATAGATAAGCTGCAACAACCGTTAGGCAGTATAAGATATAAATGATTAGCAGTACTATAAAGGTAAATGGATGGTATAGCTCTACCATCTTACAATAATCATGAATACATACGAGTATATAAAACACATGATAAAAGATGCGTACTCCTACGATGCTTCCCTAACTAGATGTACCCAAGTGTACCTAGCATGTATGTAGAGGTTAAGCCAAGAATCCCTCTAGGAATTAGTCAACCCCATTACCTGAAGTGAGATACTGTGGGACCCCGTCCTGGTCTCGAGTTGGATACCCCGCGAGGGATGTTTTTAGACCTACGAGCTGGAGTGTCTGCATGCAGGAACCTCAGCGTCTCTGGTCAGTGTGTCGGCCGGGAAGTCTCGGTCTCCTCTGTCTTATCTTAGCAAGATGTGATATATATATATATACCCATAGGTCTCCCCAGGGGTCCTACCTTGCTGTGTTACTGTGTCGGCCTAAGGATGACATTGGGCATGAACTTTGTACATAGATTTTATACAGGAGATGGTAGTCCTGCTGTGCTTCCAAGAATCCTCATGCATAATGTATGAGATTTTGAACTAGGGAAAACCCGTGTTCTGAATGCAGTGTAGTATCTAGGTAAAAGGTCAGTCCCTGTAAACCGTGACATGTGTAATGTAGGGAAGAATATAGGTGAAGGGTAATGAAGTTACCGAGGCCTATATTATGGTACCTGTATGGAATATAACAGTCTTAGGTGCGGGTTGAAGGTAGGTTTCCTTCAACTAGTTTAGAGGGGTCTAAGAGTCCGTTTTTATGAAGTTTCTGCGACTTTGAACTAGTTTAGGACAATCCTACGCCTGGCAACCAAGGAGCTATGTATTTTAGCAACGTGCAAGGTCAGACGTGCCAATAAGCATGGAGGAACTCTAGATAAGCTGGAGTCCATCCTTTTTCCATTTATACCCACCACCGTGTTTCAATATTTATAAATTTGAGGACCGTCCTAGGTGAGATGAAGCATATCTTCTTCTACCCATCCACATTTGCAGCCCTTCCCCAAGATGTCTGGGTATATCTGCTTCAGCTTCTTCAGGGCATGATACACTTCATATAAAAATGTAAATTGTATTAATTAATGTCCATTCTTTTGAGAGATTTGTCCCTTTTGACCACAAGTGTTATGCCAGTTTTGAGCCAACAAATTATTTTTGGTTACTCTGTCCATCTGGCCCTCTTTTTAGCATTCTTACCTGCTCTGGTCATAAAGGCAGTCCTATAGCGAGTCAAAACTAATCTCTCTATTTCTTGCATACGTATAGCTGTGTCTTACATGACATGTCTTATTCTGTTAAGTGTCAATTCCTAATCCATCCGAATCATGCCAGTTCTTGAACTGGTCTAGGGTCAGGCACCTGTTACGAATGAAGTTTCTAACTTGTTGAATACAAGCTAATAAGTATGGGGCATGTGAGCTGCAGAGCTCACACTGTGCATTAGATCGCCATCTGGTGTTGGGCTCGGATGCTTGCACTTTGTTGTTGTCTTCGAAGAAGTCTTTGTAGTCATGTGATAGGTGACTCCTCCTTTGGACAATAGTGCGCATGGGCATGGACTCCATCCTCAGATTGTTTTTTTCCGCCATCGGGTTCGGATGCAACTTCGACACTCCGGTTCGAAACTTGTTTTTTGCAACGTTTTTCACTTTTCAACACCTGATACCGACATCGACATCTCGACGTCCCTTCCTCGATCTCCTTTCCAGCCGTCGACGCGGGCCGTTGGGCCCATCGACGCCGTAAGGCCTACTGCCCATGGAAAGGACGCCATTCCGAAAATGCCCCCAGTGTGGAGCAAAGTTTCCTCACAGTGACCACCACCAGGTCTGTAATCGGTGCCTCTCACCAGACCATAACGAGGCCACTTGTCCGGCCTGCGCCTCCTTCCGCTCCAAAAAGACCATCCGCGATCGTCGAGCCCGAAGGCACATCATGGCGCAAAGGTCCGCTCCGGAACCCGTCAACATCTTCGATGAGGGTCCCGATGTTCCGGAAGAAGACTCCGAAGACCTCGCTATCATCTCCGAGGCAGAGGACTCCGACGGTTCCATCCCTCCAGGGCAGCGTGTGAGTACTACTGCCCCTGCCCCAACCCTCCCTGCAAAATCGAAGGCACCGGTCAGCACTTCGCCTACGGGCCCCAGTCGAGACCGTAAACGTGCTTCCGGACGCCCCGCCTCCGGGCTTGGCACCGAAGAAGAAAACAAAGCCTTCTAGTTCCTCGGCACCGACCAAACCACATGTGCCCGTTACACGGCACCTTCGGCGCCGAAACAAAAAGACCACCCGGCGCCGAAATCCAGTTCGGTCCCCAAATCCGCCTCCAAGCACGCGGATCCCTCGGCACCGAAACCGAAGCTACTCGACACACCCCCTAAACTAAAGCCGGTCGAGCCTGTAGCTAAGCCGAAGGACGCCTCGACGCCTTCTAAAGCAAAGGAACATTTAAAGAAGCCATCACCGCGTTCGGAACCGAAAAAGTCGGCGCCGAAAACTAATATTCAAGGGGAGGAACTGTTTACACCGGATCCCATCGATCCTAATCAACACAAGCTTTATATCAATCCTAAAACAGGACACATTTCCTCTGTTCCACGTCACAAGCCTGTCCCTCCAAAGAAGAAGGACTCTTCCACTTCCCCTATGCCTCCTTCTTCCCCTATACCTCTCTCTAACACCCCTCCTCTCCACATCCCTGTCACACCTCCTCAACCTGCGGCTTCTCCCCCACATGAGTATGAGGACAACATGGGGTACGGGGATGACCCTCACAATTTATTTCTGGACCCAGATAATCCACCACAGGATGACTGGGGTTATAATGACCCCCAGACCCTACAGACCTCCCCAGCCCTCCACCTTATCCCACAAAACCATCTCCACCAGATGATCACATAGGTTTTGGGCAACTCATACATAGGGCGGCCGTTTTTCATGGGGTGCATATTCACACCGACCAACCAGAAGAAGACTTTCTTCTAGACACCTTTGAACGGTCTCAAAAAACTGTTCAAACTTTGCCCATGATCAAAGGTGTCATTAAACACGCACCTGAAATTTTTAACGACCCAGTCAGAGCCAGGATCCTTAATCCTAGAGTGGATAAAAAGTATAGACCTGCCCCTGATGACCCCACCTACATCAAAGGTCAGCTCCCCCTTGACTCACTGGTCGTTTCTAATGCCAGAAAACGCGCCAATTCCCAAATTTCAGGGGATGCTCCGCCCCCTGACAAAGAATCCAAATTGTTGGATTCCTCTGGCAAACGCGTAGCTGCGCAAGCCACCAACATCTGGCGCATCGCTAACACCCAAGCTCTACTAGCTAGGTACGACAGGGCACACTACGATCAGCTAGAAACCCTCCTCCAACATCTACCTGATCAATACAAAACACAAGCCACTGACCTCATTCAGGAAGGCAAACTTATTTCAAATGCCTCCATTAAGTGCGCCTTAGACGCAGCCGACACCGCCGCTAGGTCAGTTAACACTAGCGTGCTTATCAGACGACACGCCTGGCTTCGCATTTCAGGTTTTAAGCCAGAAGTCCAGACTACCATACTGAACCAGCCATTTAACCAAAACCAACTATTTGGTCCCGCTGTCGACACAGCACTAGAAAAGATGAAGAAGGATACTGACACTGCCAAATCAATGGGAGCATTGCAGTCCCCGCAGCAACGTGGCTCCTTTCGTCGCTCCTTTTACAAAGGGGCTCCAGGAACACCACCGCAGACAGTTCCTCTTCCTATCGAACAAACACCCAAACCTCTCCCAATAGAGGATACTTTAGGGGTGGTTACAGAGGCAACAACTCTAAGGGCAGAGGTCGAGGTAATAATAACAACACCCGTACCTCCACCACTCCCAAACAGTGACTTTCCTCCACTTCCCCCGACTCACAACACCCCTGTCGGGGAAGGCTATCACAGTTCCTGCCTGTCTGGAACTCCATTACAACAGACAGGTGGGTGAGACAGATTATCCAACATGGCTACTGCCTGGAACTAACAGCTACCCCCCCACCATACCACCCAGGCAGCGTCCAATGTCCACAGACCATCTTACACTTTTACAACAAGAGGTACTTTCCCTGCTTCAAAAGCATGCCATAGAGCCAGTGCCTCTGCTACAGCAGGGCACAGGGGTTTACTCCCTGTACTTCCTCATTCCCAAAAAGGACGGCACTCTCAGGCCTATTTTAGACCTCAGACCTCTCAATCAATACATACACTCAGATCATTTTCACATGATCACTCTCCAACAAGTGCTTCCCTTACTACAACAACAAGACTTCCTTGCCACATTAGACCTCAAGGACGCCTACTTCCACATTCCCATACATCCTGCTCACAGGAAGTATCTAAGGTTCGTTCTCAATGGGCAGCACTACCAGTTCAAAGTACTCCCATTCGGAGTCACCACTGCTCCAAGAGTGTTTACCAAATGCCTTGCAGTAGTAGCAGCGCATCTACGAAGACCACAAATACATGTCTTCCCATACCTGGACGACTGGCTTATCAAAGCCAGATCATTCAACCAGTGTGTCCAACACACCCACCAAACAATATAAACATTACACAACTTGGGGTTCACAATAAACTATACCAAGTCCCACCTTCAGCCCTCCCATGTCCTTCAATATCTGGGAGCCACAATAAACACTTCCACTGCTCTAGCTTACCCCAGCCCAGCCAGGATAGCCAGTATACAAACCCTTGTCCCCAGGTTTCAAATGCAACACTTTCTTCCAGCCAGAGTGTTTATGCAGCTAATCGGCATGATGGCATCCTGCATTTTTATCGTCCCTCATGCAAAACTTCAAATGCGTCCTCTACAAGAGTGCCTAGCGCGCCAATGGAACCAGGCTCATGGACATCTTACAGATCTGGTGTTGGTGGACAGCCGCACACATCGCTCTCTGCAGTGGTGGAACACCAACAATTTGTCCAAGGGGCGGCCGTTCCTAGAGCCGGTTCCACAAGTAGTACTAACCACGGACGCATCCCTTACAGGATGGGGAGCACACCTGTTACATCATACAACACAAGGCAAGTGGACCACTCAGCAGAAGCTGCTCCACATCAACCACCTAGAGTTACTAGCTATATTCCTAGCTCTCAAGTCCTTTCAACTCCACGTACAAAACAAAGCTGTCCTGATCCGAACAGACAACATCACAGCTATGTACTATATACAAAAACAGGGGGGACACACTCTCCACAACTGTCCCAACTAGCACAGGACATTTGGAGGTGGGCCATTCCACAAAACATATACCTTCTAGCAGAACACCTACCAGGGGTTCACAATCAGATTGCAGATCTGTTAAGTCGACAGACATAACAGATTCACGAGTGGGAACTACATCCACAAGTTCTCCTACCTTTTTCCGGATGTGGGGCCAGCCAGACTTAGATCTGTTCGCCACACACCAAAACGCCAAATGCCCAACCTTCGCCGCCAGGTTTCCACACCCGCAGTCCAAGGGCAATGCGATATGGATTAACTGGTCCGGCAGATTTGTGTACGCTTTTCCACCGCTCCCACTCATCCCACTTGTACGCAAGCTTCGACAACAGTCTCTAAAAATGATACTAGTAGCCCCCACATGGGCACGCCAACCGTGGTTCACCACACTACTGGAGCTATCAGTAGTCCCATACCATAGACTACACCTCTCCCCAACAATGCTAACGCAGAGCCATGGAGAGATAATGCACCCAGATCCATCTCAGCTGAATCTTGCAATTTGGCTCCTGAAGTCCTAGAATTCGGTTACCTTAACCTACCCCCAGACTGCATGGACGTTATAAAAGAAGCTAGACGCCCAACTACCAGAGCCTGCTATGCAGCTAAATGGAAAAGATTAGCTATTTACTGCACTAATAACAACATCCAACCATTACAAGCCTCTACGCAAAACATCATTTGCTACTTGCTACATTTGCAAAGATGTAATCTTGCATACTCATCCATACGTCTGCACCTCGCAGCCCTTGCTGCTTACTTACAAAACAGACAACACTTATCACTCTTCAAAGTCCCCGCCATTAAAGCCTTTATGGAAGGCCTTAAGCGGATCATACCTCCCAGATTACCACCTTCCCCAGTGTGGAATCTTAATATAGTACTTACCAGGCTCATGGGTCCACCTTTTGAACCCCTACATAAATGTGAACTTCAATTCCTGACATGGAAAGTTGCGTTTCTAATTGCAATCACTTCTCTCAGGAGAGTCAGTGAGCTACAAGCTCTAACTATACAAGAGCCTTTCTTACAAATACATCATAATAAGGTAGTTCTCAGAACAAACCCAAAATTCCTTCCCAAAGTCATTTCGCCTTTCCACCTTAACCAATCAGTAGAACTACCTGTGTTCTTCCAAAACCCAGATTCCGTGGCAGAAAGAGCTCTCCACACCCTAGATGTCAAAAGAGCCCTTATGTATTACATTGACAGAACCAAATCCTTTCGCAAAACCAAACAATTGTTTGTAGCTTTCTCTCCACCACACAAAGGTAATCCCATCTCAAAAGCCGGGGTTGCAAGGTGGATTGTTAAATGTATCCAAATCTGCTACCAAAAGCCAAACGCACATTATCAGTTCCCCCTAGAGCGCACTCAACACGCAAACTAGGGGCCTCCATGGCATTCTTAGGGAACATTCCCCTAGAACACATATGTAAGGCAGCCACATGGTCTACAACACACACCTTCACTAAACACTATTGTGTTGATGTGCAAGCCAAGCAACAAGCTTCCGTGGGCCAAGCTGTCCTTAAAACCCTTTTTCAAACTACTGCACCGCTAGGGGAGATACTGCTGTACAGTCTATGCACAGTGTGAGCTCTGCAGCTCACATGCCTCGAACGGAAAATGCTACTTACCAGTATGCATCTGTTCTTGGCATGTAGAGCTGCAGATCCTCACACGCCCACCCACCTCCCCGGGACCTGTATGTGCTCCAGTCCTATCTTAATTAGATACACACACATGGACATCTCTTTCCTTTTCTACTAACTCCATCACTCCCCAATATGGCGAAAAACAATCTGAGGATGGAGTCCATGCCCATGCGCACTATTGTCCAAAGGAGGAGTCACCTATCACATGACTACAAAGACTTCTTCGAAGACAACAACAAAGTGCAAGCATCCGAGCCCAACACCAGATGGCGATCTAATGCACAGTGTGAGGATCTGCAGCTCTACATGCCAAGAACAGATGCATACTGGTAAGTAGCATTTTCCTTTTCTGCTGTGATTGAGACTCCCTGAATGTATTTGATATGTAGGACAGGGAAGTACACCACCCTTTTTTGAACAAATCCCACTCATGTCCACGCACATATAACCTACCCCATATGTTAATCTTTAGCTTCCCCGCAATGCCCAATCCCTCCGCCCAAAAACACAGGGTAAGCCATGGTTCATTGTTTATAGACATCAGTGAATCATATGGAGGCATAATTTGAATGAGCCACCAGGTAATAAAGTTCCAGATAAGAGGTTAAAACACACACCTTTATCATTTGGCTATGTCTGAAGGCCTCACTTCATTTAAGGATGCTCTGGGTCCATACCAGTTATTCCCCCAATCTTTTTATTGGCATTTTAAATAAATAGGACAATACACAAGCGAGCACAGTTAAAAACCAGAGTATCACACACCTGGACACTGCAAAACACCCCCCCCCCTCCCTCTCGGGCAAGTGGCAACATTTTTGGATGGCTCTGCCATGGCCCTCTGTTCGCAATCAACAATAGCTTCTGGGGCAGTACAAATATTGCCTTTGTAGGCATTCCAGTGTCCCCAAATCTTGACCCATTTTCGTGGAGTCCATACCAGTTTTATATAGGCTGACCTGGTGTTGGTAAAGAGCTATGCCATTAATCTCATGGATTTATTTATATAGACGTACCTGGATAGCACCATCATCTTAAGTAGCAAAATGGGACTTTTCATTGCTAGCGGAATCCTGCACCACCTTCCAACGGATGGCTCAGGGTTACCCAAAGCAGGTCTTTTCATATCCGTGCTGTTTGCTACCTCAGATATCTTATGATGTCTGTATGCCGCTGAATTTCCAGAGCTTGTCCTATTGTTGCTGAGCAGCGCATCATGGTTAGGAGCTCAGACCTGCTCTATTTTGAACACAACCTTAACTGCTTTAGGTATTCCTCTATTGCCATCTTGACCAATGGTCCTAAATTGGCTGTTTGATTTAAACTACAAGTAGTAAGCCGTTCCTATACATATTCAGCTTAGCAGTGTACCCACAACACTTCCTCTCTCTATGGATGTGTTCATTATCGGGGTTGCCTGGGGTTCAATTTCACTGGGAATAGTAGTAGTGATAGGGGGACAGTCTTGTCTGGTCCCGTGGGTCAGGACAAAACCTTCTAGATGTTATAATGTTGTACTTCACTCTTACAATGGATTCTGATCACAATAGTCTGACTAGTGAAAGGAAGTGTTGGCCCACCTCCATCTGCCCCAAAATTTCAGTGAGGAAGGGCATTCCACAGAAACAATATGTTTTTCGAGCAGGACTGCATCACTGTTTGACGGGTTGCACAAACCGGGCTGTCCTCTGGTGACTGGCTAGGATGGGACTCTGTCCCCCAGCATTCAGCGTGGGGCAGGAGGCGGGGACAGCCCTCTCGCTGCCGTAAAGGCACCTCCTGTCCACCAGCACGGGCGCGCCCGGGCCAAGGGCGGGCCCGTCTGCGCCCATCAGCGGCCGGAAGAGGCCGGGCTGGTCCACCCCTGCAAGCCGTGGTGGAAGACCTCTGTTTCGGCTGACCCTCTGGAAAATCACAAATTAATGGGTAAGCGTAAGATACCCCAAGGAGACCCGGGGAGGGGGCACAGTAGCCAATACCCTGGACTCTTTTTTTTGACTAGGGTGGCAAACGTCCTCTCTAAGGAGATTGCACTGACGGAACGCTGCGTCTCCCTAGGTGACGGAGGAGAGAACTAGTCTCAGCAGAAGCCTCCCCGACTACAGCAGCACAAACACATATAATGATCCGAGAGGATGCCCCCACACGTCCAACTAATGGTTCCCCTATCCAGGGTGAAATGGGCCACGAACCCTCGAGTGAACCGCCAGTCAAGAGGAAAAGGGGTGGACCAATAGCCAAACCTAGTAAGGACCTGAAAGTACCCCCTGCAGTGGACTTGGGCGTACCGAGAACAGAGCCACCTTCTAAGAGCAACGATGATTTATACGTAAGACTGGAAAAGATATTTGTATCACTAACTCAACCACTTACATCAAGGTTAGGGAAAACCGAGGAAACTCCAGATGCGCTATTCAAACATTGCGGCTGGGGGATCGAAGGTAACTACCAACCCACATCAGCAGAAGGAACCCGCCTTATTAATTGGGGGCAGGGGAAAGGAACAATCGGCCACACATTCACTTGGCTTTAATACACAGGGGAAGTAGTAGGACCCTTACACTTGAGATGCTCTTGTGCACTTCACCCCATACCAGTGGCTGCTATTCAATAGCGGCCGATGCAGATTATAGGACCTAATACCCCACCCCTGCCCACTCAGCGAGACAGGAAGATATTGTGAGAAGTTGGCCTGGCATATGCTGTCCACTAATTATAGTGGGCACCTTGCACCAGTCCAAACAACCCCTTATTGGAGATAGGTTAAAGACAACCTTTATTGAAAGCTATCCTAGTGGTAGCTATGGAGAGCAGCCTTCAGGCTAAGTCTTGAAGGAATGTAAAGCAGCTTGTTTTACCAGTCTATAATCTCTTGAGTGACCAAATGAAAGAGCACCACACCAGGTATATATTCAAAATATATGTATTTATTGCTAAACACACCCCTCTAGTCTCTTTATGAGGCTAGAGTTCGAAGTACATAAGTTATAAGTTATTTAAACACAGTAATAGCACAAATACACGTTTGGGCCCTAGGGCGTACCAAACCATATACCAATAAAGTGGTATAAGAACCACGACTGAGCTAGACACTAGGCCTAGAGCCTCTAGAAGTGCTTGGACCACAAGGAACCACCCAAGGTAGTGACACAGGGGACCCACGGGGGACGCGTGCAGTGTAATTACACAGCCGCAAATCGCCGTTAACTTCTATGGAGAAAGTCGCTGTTTGGAAATTAAAGAAAAGGGACACTTAAAGGAGGACTTGGAGCAAACCCTTTGAGAACTAGGTCGTTCTAGAGTCTCTACCCACGGGAGCACCGGAGTACTCTTGTTACCTCACCCAGGGAAGCCGGGTGCATAGGTGCCTTTCGGGGTCGGGTTTCGTCGTCGATTTGAATGGCAATCTGCTGCAAAGTGCTGCTGGCGACCAAGTGGAAAGTGTCCGGGTGGATCCAAGAGTGGATCGGAGATCTGAAGAACCTGAAAGCAGAGGGGACAGAGTCTGGGTCACTAGCCAGTGACCAGGAAGGCGATGAGCAGATGCCCACCGATGTCGAGTGCTTCAGGTAGGTTGACGGTCGTCTTGACTCTTCAGCCACAAGGTCCAGGAGGCGTTGTCGGCGACCAGGAGCAGGATTCGGGCTGGTACACGATGTCTGTCGAGTGCTGAGGTGTCGGCGACCGGATTGGACCCAACAAGCCTTGGCAACGGCAAGTTTCGATGTAGATGAAGATTGACGATGATGCAGACCAGCAAGGTCTGAGGAACTCACCCAGCAAGGGTAAGTGAGGGCAAGCCTGGAGCAACCATGGAGCCCAAGAAGAAAAGGATTGGCCTTCGTGAAGGGCTACTAGCCAACGGGCTAGCGACCGCGAAGGAGCCTCGAGACGGTGCACGTGGAGCTGGCTCACAGGACACTCGTGGAGTGGAGGCCAGTGATCTTCGGTGCAGTTGGTGCTGGAGGCTAGGGCTCTACTCGGAGCCCAAAGCACGACTTCGTGGGAGACCCAGAAGAGGATGCACTTGCAAATGCGTGCGGTGTCCAGGGGTCACGGTTCCACGTTACCCACGACAGCTACGGGCATCAGCTTTGCTGGGGACTCAGGGCAGCCTCGGGGAAGTCTGGAAATCCACCTCTGGTGATGCAAATACTTCGGCGTCCGACGGGAGCTTAGGCGATGCAGACCGGACAATTGCTTCTTTGGTGCCTGCCAAGCAGGGGAGTCACTCCTTGACCCCAAGGGAGATTCTTCTGTCCTCTAGTCTTTAGTAGAGCGTCGAAGGTCCAGGATTCTGTGTCAGAGTTTCGTCCAGGGATAATCTAAAGTCCTAAGGACTGGGTTCCTATACTTCTACTAAGTTTAGGGGTTGGACTTACTCTGTGGCCCCACCTATGGGTGGGTCAGGGCAGAGGGGTGGCTACACCCCTTTCCCTTTGTCCAGTTCGCGCCAAAGCAGGGGCTGTAAGCCCCTGATCCGGTTTGAACTGGGGTATGCACAGGGACACCAAGTGTGCCCCCAGTGCAGGACTTCAAAGCACCCGAAAGTGCTCCCGCCCAGCCCCAATACACACTATCCTGTCTGGGGAGGTGGTCACACCTCCCTGGGACAGGAAACCTATTGTCCAGGCCTCCCCTGCCGGAGTTTCAGTCAGCAGCAGGAGGCCAGACTCGTGTCTGTGGCAGCAGCATCCATTTTGTGATGCCAGGGCTTTAGAAAGAAGTTACCGGCCAGGCCAGGGTTAACATGTCTCTCCTCTAGAAGGGTGGAATGCTACCCCGCCGCCAGAATTGGCGGGGGGTAGTATTCCAAGATGTTTGACACCAAACACGACATGTTTCGGTGCAGCCATTCCAAAGTTAGCATTTAACGCGAGGTTATAATGCGCTTAAGAGTATATGGTCAGGCTGCACTACAAACAGCATCAGAGAAGGGTCTCCGAACGCTGCAGAGGGGCCCTGCTCATGCAGGGGCACCCTCTCACATAGGAACCACGCACTCTGCCTTCAGGATTGATAAGGCCTGCCATAGGAGTGACTTATAGGTTTATATGTGTGTATATATATATATAGTGATATAGGTAGCCTATATCACAGTAAGGGGTGCATGCACCACCTTACCCAGGCTGCAGTAGCAGACCTGTGGTGTCAGTTTGGATGGCCTTCCAGGGGTGGCATAATACATGCTGCAGCCCCTGGTAGGCCTCTGAGGTACCTATGCCCTGGGTACATAGTATACCATATACTAGGGACTTATAAGGGCACTCCAGATTCCAATCAGAGATGTGCCTAAGGCACATGGAAACCTTTTTACAGAGAAAGCAGATAGACTGGGGCCCTGAATAGCAGGATCCCAGTCCAACTAAGTCATAAACCAGCAAAACACCATAAAAAAAGTGGGGGCAACCATATAGTCAGATTCCACCTTCCTACAGATATGAGAACCCTCAAGGGGAGAAACGAGAATATGCACTCTAGATCTCCCCCCTGCCACTTGCTCCTCTGTCATAATACTGGCAGTTACCCCAGCACTGAGGGAGGGCCAGCAGGAGTCCACCATATAGCTCATGACCAAAGGCCAGTACTGGCTGTCAAGAACTTTGAAGGGAGCTGTTGACTACTCCAGGCATCTGATTATGGCAAGGAGAGTGGACTGGCTGGGTCTGTCCCTGAAAGCCCTAGAGGACTATTGCATAGTCCTTAACTTTAATGACAAAAGAGTGGTAGGGGATTTACTCAGGGCTCCACCAAATATACCCCCCGAAGGTTAAGGATCCATGCCCTCCCTTTGGGCTACTTCTATAGACCCTCCAGGCAGTTTCCATATAAGATCGTGAGGGATAGAAATGTTACTTACCCTCTAACTCTGCCCTCTCTAACTCTGCCCCTTTTTCCAGATTTGGGGAGATACGAAGTAATGATCGATAATAGTTTTACTCCCCTGCAAGATCTGGAATCTTGCAATTGACTGAATAATGTTCCCATAGCTCTGAACATCAATACATCCCTGACTAAATTGGGCGAGATATGGGTGGAGAGGAAAGAGGCAACCAATAGTATGCTAAAAATATCTACATGGAACGTAGCCGGTACAAAACAAAAGATTGGCAACCTAGACTGGAAAAGCCATGTAATAAAATATGACATCTTGTGCATTCAAGAAACATGGAAAACTGGCTAAATATTGACAGAGTGCTTTAGATCATTCCAAACGGCAGCCACTCCATCTATGAGGGGCAGAGCGAAGGGTGGTATTGTGACACTAGTTGCAAATACACTTGGGCTAAATGTGATAAGGTTTTTTTCATTCCTCTCCCCATTTTCATGATGGGGGATTTCAATGTGCATTGTTGTGACATTAAGACTGCATGTGTGTGTGGAATAGTTGACATAGCGGGTGAGGGCCTCTTACACCTTACTCATAGTGAATTTGGTAACTTGCTTAATGGATTTCCAAACACTTGGATTCTCGAGATAAATAAGATAGACCCTGAAACTGGACTACCCCAAAAGACATGTGGGAGTGCAGAATCTGCATCACCATAGATTGTATTCTAGTATCTGAACCCCTCGCTCGAAGAAAAACGTAAGCAGAGGCATCTTTCTCCCTATTTAGTGACCATGCAGCTTTATCCTGTAGCATGGTATGGCCAAAATGTAATAGTCTAGCAGCAGATAAGACACTCAAACCAATCTTAGCTAAGAAAAACTGGTACTCTCTCAAATGGGACAAGATAGATGGACAAAGAACGAGTAATCCCACTAATAATAAAAAAAAAAACTGAGCAAGGTCCTGATATGCTTAGGTCCAACCCACGATATGGTAGGCTTAGTGACGGCTTTTACAGATATATTGGGGAGGTTAAAAATAACCTCCTCCAGAAGAACTCCCGCCACAATATCTTACCGGCGGTCTGGTTCGACATTACTTGTTCTAAGACTCTGAGAAATTTGCATGCAGCTCTTAGAATCAATCCAAGAGACCAAAAACTGGTAAGTGTCCCATGTATGGCATATAGTAAGGCTCGAATAGCAAGGATCGGGGGCCTGTGGAAGGAAGCATGGGTGAACTTGTCAAGTGCAGCAGATACAAAAAACCCTAGGGATTTTTGGAGAGTGATAAATGCACCATTTTTAGGTCGAGCCTCGAGTAGCGCGCAAGCGCTGCTTAGAGGCGAAGACTTAATGTAAGCGAGTTTTCAAAGCAGTCCAAGAAACGCTCGTGCGTCGTGGCTGGCCTTTTTGAGATGGGTACGCGCGGCAAACATGTGTTTCCAATTATCGTGCCCAGACGCGGGCGCGATAAGTGGAAACACATGTCTGCCGCGCGTACTCATCCAAAGGCCAGCCACGACGCACGAGCGCTTCTGGGACTGCTTTGCAGGCTGCCGCGCTCGCCGCCCCCGCTCCATGTCCCCCGATGCGCCCCGTAGTTTCCAGCTTCGCTCACCTTCTGCGGCTCACCGCTCGCGGCCCCGCTCCCCACATGATTTCCGTCGCTCGCCGCCTCGTTCCCATGTCTCCCCACATGATTTCCGTCGCTCGTTGCTTTTTTCATTTGGATTGTGTGTTCTCTTCCAATTTCGTTTAAAAAAAAAAAAAGAGGTGCTTTATTGGGGTTTCTATGTTAGACTTTGTCCAGCTCCTCAGTACCTCTCTGGCATTATGGTTATCTACGATAAATCTACATATACGGATATCTATACTGGCAGGCCTTAGAAGTATTTCTTCCATTGCACAGCAGTGTAATAGCCACTTTGCTTAGAACTTGTGTATTTTGTTTAGTACTTGATAAATCAATTTTGCCAAACACTGCTATGATGACTTTAGAATGCAAAGCGCAGCAAGCATGCTGGGTAAAATGTTATGTTTTTGTTTTTTTAATGGTGGACTAGAAACAGCAAATGATCCTCAACTGTGCCATAAAGATGTTCGTTTTGTTTCAGAGCGGTACTTCGGCTGCAGTAAACATTTAATATCTGTGAAAGTGCCCAGTTTCTCTGTACACATGTATAGTCTGGTGCAGCGACAATAAGGGAGAGAGAGGTTAACCACTCATGACAATTTAAACATGTTTTAAGATGAAGTCAAGGTATAACGGACTAAAACGCTTTGAGGAGATTATAGGTGTGTGGGGCATATGAGAGAAAGGCATTTGAGAGGTAGAGATGTGGGGTATCCATGAAAAAGCCTCTTGGGCTTTTTAAAGGCAGAAAACCCATATTGCTGACACAAGGGATACTTTTTGCGTGGTATGGTGAATATTATGACTCCTGGCAAGAACAGTCCAAATGGGGGATGACACACACGCAGGAGTGGGTATTACTTTACATATCTTTTAAAGTTGTGACAAGTGTTTTTTGCAGTATGGTACCGCATACTGGGGAGAAGCACATGGGTGAGAGAGAGCAACGTAGACTGCAGAGGAGGGTGGAAGAGTAGTATATAAGAGGCACAACTAGAAACACATGCACTCTCATGGAGTAGCGTACCAAGAAGAAAACCGTAATGCTTCAAAAGTGAGCAGTGGAAGGACACAAGTAATGCGTCCATGCCCCATACGAGGGACAAACCAAGAAGCGGAAGTAAATCCTGCACAAGCTGACTTATAAACAGCAAGCAAATGAGAGAAGCCAACCTATGGTAAGCAGTGGGCAGACTCCAAGCTCTCAGTAAGCTTACAGTAGGTTTTCACCAACAGGCTGCTTGCTCTGTCTGGTAGTTAGACCTAAAAAGTGGGAAAACAAGGAGACCAACATTGGAATGTTGGAGCAGTTTTGAGACACATTATTGTCTTTGGTAGAGTTCCCAGCATTCCAGTGGACAGGTTGCCTTCCAAATATGCACTCCCATCGGTCTTTCTAATTACAGACGTGCATACAAACACAAGCCAGTAAATCTTACCTACTGTGTATTTTCAAGTCTTTGCTTCGTTGGAATTATCGACTATTTTAGAGTTCAGAAGGCAATTTATTGATTTAGGTGTCTCTAGACAACTGGAAAAACTTGGACTGCCGGCTATATATTTGAAAAACCTCACGTTTAGACTGTCTGCAATATATATACTAAAAAGCGCCCGTTTGACTTACTAAAACACATGCAGTTTTTCCTTTCAAAAGGAGAATTGATCTGGTTCTGCGAGAAATCACCCTGTTTCCTCCAACTTACCAAATAAATGATACAGACTAGGTCACGCCACGTTTTTCATTACGTTTAAAACAAGCATGACTTGTTAGTGGGTGGAGGACAGTAGCAGTACGTTATTCTTATAACGTAGAATTTAAGGATAATGTAGAATTTAAGGATTATAACAAATGGAAAACTGCTGCCCTGCACCTGTTTTAGAAGTTCTATAACGTTTGTCAGATTTGCTCTCCTGCTTTTCTATGGCTTAGAAGAGTTTTTATCTGTCTATGTTCTCTCTGGGTATGTTCTCTCATATGAGTTTAGGAGAACTGAGGCGGAGTTGGAGGGGCTGGGGGTAGTCCTGGAGCCATATGGGGGCAGGGAGCAATGCTATGTTGCCACCCAAAAAAAGTAAAAATACTGTTGTTCATGAGCCAGCATTAGGAATATATTTGTTAACGTTACCCATATACACCTGAACCTCAGGGAGGGCCAGTTACATTAATTGGGCGAACCGACCTGCAAGTTAGGGAGAAAACAATAAGTTCAGTTGACGAGTAAGACACTGCTAGGTTTTCTAGCTTGGTTTAGTGTCCGGGACCAGATCCCCATTGCCTCTCGGACTACACTGGTTGTGAGATGAGCATAGATTAGCCTTTCAATTGTGGAGAAAAGTTTCCGTCTCCAAAAGGATCTCAGCTTGCCTCTTAGCTTTACAGCATTTACCAGGGTCAGGGAGTAATGTGTGTGATCTCCTTCCTGCCCTCTATTCCTTTCCAGCTACCAATGCGAGATGGCTGACAGTTGTCTCTTCCTGTTATGCTTGCTTGGAGTGGGACGGAACCAATGGCTATTGACCTGGCCTAAGTTATTGTATGGATCATGCACGGAGCAGACTAATAAATGTTGGGCCACTAAATATTCTTTGAGCGCCACCACGCTCCTAATGGCAGACAGAGCAAAAAGAGTCAGACTGATTACAGATTGAAGCTGTTTTCGGGGAGTCAGATTGCATAGTTTCAGTACAATTTCTGTTTTTACTTGTCCCATTCCGATTTTGGTTCAAGAAGCAAACTGTCAACAAAGCGTTTTTCTTCTCTGAGCATTCAAAAAATTGCTTTGCAGCACTTCACCAAATCACAAAAGTGTTCGGAGCAGGACCAAGGACATAATTCTATGTACCAAGACTAGGATCATTCTGTACATTAGTATACATTACCTCATGTATTAAGTCCACTCATGAGCTGTTAAATTATGTAAATGACGGCATTACTGATTATATTTAAATAACGTTCAAATTACAAATGAGAGAAAACAATTATTTTGACAGTGAGCTATAGGCTTTCCGAACTAATAAGAATGCGACAACCTAATCAGTGGTTGGACTCTTATACGCTTGTCTGTTAGCTTTAGAAAGATGCAAAGGAAATTGGCTATTTCAGAAATGATGTAATTTTTAGGTCTCGGCCTGCACCAGCGCTTGCGCTGGTCTGGCCGAGAGTTTTAGTAAGCGGGTTTTGGAAGTGCAAACACTGGCTTTCGGCTGGCGACCAGCTTGAGTTCACGATGGCGTGCACGCGCAGCTGGCATCTGGGTTTCCTATCTCTTCCTCATTTCCTCGTCATGGCTCATTAACTCTCTGTACTCTGATGTTTCAATCGCAGCAGCAGCTCACATTACCAACTGAGGGCCCTGGACTACAGTCACATGAAAAACAACAGCGATTAGCATTGAAATGCAAGCTTTTTTTTGTCTAGTTAGAAATATTGCTTCGGTGGGTTGATTTCACCTTATATCGCTATTTGTTTTATATTGGGAGTCACAGCCTAATTACCAGTATTTTTGTCTCTCACTGTTTTTTTTGGGTATATTTATTCGCACAAAGCTATATTTAAGGTTACTTTTTCCGCGTCACTTCTTCACTCTATTTAAACTCCACACCCCCCACTCTTATTGTCTCTCTCCTTCTCTCTCCCCTCTCTAATTCTCTCTCTACTTAATTAACTCTCCCCTCTCTATCTTTTTTAGCCTTTCATTCTCACCCCTTTATCTGTTTCTCTTTCAAACTCCTTCATTCACTCTCTCTCCCCTTCTTTCTCTCTCTCTATCCCGCTCCACTCTTTATTCTATGTACACCCTTTCTCTCTCTTTCTCTCACCACCCTCTCTAATTGGGCATTATATCTTCACTCTATCTCTCACTCGGCAACACCACAGCATCACTCAGCGCAACCACAGCATCAATCAGAGCCAGCACAGCATCAATCGGAGCCAGCACAGCATCAATCGGAGCCAGCACAGCATCAATCGGAGCCAGCACAGCATCAATCGGAGCCAGCACAGCATCAATCAGAGCCAGCACAGCATCAATCAGAGCCAGCACAGCATCAATCAGAGCCAGCACAGCATCAATCAGAGCCAGCACAGCATCAATCAGAGCCAGCACAGCATCACTCAACGCCAACACAGCATCACTCAACGCCATCACAGCATCACTCAACGCCATCACAGCATCACTCAACGCCATCACAGCATCACTCAACGCCATCACAGCATCACTCAACGCCATCACAGCATCACTCAACGCCATCACAGCATCACTCAACGCCATCACAGCATCACTCAACGCCATCACAGCATCACTCAACGCCATCACAGCATCACTCAACGCCATCACAGCATCACTCAACGCCATCACAGCATCACTCAACGCAACCACAGCATCACTCAGTGCAACCACAGCATCACTCAGTGCAACCACAGCATCACTCAGTGCAACCACAGCATCACTCAGTGCAACCACAGCATCACTCAGTGCAACCACAGCATCACTCAGTGCAACCACAGCATCACTCAGTGCAACCACAGCATCACTCAGTGCAACCACAGCATCACTCAGTGCAACCACAGCCACAGCATCACTCAGCACAACCACAGCATCACTCAGCACAACCACAGCATCACTCCGCGCCACCACAGCATCACTCCGCGCCACCACAGCATCACTCCGCGCCACCACAGCATCACTCCGCGCCACCACAGCATCACTCCGCGCCACCACAGCATCACTCCGCGCCACCACAGCATCACTCCGCGCCACCACAGCATCACTCCGCGCCACCACAGCATCACTCCGCGCCACCACAGCATCACTCGGCACCACCATAGCATCACTCCGCGCCACCACAGCATCACTCGGCACCACCATAGCATCACTCCGCGCCACCACAGCATCACTCGGCACCACCATAGCTTTACTCAGCGACACCACATCATCACTCCGGGCCAACACTGCATCACTCAGCACCACCACAGGATGACTCCGCACCACCACAGCATCGCTCAGCGCCGCCACAGCATCGCTCAGCGCCGCCACAGCATCGCTCCGCGCCGCCACAGCATCGCTCCGCGCCGCCACAGCATCGCTCCGCGCCGCCACAGCATCGCTCCGCGCCGCCACTGCATCGCTCAGCGCCGCCACTGCATCGCTCAGCGCCGCCACTGCATCGCTCAGCGCCGCCACTGCATCGCTCAGCGCCGCCACTGCATCGCTCAGCGCCGCCACTGCATCGCTCAGCGCCGCCACTGCATCGCTCAGCGCCGCCACTGCATCGCTCAGCACCACCACAGCATCGCTCAGCACCACCACAGCATCACTCAGCGCCAAGACAATATCACTCAGCACCACCACAGCATCACTCAGCACCACCACAGCATCACTCAGCGCCAAGACAATATCACTCAGCGCCAAGACAATATCACTCAGCACCACCACAGCTTTCACTCAGCACCACAGCAGTATCACTCAGCAACACCTGAGTATCATTCAGCATCACCTCAGCATAGTCTCCGCAACAGTCACCACCACCACCACCTCAGCATCACTCAGCACCACCTCAGCCTGCTCTCGGAATCTGGCATCTGTTGATTCTCCCATAGCGTCTGGCCGCTGCTAGTGTTATAATACAGGTACTAGTTCCCAACCTTCACCCTCCGATTGTTTATGCCCCCTCAAAAAAAAAAGCTTTAACAAACAACCATTGCCAGCATTGCAAGAACAAAAGAAAACTGAGAATTTTTTATTGTAAATACTTTTTTAATATGGTCGTTCAGTTTTACATAATGCCTTCTTGGTCATATATAAAGTAACAAAAATGCTTCTGACACTTTTTTATTATAACTTTTCAGCATGCCGCACAGCAGCCACACTTCTCTACAGCACAGCTTGAAGACATTGGCAAAGTCAATAGCTCTGGCTAAACACTTATAAGGCCCCAAAGGCGAGACCTATTGGCTATGCCAATGCTTGTTTAAAGAGGAGTCTGATCCTACCCTACATACTCATGTGGGGGAGGATGGATGGGTGGCTCACTTTGAGGACATTTTGGAGCGGTTGATGCATCTTCTGAACCCCTTTATAACTCTTCGCAGGCACCTCTTAAGGAGACCCTGGTGCTTGATATTGTAGAGATGAGACAGGGCTTGCCTAAATGCATCCTCTTAAAGGCCCCAGGCCCGGACAGGGTCCCAATAGATTTCTTTCTAGCTTATCAAGAGATTTGGATTCCATGTTTAACAAATATTTTTAACACTATAAGCAAAGTGGGCCCACCAGCCTTAAGGAATACAATGATAATAATCCCCATATACAAAAAGGGGGATAGGTCCAACCCGCAAAATTATAGACCAATCTTCCTCTTAGATAGTACAGCAAAACTGATGGGACTACTCTTGTTGAACATATTGGAGGATTGGGCCACCGAGAAGAATACTTTAATACCAGTGCAATATGGTTTCCAAAAAGGCAAGGGGACAATAGACCAATGTCTCAATTTAAGCTTAACCATAGCAAAATACAAAGCGGTAAAATCTATATGGCGTTTATGGACTTGTCTGCCGCCTTTGATTGCGTTTCCCACTGCAAACTATGGGCCATTATGGAAGAAATGGGCATTGATGCCCCGATAATTGTTTTTATCTGTCAAATGTATGCCCAAGTCACTGCACGCGTTCGCTATGGTAGGGATGGGGAATTCACAAGGCCTTTTAAAATAAGACGGGGGGAAGACAGGGTTGTGTCCTCGCCCCTTTCTTTTTTTCAATACACACCAATGGGGTGCAGGCAGCTGTGATGGGAGCTACAAAAGATCTACCCACCTTTAACGCAGCTCCCCTTCCAATACTGCTTCATGCAGATGATGCTGTGTTAATTGCAAGAACTGGTGTGGGGTTACAGAAGCCTTTAGAGGCTTACATGAAATTCATGACTAGCCTGGATCTCTGTGTGAATGGGAGCCATATCATTTGTGCTGGTAGCAGGCACTCTGCCTATAAAACTCCCCCTGTTTCACATAGAGTAGCGCAGACAGACAGTGGTTGACACCTTTACCTACCAGGGGGTTGTGTTTGATAAAAAATATACCTGGTCAAACATGGTGAACAATAGGGCCCTAGCCATGGAGAAAAGTGTTAGGGCCATCTTCAGCTTCATCAAGAAGCTGGGTTCCAAGAGGATCGAGGTAATAAAAAAGGTGAACGCCGCAAAATCTGTCACTGTAGCATTTTACGGAGCGGGGGTCTGGGGGATGGTGGCAACTGAGCAACTTCAAAGAATAGAGGATGGTTTTTACTAAAGACTACTAGCACTTCCAAGTAATTGCGCAAATTATATTTGTCACACTGAGCTAGAGGCCCCGTATATTTCAGACGAGGTGAGACTTGCTCAGATTATGTTACGGCACTCGATCTGGAAGAGAGACACGGTCAGTGTGACCCAAAATATCATTAAGGACTTCGTGGCCATAGACAATGTACATATGATCGCCTGGTTGCAATATGTGAAAACAGCGCTGGGGAGTCTGGGGTTGGGGGGTCTATTCGCAAATCCTTCCAGTTGTCGAACCATGTCCAAAGAAAGAATTAAACAAACATTCATGGAGAAGTCGGTAATCGACCGAGTAGAAGCATGTCACACTAAAAAGTCAGTAAAGTTATACCTCACATTCCCCCTCCTCACTCAGGTGGACAAGTCAAATTTGATATTTGTGTCAAACCCCCAACACCGTTTTATCCTAGTTAGATTTCGCATGAATTATATACCGTTAATGATGGGCTTTCCCAAGAATACTTTCTCGCTAAATGATCTTCAAGTATGCCCCTGTGATAAAAGGTCTGTCCAGTGTGATCTGCATATATTATTCTTTTGTGGTTTTTACAACTCACATAGGAAAGGTATATTCTCCCCCTTCTGCGAAAATTGCATTTTAAATAATGCCGTCTTGCGCTTTACTTTATAAAACAATTATCTAATCCTTTTGTCTGTTATAGTAAGGCATAGTTTTTATGGTCCTCCTGGATTAATAGAAGGGGCTTGACAGAATGGGATAGGGAAGGACAAAGGGAGATGACGGAGTTTAAGACCTAGGTCATCAACGTATGGTATATATCTCTGTTGGGATCACCTTTTTAAGCATCAGTTTTTATATATAAATTTCAATGTTCTTTTATGAGGCTTGTTATATGATATGTACATATAGTTAGACATAATATCAGATTACTCGATAGGCCTGACAGATTGGGTCAGCGAAGTAAAATGGGAATGATCAAGACCAAGACCGAGGGCACAATGCACTTTATATTAATGTGGTGACCAAGATTGAGGGCGTAATGCACTTTATATTAAAGTGGTGACCAAGATCGAGGGCATAATGCATTTTATATTGACACTATCCTGTGCACACGTGGTTGGGATAATAGATCAGAAAAAAGTCTCAAAAGTTGACCAATTTAAGATCGACATCAGTTGTGTGAGTCAGGATTATTTAATGATGAACAAAGAAAAACAACCAGCCGACACGTGTTTCGTCACAGTGGGAAGTAGTCCCGTGACTCTTCAGGGCCGAACGGGTAGTAGCAAACTGAGCAAAGGTGAAATAATGGACGTCTCAAAAGGAGGGAGTAAAGTCTTGAAGTCCTGCCCGGGTGAGGGTAGCCAGGGACAGTATCCCGGTGATGGCAGTGGGCGGGGCCCAGAGAAGACACGCTAAAGTATAGGTCGGGAAGTGCGATCACACGACTTCCGCATCCGGCAGTCATGTGATCGGACGTCGCTTCTTCTCCAATTTCCATGCGGTTCCCGGGCTTACTCGCCTGTCACTCCTTCCTCCGCATTTGCCGCACTTCCCGACCTATACTTTAGCGTGTCTTCTCTGGGCCCCGCCCACTGCCATCACCGGGATACTGTCCCTGGCTACCCTCATCTGGGCAGGACTTCAAGACTTTACTCCCTCCTTTTGAGACGTCCATTATTTCACCTTTGCTCAGTTTGCTACTACCCGTTCGGCCCTGAAGAGTCACGGGACTACTTCCCACTGTGACGAAACACGTGTCGGCTGGTCGTTTTTCTTTGTTCATCATTAAATAATCCTGACTCACACAACTGATGTCGATCTTAAATTGGGCAACTTTCGAGACTTTTTTCTGATCTATTATCCCAACCATGTGTGCACAGGATAGTGTCCATATTACCAGTGTGGGTTGTTGACTCACACAAATTACGGGGGTTATTGGGTACTTCCCCCGACCTGGCAGCACCGTACACATACAACAGCCTTGTTACATAGACGCGCACGAGTCTGAGCGCCTACTCCCTGATGTACTAAAAACCCTACACAGCCTAATGCATTTTATATTGTTGTGATGATCAAGATCGAGGGCACAATGCATTTTATATTCATGTGGTGATTGCTTTTTAACCTTCGGATTTTATTGATGAATTTCAATGTTGCCTTGTGTGGCATTTTTACGTTAAGTACATATATTTGTATCACAGATGTTCTCTTTTATTTATGTACTTTATATGCACTGGAAACATTGCGAAATAACGATTGACGATGATGAGTCATAGAATCTCTCCGAGTAAAACCTGATTGGTCAGGTAAAATAGGCAATGGAAGGAGTTGAAGCATTCTGTTGGCTAGGGTTCTAGCAAGAATCTTACTGTTGACCGTAATCAATTGATATTCGCTTGTATGAGCTGCAATGGCTATCTGGTTTTCCAGGTTTAAGTAATAAAATAATCTTTATTCTGTAGATGAAAGAGTCCTGCCATTATCTAGTGTTTCTTGATACCTTTTAGGTACACTCAGGCCAGATACATTTTTATAGCTTTCATAGAGCTAGCACACCAAGCCATCGGTCTGAGAGGTTTACATCCAATACATTTAGATATGACTTTCCTTATCTATCCCACTGATCAGGGAGCATCCAATTTCTGCCTTAACTCCTCCTCGATCCACAGCTTTACCTGTGAAGGAACACGTCTGATTGAGGTACAGCTTCAGGTAATACTCTGTGAAGACTTTAATACCCATGTCTCTAACATTTATGATGCCATTCATGTATTTCATATTAGAATTATCTGACATCTTCCATGTTCTTTAACAATAAGTAAAGTGTTTGTCTGTGACTTTCAACTTCACCGTGCTTCCTAGCCACTTTTATTTATTGAGATTTTTAACAGACATACAACAGAAGTGTGCATATCGGTTTGTGCATTCGTTTTACATATCTTATACATAATGGTCATGGTTGTCCAGGGATTTTGTTTCCCTGGGTAATCCTGTGATGTGTGGATTTATGGTCTCCCCGTTCGGGTGGGATAAAGGGGTCGGGAGGGACGAGTGGCGTGGAGGATAAACATGGGGACATTGTGCGCGTCTTCATTGTTGGGTGGATGCATGGGTCTTGGGGGCAAGGAGTGAGCCGAGTGTTGGGGGTGGGCACTCGTGATGTGAGGTAGTGCTCAGGTGTGCAAGGCTGTGGTGGAGTCTGAAGACCTCAGTGTTATTCCGATCAGTTTAGAGAGTAGTGCTTCCCAGCCTGGAGCCATCGGGTGTTGGCATATCCCCCTGTGTCCTTGCCATGTACTGCTACTGCCTCGGGGCTTTGCCCATCGGGTGAACACGGTCAGCCATTGGTCAGAGGGGTGGGTCACTTCCAGCGTGTAGTAATTGTTTTTTTGGCCAGTATGTGGGCTAGGTCCAGGAAACGCAGTGTGACTTTGGATTTGGGCGGTCTAATGTATATGCCTTGGGCTCCTGTCTCCTGTGTGGAGAGGTTCGGGATTCCTATGAGGCGTTCCATCTGTGAGTGAACAGTGGGCCAAAATGCTCGTAGCTGTGAGAGGTCCCACAAGATGTGCTTCAGGTCAGCCCCAGAGGTGCTACATCTGACGCAGGTGTCTGAGGCTCCGGGAAGTATGTGTGCTAATTGTTTTAGGGATAAGTATACCCAGTGGAGCATGTAATATTGGATTAATTTTAGGCGGGTATGCCAATCTCTCATTCATTGTCGTGGAGTGATCTGCCAAACTCAGTCTGGGTTGAAGTGACATCTGTGTATTTGCGAGTATAGGTTTGGTGAGCCATGTGATTAGTCTGCGACCTGCGCCCATGGTGTGTAGTGCTTGGAGAAGTTGGTGTGTGAAAGGGTCAGGGCCCTGGGTTGCCCAGCTGTCCTCCATCGCCCTCTTCAGGGAAGTATAGAGGGGGAAATGGCCGTCGGGGAGCGTGTACTGCTCTGTCAGTGTCTTGAACACCATTAGATGCCTGTCCAAATAAAGGTCGCCCATGCAGTTGAGGCCAGCTTCTGCCCACCGATGTAGCCGACCACTGATGAGGTGGCCCCTCGGATAGGGAATCAGGGTAATGGAATCACCAGAGCAGAAGGAGCAATATGTCTAGTGAGATGAAGCGCCCGCGACAAACGTGACAGAGTCACCCATAGGAGGAGGGGCAGCACCTGTGTGTAGGAGACGAAGAAGGCCCAGTTCAAGAGAGGGTGATTAACCATTCTTGTGCCCTCCAGAACGTGCCTGCCCACCAGTAGGAGAGCCATTGCAGTTGGGCCGCCAGGTAATCGTGTTCGAAGTTTGGCCCTAGACTCCCCTGGTCCGAGGGGAGCTGAATTTTCTCCAAGACCACCTTTCTGTGCGATTTATGCCAGCATAAGTCCCCCAAGAGGACATGGATGTCCAGAAAGAGTGAACAAGGAAGTGAGAGTGACATTTTTGTGAAGTAATGCAGGAGGTGGGGAAGAATTATCATCTTGGAGATCGCCTCTTTTCCCGCCACTGAGCGTGGAAGGGATGTCCAAAAAGGGATCTGTGAGTTGACGGTGGCGACCACTGCTATTTTGTTACTGATGAGTAGATCTGGGATTGCGTGATCGATTTGATTCCCCAAATATCAGATCGAGGTGGGCTCCCATCTGATTTGGCCCCTGCAGGTTCGCTGTCCTCGGTGCAGTCCTGGGCACCAGGGGGAACAGGCAAGATTTGTCCCAGCTGACTTTCAGTCTCGAGACCCAGCTAAATAGCGAAGCAACCGCTGTGAGATTTGTAGCCGTGTCCCGCAGATAGAGCAGGATGTCATCTGCATACGGGGAGATTGAATGGGAGCTGTTCGATAAGGGGGTTCCCTATTCCATCCCCTCTGCCCGTGCCCTGGACACCAAGGGCTCCATGGCCATGTGTAGAAAAGTGCCCTTTTTGGTTGTTCACCCCACACTTTTGGCTCCAATGCTTATGGTTATGACTCTGATAGTGCACTGGATCCTGCTGCCCAGGCCACAGTGCCGATGCTTTCTGCCTAAACCTATTGTGTGTAAATTGGCAATCCCAAATGACAAGGACTTTAGCCCCCTTATAAGTCCCTAGTATATGGTACGGTACCAATGGTACCTAGGGCATGGGTGGTAAAGGGGTCCTCAGGGCTTTCAGCACTCGGGTGCCACCCTGAGTGACCCAAATAAACTACTGACGGCAGGACTGCCATTGCAAACTGCAGGAGCAGTGAAAACTGCTTGACAGGGGCGGCCCCTCCACTAGGGCGGAGTAGCGTCACACCACTGCTTTCTTGCAGTGCGAGAAGCAGAAACATAAAATGGTAAAACTACCATTTTATGTTTCTGCTTCTCGCACTGCGAGAAAGCAGAAGTGTTTGGTGGCGGGCCGGTGGGCGGGCCTGCTCTAGGAGCAGGGCTGGGCAGGGGAGGAGTGGTGTTCCCACTCCTGAGTGAGCATGACTGGTTTTGGTCGGCCCTCTGGGGCCGCCCAAACCAGTCATGCGCACTCTGCCCTTTCTCCATGCAGGCTGCAATGCAGCCTACATGGGGGAAAATGACCTCCCCATAGGTGCCTGGCTGGGCGTCGTCCCGACCAATTACAACGCTGCCATTGCAGCGTTGTGATTGGCTTAGGGGAGGGGAGGGAGGCTGCCTGCTTCCTGTTCAGAGAACAGAAGCAGGAGCCAAGAAAGCGTGGGACCCGGCCGCCTAGCGGACAGGTAAGTTTTTAAAATTTATTATTTTACCACCACCCCCGTCCACTCGGCCGCCTCCAACCCAACCTCCCCCCCCCCCCCCCCCCCCCAAGGCTGTGAGCTTCAAAGGCTACACCACCTCTGATATGCATCCAGGCTGCCTCCCCACAGAAGGAACAGCCATCCCCCTGCCCCAGGCACATTTGCACCCGGGCAGGCAGTAAAATTAGATAGGAGGCGTACTCCTCTAGAAGGCTAGCCACACTTTTCGGGAGGGCTACCAGGTCTTTACAGCTGTGGAAGCCTTCTCCCATTTTTAAAAGTGGTAAAGGTAGTGGGTTCTGGGTAGCAAAAGTGACTTACACCCCCGGATGTGGTCACTTCTGGGGTGGATTAGCCACTGGAGCTAGTAGCCCATTGGCCTCTTGCACCCATGCCCCTAAATCTAGGATTTAAGGGCTAGCCCTGGCACCAGAACCTCCGTTCAGAACAACCTTCATCGAAGAGGACAAAAGAGACCCGTGTCTGCAACAACAGGACTTGCGCAAAGCAAAAGAGGGATACTCTGCACCTGTGGTAATGCTCCTTGTACTGCCTGATCGATACTCCTAGTCTAATTACCTTTTCTCCAAGACAGAGGGACCCCTGTGGAAGCCTGAAGCACCCTCAGACTCTCCTGGACTAGTGGCACTAGTCTCCTGCAAGCTGTAGGTAAAACAACGCTCTGGATCCGAGGAATCGCTGACCATCTGGCCCTCCGAAGGATCGCCCAAATCAAGGTGGTCTAGTGCATTGTGGGAACTGTAGTCTTGCTTCCTGTGTCAAATAGCTATGTAGACAATATTTCAGTGCCCTGGCGTGAGACAACAGTTCTGTGGATAACAAAGTCATGTCAGGTTGGTAGGAATCATGTACTTTTGAATTAAATGTGTTTTCCTATGCAGCAAGGTGCAATTTCTGTCCCAGTAACTCTTGGTAATGAATCAACATCTTGGCATATTGCGATAAACATCTTGCCATCTGTAAGTCTTTCATTGTGTTAGAAGCAGTAGCGCACGAAATTGGAACCCACAAAATGTAAAACATTTATCCAAAATTTCTTCAAAATATCTCTCCGCTCTAAGGACATCAAAATTCACTAACATCAGAAATCTATATGCTTTACTGACATGTACTGTCACATAACTCCCCTTCTTATAAGTGACAGTTTTGATAACTCTAAAGCCAAATAAATGAGCATCAAAGTAATAGTCCCTTCTTGAGTACATATTGAAGGAAGAGGAGTTCGAACAACACCTTCTTTTCTCAGCGAAGATGATGTGGTTTTATGATAGAGGGCTATCCTGAGGCACTGTATTATTAATGCCATGTCTTTCCAAGTAAGCTTGTACTTTTCTTCAGTTAGCATGGGTTTTACATCAGGGGCCATATTGTAGAAGTGCCCTGGGGGCGTAACGGGTGTTTGCTCCCACTTTGCGCATCACCGGGGCACTTTGGTATTACAGAAGGGGGCGCAAATGCTTGTGCGACCCCTTCTGTAATACTGAAAGCACTGGCGCACATACAGCGCCAGTGCTTCCTCAAGAGGGCTTTCCTTCATTTGCATGGGTGTGTGGCTCGATGCAAATGAGGGAATCCCTTTGCCTCTGCGCCCGTGCCGTATTACAGATGCAGGCGCAGGCGCAGAGGCAAAGAAGCTCTCAGGAGGCACACTGACAGTGTGCCCCCTGATTGCAGCCCACTGGAGGGGGGAAAGTGGGTCCCATGGACCCCCAGACATCCCCTTGCAGGCGGGTGCAGTCATTCACTGCACCCGCCTGCAAGGGGATCTCTTGTCCCCTTGAAAAGTGCAGGCGGGTTGCTGCCTGCACTGTGAAAACAGTGGCTTCAAAGCAGCCGCTCCTTTTTTCACCTGAATGTGCTGCCCCCAGGGCAGCACGAGTTCGCAGCTGCCCTGTGGGCAGCGCATTCCATGTAATGGGGCGCGTTTTCCCTGTTTGCGCCGTTTACATAATAGGGCCCAGAAGGCCAGTAAAAAAATGTGTAACATGATCTGGCGTGCAAAAATCCATCTGGCAATCCTGTATAAGAGGTGTGTGTATCTGTATTTTTCTTAGCATTGTGTCGTAGGTTTTGAAATCCCTTTGCCCCTCCCACCCTGAAAACACCCTGTCAAAGCAACCGAAACCAGTACCCCACAACTCTTATTATTAAACAGTTCACCATACCGGTGCTTACAGCATTACTGTGATTATACATCTAAGACATAACCCTCAGTCTCTACAGCCAAGATGCATACTTTTGTAGGTGCGCCCAGACAGTAGTATTAGTCAGTCAGATGTGCACACTACCCCTAATGCCAACTCACAAGAGAGGATGCGACAATTCTAAGACACAGGACCCCAGACAGTGACTCCATGCCGGCCCAGCTAGTGCTTACCTCCACAACTCCAGTATCAAGGGAAGTCTTGCTACTTTTCTACATAGTGGTCTTTCATTACCACAGGCAATTGGGTTTTAGATATACCTTCAACACCACCCAGGCAGGAAACCCACCAATACATTTCACTACTACAGGCAGAAATTCTTTCCATTTTATGGAAAGGGGCCCTCAAGCCATTCCCCAATCCCCAGTTTTTCTTGAGGTTCTTCTTCGTCAAGAAGAAATTGGGCAAATAGAGACTGTAAGTGCCCAAACGTAATTCCTCAAGTAGTAGTCATTTCCTATGGTACTACTCTAGGACTTACTCCATTTACTTCAGGACGGAGAGTATATGGCATTGCTGGACCTCCAAAATGCTTAATTTATATTGTGTTGCATCCTAGACCTGTACTTTCAATTAGTCTGGAATACGCTACCAGTTTCAAATCCTTCCTTCCCACCTGAAATCAGCACCCCACATCTTTACTAAATATCTAGCCCCAGTAACTGCACAACTCAGATATTGGAGCTATCGCTTATTTCTATACCTGGACAACTGGCTCATTAAAGGCAAGAACATAGAGGAAGCAGTAGCATCTACCTCTGTCTGCTTCTACTTTTTAGTTGGTTGGGCCTCATAATCAATGCCAAAAGTAACCTCTTATGCCACTGACCAGAATTCAGTTGTTGAGGCCATCCTAGACATAGGCAGGGAAAGTTATCTTGGTACAAGATTGTGTCACACAACTACAGGCAACAAACAGCAAGACCATTTTAGCAATTTCAATTTTGGTAAGTTTGCAACTGCACATCCCTGTTAGGGATGATAGCCTTTTGCATTCCTCCAGTGCCCAGTTGGTGCTTACACATGTGACCACTTAAAAAATAAATGGAGAAAGCGCCCTTGAACCCATCCGTAAAGCAGAAATAAAATGTTTCTTGAAAAACAGCCTAGTTGTTGGCTCTTACACTTTCCAGAAGGATCAGTGAGTTGCAAGCACTAACCATCAAAGAGCGGTATCTAAAGTTTATGAAGGACAAAACAATTTTACATATGAAATCCACTTTCAAGCCAAAGGTGGCAGCAGTCTTCCACTTGAATAAGCTTGTTCTCAGTCTTTCTTTTTACCCCTATCCAACAGAGCAGAGCGAGCTCTTCACTTTTTCGGGATGTGGGGTGGTGCTTAAAATTTTATATAGCCAAAATTGATTTATTTAGAGTCTCTTACCAGCTCTTTTTCTTCACCTTGCTGGGTGAATCACTGCAGCAATCCTTTTCTTTCACACTAAAACGCACTAAACAGGCCACTGTCAACCTAAACGCAAGCACATTCAATCCGAGAAGTGGTGCCAACCTCAGGCTTGGACGACTGAGTGCTACTCATGGACAATTGCAGGCTGTCCTAGTAAAGGAACCGCCACATATTCACATATTACTGCTTGGACATGAAAGCAACAAGGAATTCCACAGTTGGACATACAGTTATTTGCAATTTATTTGCAACCGTTTCGTTAAGGTAGGACCGATTTCTTACCTTCATGCAGTAGCATGTTCCTTGTATCTGATAGAGACTTCTAGCTGCAGATTCCTTACCTTTGAATTTCCCAGGCATCAGGCTGGAGCAGGAAACTTTTGCTGAGCAATACCCCTTGCGCGCAACGTTGGGTGGCTCCATTCGGCTCCGCGCGACGTCGTCGGTGTTGGTAGTGTTGGTTATGATGTTGCAGTGCCTACATAAGCGCCACCCAGGCGCACGGATGTCAGTTCTTTTCTTTCCGCTCCAGTTAAACGCTGATCCGGGAAGAGCTACCCCTCTGCCGCTTCTTGGCAGGCTTTTTCTCAACTTTTGTCGACATTTTTGGAATTGACCTCGTGTGCGAGGAATGTCTTCGAGGAAGACAAGTTTCAAACCATGCGGGACTTGTTCCCTCATGATGTCTGTTACCGATCCCCACCGCGTATGTCTCTGATGTCTCGAGCGCGACCACGATACAAAGTCATGTTCGGATTGTCGGGAGATGGCTCTGAAGCCCTTGAGGGAGCAAGCGATAGTTACTCAAGGCCCGGCAGTCGACACCGTCAAGCGAGACTCCGAGGAGGTCACGATCCCGTTTGAAGAAGAGGAGGTCGCGGGACTGCTCCCGGAGCCCTAAGCCCTTTTCCTCCCATTCGAGGTCCACAGTACACTCAGGGAAGAGGCACAAGAAGAAGAAGTCCAAGTGGACTTCGTCTTCACCTCAACTGGCGTCCGTCGTCGAGAGAGGTAAGGAGCACTGACACTTTATGCACGGTTCCACAGAGCCGGAGCCGGAGTCAACTTCGCGCCTCCTCCTTTTCCGGGAGCCGGAGCGACTCCAGCTCAAATAAAAGAATTTTACGAGGCCATGCCCAATGGAGAGCCTTCGGGCCCTGCGGGGTCAGAAGGGGCCCCATTGGGTTCGACGCCGTCAGCTCCGGCCACAACGCCGGTGGGGCCTCAGGGATCCGAACCCGGATCCGGTTCGATGCCGGTCTTGTCAACGCGACCTTCCCCGGTGTCGAACCTGAAGTCGGTGCCTGCGACGTCGACGATGCCAGTCAGTGTGCAAGCCCCATCCTCATCCCCGACGCCACGGAGCCGGAATGGCATCGATCGCTGCCGATTCCGACGTTGACAGAACCCAGAGGTTCTATGTTGTCGCCTGAGCACTTTGAAGGCGTGCTAGGCTCAGGAGAGGAATGGGAGGGGTCTGGGGACCCTCTTGAGAACCAGGATGTCTCTGAGGAGAATTTGGACTGGTATGGGGAACTTGGGGAGGCCAGTGGTCTGGATACTTCCCCAGATAACGGCATGCTCTCACCTCCTACGGTGGCTACGGAGGAGAGAGCGTCCTATGCCATGGTGGTAAAGAGGGCAGCTGAGGTCCTCGGACTGGAGCTGCCCTCCGTGCAAGTCAGGACTAATCTCCTGTCTGAGGTGCTTCAACCTGGGGCTTCCACTTCTGAACCCCTGTTGCCCTTTAATGAAGTACTTACGGACGTCCTTCTCGGAACTTGGTCCAAACCTAGCACAGGGGCTCCTGTGAATAGGACGATTGCACCCTCCATCGCCCAGCTCCGGGCGACCCAAATTTCCTCAGCCAACACCCCACCCCAGAGAGTTTTGGTGGTGCAGGCCTCAACGTCCCAAGGCGCATTCCTTTCCGCCCCTCCGGATAGGGAATCCAAGAGGTTGGATTCACTTGGGAAGAAGATGTTTTCTTCCTCCAGCCTTGCATTGCGGTCGGTGAATACTGCATGCTTATTGGGACGTTTCTCCTATTCCCTTTGGGAGACGGTTGCGCAAGTGCTGCCACAAGTCCCGGAGGAGGCCCGGGCTGTGCTCTCCCAAGCTGTCAAAGACAGGAGGGATACAGCAAAATTCACCATACTGTGTGGGTTAGATACGACAGATTCGCTGGGCAGATTAATTTCAATGACGGTGGCCCTGAGATGCCACGCCTGACTTTTTACCACTGGCTTCTCGGGCGATGTCCAAGCTAATTTGATGGACATGCCCTTTGATGGAACCCGCCTTTTTGGGAAAAGGCAGACTCGGCCCTGGTCAGGTTCAAGGACTTTCGTGCTACGGCCAGATCCTTGGGCCTTTCCTCCACTCCTCTTGGCCAGTCTTCCTTTCGCCCCTTTCGTGGCAATGGAAGGGGTTTCCAGCTGTGTCAGCCCTTCCCCAGCCACCGTCCCGCACAGGCTGCCCAAGCCGTGCATGGACGTGGTGCATTCCGATCTCGGAATGGAGGCCAGAAGTCGTCTTCCACACTGCCCCCAGCAGCCGCTGCCTCCAAGCACTCCGAGGCTGATTCTGCAGGACCACACTACTCCAGTTGGTGGGAGAATTCATCAACATCTCCCCCACTGGAGATCCATAACATCGGACAAGTGGGTCTTGCAGATCGTCCAGGAGGGCTATTCTCTACCTTTTCCTCCTACTATTCTGCCAAGTCAGGAACGGCTGACGAAGGATCGTTTAAAGTTGCTCCAAGAGGAAGTTACGGCTCTTTTGGCCAAGGGAGCTATAGAAAGAGTCCCAGTTTCAGAAGTAGGCAGTGGCTGTTATTCCCGCTACTTTCTGATTCCAAAGAAGAACAAGGGGCTAGGGCCCATTTTAGATCTTCGGAGCGTCAGTCTCTTCCTCAAAAAGGAGAAATTCAAAATGCTCACTCTGGCTCAGGTCTTGTCTGTCCTAGACCAGGAAGACTGGATGGTAGCGTTGGACCTGCAGGATGCGTATTTTCACATTCCCATCCTGCCGGGCCACAGGCGTTACCTGCAGTTCAAGGTAGGCCACAAGCACATTCAGTTTACCGTGCTCCCCTTCGGCCTTACTAGAGCCCCTCGGGTGTTCACCAAGGTGATGGGGGTGGTCGCAGCTCATCTGCGCAGGTTAGGGGTGTTGAAGGCGTCCTCGTCCCAGGCAGTCGTCTACCACCTTCAGACTACGGCGAACCTCCTACATTCGCTGGGGTTCTCTATAAACAAGCCGAAGTCACACCTGACTCCTTCTCAGACGCTCTCTTTCATCGGAGCTGTTCTGGACACAGTGCAGTTTTGAATTTATCCCTCCGAGCAGCAAGTCCAGGATATTCAGGCTATGATTCTGATATTTCAGCCTCTATCTTGGATTTCGATGAGACTGACTCTGAGGTTGTTGGGCCTCATAGCCTCCTGCATCCTGTTGGTAAGACATGCAAGATGGCGTATGCGGGCTCTGCAGTGGGACTTGAAGTTCCAATGGGCACAGCATCGGGGAAATCTCACCGACATGATTCAGATCTCGGAAGGAACTGCGAGAGATCTGTAGTGGTGGTTGACGAACCGCGATTGGGTCAACGGCAGACCCCTCTCCCTTCCCCAACCAGATCTCACGGTCGTGAGAGATGCCTCACTTCTGGGATGGGGCGGCCATCTGGGAGAGGTGGAGATCAGGGGACACTGGTCTCCGTCAGAGTCGGATCTCCACATAAATTTGTTGGAGTTCCGAGCGATTCGGTTGGCATTGAAAGCATTTCTTCCCTCTGTCAAGGGGAAGCTAGTGCAGGTGTTCACAGACAACACCACCGCCATGTGGTACTGCAACAAGCATGGCGGGGTGGGGTCGTGGACCCTTTGTCAAGAGTCCCTGCGTCTCTGGACATGGCTGGACCAGCAGGGTATAACCCTGGTGATTCAAAACCTGGCAGGTTCTCCGAACGCCAGGGTGGATGAACTCAGCCGTCGATGCCTAGCGGATCATGAGTGGCGTCTCCAGTTGGAGGTGGCGCAAGGTCTCTTTCAGCAGTGGGGAGAACCTTGGTTAGATTTGTTCGCCTTCGAAGAGAACGCGTAGTGTCAGCAGTACTGCACGCTGGAGTTTCCAAGCCGGCTATCACTCGGCAACGCTTTTCGTCGCGAGTGGAGTTCAGGCCTGTTGGACGCCTTTCCACCCATACCACTCCTACCTAGGGTTCTGAAGAAGATCAGGAGCGACCGGGCCCAAGTCATTCTTGTGGCTCCGGACTGGGCAATGAGAGTCTGGTATCTAGAGCTTCTGAGAATGAGTGTCGATCCTCCAATCAGGCTGCCCCTTCGGGAGGATCTTCTGTCGCAGCAGCAGGGGAGGGTTCTCCACCCGAACCTGTCAACTCTGCGCCTCCATGCGTGGAGATTGAGCGGCGACAGTTGATAGCCTTTGACCTTCCTCCCGAAGTCTGTGATGTTATTCTGGCAATCAGGCGTTCCTCCACTAAGACGGTGTACGCCTGCCGTTGGCAGAAATTTGTATTCTACTGTACAGAAAGGTCTATTGATCCTCTTTCTGCTTCTCTTTCTACTGCCCTTTTACTCATTCTAACCCTTGCCCAGCAGGGCTCTGCCTTGGGAACTCTCAAGGGTTACCTTTCTGCTTTTTTGTGGCTGCCAGACCAGCCCTCTTTCTTCAAGTCTCCTATTGTAAATGGATTTCTAAAAGGGCTGGCTCACTTGTTTCCACCTATGCCCTTTGTCATGCTGCAGTGGGACCTTAATTTGGTCCTCACTTACCTGATGTGTGCTCCTTTTGAGCCTTTGCACAATTGTCCCCTCCGGCTGTTAACCATCAAAACAGCCTTCTTAGTGGCGATTACATAGGCCCGGAGGGTGAGTGAGTTGCAGGCGTTATCTAGCTCGCCTCCTTATCTTATGTCCTTTCCGGACAAAGTGGTGCTTCACACCAGAGCATCCTTTTTGCCAAAGGTTGTGACCCCATTCCATCTGGGTGAGTCCATCACTTATCCCGCCTTCTTTGCTCCTCTGCATCCCTCTTAGGAAGAGGAGCGTCTCCACCGACTGGACCCAAAAAGAGCGTTGTCGTTCTACCTTGACCGCACAAAAGAGTTCCGGGTGGATGACCAACTATTTGTGGGGTACATGGGAGCGAAGAAGGGAAGGGCAGTGCAGAAAAGGACCATCTCTCGCTGGGTCATTCTCTGCATCAAGATTTGTTATGCCTTGGCAAAGAAGCAGCCCCCTGAGGGCTTAAGAGCCCATTCCACCAGGGGAAGCGCTGCGACTACGGCCTTGGCTCGGGGTGTCCCAGTCCAAGACATCTGTCAGGCAGTGACGTGGGCATCTTTGCACACGTTCGCGAAACATTACTGACTTGATGGGCAAGTATATAGGGATGGACATTTTTCCCGTTGGTAAGTAACTTGTTCATTCTTACTGTTCTAATTCAAACATGAGAATCTATGAAAGATACAATGCTGGAGGAGAAATTAGCTATTTACATGATCTTTATTGTTGCTGTCTTTCAATCAATCAGGGAAATTATAAGCGCACTACTCACCCGTGAGGGTCTCAAGGCGCTGGGGGGGGGGAGGGGGTCAGCAGGTCCGTTTCATTCGAAGAGCCAGGTCTTCAGAGCCTTCGTGAAGGTGTTCAGTGAGGGGGCACGTCTGATGTCGGCGGGGAGCTCGTTCCAGGTCTTCGCTGCGATGTAGGAGAAGCCCTGGCTCTGCGGATGCGCGGGGTTTTGGCGAGGAGGAGGTTGGTGGAGCGGAGGTTTCGTTTGGGTATGTGGAGGGTGATTCTGTCGTTGAGGTATTGGGGTCCGGTGTTGTGTAAGCATGGGTGAGTATCTTGAAGGTGACTCTTTTCTCGACGGGGAGCCAGTGGAGCTTGCGCAGGTGTTGGCTGATGTGTTTGTGTCGAGGGATCCCGAGGACGAGTCTCGCGGCAGTTTTTTGTATTGTCTGGAGCTTGCGGAGTAGGGACTTGTTGATGCCGGCGTAGAGGGCGTGTCCGTAGTCCAGCCTGCTGTTGATGAGTGCGTGGGTGACTGTCTTCCTTGCCTCAGGGGATCCATTTGAAGGTCTTCCGAAGGATGCGGAGGGTGTTGAAGCAGCTGGAGGTGACGGCGTTGACCTGTCGATTCATGGAGAGGGAGGAGTTGAGTACGAAGCCGAGGTTCTTGGCGTGGTCTGTGGGGGTTGGTGGGCTGCCGAGGGCGGTGGGCCACCAGGTGTTGTTCCATGCCGAGGGGGTGGTTCCAAGGACGAGGACTCACAGATTCACATGCAGCCCTCTCTCTTTCCTACTTTCAGGCTCACCACTTGTACTGTGCATCAGTTGTGCTTGTTACTTTGAGGTATGAAGGCGTCTAGGGGAATACAGTTCAGAGCCCTACCACCTCATTAGCAAGAGATTGGATTTTTTCAAATGAGGTGGATGGTCTGCTAAAACTACTAAAAGTACACTGTTTTATTGTTGATTGTATGGGAAATTGTTTTCTATACTGCTTAATATGTATCCACTGGCTCCCACGTCAAGGAAGAGAAACTTTCACAGGAGTCTCCTACTTAGACGGGGGCGATTCAAGCACCTGAATCTATGCTAATTTCTACTCAACCAGTCAGTAAGACTATGAGGAGAATACTGCAGGTGAGTGGACAGTGATTATCTTCTATGGAACATTTGCACTCACAACTATCAGCCCTCTCTGGGTCTAAGTTGACTCAAATGCGCATAATATCTTAAATTTTTATATAGCACTCTTAACCACTCCTTTGACAATTCTTATCACTAGATGTTAATATTTTCAGATTTCATGGTACTCAGCTGATAGACATGTGAAGAATGAAGAACTAAGTCGCTCTGCCGGGATTCAAACTTGTGACCTGCAGGTCAAAGCAGATGTCAGGAGTGAGCACTCAGCTCTCTATGCTGCCTCAACACTGATAATCTGATGATTTTTAAACAGTGTTCAACGGTCACCGAGTAATTATTAGGTAAATGCTCTGCAGAGATTGTACCTGGTAAATTACTGAACAGTGGCTTTTGGTAGAGAGCTAGTTGTATTTGAAAGTTTTAATCCCTGACAATTTCACTGAGGTTTGCGAGGCATCATTTCCTCTTGAATTTATCAACAATAAGGATGACCGTAAATTTAAACTTCAGATATTTAAGGCTGATTTACTTTCTTGCAGACATCCTGGTTGCAAATCGATAGCTCCCTTGCAACCCAAACAAAATGCAGTTTTAGAAACCTAAGCCATGGAGCCAACATGCATGTTCTCTTGGGAGCCTTTTTTGGGGGGGGGGGGGGAGAGTCAAGTACTGAGTGAAAATGTACAACTACAACTTTAATTGCCCTTCCATATCTATTCGTGCTATGAAATTTCCTGTCACGCCAAGGAGAAATTCCATTAAAGCACTGAAGAGGGATATGGGATGTCAAGATAGATGGGGACATGGCCCTTTTGGTTAGATACTTCAGGCATGGAATTACAAAAGGAGATAATCCAGGAGAAGTTCAATTTTTGATTGCAGCCTACCAAACAGTGCAGCTATGTAAATCAATCAAGGTTCTTATAAAACGCGGCTAATCACCTGTTAGGATCTCAAGTCGCATGGGGGGGGGGGGTGGGGGGAGTGGGGATGGGGTCTGCAGCTTCAGTAGAAGAGCCAGGTATTGAGGGACTTCCTGAATTGAGGCAGTGACAGTGATTGCCTGAGATGTAGAGATAGAGAGTTCCAGGTCTTTTCAGCGAGGTAGGAGAAGGATCATCCTCCGGCCGAGGTCTTGTGGATCCTTGGGATAGTGGCCAGGGCAGTTGGGCAGTGCGGAGATGTCTGGTGGGTGTGTAGAAAGACGGGTGGTGGTTGAGGTATGCAGGTAGGTGTTGTGGAGGGCTTTGTAGGCGTGCGTGAGGAGCTTGAAGGTGATTCTTCTGTTGATCGGGTCTCTCAGGTGACTGGGGATGTGGCTGCGTCGGGGGATGTCCAGGGTAAGTCTGGCAGAGGCATTTTGGATGCTCTGCAATTTGAGGTATGCTAAAGACATCTTGTGGAGTTTCAGAAAATTTACCTGGGAATGCTTTCCAACCGTTGCTTGCCATTGGCTTTGTGGTTTGTAACTCACATTTTCTTGCTTTCTATTTGCTGGCTTAGGCTCTTCCAGGTTCCCTTGGTCCCTCCCATGCCAAAACCTTATTTACCAGTATCCTTCCGAGAGCTCATTTTCTGTAAACATCCTTGTAAATCGTGTTCCTGTCTCGTCACGTTTGCTGTGCATTCAAAGACAGAGGTCAAATGTCAAACTGTGTCTTCCATAGAGCTTCGTGTTTACTTTGCTTTCGGCTGACTTGAAAGTGAGAGCGTTTATAGGAAAGAGGAATGCAGATCTGTCCCGCATGGAGCCCACTGGTGCCCCTCCTATTCTCCATTTACGAGACTGTAACATAACCCCTAAATAGCACATCAGGTAACATGCAGATGACTGATTTTTAGGTTTCACCTGTACAGCTCTTGCGCTGTGCTTGAGAAATCTTTTGTTTTTTATATAAACTTAAAGGGACTTACATCCCGCCTCCTCTCTTTTATGGCTTCTCATTGGGTCCTGTGCGTGCCACTTACCTTTCCTCCATTTCTATTGGCTGTACCATATTTTCCTGCATTTACCAATACTTCTTCCTCGTCTGCATCTCTCATCAGTTTCCCGCCTCCGAGATACTGTTAACATCCGCTTTGGTGTAACTATATTTTCATAAAGTTTTCCCTTTTACTATTGCAGCATATTTATATTACAATTGATCACCCTTAGAGATTAAGTGATTTGCATAAAATCACAGGATGTTGCGCGGCGCCGCTGAGGCTCGAACTGGGTTCCCCAACTCTCAAGTCAGTAGTTCTGCCTGCTGTGCCACATCCTCTCCACTCCTGTGTTATCTGTCAAGAAGCTCTTTCCTTCTCCTGGACGATGATTGATGAAAACAGCTCTTTATTCGTTACATAGGCGAAACCGATGCATTACCATTGCTTGTTGTATATTTCTTTTTTTGTTTGTCCTTTTTCTCACCCTTTCTCCACTCGCTTCTTTCAGTAATTCTTAGCTAGCCTTCGCTAGTGTTTTTCTCGTGTGTGTTTACTAAGTTTCCAGCTGTGTTTCCTATTACCGGGTGCACATGCTCGTACAAGTGATTTGAGACAGTTGTCTGTGTCTGAGCAGAGGCACCATTGCTTATATAAGCGATGCAGGGCATTTTGTTGTGTCTGAGCGGAGGCATTGGCAGCAAATTTCTTTTGCATCTTTCTTTTGTTTCACATTTTCTCTTGTCTTATTCGTCCTCTTTCTACCCATGTGTGCCTTTTCACTCATCTTTATTTCAAACTTGCTTATCTATCCTTCTATGGTGTGTGTGTTTTGTTCCTTGTTAGCCCGTCTGTTTTCTCTACGTGGTTACTCCTGCCATCTAATGGCTTTATCTGGAATAGTTTTTGAAAGTTTGGAAAAACCAGATTCTGAAGGGCTGCACCGTGGGAGCATGTCTGCAATCAGACTCTGGTCATCATAGCCTGGTTGTATCTGAAGGCCCTCAGTTCTCTCGAGTTTGATAGCGTCATCAGGTTCCTGAAATGTGCATGCAGTTTACTGCTTTTAGCAGTGGCATCAAATAATCTGCAACTTGCAACCAGGACATAACAGCATTGTCCACGTTGCTTGTTCCTACTTCCCTCCCACCCTACCGTTATCCGCGTTTCATGTTCCCTTCCAACCCCTCCCATTGTCCCTGTTGCCCTCCCACCCGCCATAACAAAATAAGTGATAATACGCGACAACGCTTTCTTTCTAACTTTTAACCATGCTGTACAGCCATGCTGCTGTACAACATGGCTAAAAGACATTATCTGATAGAAACTCCTAGCTGCAGATTCCTTAACTTTGAATTTCCAGGTGTCAGGCTGGATCCGGAAACATTTGCATGAGCAGTAAACTCTGCGCACCGTTGGGTGGCTCTGTTTGGTTCAGCGCTTCGTCATTTTTCGCTGGATGTGACTTCGCGGTCACCTATATAGGTGCCACCCAGGCGCTTGGACGCCAGTTCTTTTCTTTCTGCGCCAGTTAGCGCTGATCCCGAGAAGAGATACCCCTCTCTCTCTTTTTGACAGGCTTTTGTTTGACGTTTTATCAAAGATTTGTTCTAATGTGTCAAGGGAATGTCCTAGAAAGGTAGAGTTCAAACCTTGTGGCGCCTGTCACCGCGCCATGTCAGTTACCGACCCTCACCTTGTGTGCTTATGGTATCTCGAGCATGACCACGACTCAAAGTCGTCCTCGGACTGCCGGAACCATGGCACCCGAGGCCTTTGCGGGAGTGATCCCTGAAACTGCTTGCGGCCTGGCAGTCTACTCCATCTAGTGGAACTCCTAGGTTGTCTCGGTCCCGATCGAGGAGCAAAAGGTCCCGGGACTGCTCCAGGAGCCCCAAGTCGTCTTTGTCGCACTTGAGATCCTCTGGACACTCAGGGAAGAAGCACAAAAAGAAGTCGCCTAAACAGACTTCAACTTCACCTTGTCTGTCGGCTGGCGAGACGAGTGGGGAACATCGACATTCCAGAAACGGTTCTGCGGAGCCATCGTCGGGTTGACTCTGCGCCTTCCCCCATTTCAGGGAGCCGGAGCGACACCCTTTCAAATAAAATTATTTTACGAGGCCATGCGCCGCATATTTGAATGGGCCGAAAGTTCACCATTAGGTGTGGTCTGGATACGACTGACTTACTGGGCAGAGCGGTTTCGTCGACGGTGGCCTTACCGCACCATGCCTGACTGAGAACATCTGGCTTTTCGGGGGATGTCCAGGCCAACCTCCTAGACATGCCCTTCTTTGGGACTCGTCTCTTCGGAGAGAAGGCAGACATGGCGCTGGAGCGCTTCAAGGGCTTGTGGGCTACGACCAAGTCCTTGGGCTTCACAGTGACCCCTTGCTACCGGTCTATCTTTCACCCCTTTTGTGGCTATGGAAGGGGCTTTCAGCCGTGTCAGCCACACCCCAGCCACCATCCTGCGCAGGCTTCCCAAGTTGTACGTGGACACGGTGCATTCCGATCCCGTGGGAATGGTAGCCAGAAGTCATCCGCCACCAACTCCTCGGCAGCTGCAACAAAGCCTTCCTAGTTTGGTTCTGCGAAACCATGGTTGCCCAGTTGGATGGAAAATCCTGCATCATCTCCTCCACTGGCAGTCCATACCATCGGACAAACGGGTCTTGCGGATCATTCGGAGGGATTACTCCCTTCCTTTCGCCCACCTTTACCTCAATCTGAAGAACGGCTAGCGGAGAATCACCTTATCTTGCTCCAAGAGGAAGTTTCAGCCCTTCTGGCCAAGGGGGCTATAGAAAGGGTTCCGATATCAGAAGTAGGCAATGGTTGTTGTTCCCACTACTTTCTGATACCCAAAAAGAACAAAGGTCTTCGTCCTATTCTAGACCCCCAAACCGTCAATCTCTTCCTAAAAGAAGAGAAATTCAAGATGCTCACGTTAGCTCAGGGTTTGTCTGCCTTATACCAAGGAGACTGGCTGGTAGTGTTGGACTTGCAGGATGCGTATTTCCGTATTCCCATCTTGCCTACCCACAGGCGTTACCTGCGGTTCAAGATAGGCCACGAGCACTTTCAGTTCGCTGTGCTTCCCTTTGGCCTTACCAGTGCCCCTCGGGTGTGCACCAAGGTGATGGCGGTGGTAGCAGCTCATCTGCGCAGGTTGGGGGTTTCAGTCTTCCACTACCTTGATGACTGGCTGTTGAAGGCGGCCTCACCACAGACTGTCGTCTCCCACCTCCAGACTATGGCAGACCTCCTGCATTCGCTGGGGTTCACTATAAACATGCGGAAGTCACCCCTGACTCCTTCTCAGACACTCCCTTTCATCAGAGCTATTCTGGACACAGTGTAGTTTAGGGCTTATTCTCCCGATCAGCAAGTCCAGGATATTCAGGTTATGATACCGATGTTTCAGCCTCGATCCCGGATTTCGGTGAGATTGACTCTGAGGCTACTGGGCCTCATGGCCTCCTGCATCCTATTGGTAAATCATGCCAGATGGCACATGCAGTCCCTGCAGTGGGACTTGAAGTCCCAGTGGGCGCAGCATCAGGGGAATCTCTGACATGGTCCAGATCTCGGAAGAAACTGCAAAGGACCTGCAGTGGTGCCATACGAACTGCGATTGGGTCAGAGGCAGACCCTTCTCCCTTCCTCAACCAGATCTCACAGTAGGTACAGATGCGTCACTCCTGGGATGGGGCGGCCATCTGGGAGAAGTGGAGATCAGAGGACTCTGGTCTTCTGTGGAATCCGGACTCCACATCAACCTGTTGGATCTCTGAGCATTTCTTCCCTGTTCAAGGGGAAGTTGGTGCAAGTGTTAACAGACAACACCACTGCCATGTGTTAATGCAATAAGCAGGGCAGGGTGGAGTTGTGGACCCCTTATGAAGAGGCCCTGCACCTCATGACATGGCTGGAACAGCAGGGCATAACCCTGGTGATTCAACACCTGGCAGGTTCTCTGAAGGCCAGGGCAGACAAACTCAGCCGTCGATGCCTAGTGGATCACAAATGGCATCTCCACTCGGAGGTGGCGCAAGGAATCTTTCAGCAGGGGGAGAGTCTTGGTTAGATCTTTTCGCCTCCGAAGAGAATGTGCAATGTCAGCGGTTCTGCGCATTGGAGTTTCCAGGGCAGCTATCGCTCAACGACGCTTATTGTCTCGAGTGGAGCTCAGGCCTCCTGTACGCCTTTCTGCCCATACCACTTCTGCCCAGATTTCTCAAAAAGATCAAGAACGACCAGGCCCGAGTCATTCTTGTGGCTCCGGACTGGGCATGGAAAGTTTGGTATCCCGAGCTTCTGAAAATGAGCATCGATCCCTGATCAGGCTCCCCTTCGGGAGAATCTTCTGTTGCAGCAGCAAGGGAGGGTCCACCACCCGAACCTGTCAACTCTCCCCCTCCTTGCGTGGAGATTGAGCGGCGACAGATGACAGCTTTTGACCTTCAACCCGAAGTTTGCAAAGTTATCTTCAATCAATCAATCAATCATGTCACTTATAAAGCGCACTACATACCCGCGAGGGTCTCAAGGCGCTGGGGGAAGAGGGGGGTGGTGCTGCTACTGATCGAAGAGCCAGGTCTTGAGGAGTCTTCTGAAGGCCAGTAGGTCTTGGGTCTGTCGGAGGTTGGTGGGGAGGGTGTTCCAGGGCTTGGCAGTCCAGCGTCCCCCACCAAAACGGTATGCGCCTGCCATTGGCAAAAATGTGAAAAATATTGCACAGAAAAGTCTATTGACCCTCTTTCTGCCTCTTTCTGATATTCTGCTCTTTATTCTTACCCTTGCACAGCAGGGCTCTGCTCTGGGCATTCAAGGGTTATCTCTCTGCTCTTTCCGCTTTCCTGCGGCTGCCTGGCCAACCGTCTTTATTTAAGTTCTCTATTGTAAATTGGTTTCTGAATGGGCTTGTACATATGTTTCCACCTTCGCCCTTCATCATGCCTCAGCGGGATCTGAACCCGATTCTCACTTCTCATGTGTGCTCCCTTTGAGCTGCTTCACAATTGTCCTCTCCGGGTGATTACCATCACGACAGCCTTTGTAGTGGCAATAATATCTGTTAGGAGGGTGAGTGAGCTACAGGTTTTATCATCCAAGTCTCCCTATCTTATGATTAAGGCTCCCTGTTTTCCGTTTTTACTGATTTTTACAGATAAATACAGACAGAAAACCATTTATTTTCTTGTCTGTATTTATTTTTAAATGTGGATAAAAACGGAAATTGGGTGCTTTTTGAGTGATTCTAAATACACTTTGCCATGTCTGCCAAGCCAATAACTGTGTGGATTGATAGGTAAGGGGGTAAAAAAAAGTAATTTTAGTAAAGAGGCTTATACAGCAGTAAATATGCACAAGGCAAATACTGAAATGTGCATATTTTCATATAATTCCATTGATTTATCTTCTGCAGGTGTTCGATCACTGAAACCTGGTAGGCATTCAAGCATGACTGCATATTTATTGGTTAAATAAACGCGGAAATGTACCAGTTTCAGCTTTATTTTTTTCACAAAACCCATAATAAATATGGATAAATACAGATGAAGTTGACAAAAAATAAATATGGACAAATACAGACGGAAATGTCAAAAAAAAAAAATACCATAAAACCGGGAGCCCTACTTATGATATTCCCGGACAAGGTGGTGCTTCGCACCCGGGCCTCTTTCCTACCTAAAGTGATGTCCCCATTCAATTTGGGACAATCTGTCTCCCTGCCCACCTTTTATGCTCCTCCACATCCCTCTAAAGAGGAGGAACGACTCCACCGTCTGGACCCAAAAAGAGCATTGTCGTTCTACCATGACCGCACCAAAGAGTTACGGGTGGATGACCAACTCTTTGTGGGCTATGTAGGAGCTAAAAAAGGTTGGGCAGTTCAGAAACTGACCATTTTGCGCTGGGTCGTTCTCTGTATCAAGTTCTGCTACACCTGGCTAAAAAGCAGCCTCCTGAAGGCTTATGAGCCCATTCCACCAGAGGAAAAGCTGCGACCACAGCGTTAGCTTGTGGCGTTCCAGTCCTGGACATCTCCCAGGCAGCAACATATGCCCGACTGTTCTGTATTGCCCAGATTTAGCAAATCGTGATTCTCAAAAGCTATGGTCCACAGAAACCTCAGAAAAATAGTCAGTATGAATCTACAAGGAGCTCTGTAACCTGTGGGAATGAGTGGGAACAGCATTCCTACCTGGTACCTCTACTGATGGGGAAACTTTTCTGATAACATTCGATTTACACAGACTTCTGTCATTAGTTGCATGTATAACAGTTAAATATATCTTGAGACCTGAGGGCCAGATTTAGCCTCCAAAAACCACAAATGGATATGTCCACTCTTTCATGTCAAATGCCCTTTTGAGGTCAATTAATATGACTACATGTAGGTCTTACAGTCGATGAGCCAAGGCGTTATGAAGTTGTCTGATATCATGACTGGTAGTCCGCTGAGGCAGAAAGCCACTTTTGTTTGTGTGCACTAAACATGGGATCACTTGGACCAGGTGCTTCACCAAGGTTTTCATCCGAATCTTAGCTTCAGAATTTATCAAAGTAAAAAGTCTCTAAGGCGTACATTGTTCATCCTGTCTACCAGCCTTTGGTGTCACTATTATCAATGTCTAAATAAGGTCTAGAGATAGAACAAGTGGGAAGATATGGCTCCAGGGGCTCCTTGAAAAGTTCGGGAAGAAGTCCATTTGACCCCAGACTTTTTTCCAGCTAGAAAAGTACAGCTGCAACGGATAGTTCCTCGAGTGTGAGTGCTACCTCTAGTATGCACCTACCAAGTGAGTTTTTTGAGTGGGAGATCTTTTAAGAATGCAGCCAGTCCTGGGCGTTGGTGTTGCACCTTTACAAGTACAATGTCTAATAATAAGTAGTAAAGCTCTGACCAGTGGTTTCATCCTTTTTTTAAATTTATTTTTTAATTTATTGGATTTTCATGAAGAACAAACAGCATCACAGATTGCCAACATTCAAATAGCATCGGGGCAGAGTTATTAGGATTATGAAGCTATGATCATCTGTATCATACATTATAAAATTGGCAGGAGTCCAATTGTCATTCCATATCCCGATATCTATGCAGCATCTGACTGCCCTGAACAAGTTTCAGGGTGCATAAAGAACACCATAGGGAAAACAAAAAAGGGGGAAGGGGGGAAATGGTACCTCTCTCTGACCGTCGCAGAAAAACTTTTACGTGTCGCTCCGGCTTGTCCAGCGCTATTGCAGATGATTCATACAGTCCACACACAGCCTCTACTCCTCTACAGCGGGGGCTTCAATCTGGTCGAGGGGGCGAGAACTAAGGTAACTTTGTAGCGGGTCCCATATGTTCTGAGGGCACGACTGCGCGGGCATTAATTCCCAATAATTGGATAGCTGGTTGTGACAGAACGCTGCATGCTTGAGCCACTCAATTACTCACGGGCTACGCCTACGGCCCCAGTAAATCACAACCCGCCGCTTTGCCAGCAATAGTAGCATACTCGCCAGTTTCCTACCAGTGGTTTCATCTTTGATGACAAGGCCTGCAGATTGATTCCTCTCTCGCAAGATATGTCTGACCATACCTTTTCTTTGACTTGGCCTGTAGAGTTGTTTTCCCTCTTTCTCACAAGACTCGTATACACGTCCCTGGATGACATCTAGCACACCTTACCTGCGTCCAAGTCCATCTGTTTTAGGCAAAACTTAAGTTTCAATAAAGCTCTCAAGTCATCCTCATTCCCTGCTTCACTGTACACGTGCTTTTTTCGTCAAGTAGCAAAGCCTCTAATCTACCACCACCCTCTCCTTCTCCTTCTCCAGCCTTCTTTGCCCTGTAGGACTGGTTTTTATGCTGGCCATCTGGTCCGTAGCGAGGATTCTGAGTCCACATTTACTTTAATGTGTAAGTCCCTTTCTTTACATAGCATATTCATCAACTGGGCTTTCTTCAATCATCAAGCATTTATACATTAATTTATTTATTTATTACTGTGTTTTATAGAGCGCGAACTTGACCCGTTAGGGTATCAGAGCGCTTTACAGGCAACATAGCATTGTACAAAAGGTATAGAATCACCAGGTAAAAGAAAAAACAGATAGTAGGGGCAGGATATAGGATACATAGAAAGACACGTATTTACAAATTACATATACAGTTACTCAAGATGAGATACGTATTTACAGATTACATTTACCATTACTCAAGACAAGAACCCAGGTTTCTAGGTCGGGTGATTAGGAAATCCGAGGGGAGGCAATAGGCAGACGTGGATCCGTGTCTTAGTGGTGGTTGAGGGCAAGTTTAAACGAGGAATTTGCTCATAAGGAAGGTCTTGGCGTCCTTTTTGAAGCGGGCCAGAGAAGGGATTTTTCTGATGTCAGGTGGGAGAGAGTTCCATATTCTTGGAGCGGCTCCAGAGAAAGCCCGATTGTACGTTTTTTTTTTTTTTTTCCGAAAGCGTGCAGGTTGGAGCAAGAGGTCTCTGGCAGCCCGGGAGTTTCTGGATCCTCCGGAAATCACAAATTTCCGTGCAAGATATGCAGGGGAATTGGAGTATAAAGCCTTGTGTGTGATGCATGCTAGCTTAAGCTGTATTCTTGCCTCAAAGGGAAGCCAGTTCAAAGCTTTCAGGTGTGGGGAGATGTGGTCGAATTTCCTTGTGCCGGTAAGTAGTCTGGCTGCTGCATTGAGGCAGGCTTTTAAAGGTGCCAGGGAGATCTTGGGTAAACCTGAGAGGGTAGAGCAGCCATATTCCAGTCTAGAGATGACGAGTGCTTGGACAGCCATTTTCAAGTCAGGAGCATCAAGGAATGGTTTCAGTTTCCTAAGGTAGCTCAGGTGGAATCTGGCTGCTTTGGCCATCGAGTTGATATGGTCCCGCATGTTCAGATTGCTGTCAAGGGTAATTCCCAGGGATTTGGCCGAGTCCACGATGGTCGATGGGCAATTTAAGGCAGTGATAGCATTAATCCATGTTTGGATCTCGTGGTTGGTATTAGGAGGGGAAATTAGGAGAAATTCAGTTTTCTTAGTGTTGAGTTTGAGATGATTGGAGGCGAGCCATTGGACAGTGCGTTTCAGGGCTTCGTTCAGGGAGAGAATCTCTTCGAGAGATGAGGTTTTGATGTAGATCTGAGTGTCATCAGCATACATATGGAAGGAGATATTTGCAGTGCGTAGCACTTCGGCAAGCGGTTCTAGGTAAAGGTTGAAGAGGGTGGGGGACAAGGTTGAACCTTGAGGGACTCCAACCGTGACCGGGGAGGGTGCAGATAGGTTGCCGTTGATTAGGAATCGCTGTGATCGGTTGTGGAGGAAGGACCTAAACCATTCTAGGACAGTGCCATCCAATCCCATCCTGAGTTTGAGGCGTTCAAGTAGTTTTTCATGGTTGACCGTGTCGAAGGCCGAAGATAGATCTAGGAGGATTAGGAGACATGTTTTGCCTTGGTCAAGGGCTTGGAGGGCATCATCAACAATGTGGAGCATGGTGGTTTCAGTGCTGTGCCCAGGTCTAAATCCGGATTGGAAGTCATCGAGTAGGTGGAAGTTGTTGATGTGTTGACTTAGCTGCTGTTGCACACACTTCTCCAGCACTTTGGCTAGGAGGGGGATGTTGGAGATGGGTCTGAAGTTGTCAGGGGAAGCTGGATCCAGCGAAGGCTTTTTCAAAATGGGGAGGACTTGGCCGGCTTTTAGAGAGTCAGGCATCGATCCCTGCCGGAGAGGGGCGTTAATTATTGCAGTCCAGCTAGGAATAATGGATTGGGCGACGGCAGCTAGACAGTTGGAAGGGAGCGGGTCATTAAAATGGTTATTCGGTTTTAAGGAAGAGAGGATTTTGGAGACGGAGTCTTTGTCATAGACTTTGAAGTCGGTCCAGTGAGCTAGATTTTTAGGTGGAGCCTGTGGGGGCGTCACGGCCGGAGGAGGCAGGTCAGAGAGGGGTTGAGAGTATGTGGCGGAGCGGAGTTCGATTCCTAGGGTTTTGATTTTGTCAGCGAAGAAAGAGGAGAATTCCTCGGAGGATATAAGAGACTTTGGGGTTTCTTTCGATGTTTTGGCCAGTTTATTAGATTGGTGTTTGACCAGTTCGAAGAGCTTGCGGGGTCTGTTCTTGGCCTTCTCTAGTTCAGCTCTGAAAAATTCTTTTTTGAATTGAGGATGTTCCTGTTATAGACATTTCTGGCCTGGCGGAGAAGTTTTAGATGTGCGGCTGAGGGTGCTGCCTCCAGGTTCTTTCAGATTGCCGGAGGGATCTCCTCTCATTGTTGAGGGATCCTGTGAACCAGGGGTTTCTGTCTTTGATTTGGGCTCTTTTCAGTTTTAGTGGGGCTAGATCATCCAGGATGTTCGATATAGTCGCAGAGTAGTGATCGTTGAGGCCACTGACGGTTGCGATATGTGAGGGGGGGGGGGGAGGTCAGATTTGCAGCGAGTCTCAAGTTCATACATCATAGGCCTCAGCCCTTGAGGTCTCTGTCCTATGGATATTTTAACTGGGAAGTGATCAGATAGGCCTCTTTCCAAGATTCAAGCATTTGCTGTCCAGTGTAGATCTTAGGTAGGCATCAGCAAGTAGTTGCTGCAGGAAAATGACTTGTGGGCATGTGAATTGAAAGTGTGTTGATTTATAGCTGGCGTCCATCATCTCCATACATCGCTAGAACCCTTTGAAGTGATAAAATATGCCTGCAGTGTTTGTTTATTGCTTATCCCCTGGTTTGTGCCAAAGCGATCCAGCATTGGATATATGATATCATTACCGTATCCCGCTATCTGTGCAAGAATGATGGTAGTTGTGGAAAGGACTGCTGCATATCTGATAATTGAAGTATGGATATGTAATGATTCTGCCTGTATATAATGAATGTATCGTGCTGCTACTACGATGCTATTTATGGGACATATCCCCAACTTGGGATCATATGCTTAAGGATATACTTTATTAATATGGGCTACCATATCCATTACTCCTACTTCCTCTAATGATGACTTACCTGTTGCCAATTATATTGGAATATACTTCGTTAACTCACAACACATGCTATTTACTCATGACCTCTTCTACAAAGGCCTTGCGAAAGTCCAGCGAGATAATAAATAAATAAATAAATCCGTATTTGTAAAGCGCGAACTACTCACCCTTACGGGTCTCAAGGCGCTGGGGGCCGTCGTGGAAATTAAGTGAGCTATTGCCCAGAGTCACATGGTGCTGAGCTGAGCTACCGCCGGAGCCGGGGATCGAACCGTGAACCCTGTGCTCCGAAGTCAGCTGCCCTGGCCGCTGCACCACACCTCTCCACTGATGAAACACTTGTTGGCTTTATGGACGATTGGCTTTTTTCCCTGTGTTTCTTTGGACCAAATATAGACTTGTTCTAAACCGAATTACTTTTGCTTTTTGAATTTTGTTGTAATACTGTTCTTTTGTGTTCTCCATTACCACTTTTTGTTTCCGTGTATTCCACTATCACTGTCGATCTTGTGGAGCTCTAGTCCAATAGTGCTTTCAAAGCAACATGAAACTCAACTGACAGAGGTAGAGGCACATACTCATTCAGCAGCGTCTAAACCAGAGTGTGAAGTTTCCCAAAAACCATGACATATAGTCCACCCCTATCTTAGTGAGTGGTCTGCAGCTTAATAGGGAACTCCCAAACCCCTGAAAAAGAATTATAACTCTTCTTGTGTTTCTGGTGAATCCCGCATGCAGTACATTTGTGAAACCAAACTATCTAGCAAAGAGTAGAGTGGACGCAGCAAAAGCATTTCTTGGAGCATTGGCTTTGCTGACCTAAGACGTCTAGTGGTCTTCAAAACCAGTCCCCACTTCATCTTGTTGTTCAGGGCACTGTTCTATGTCCTAACCCTGAACAAGTCACTATCCAGTCCTTTGGGCAACATCTTTTCAAAACCTTATGACATGATGACTTCTGCACATGCTAGTATGAAGTCTCAATACCATATGTGCAAAACAAACTATTAGCAACACAGACATCCCCTTCCCCATTCCATATTTCTAAAACAGAAAGCATATGTCACCACTTTCAAAATATTCCTTTCCTGTGTTTGGAAGGAGGAGGAACTAGCAAAAAAATCAAAAATAACCACCCCATCTCAGTAGAAACAATCCCCAGAATGTTTAAGTGGGAGCACATTCTACTCATGACATGCTCTCTTTTAAAGGGGTGAAAATCCTTTTCATATTCCCAAGGAGCCATTATCACATCTCTCTGGGCCCTTTCTGGTGGTTAACATTATACTGCCAAACAATATATTTAATGGTTTAATTCTCCTGGAAAGAATTGGTTGTTTGGATTCCCTTCAACTTTTCATGTTTGGCTCTTTGGGTCGAGTTGAGGCCTATACCGGACTAGTGGGTGTAAAGACCCCGGTGGATACCATTCCTATTCCAGGAATAGTGGTTGTACACTCGGTACAGTAAATCATTAAATAGAGGCAAGTGAATAACAAGTAAATATGGTTAAACGTACATATGTAAGTCATTTACCATACATCATGTGACAAATTTGTAGAGCAGAATTGTCTCACTTATAAATCAGTCTCTCGTTAATTTCCCTGCTATATGAGTAGGACAGTTGGCTTTTCACACCTGCTAGCGATTTTACCGTTGTTACATCTGTGCATTTGAAAGCTACAGAATATTTCCTTACCCCAGCTTGCTGAGTAGAATAATCTGACTGATTTACTTCCCTTTCCTTGTTTGTGAAATGGAACAAGTGTGTTCCTTTATCTTTTCCCCTTTTGGATTGAAATCATTCAACTGTAAAGATGTTTAAGTCTGGCAAATCCCCTTTGTGCACTAAAACAGTTTGTCCTGTTGCATTCCCTGCCTAATTTGTTAGATGTTGGAGTAGTTCACTGTGTTGATTTCTTTTCCCACTTGTGAAGTGGAAAAGCTCGTCTGTGGAGTTATGTGCCACTAAGGGATTGGAACAATCCATATCCTTTTTTTCTTGTAACAGTTTTTGTGAATTTGAGCAGAGCCTCCAGTTGAACCCCATACCCAGACTCGTGCATGCCTATAGGTTTACCCAGTTGCTCAAACTTTTGTGAGTTGTTTGAGACCGCTCACAAAGTCAGACACCCCCAGCTTCTTCATTGTCCCTCCACTTGTGAAGTGCAAAATCCCACATCTTAATTTATTTACCATTTGCAGATCAGACCAGTCAAGTTTGGTCCATAACTCCAACCATCGGTTTTGTGGGTTGACCAAACGGAGTGTTCCCCTCTCTTGTAATGCATGAATTTGTGTTTGCACACTCACTCTAAAAGCATGTCTCTTCCAACTTCTTGATGCTCCTTCTTGCATCACAGCAGTCCACATATGTTGCTAGTCCAGCCCATAGATTCCCAATACAGTGTTTCTGTTGTAATCTACAAAAGCCTGGATGGTTGTGGCTCTTGGTCACCCCACCAGACATTGTAGTGCAGTCTGCACACACAGTTCTCTGTGTATGCTGATTTGAATCTCCGCAATTTAAAACAATGTCACAAACTTCAGGTGGTACTTGTATAGTTTTCATTTCAAGTGTATCAAAATATCACCCCTATGATTGCATACAAGGACATAGCCAAGCTAGTTAATCTTATGACATGGCGGATCATAACTAATTCTGCACAAGCTCTGCCATTCCTTCTGAGGAGCTGTTCTTTATGGCAATCTCCCAATTTCCTGTAAGCCAGCCTCTGGCACTGTACAGCTTACTCGTTAGCTGAACTCATTTCATGAGTTTCATTGTGCTTTTTAATATAGTGTATATAATTACAGATTTTTAGCAGTTAATTGAATAATAAAGTGACTGTTTCCAAGTAGCAAGCTGCCTGTAGAATGCCAAAAGCAGATGTGAGAATATCCTGACTACATGGGATCATTTGTTTGCTTTGGCAAGTTGCTTGGTCCTTATATCCTGGAGCTGTAATTTGCTGTCTTTTAGTCTTTCCTCACTGTGAAGTATTTGTAACACTTGCCTATTGGTGTCTAGCCACGTCTCTCTCTCCCTCTGTAGCTCTCTTTCCTCCTGTCCCTTTTCGGCCCCTTTCTCTTCCTCCACCCATCCCTCTCACTTTCTCTTAGCCATGTACTCTACCTCCCATTCCTCTCCTGTTCGATTCTTTCGCAGCATTTGAGATGTCGTATATTTTTTGAAGTCTGTTTGTCTTATTGGGCTTGAGTGCTAAGTGTCACTTTTACCTGCCAATGGGATGCAGCTAATTCAGATTTTCCTAGCTCTTGTGAGGGAATGCCCTGATGTTATTACCACACAGAGACACCTAGTATACTTTTTAGGTTTGCCGCAATAGCATCTGAAGCGATGCGTTGAAGCAAAATGTTATTTGGAGGGAAAGATGGCCTTGGCACATTTTCAAGGAAAACAAAGAAGTTCCCTGTGCTGGCAATTAAGAGTGTCCCTCTGTTACCCTCACAGGGCTCTCGGTGAGAGGGCTCTTCCCACCCACCAAGAAAACAAGGCCATGGATGGCGCAGCAACCATGAAAAGAGAAGCAAGACAGAAGGAAGACGTTTTGCAGCCCCCCCCCTCACCTCAGATCTGTTCCACATGCAATTCCGCACCCCCCCCTCCCCTGGATGATAAAGCCTCTTCCCCTTATCTCCACCGGGCAAAAGGAATCTGTCCTGCTTGCCCTCCTCCCACTGAGCCACTAAAATTGCTTTGCTTGCCTCTCCTTCTGGGCCACCCAAGTCGCTCATGCTTGCCCTCCTATTCTCTCGCGCCTCTCCCCTGAACCTCCAAACGGAGGCAATTCTGCCTCTAGAATTTGCGGGTCAAGGTCATTTAGTACTTGTGGCCTGGTTTTGTGGTTGTGTATCATAAGAGAGGTGACTTCTTTTGTGTTCCGGAAGAGCAGTTAAGTTAGATGAGACTTTTGCTGCTAACATGGTCATATTATTATTTTTTGTTTCTCTGAACCAGATTTTGGGTATTTTGGATTAACAGTTAATTACAGTTTTCAAAAGTGAGAGGGAGAAAGGTACTTATAGGTTTTTCTCTCTACAAGGACCTCTAAGGCTAATGGAAGAATGGTGCCTTTATTGCACATGGGAGTTTTGCACAATTGTTAGAGGTCATTATTGGCAAGGAATAGAGACAAATGAGACTCTGACCAATATCCAATGTTGGTTGTATTCTTCAAAGAAGATATTGTTGGAGGGTTAAAGTGATTGTATTGTTGTTTGTCCCACCAACTCTTCTAGGAAAGTCAAAATGTGTCCTGGAGGGGGGTAAATAATGTGAATATTTGAGGGGTTTGTGTCAATCGTTTTTGAGTTTGATCAACAAGCTTACTAGTTTGCACAAGATTGTTTTTCAGTTCTCAAACTTGAATGGAGTTATAGTATAGATAGCCCCTCGTCCTCCCATTTTCTCTTCCCATTCAATTTGTATGATTGGGTAATCTAGTATAATGAGGAGAGCTAAGTCAAATTGAGATGATTCATCCAGCCATGTTTATGTTAAAGTGGATCCAGGTTTTCAGTTAGTATTAAGTCTGCATCTTGATCTGTGGTTTGCTGCAGGTCTGTAGTTGTGTGAGGTGCATTTCAAGGAGGAAGTGATGATTTGACTGATGGGTGTTGCAGTTGTTCGGGCTTCGGTCAGATCATTATGGCTTTCTTACACTGCTTTTTTGTATTTTGTTAGATACAGTAACTTGTGCTAAGTCCTCTGTCTCCTAAAAAGAGTCCTTTACATAGCACCAGGGGGTCCTCAAGGACTTCTGGGAATATCAGATGTAATATCATATCTCCTGGAGGTCGAACGTTCTTGGTCACTCATCGCGGTTCTGCCAGAAAACCATCACCTTGGAGACTTTTTTTAAAAATCAAGACTGGCTTAAACTCTGTGCACAGATAGCATGGGCACAAACCATGATTGAGTATTTTGTTGACTGGCACCCTGATAGTAGTAAATGCGAAATGACCAAAAAGTCAGTAGTAAATATTGCCCCCCAGTTACTTGTGGCTGTCTATAGTATTGATAACGAGCAAAGTAATCAACTTATCAACTTCAAGGTTCAGCATTCTTTCGACTCTCCTTCAAAGATAACCAGACCTTGAAAGGGCAAGTATTCTGCTGATAAGTCACCCGAAATGCGTGTAAACATTTGGGTCTTAAAAGGAACAACTTTTCTTTCTTTGAGGCATTATTGCGATCTAAATTGTTACACCCATGATTGTACCCTGACCTCAAAACGGGGACATATGGATTACAAATTAGAACTGTGAATCATTGTGTGTTTGTAATACAAATCAGAAATCCCATGTTCCAAATGGCTTCAGAATCCTCCGATCCCAATAAGCAAAGTACTTCTCCTAAAAACATATCGCAGCTGACATCATATTTGATGAATAAAGACAATATTGTGACTCTGTTTTCCAATCTACCTTCTTCCCTTGCTCAATTCGATTCCCACAACTCCACAGTCCCTCTTCCCTCCCCATGGCTCCTCCACTTCCCAACATGGTGCTCATTTCCGCACCACGGCTTCTCACCAAGAAACTTTGACTGAGGGTCTTAAATAGACTGCTGCTAAGAGTGTGAGGAAATGTAGCCAAAGCAGAAATGCATAGACTTGCACTAGTGACTCTATGGCTCTAATTAGGATGTTGGTCGGAGTTGCCTCTAACTGACATCCCTGCGGTTTCGGAACCGACCAACCTCTGGTCCGCAGTCCGAAACCGCAATTACAATTTCGGGCCAATTACGATGCAACCGCACATGGTGCGGTCGCAGACTCCCATTTCCCTATGGGTGCTTGTACGGTGGTCGGAAACCGGCCGTAGCACAAGCTCCCATAGAGAAATGGGAGTCACTGTAAATCCCTGCACCGTGTAGCAGGCATCTCATGGTGCCTGCCACAAGGTGCAGGGATTTACAGTGGGGGCACCATAGGTGCCCCTTCGGCCCCCAACCGGAGGTCGCGGAAGAAGGGGGGCCCTGCTAGTGGTCCCCAGCGTTGCTTTCAGACAGGTGTTCCATGTCAGAAAGCCGGAGATGGAAAGCCTGTCGGAAACCGACATCATAATCCCGACGGCGGAAACGCTGTGCGTAAGGGATTATGTTCGGTTTCTGACTGGCCGACGGGCTCCTTGATGAGCCCGTCGGAAGCCAGCCAGATTGACCAGCTGATTTGAATTCCAACCGCCATAATTGTAATAAGGTGGTCGGAATTCAAACCAAGGATGTCAGTCGGTAAGCCTCCGATGAGCTGTCGAAGGCTTAACGACTGACATCCTAATTAAGGCCTATGTAGCTTCTGGCCTCAGCTTAACCTGTTGCCGCAGTAATCAAATTAATGCCATTTGTTTTAGTTCCCATGGGGCACAGGGTCAAGACTGATTTGCATATGGCTGGGTCCAAACTGGGGTGGTGTAGTGGGCAAAAGAACGGTGGATTTAACCCAGATCTTTTGACTGGGGGAGAATGTTTGCATTGTCAGCATTCCGTCCATCATTTGTTTGCTGTAACACTTTTCGCCCTAAGTGGGATGGGTATGCCCAGACGTGGGTCCCTTGCTCACTGTGCCACTGGATCTAAGCTAGCCTGGCTGAAGAAGGGTGACATACCCTGAAACCGGTCCCAGGATGCTTGTTTCCGGTCCAGGGAGGACCTTGCCTGGCAGTTCGGTCTGGACTGTTCCCATGGGGCACAGGGTCAAGACTGATTTGCATATGGCTGGGTCCAAACTGGGGTGGCGTAGTGGGCAAAAGAACGATGGATTTAACCCAGATCTTTTGACTGGGGGAGAATGTTTGCATTGTCAGCATTCCGTCCATCATTTGTTTGCTGTAACACTTTTCGCCCTAAGTGGGATGGGTATACCCAGACGTGGGTCCCTTGCTCACTGTGCCACTGGATCTAAGCTAGCCTGGCTGAAGAAGGGTGACATACCCTGAAACCGGTCCCAGGATGCTTGTTTCCGGTCCAGGGAGGACCTTGCCTGGCAGTTCGGTCTGGACTGTTCCCATGGGGCACAGGGCAAGACTGATTTGCATATGGCTGGTTCCACCTGGGGTGGCGTAGTGGGCAAAAGAACAATGGATTTAACCCAGATCTTTTGACTGGGGGAGAATGTTTGCATTGTCAGCATTCCGTCCATCATTTGTTTGCTGTAACACATTTGTTTTAGTAAGGCCTTTATTGGTAGCTTTACTATATATTGCTTGAATTTAGCATTTAGCATACATCCTGCACCAGTTTTTCCATGTTGCCAGAGCGTAGATGGCTTATCCCAGCCACGGTTCTGTTTGCAAACATACAGAAAGAATTGATTTGAATTATTAGTGCACTCTCCTAACGCATTCCAAGCCTGGCTTGACAACATGAACCTTTAAGGCTTCTCTCCCTCTCTGTATTGCTGGGCCAATTCCCTTATTTTTTCAAAGACACAAGCCTCTGCTCGAAGGCTAAATTAATTTTTTTATAAAACTTACTTTTATGCTCTTTTTTTTTTTTTAATATAAATCTTTTATTGAAAAACATAGGCTTCGTACATCATATGATGAAGAGAGGGTTGACAGTCGTTACATACACAGTTAACATTGGTATATCGTAGGTCTGGTCTGTATTTCCCAATCTTGCAAGTGTGGCGCTTTTATGGCCCAACAAATTACCGCATACACATGCCAACCTCACAGCCCCACCCACCCCGGGGTTCCTCCCTCAGCATCTAGTCGCCCGTACCCTCTATATTCGCTCCATGTCCCCCAAACTTTCTACCATTACTTTCATGTTCTATGCTGCAGACTCCTGTCCATTATGGAATCACAACTCTTCACCACCACCCCTGAAACTGCTTTCCCCATCTGCTTTACATCCTATTGTAGACATGTGTGCTTTACAAGGCCATTCACATAAACGCATTCCATTATTGGGCAAGAAAATCCCACATCTCTGATGGTGGTCATTCCAGACACAGAACTTCTCTTACCAGACCTAAAACTCAAGAGGCTGTCTAGGACAGTGCCTGGAAGTAGGCATTTTGCACGGGTACTCCAAGGCTGTGGCATAAGCTACTGCTGTACCTCATCCTACCTCCTTCTCTAGTACTCTTCAGGAAAGATTTAAAAGTTAATCTTTTCAGTGTTTTCCTGCCTTCCCTAGGTGAGCTCTCCGTACTTGACAACTCTCTGAGATATTCCTCTAGGGTATGTAATTGTTTCCTCTTGCACCCTAGAATCTTGCATTCAAGCCATATCACCTTGTTGTTGTGTAAAGTGTTTCTTTGCTCTCTCAGGTCAAATCACCCATATAAAAATGCCCCAAATAAAATAAAATGCATTCAATTGAAACTTTTTGTCCAATCTGAAAGACTGACAAGAATATGACAGAGCTTGGTCGAAAAACATGTTAAGCAGAACCAGTTTTTCAGAATGATCTTAACAGTAGTTTTTCTCTGATATGGGTTTTGGAAATCTGAGTATTCTTTAGAAGCAAGGCACGAACATTTTTGAAGTGTTGAAGCCATAGTTTGTAGTTTTTCTGTAATCCTGTTTCTCAAACTTGGTAAAGTCACTAGGTGTTACCTTTGATTCCTCACCTTTCAATAATGCATTAAAAAAAAGTATGTTAGTACCAAAAAATATTCTGCCTTCCCTCTGGAGTTTGGAGCTGCACCTCAAGCACTAGTTATGTCCATCCTAATTTTAAAAATGTCCTTACTGTAGTAACTCACCATGATCTCTGGTACCTGCTTATGCAAGGCAGTGGAACATACTGTTGCTCTACTGTGCAGGTTAGATAATCCTCAAAGTTAATGTACCAGGAATACAACAAAACTATGGATAAAATATGCAAAGAAATATAAATGTGAATGAAGAAAAATATCATAAGATAAATGCATGCAAACCAAAGGGCTTTTAGCAAAGCCTGTTGAGGGATATTCGAGAAAGTATAGAATTTAACATATTAGCATGTTGAAACTGGAGGATTTGTGATGCTTTGTGAACAGGGAGTGCAAAGGATTGGCTGGTGGCGCAAGAGACATGAGGCACCATAAGTGGGGGCGGGGGAGGGAGCACCATAAAGAAATACATCAATGTTTCTTTTGCATGTGAATATCCTTCACATCATGTTTAACAATTATTTTTCACATTGTAATGTTATTAATGGAACCACAATATTTTTCTTGTGTGGTCTCCACTGTCTCGCATCTATTGTAGCACAAACTATCTCAATTCAGAGTTACAGCGTTATGGCATATCACGGATTGTTACAATTTATTAGTGACTTCTATCATGTTGTTGGCACGTTGGTTGTATAATGTAGTTTCTTACATACATGGAGTAATATTACAACTCTGTTGCTGCTTTTGTGCATTTATAAGCATTCAGGCAAGCTGAATGTGTTAGCTTTGCCAGTGCTTGTTATTAATCTGATTTTACTTGCAAAATAAATTACACTTTCTGTAGAAAAAGGCAGAGCCTCAGATTGGCACCTTTCCTACATGTTACCATTAGCTATTGCTGAATCTAAATGCATTTCAACCTATGATTAAGACAAAGATTACTTATTAGGTACAGGGTTGTGAATTTGACAGAGGAAGGGGAGATCCAGATCACACATTATGAAAAATGTGCATTTTCAGTTTCTGATTAATATTTGATTATTTGAATTGGGAAAGCAAGTAAAAATATTTTTCTTTTTTTTTTATAGTGACAACTGTGCTGTCCGACTCGACTCTGATATGGCTTGGAGGAAGAGCCGCAAATGCTCCATTTGTGATAAATGTGATTATTCGATATCCAGTGGAAACAATTTCATATCCTTTTGCTATGTTATTGACGTTAACTGAGTGAAGCTTCTTTCCACTCTATTGCTAGATTTTGACCCTTTGTGGCTGAGTTTGATGTGTGGATTTCAGAACTTTTCATATACTGAACGCATTATTCAGATATGTCATAATTCCAGTACATCGTGGTTCCAGGTATGCCTTTGCAATCATAGTGTGAACAGACAAAAAATGCACTCTCGGGTTGCCATGCATTGATTTGCAGCACTGGGGTGTTCTCAGTTGAGGAACGTGTGCATCATTCATGTCCTTGTTGATTACTGGATATTAAGACTGAGAACATTGAGAAGTGTGTGCAGAGAACTTGAAAGTTAAATACTTATGTTTCTGGAACTCTCTAGTTCTTGATCACCATATACATGTGTGAATTTGTGTTTGTAGTATGTGCTCCTGTAGCTCACATGCGCTGCAAACTCCTGCCATCTAGTGTTGGGTGTGGACATTTGCCAATTGTTTTTCTTCAAAGTATGAGTTTAGGTGTCTAGATAACTCATGATCCTGCCCCAAAACATACAGTGCACCGAGACAAAGACTCCACCTCAGGTTGTTTTTAGTCCATCATTGGGTTCAGATGTATTTCTCAAGCTCAAGGACCATCAAGCTATAATCAACATCCATTCGGCTCTAGTGCCTGGAATTGACAGCTACAGCATTGAGAGACCCACTTTCAACAACAACGTAGCCGCGGTCCGTGCAGGTAACAACGGTGGGGCCGGGAGGGGTGGATTTCGAGGGACGATGCTGAGGGAAAATTAAATAAATAATTTATTTTCCCTCTGCATCGTCCCTCGAAAACCCCCTCACTCGGCCCCACCGCCCTACCGCTGTTACCTGCACGGACCGCAGCTGCAACAACGCCTCATATTCAACTGGGACCGACTAGGATGATTTTTCTTGCCATCGAGTTGTATGAAAACGACTCTGTAAGGAAAACACACGCTCCTATTTTGCCCAAAGTACAAGTCTAAGTTCCCGTTGTTGGACCATCTCCTAGTTTGCAATCTCTGCTTACCTTGGGACCAGAAGGAATCAACTTGTTCGGCCTGCCAGGCTTTTAAAAATAGGAAGACAATTGCTGTAGAAGAAAACTTCACTGTGTGTAATATAAAATGCCATTTCGCAACCACCCTGAGCCAACAGTTCGAAGACCTCAATGGAACTTACTCTGAAGGAGAAGGCCAATCCAGATGCCTGGTGGGTCAAGCAGAACACAATCCTGAAACCCTTTCCTCAGTAGGCTCCAACATTGAGGAAAGACGAGCTTCAGGGAAACCTGCACTCAAGACAAAGGCTACATCAAACTCTCCCACACCTACCAACATCTGAGTATCGCCCCAGCTTGGGTTTGATCTCAAAAGGTCTCAGATGGAGGCTGAGCACATCTCTCAAGGGAGCTGGACATTGAGCCCTGAAACTTTGACAAAGGGGCCTCAACTCTTTTCTTTGGCCACTGCCCCGAGCTCCCTCTGCACCGAGAGGCCACCTCCACTCTGGAGAACCCTCGAATCAAGAGCTTGGAGCCTTTCGCCCAAAAGTGAACGCAGCAACACATCTGCCTACCTCCATTGCATTCAATGATCGCCATTCCCCCACCACCCCAGTCTCCATAGAAGTCAAATTCACCTCAGGACTTAGTACACATGAAAACTGACTCTGATCATAAGAACCATTTCGACCCCTAGGACCCCAGCTTTAACACAATTAGAAAGATAATGGGGAGGATCCTTGGTAGGACTACAATGTTGACATTCAGGACGATGCAAACCTCGAGGCCTACTGAGTGAAGGCTTCACCATCCAACAGCGCAACTATCTACCACACCATCATTCATAGAGTGGACGACTTTTTAGTTGAGACCATATCTAAAACCGAAAGGTCTATTCAATGTGTGCCAATGCTCAGGTCCTTGACTAAGTTCATGGCTGAGAACTTCAAAGAACTGGGTTGGTGACACCCAGAACTGAGAAAAAATACAAGACAGACAGAATAAGCCAATCTTCATTAGCGGTCATGTACTTCTGGAGTCATTATTTGTTCTTACAGTTTGCCAAAGAGAGTTTGTACAAAGCACAAGAGATGCACCCCCCCTACTGACAAAGAAAGACACAAAATTGACGGTGCTAGAAAGCAAGTTGCTGTGGGAGTGGCAAAACAGTGGCATATAACCAATTCTATTAGAGACAGAGCACTAGTCAAGCATCTACGGGAGGCATACTATAAATGCAGCGGGAAGCTAGTGCAAGAGGGCAAGATCACCTTGAAAGTAAATATCCCTTGTGTGCTAGATACACCTGACCTCTGCCTTGAGGAAGGTGAATACCAGCATCATCCTCCATTGGCATGCTTGCCGGATGGTCTCTGGATTCCGTCCAAAAGTCCAACAACAACATCTCAATGTCCCCTTAAATGACGAGTACCTCTACAGACCTGAAGGGTTCACGATCTTGCTAAAGATAACAAAAGACACTGATACTGCACTCCAAATGCATTGTGCCAAGCCTGGACTTCAGTGCCAAAAGGAACGAGGGAGTGTGAAATCTGTAACAGCGTTGCAGCCTTCTGGGTTTCAGCAGCATCAGCCCTTTCAGGAGGGTCTGTTCCAGAAGTTCTATACCTTAGGAAGCGTCAGGGGCAATAGTCAAGGAAGGGATAGAGGTAGCTCTGGAAAGGGAGCCTCCACTGCCAAGCAGTGGCCTACCTGCCCCCCACCACTGTGCCCCCCCTTTCTTCACACAGCATCTGTCTGGTAGAGAATGTAGTTATTCCTTCCCCAGTGGGAGGAAATAACCTCTGAGAAATGAGTCCTGTCTGTAATACTGCAAGAATACTGCTTGGAGTTTCACACCACCAATCACCACTTTACCGTCATGTAATCAATCCGGACTATCATCGACTTCTGCAAGAGGAAATACAAGCACCTTTCAACAGTGATAGCATCAAATCGGTGTCCCTTCACCAGTGGGATAAAGGGGTATAATCCCTGTTTCTCCTCATTCACAAGATGGATGGCACTGTGCAGCCTATCTTCTATCTCAGGCCACTAAACCAATATATCCTGTCTGAACATTTCAAAAGAACCCTGCAGAATATTATTCCACTGCTCTACACAGATCACATGGCAGCCCTCGATCTCAAGGAGTCCTACTTTCACACCCCCGTTCATCTGGCACACCATTGCTCCCTCAGGTTTATGGTGAGTGGGAAACAATACCAGTTCAAAGTTCTACCTTTAAGGTCACAACAGGCCCAAGAGTCTTTACCGAGTGTCTAGTAGTGGTTGCAGCACATCTGTGCTGCATCCACCATTCATGTATTTTGGTATCTGAATGATTAGCAGTTAAAGAGCAGCAGCCATCAGAAATGCCTGGCAAACAGTCAGGCAGCTTTGTCGCTTCTCTACAGACAAGGATTACAAATCTACGTCAAAAAATCCCATCTGTTCCCTCAGCAAATTCAGACCATTTTATGGGCAGTTCCAATCTCTGAGGCTGGCAAACCCTGTCCTAACCTAGAGAGGAGACTGCTTCCTGTCTTTCAGACATCACGTCGTCAAACAGTGAAAATGATCATGGAACTCTTGGGGATGATAGCCTCCTGGATCACCATAATGGCAAACGCTCAGCAGCACATGTTTTCACTATAAGAGTGTCGGCAGTGGTCCCAAGTGACTGGTCAATGGGAAGATCTACTGTCGGTAGAACCCAGTGTTCAGCAGAATTTGAAATGGTGGTCAAATTCAAGAAATTGATTATTGTTTTAGTTAATTAAAACCATAACAATGTGCTTTAGATAATTATAATAAGGTTAAAAGAATTATACAAAACTCTTTTTCTTTTTTTTTTTTAAACATCAATTGATTCAAAGTGCATTAGTTGCACAGTTCATTTAAGCGTATCAAAAGATGACAAAATGCAGTAAAAATTATGCCAACTTAGTCCGTTTTGTTAGGTACAGTCTCCATTCATTAGACTTTTTGGCATACTAATGTAAAACCATAAAAACGAGTCAGGACTGGAAGAGGGCCCTTGTAGAGTGTGTGCCCTCCAAATTACTATTCTGTAACTCGCTTTGGGCCGGATTTTACTAATTTTTCATACTGGGTTAAAAATGCTACCAGATTACAATTGAGCTGGGGATCATTTGGAGCAAGGCATTTTAATATTGCTGCTCTACAGGTGCGAGTGCCACTTATATTAACATGTTTTTTCAATAACAAAAGGCGATATAGCTTTAGGTTAGGGCAGACGCAAATTAAATGAATTAGATCCTGCTTCAGTGCTCCGCAAAGACTGCATGCTTTCGGGCCTTTATATTGCCAACTTGTTTGTTCGGCATTTGTTGGAATTGAGCCAAGACGTAGTGCTAAAAACTTTGATTTTAGATACGGAGCATATGTCTGACCTAAATACATTGCCGGTTGTAGTTTGGTATAAGATTGCAGAACCATCCATGCGTGGGATCTCTTACTCAAACTTGTTTTGTCCTCCATTAGTGAATGCTTCATAGCCGCTTTCTTCAGCGTTAGCTGGAAGGAAGAGAATGGAAGATTCAATTGCCAAAGACTTGTAGTATTTGTAAGTTTTAAAGATGATTGTAAGAACTTAGTGTAGGCAGACTGAGGATCATTATCTAGAGCCCTCCACAGTGCATTATTGATCGGATTTTGCTGGTTGGACCAAATTTTGTACCATGTTTTAATAGTTATGTATCGTCTTTGCACACGCTGCTGCTGCAACCCGAACTCTAACCTCACCTGGGCCGGGGAGGAATTACGGGGTAGAGAAAATATTGTCTTATAAGCTTTTGTTTGTAAGGTGTCCGGAGTAGCCGCATCTTTCCCATGCTGAATTTCACTTGCATATGCCACTGTGGGGAGGAGTTTGGCTTTAATAACGGCTAACAGCGGAGTAAACGATGGACCTTTCAGGTTCCTTGCCATTGAACAGAAGGCGAATATTAGCCCGTTTCCTTTTTTCGTTTGGCTCTCATTATGGTTTTGAAAAGTCAGTCGATTATCCATAAGCACTCCCAGATATTTGTATGTGCTAACTACTTCCAAGTCCATATTGCTGATTTGAAATGGGCGGTGTTTCCGAGCACGACGACTTATAATCATGGCTTTAGTTTTTGAGATAATTTCCATCAGATTTTCTTTGGCAAACTGCGCCAGTTCATTAATTGCCCTTTGTAGCCCTATTTGTGTCTGGCTTAGTAGCACTATGTCGTCTGCATAAGATAGATGGGTGATGGGCAATAAGCCTAGGCGGGGGTGGATGTGAATTCACCTCATCTAGCTTTGGGGAGAGATCGGCCATGAAAAGATTGAACAGGTGTGGGGCCAAAACACACCCTTGTTTTAAACCAGCATTTGTATAGATCTTCTTAGTGAGCTTGTTGCCGTCGGCAAATTTGACTTGGATCCAGGTATTCGTGTATAGTAGCTGTATGGCTCTTAGTATTGTTTCCGGGAGTCCCCATTGCACTAGTTTATGCCACAGTAAACCTCTGTTTACTCGGTCAAATGCAGCTTTAAAGTCTATAAAGCATAGATATAGGCTCTTTTGTTGTCGTAAACTCTTATCTGCCATTAATCCTAAGGCAAGAAGGTTTGTAATAGTGCCCACGCCTTTGCGGAATCCCGACCGGTTAAGAAGAATTTTGTTGTTGGTCTCTGACCAGTCTAGCAGATCTAATAGAATCAAAGATGCATAGTATTTGGCTTCTGTGTCAAGTAAGGCAATCATTCAGTAATTGGCTGGGTCGGTTCGATTTCCCCCCCCCTTTATATACCTGATTAATTATTGATCCTCTCCAACTCTCTGGAAGGCTGTTTAAGTTACCCACCTTGTGGAAGAGTCGAGACAGCGGGACAGCCCAAAAGTTAGGGTCCTGTTTGTAGATTGCTTGTGGGATCCCATTTGGGCCTGGGGCCCCCATCTAGTCTGCCTGCCTGAATCACCTTAGCTGTTTGTTCTACTGTGTATTGAGGAAGTTGCGGTCTATTTGCCATCATGACATTTGAAATGTTTACTGGAACTTTAGGTTTCCTAACCGTTGTTTGTAGTGGATCTAAATGTAGTTTTTGTCCTACTACTTCAACTAGTGTAGCCGATGTAGTCAGGCTTATTGAGGATGGGTGAATCAATGAATTACAGGCTTTAGCGCAGGGTTAATTAAATTTTTCCACGTCTTCAACCCTTCTAGCTGGTGTGATGAAGAAGGTTAAGGTTATGTATGTTATCCAGGCTAACTCCGTTACACAGGTGTTATTTATTGCCGGTTTTGATCTTGTAAGGCCGTTCACTAATTCCGAAAAAGCTCTTGTATTTGATCTTTTGACATTGAATAAAATCTTTGACCATAATTTATCTGTTTTAATTTTTTTGTCTTCCCAGATTCGTTTTTTATATTGCCTCTTCAGCTTTTTTATTTGATCCCAAGTGGCTTCAGGCACTGTGGTCCCCCTTGTCCGTTTGATTATTCTTCTTAGTTCAGTTCTTGGATTTATTGCTGTTTTACTCAGATGCCTATCCTGGTCGCATGCAGTTAGGTTTCGATGGTAGATTTGCGAAAATTCCTTCAGTAGTGTTGTTAGGAATCTGGTTCAAACTTCTGTCAGTAAACCTTCCCGCGAACTGAGGGTTATGATCAGTTCCTTTGCCCTTGAGGAGATTTTTGTAAGGGAGTTGCTTGTCCATCTTAGAAGTTTTAAGTTAAGCGATGTTACTGATCCTAGTTCAGGTGACATTATTGCGTGTCTAGTGAAAGAGGTTGCCAGTACGAGGTGTTGGGCTGAATGATCACTTTCAGTAGTATATTTGATTGAAAATTCCTTTATTTGTACAAGTAGTGGCAAGGTAAGGATGGTGTAATCTATGATAGATCTGGCCTTAGGACCGTGATAAGTGCACGTGGGGGTTTGTCTTGCTCTGACTTTCCGTTCAGTACCCGCAGGCCTAGATGTTCTAGGTCTACTACCAGTTTCTGGCCATTTACATCATGGCGTTTGTGCACTGGACGATCTTGGGGTTGCACTGCCCATATTGTATTTGCTGTTGCTAGTTCATCATCCTCATCCGTTGTGTATTAGGTTCGAATTAAAATCGCCGGTTACTATTATGTCCCAAGCTGGGTGTTCAAACCTTATTTCTTCTATTGCCCTTACCAATTTGGTGAATAATTTTTTTTTAGTTTCACGCATCGGATGAGCATACACATTAAAGAGGATAATGGTGCTTGACATATTATTGGCTCCCCAGTCCATTTTTATTACTTGCATGTCGGCCGTGGTGGCCAGCATTTGGATGGAAGTAGTGTTTAGTGCCGTGGAAATGTAGATGGCCAGACCACCCTTTGGTCTGCCATATCGCTGTGGTCTTATGGCCTTTCCAAAGTGAAGAATATATCCTGCAACCTGTATTGGGGATATCAGCCATGTTTCTTGGAGGGCTATTATTTCATACTTCTTCCAACAATCTGGAAATAAATAATCCCGCAATTTTTGATTTGCGCCTGCTATATTCCATGATAAGAGGCTTAGTGACGATCCCTGGGCTGGTGGTTTTTTCATTATGAATGAACTTAATTGCACCCCCAAAAACGTGGGGAATGTCCCCAGGGCACTGATCAACGGTCCTCTAATGACGCTCCAAAGTTCAATAAAGTCAGTAATCCAAAACAAGTTCCAATTCGAATTGTATTGTTTATTCACAACTCTGTGATTTCATTAGGGAGATTGAACTTCATTTCCCAAGATGCATCAATGATGAGTCATGAATCACAAACTTTATGTATCCCAATTTTATATATCCCAATGCAATTCGGCCAATGAGGCCTTCATCTGGGGATAATCTGAAAAGGTAAATAGGCGTGTATCATTATACAAGGACCGCGGAGTAATGGTGGTGATGTGCACGAAAGACCGTGAATAATGAAACTTTATCGTTCTATGTGCATAAAAGAGAGTGTGTTTACTTCGTGAAGTTTGGGTAAAATAAAACTATATTTCATGCTGTCAACGACTCGGAAAACCCGACGTCATGTGCTATTCAAAAGTGAAGTGCACGGAGTCAAAAATGCTGTGACAAGCTGTGGTGAAATGAATTCAAATGCCGAATTTGCCGTGTACACGATTAAAAGCGAATGCACCCAAGTTAGTGAATCCGTTAGCGAAGCTAACAAAAGCAAGTCTAAACACATCATGCTCGTGTAAATAAAATAAACAAACAAGCGCTTACTCGTAAAGTTGAATGCGCGTGTTCCAAACAGCGCGTCCCGGTCAATGAACTGAAAGTGCTCTGTGCTTCGGTATAAATGCCATTGTGGCGATTTATTAAAAATAAAAATAGAACTATGGTTTGCGCGTGGGTGATCGATAGTGACTGCGGACTGGTGATAGAAATAGAGAAAGACTCGAGTAAAAAGACCGGCCATATTGACAAAGCGATGGTGGATGAACACCTTAACAAGTGCAAATAAATGATATTAAGTGTGTTTCTAAGCGACGATAGATGTGTGCAGTATGTATGAGTACTCAAGCTGACAAAACAGATAAAGGAGAATATATAGATCAACATGATTCAAACATAAACACAGAATAGAGAATATATGAATAAATTACAACGAGTTCAAGATGTCTAAATTCAAAAAGAGATGTATCATAAATAACATTGAAATTCCATGCGTTCATTTAACCCGTTGGGTTTCATAGAGTTCAATAGTCGGATCCAGTGGTTCTCACGATGAAGTAAGTAATTGCGATTGTCTCTTCCTTCACATCTGGCAATGGTTTCCAACACACAAAATTTAAGTTGGCTGATGTTATGTCCAGCTTCTATAAAGTGGTCGGCTACTGTCGATTTTAAATGTTTGGTTCTGATATTACTTTTGTGTTCGTTTATGCGTATTTTTATCTTCCTTTCTGTTTGTCCTACGCAAGTCTTTCCGCAGGGGCATTTAAGTAAATACACCAGATTCGATGTGTCACATGTGGCTGTCACTTTTAATTTAATTTTATGTCCCTTCATCGGGTATGTTATGTAGGAGCCTGTTATGATGTTATGACAATTATTACAATTCCAACATGCTACAGTTCCTTTATAAGTAGTTTGGCTTGGTTGACTGGTGGGATTTTTGATGATTTCTCCCAGGTTTTTCCCTCGTGTATAAGCAAATATGGGTTCTTGTTCAAAGATGTGATTGAAATCTGGTTCTAAGTTTAATATCGACCAGTGTTTTTTGATGATCCTTTTAAAGGGACCACTCATAGTTGAAAATTTAGATACTGCAGTCATGCGGTTTTGTGTAGGTTTCTCTTTGGATGTTAACAGCTCATTTCTGGTTTTTGATGCACACCGGGTTTGAGCTTGAATTAGTAGGTGTTCTGGATAACCACGTTCCTTGAATCGTTGCACCATGTTGTTAGTGCGTTCCACGCCAGTCTCTGGATTTGATACAATTCTTTTCACCCTTAATAGCTGTGTGTAAGGCATATGATGTTTTAATGACTGTTGGTGAAAACTTTCATATAAAAGAATGTTGTTTCTATCAGTCTCTTTCCTATGGAGATCTGTCGCCAAACCTTTGGGAGTTTTGATTATTGTCACATCCAAGAAGTTGAGTGACTTTTCCTGGATCTCATAAGTAAATTGAATCTTTTCATCAACCTGGTTGAGTTTGACTAGTTGCTCAGTGAGATCTGTAATTTGCCCGTTCCATAGGATGAAAATATCATCGATGAATCTTACAAATGTCTTGAGATGAGTTTTCCATTCAGGTACTGACAAGATGTATTCCTCTTCAAAACGGCTCATAAAAATGTTAGCATATGCCGGGGCTGCACAATTGCCCATCGATGTTCCGGTCTTTTGTAAAAACCAATCACTTTTCCATTTGAAATAGCTGTGTAGAAGAGTAAATTCTAACAATTCCATGAGGAAGATTTTCATCCCATTATTGTAGTCAGTGTGTAGTAAAGCATGTTCTGTGGCCTCTATGCCCAATTGGTGCGGAATGGATGTGTATAATGATTTGACGTCAACCGTGCAAAGTACTATTGTTTCATCCTCATTAATAGAGATTTGACTGATTTTATTCAAAAAATCAGTAGTGTCTTTTATATATGTTTTCATTTTGGTTACACAAGGTTGCAGGTATCGGTCTAAATACTTTCCAAAGGGTTCGTGAATGCTGCCTCTTGTGGACACTATTGGGCGGAACGGTGGGTTTAAGAGATCTTTGTGTACTTTAGGCGTCATATACATTGTTGGACTCCTAGGATTAGTTTGAATCAAGTATCTCTTAGCTTTATCGTTGATTATTCCTAAATCAAAGGCTTTTTGAACGATAGTTCTTAGAACCTCTGTAAATTGGTCCGTAGGGTTCATGTACGTGTGTTCATCAGATAAATGAATTTCAACTTCTGTGTCATAATTGCTGGTGTTTAAGATTACAAGGGCTCAGAGAGTGATACCCAGGCAGCACGATATATTTCATAACATTCCAGAGAACACCAGCTGTGCACGCACGACATTTATTGGTTTTTTCATTATGTCATACATGTCTTGCGCCCTTTCTGGCTCCATCAGTTTCTTGGTGCGTTTTCCCTTGTAGCTTTAGGTTTGAATGAATGAATATAAGTTTTATAGAGCGCGAACTTAGCCCAGGGGCATCAAGGCGCTGCGGAAAGCGGTCAGAATGAGAGATGTCTATAGAGTAGGAAACTCAAAGGTTAGGACAGGTGAAAAGCCAGGTCTTCAAGGACTTACGAAATAAAGAATAGGTTTCCAGAGTGGAAATTGGGGAAGGAAGGGAATTCCACAAATTGGCCCCTAACAACGAGAAAGCCCTCCCCCCCCCACCTAGCTTTCCTCACCCTGGGAACTGTTACCCGGTTCTTACTTGCAGATCTCAAGTCCTTGCCGGGAAGATATCTTTGAAACATTTTGTTGATACCTTCTGACCCCTTATTGTGGACGGCCCTGTGGACCAGGCATAGAGCCTTGAACACAATTCTCCTCCCCAACGGGAGCCAGTGCAGGCTTCTAATGGTAGCTGAGACTGAATGGAATTTGGGGAGACCCATCACCAGCCTAGCAGCAGCATTCTGCACCAATTGAAGTCGATGAAGAAGTCCTTTATTTATCCCTAAATAAAGGGCATTACAATAGTCCGACCACGAGGGCCACCACTGCCTGTTTCCGGGCAGGCAGGGAGAGAAAACGGAAGATCTTCCTGAGAGTCCGTATCATCCCAAAACAGGTAGAGACAGTTCTATTTATTTGTGAGCCCAGGGAAAGAGAGGAGTCCACAATGATGCCTAAATTCTTGGCACTAGGAGAAGGGCGGGGGCAGGATCCAAGAGAGTCAGGCCACCAGGCCCCCGACCAGATATCCATCTTGTCTCCAAAGATTAGGACCTCCGTTTTATCCCCATTGAGTCTTAAGTAGTTCTCAACCATCCATGCAGCCACCGCCCGCATGCAGTTTTTAAAATATACTGCTGAGGCTGAGACATTCTCAGTGATAGAAATCAGAATCTGAGTGTCATCAGCGTAGGAAAGCACTTCAAGGCCAAAAGATCTTACCAAAGTGGCGAGCGGGGCTACATAGATATTAAAGAGGGTAGGACTCAATGAGGAACCCTGGGGGACTCCAAAGAACAATTGTTTAGGGGCAGAAAGAAATTGGCCCATCTTAACTCTTTGCGAGCGATTCAAAAGGAAACCCAATCATGCCTTGATTACCTTTAGCATTTTGTAGAACCGAGGGAACTCGGGTAGCGGCGGAATCATCCGGTTTCATCTTTTGCCTGCAAAGCAATGGCGATGGGTAACATTGTTTTTTAGCAACTGAAAGCTTGATACCCCATGCTTGGACCTGGGGAGTGGCAGTTAGTATCAATGAGGCGATCTCTTCTGTCCTCCAAGTTGAGAGAGTTGTTTCATTTTGATTATGTATTCCTTGATTGACAAACTCGAAGGCTAGCGTGTCCGGTGAGGACAAGTGAATTAGTGCTGGTATGGCTCCCAGTAGATTTAAAACGTTTCCTCTATTCAGGTAGTCTTGCGGTCCCTGTGACATGTATTGGGGTATTAGCAGGATCTGATTAGACTGTATCCTTTGGGATTCATTGTCTCTAATGTGAGATGAGTGAGGGGAGCGGGGTGGTAACTTCATTTTGGCGTCTCTGATCATTGCCCTTTGCGCCGGAGTTGCGTAATTTGACGTTTATCAATATTGTCTCGAGGTGTTCTTTATTTGGCTGGTGACACCTCTGTAACACGACCTCCCGTTCTCCTCTGGGTGAGCTAATGTTTTTATCTAATGGTGCGGGAGCCATTGTCATTGTTTTGTATTTCACTTGGTCTTCCTTTCCTTGCTCACTTGTTTGACGGGCGGTTTTTTCTGTGCGGGTTGTGGAATATTTGTGTTTTCTTTATTTAGGTTTACCATACTCGCAACCGACCGTTCCGTGTCTTCCGTGAGGTTTATTTGTTCTTTTTGTGTTATCTCCATCCGTAGTCCTCCGGTAAGACACTTCTCTTTGGGTTTGGTTAGGTCGTGTGCTCCCTTTGGATCCCCTACCGACGTGTCTGATAGATCCGAAGTCATAAGAAGCTCATTGGAGTTTATAGAGTCTTCCTTTAATTCTTGGTGTAATACTGATATAATTGGATTTTGTTTTTTGTTCTTAAAGTCAAAGATGGGGAAAAGTCTGGTCACCTGTTGCGCTGCCCTGTTGTTGGACTGTTGCTCTTTCTAGCCTTCCTGGCTCGCTTTCTCTGCCTTTTCGTTTGAGAAAGGAGAGGTATGTTGGGTTGATCATTTTGGGCATTTACTTGCTGCTGAGCAGAGGGTTGACTTGTGGCCACTACAGGGTTGGCTAATGAGGTTGGTAGTGCTCTAGTAGGAGCTGTAATCGTCCGATCTATTTCGCCACTTGTTGCATACTTGGGTTGTGCTTGGTTTATATCGACTGAAGGATTAGATGGTAGAACTGGAAAAACTCCCGTACCTTTCTTTGATGAAACTTGCAATGGTTGCACTGTACGGGGCTCATTTGAGGCGACTGTGGGAGTTACATTTTTACCCCTAGATGATGTGACGCACGCCGCCATGTTAGGTTGTGCTGAAATTTTGTTAAAACACTTGCCCTCTTGCAATATGGACTTTAGGATAGTTGGAACTTCACTGAGTTTCTCAATTGGTCCACACGCGCAGTTGGTTGCTCGCTGCGGTATTGATATACTAATGTTCTTTATTGTTAATTCCGTTAGTATATCAAGTTTACAATTTATACCTGAAATATATGCAGCTATGATATTCATCAGATCAATCTGAATATCAAGTTTATCTGACTGCATGTTTAAAACGCTTTTTGAAGTTTGCAAAGTATTTGTTAGGGTGAGATGTAGGTTTGCCAGCTCATCTGTTCTTATGTTTAATTTATCCTCCTGGCTCTTTGGCTGGAATATATGAGTTGGTACCCCAGGGTTGCAGTTATTTGTTAGATTGTCACTACTATGCGCTAGAATTAATTTGCTTTGATCATCATATGCTTAAATTTTATTTACTGGATTATTGTCATCGCCGCTTAGGCACTCTGAGGTGCTAGATATTTCGATTATTGTTTGCTGCCGTGCTTTCAGTTGACTTGTCAGCTCTTCCGATCTTAAATTAGGGTCATCCTCCTGGCCCTTCAGCTGGAATATAGGGCTAGTTCCCTGGGATTGCCACTATTTGGTAAATTTCCACTGCTATGTGCTGAAATTAATTTACTTTGAGGTTCATCCCGAGTCTGGGTTTTATTTACTAGCTTAATGTCATTGCTGGTTAGGCATTCTTAGAAGCTCGATATTTTAATTGCTGTTTGCTGCCGTGTGTGCGGTAGGCTTGTCAGCTGAGTGATAGCTTGAGTACAGTCAGGGAGCTTTGTGATGGTTTCCATTACCTGGACTAAATCTGTATTATTTGTGATTGAGAGTGAATCGAGCCAGGAGTCCTGTGGGTTTTCTGTGGTGTTAGTTATCTTCTGGGTGCTGTCATTCTCTTTTTTTTTTTGTCTTGGGGTGGAGTGGACTACATTGCTGATATGCACTTTGGCGTAAGCTGTTATCTTGTTCCTTTCTGTGCAGTGTGTTTTTACATCTGCCTGCTCGATATCCATTACCGTCAACTTTGAGTTAGTAATGTACTTTGGATCCTTTACTGGCGCCGTTGGGCACTGATCTGCACTGTGAATTACAACTTCCCCGGTGGGGGTGATAAACTTTTCCGGCATTAATGGTTTGGGGAGACCTACTATTTTGTCTGCCGTTGCATATATGGCCTCCGTTGGATCTTTTAAAAATGTAAACTTTCTAATGGGGTTATTTGATTAAAAAACTGAAGGTATGGGTGATATCAATATTGCGCCGGGAGTTAGCGGCGAATTTGGTGAATTTGGACGATGGTTTGCTTCGCCTGTTGGGGTTTGCCTAGACCTTGAGTTCTTTTGCGCCAATTGCTTCCTAATCCTCCCTGATCTCATGCTGCAGTGCTCACAATGTCTTGTTGGACTAGTCAGGTCAGGTGAAGATGGTCTCAGCAGGGCGGGAATCAAAGTCAAAGAAACACTTGTTAGCCCTCTCCCTGGCAGTAGTAAAAAGGTAATGGGGAGTTGGACCAGCTTTAGGCGAAACAATGCATAGGTCAGAAAATAACTTAGTCAGACTGGACTCACCCTTGGTGTCAGGCCTCCACCCACTCACTCCAGTCACTCCGGTAACCGGTCGCTATGAGCCAATCCTATTTCTTACGCCCTCTGTACCTGAAGGCTTTTGCTTGTAGTCGTTTTGGAAAACCTTCTTTCCAGGAGAGAGCAAGAGAAAAAGAAAAACAAGCGGGGGAACATACAGCACTACTGCAGGCCACACCCAAACCTAGTCGGGCCGCCTCCGCAGGGTGCTGCGCCACACACTCAGCAGTCACCTCCTAACGGTGGCCGGGCTTGTTTTTTTTTTTCTGGACGTTGGGAGCTGAGGAGCGGAGCGTGATGCCCCTCCCCCCTACACCCCTCCACGGGGCTCAACCAAGCTCAAACTCGGGCTCAGACGGCTATTCACCTGGGTTGCTGTGGTCGCTGCGGAGTTGACAAAAGATCGAGAAAATCGGACTGCGCAGGACGCTGGACGTCACTTGCTTCCTCACTCGGGTGAGTCGAGAATGTCGGCGTTGGAGCGTTGGGGCTTTGGAGCAGAGAGCGGCAGGCTCCTTTGCTGCTGCGGCTTCTGCAACACTGGCTGCAGGCTGCGGGCTCTCTGGAAAATCCGGACCGGATCTGAATCTCACTGGACTGGGGACTCTGGATGCAGACAGCACAGCCAGAACTGTCACAGTCTGTGACGCCCGGCATCCGTGGACAAAGAACCTGTTCCTAGACAGCTCATTTCTGGACCTTCTACCTCGGGTGACTACTACCCCAGATGTCCCACTTACAGGGTGGGGGAAAACATCTGAATGACATGTCTGTTCAGGGTACCTGGAAGCAGGAAAAACGAAAGTGTCCCATCAGCTTTCTAGAGCTGACAGTGGTCTATTTTGCACTGAGTTTTTTATATGATCATTCGAACGAAGAGTGCCTAGCCTGGACTTACAACATGACCAGAATGTATTACATCCAAAAACAAGGGTGTACCCTCTTGTGCCAGCTGTCCGTGTTTGCACATTCGATTTGGCACTGGGCCATCTGACACTAGATTCAGCTCCTAACGGTGCATCTGCCAGGCGAGGACAACGCTGTTGTGGACCATCGAAGCCTGACTCATCAACAAGAACACGCGTGGTGAGATTAATCCTCAAGTACTTTCATGAACCCACCAAATGGGAAAGACAAAAAAAGGGTAGATTCCCAGTTACCCTAGTCAGGATCTGGGAATATGTGACATAAAGATAGTAAAGGAGGAAAACCCATAGGGTTGTTAAAATTGCCCTCACCCACAGGTGATGTTGATGTTTGTCGTGGAAATAGTTTATAGCCCCCAGCACACATATCAGGTTTGGTCAGAGAGTCAGAAGGCTGCTAGAGGACAGGGTGAAATGAAGGTGACCAACAGAGTACAAAATGGCTGTGGTAAATCAGAATGACTGTAGTTTATGTGCACGTAGGAACTTTCATCAGACAAGATGGCGCAGAATGTTCATGATTGTGTTTTGTTCTTAACAGTCGCCCCTTTGAACATAACTAGCCATCTTGTCAGTCTATTTCGATCTCCATAATGTCCTGTATTTCTTGTTCATACATTACTCTCATTTTTGTTAACTGAGTGTCCATAGTCTTTGGGCGCAAGGCACTTATGCAAAGAGAACACAAAGGTGGTATACAGTGTACACCCAAACAGCAACCACATATTGCCAATACTGGGACCAAGAGAAACATTGATATTTTCCAACCCCAGTCCTTCAAGATGCCCCAAAGCCAACTTCCAATTGTCCAAGTCTCTGATCCTTGATGAATTTCTGAAGACAGTCTGTGGAGATGTTCGATTGCTTCATAGACAGAGGGTGAATTATCAGGGATGTATATGCAGCAACTGGCACCAATGATGCGACATGCTCCTCCACGATCCGCTAGTACCACGTCCAGGACCATGCGGTTTTGTAGGGCCACCAGACGGACCGCTTGAAGCTCGGCAGTGTTGTTGGTGAGGATGCCAGCTGTGACGTTCAGGGCGGTTTCTACCGCTTGAGACAGATGTTTGATGGCTCGGCTGTTTGCCATCGGACCCCATAGCGGGACGAGCCCTTTTGCTGCGTCAACGAACTGTGATGCGGCAGAGTCTGCTTGATCAGTGTCTTTAGAACGCTTTTCTCGATGATGCTCTGCAGGGGCTGTGTAGGTCGGTGGCAAAACAAAGGCGATGTAGCACGTGCCCCCCAGTTTCTTGGGAGCCAGGTGTAGGCTTTGGTTCCACAGACAAAGTACATATTGGGTGATGCAACAAATGCTGGAGGATTGGCAGTGTTCAAAGTCCTTACAATGTTACAAGTGCTGTGACCCACATTCTTAGTCCCACGGCCTTCAATGCATACAAGGCCAGAGACGTTCACCACAGATAGGGCCACAGTCAGTGTTGCAGCAGTTCTTTTCTTCAGGTAGGAAAATGTGGCTCTGACAGGATTATTGAACACTTGTATTTCCACTCGTTCTTTGGAGGGGACATTCATTGGGAATGTCGTATTGGAGGTGTGAGGGCAAAGGGAGCTGCTGTTCTTCCTGTTTGGTTTAGCCAGAACTCGTTGTAGAACTGAGCGATTGTCCCATCGGAAGTGGCATTGTCTTTGTAACTTTCTTGTAGGAGCATCATCCAGGCAAGGCAAGATCCATGAACAGAAAAGGGTGAAGGGATGAAAGGGATGGAATGTTCAGTGGCATGTGGTAGCAGCCCACAGACCCAACAGTTAGTGGCATTGGTGGCAAGATTGTGCTGGTGCAGCATCTGTACGAAAGAATTATTCCAGAATTCTTTGCGTCGTTCTCGGAGATGTGGCGGTAGTGATACCAGGTAGTGTTCTTTCTTTGTGATTGGTTGCATGGTTGGTGACAATGTTCTGTATGCAGGTGCATTCTCTTCAATGATCCAGAGTGTGACCATTAGCAGGAGGCAGGTGAGAAATGCAGCTACAAGTGCAATTGTCTTTGTACTGTGCAGTTCAAAAGTCTTGGTGTCTTTGCGGTGGCTTTGCAGGTGTTCCGTTTCTTCCATCATCTTCGAGGAGCTCACCAACTGTTAGGACCACAGACTTTTGTCTGGTGTTTTTCCTGGTACCGTCGTTTGGCTGTGCTACCGATCTGAGACTCTGACTCAGTTAGTGGCCTGGTTGTTGGAGCTCCCCCTTTTCGTCGATCTTAGGTTGTACCCTTCCTTGGATGGCACCGTGGGGTCGGGAAATTCAGACAGTTGGAGGGTGTCTTCTTGTGGGTAGCAACTCAGAGCTGGTCGGTCTTTTGCGAGTACTTCCTCTTGCACCTCCACCTCTTCACAGGTTGCCAGCGTTGGAGGGACTTTCTTGCAGTGGTGGGCGTGCAGCCAATTTTTTTTCCTTCCACTCGGAGGGCAGTTCGAGTGGTGATCAAGACTTGCCAGGGGCCCGTCCACCTGGGCTCCAGATTCTTCGTTCTTTGGAAGTTGCGAACTAGGATGAAGTCCCCAGGCTTTATCACATGTCCTGGGCCCCTGGATATGTCAGGCAAGGCTTGCTGCACCTGTTGGTGGATAATTATTAGCTCGTTTGTCAATTTATGCAGATAGTCTGACATTAATATGTTCGGGACATCGTTAATGGAGGTGGGTCTTGGTGCCGCCCAAATGTTCATAGGCCTGCCGAAGACCACTTCATACGGGGTCAGTCTGTGTTTGGTCGGGGTGGAGCGCATTGATAGCAATGCCAATGGAAGGGCGTCGGGCCATTTCAACCCGGTTGTGGCAACTATTTTGGCTAGCTTTAGTTTCAATGTTGCATTGTGTCTCTCTACCAGGCCCGCTGATTGGGGGTGGAAGACGGCATGGAATTTTTGTTTTACCCCCAACCCTTTCAGTATGTTCTGTATCACTTTGGCTACGAAGTGTGGGCCGTTGTCGCTCCATAAAATTCTGCAAAGGCCGTACCGGGGAAGAATTCTTTCAACAATACTTTTGCAGTGGCTATGGCAGTATTGTCGCGGGTGGGATATGCCTCCACCCATTTGCTAAAAGCGCACACAACCACCAGGACATATTTTAGACCATGGCATCTCTCTAGTTGGATGTAATCCATTTGAAGGACTTCAAAGGGGTGATCAGGGACTCCAATCCCTCCCCGTGGTACTACTGTCCCTTTCCCTGGGTTGTGTTGTAGGCATACTATACATTGTTGTACTAGGCGCTTTGCAGATTCTGTTATCTTGACATTATGCCATACTCTTGTGATTAGTTCAATCATGGGGGTGGAGCCTATGTGTGCTGGTAAATGTGCCATGGTCAATATGGGGATGAGGTAGGCATTGGGTAACAGCCATTTATTTCCGTCTTTAGTTCTCCAGCAATTTTCCTCGTCTTTTAGTCCCACCTTTTCCCACTCGGTCAATTCGTCTTGTGTGCCTGTAGTCTGTATGTCCCTTACAGTGGTCCTAGCATCAGTCCATTGTTCAGCTTGTGACCTGGTCACATACATTCGTGTCATGGTTCTGTCTTCTGCTGTGGCTCGGGCAGTAACGTCTGCTAGCGCATTTCCCTGTCCAATGAGATCTGCACTTTCCTATGTGCTTGGCATTTTATCACTGCTAGCTTTTGGGGAGGAGGACTGCTTCCGTCAAGGCGGAGACTAAATCTCCATGCAGGATGGGTGTACCGTGTGAAGTCAGGAACCCTCTTTCTTTCCATAGAATCCCGAAATGGTGAACCACCCCGAAGGCGTATTGGCTGTCGGTGTATATGTTAACTGTCGTGCCAGCTGCTAAAATACATGCTCGTGTGAGGGCAATGAGTTCTGCTGCCTGGGCGGAACGTTGGGCAATACGGGCTGTTTCTAGAATGGTTCGGGCTGTGGTGACAGCGTATGCAGCTGAGGTGGTGCCGTCGGGGAGTTTGATGCACGAACCATCCACCCATAGTTCTCCATCTGGCTCTAGAAAGGCGGTGTCTCTGAGGTCTACTCTACTTTTTGTTTGTTCATCGGTTAGTGTCACACAGTCGTGTAGTGGAGCCACGTTAGAATCGTTCTCGGGTAGGGGTAACAGTGTGGCTGGATTGAGGGTGGTGCATCGCTTTAGGGTAATGTGCGGTGCTAGCAGGGTCAACTCATATCCTGTCAGTCGGGCGCTAGTCAAGTGTTGGGTTTTGGTCTGGTTCAGTAGTGTGTCGACTGCATGGGGTACTAAAACAGTGACTGGATTGGAGAGCACTATTCCTTCGCTCTGGCGTATTGATACCGCTGCAGCTGCCACAGCGCGCAGGCACGCTGGCAGTGCTCTGGCTACTGGATCGAGGGTGGCAGAAAAATATGCACAAGGGCGTTGTTTGTGACCAATTGATTGTGTTAGGACAGACAATGCACATCCCTCCCTTTCGTGTGTGTAGAGGAAGAATCGTTTGGAGTAATCTGGGGTTCCTAGGACTGGTGCTGAGCAAAGGGTATTGCGTAGTTCTTTAAAGGCTGTCTGGCATTCGGGGTCCAGGGGAGAGGTGAGGGGATGTCCTTAGCTAGGAGGGAGAGAAGGGGTTTGACAATGAGGCTAAAGTTCGGTAACCACTGTCTGCAAAACGAGGTGAGGCCTATCAAAGAGCGGACTTGCTTCTGATTTTTGGGGACAGGGGTGTCTAGAATTGTCTGGATCCTGTCAGGCGTGAGTTTTCTCCCTTCTTTTGATAAAAGGTGACCCAAATAGGTCACTTGTGATTTACAGAACTGCAGTTTCTTTCGGGAGACCTTGTGACCATTCTCAGCAAGGAAATGGAGTAGTTTGATGGTGGCTGTGACGGCTATTGGTATGGTGTCTGCTGCTAGAAGGATGTCGTCTACATATTGTATTAGTGCCACTCCATCTGGCAATTGTATGGCGTCCAACTGTCTTTTAAGCGCCTGGCTATAGATACTTGGGCTCTCAGTGTACCCCTGAGGTGCTCTACAAAATCTATACGAACGGGAATTTAGGGTAAATCCAAAAAGATAGCGGCTGTCCTCGTGTATAGGTATGGAAAAGAAGGCGTTCTTGAGGTCGATCACAGTGAAGGTGGTGGCAGTGGAGGGGATTAAAGTCAAAATTGTCGTGATGTCGGAAACTACTGGGTATTGTGGTACTACGATTTTGTTTACCTCCCGCAGGTCAATGATGAAGCGGTAGGCTTTCCCATCTCCCTCTCCCTGTCTCTTTACAATCGGTAGTATGGGACTGTTACAAATGTTGCTCACTACTTCCTCTACCACCCCTGCCTCTACCAAAGAGTGTATGATCTCTGTTAGTGCTTTCTCACCCTCTGGCGATATTTTGTACTGCGGTACCTTCGGTAGGGTTGCGTCCTGTCGTATTGTTACGTGTACTGGGTCAATCATCATTCGTCCTACGTCTGAATCAGCCCTAGCCCATAAGTGTGATGGCAAAGTGTCCAGTAGGGATGTGTCAGTCTCAGAGATGGAAAACATGTGCTGAAAAGGGTTCTCTCTATGGCGTTGGGGGTTGTCATACAGGATGACACGCACTCCGTCTGGTGAGCATCTGATAGTCGCATGGAAGTGTTTCAAAAGGTCGAGGCCCATAATGGCGTCTGGGGTGTTAGATGAGAGGAGGAATGTCGTTTCGACGCCATTGCTGTCAAGATTAAAAGGGATGGGTCGGGACAAAGGGTTGGTGGAGGGCGTACCGTCAAATCCTATTGAGGTCACATGTGAGCCTGACAAGGGTGCCCTTGGAATCAGTCGTTTGGATAGTGCACTACGTGTTGCTCCTGTGTCTACCAAAAATGGCGACCTTGTGCCCAGGACCTCAGCGGTAACATAAGGGCCTTGCTGATCAACGCAGAGCTCGACTGGATCCCTCCCTTGCCCCTGGCTGTCCTATGCAAAGTCGTACGTATTGTCATAATCTGTCTGTTGGTACTGATTCTGTCTGGGATGGTCAAATGCGTTCACTCTTCCTGGCCTTTCCTCGCTTGCTTCACTCGCGTACCCTCTCCCACGTCCTCTTCCTCTCTGTCCACTTGCTATTTCCCTCGCCCCTCTGCCCCTAGCAGCTCCTAACAAAGCCGGGCATTGGGATTTCCAGTGTCCATATTTTTTGCAAAATGCACATTGATCCTGTCCTAGGTCTTGGCGTCCTACATATGATGTAGATGGATTGTTCCTAGGTGGCTGTACTCTAGGGGTATTCTGCTGGTTTCCTCCCCTATATTGCTCCCCTCCTGTATTCGCCCCCTGGAGTTGTGCTATCATTACCCTTTCCTTCAAGTCCTTCTTTTTCCTTTCTGTAGCCCTGTCATTTTCGTTTCTCTGATGCTCGTAGTACTGGGCCATTTGGAGAATGGCCGTCGGTTTAGATGCTGCCCAACTACTTTCGCTGGCTTGTAGTTTCTGGGATACATCTGGCAGTAATCCTTTGACGTAGTTCTGCACAAATAAGTGGTGTCCGGTTTCGGTGGACATGTCTTGTCCACTGTAATCAGAGAACACAGTTTCAAATCTGGAGAGGTACTCTGAGACGTCCTCTTGTGGTTTCTGGCAGCATGCGGTTACTATGGACCAGTCTATCTTTTTCTCTGGGATCAGCGTTTTCACTTTCTGCACTATTTTGTCAGGGAGGTCTAATATTGCTTTAACTGGTTTTTGACCAGGGTTCCGCTGTTTATCTAGTGTGTCGAGTTGTTCCCAGGTATGACCAAACAGTTCGGTATGGTTTACTTTCTTAACCTGTTTCCACACATCTGCTGGCAAACATAACCCGAAGAACAAGTCTATGTCGGCAAGTGTCATTATTGTTGATCCCAGAGCGGTACCTAGCTCGGCGTAAAGGCGGTGGGGTTCTTTCGTAGAATCCGGCAAAGATTTACGGAAGGTCAGGATGTCCTGTCTGTCCCATGGCTGATACACCCAATTGTAGACCACCCTTCCTCTAGCGTCTTGATGGATTATATCGTCATTAGTCCCTTGTCCTCTAGGAGGTACCCAGTAAGGGGCAGCTTCTTTTATTGGCATCATGCTATCTGTTTTTTCCACTGGGGGTCCTGCTACCTTAGTTGTCCTGTCCCTATCTATCTGTCCTTGTTCTATGAGGTGACGCAATACTTCTAGTATGGATGAAAATAGTTCTGCAACATCGTTGTCGCCTTCATCTCCTATGTCTACCTTCCTGTAGAGAGCCACTAATCGCTCGGGCCCTACGTTTTGGTACTTCTCTTCATATGCAGTAAGGGTGTGGTAACAGAGACGTACAATAAAGTATCGTTTGCGGTTTTCAACATAGGAGTCGCATATGTCTGTTACGTGTTCTTCTGTTTCTTTCCTATCTATGAGGGTTTTAACTATTTTATCAATGCCTGCTCGCTCATTTTTACTTAATCGCGGGACCCTGGGCGCTCCTATTTCCTTGGTTCCTACCTCTACTACTGCCTCCTTTGATGAGGCATTTGGTGTGGGTGGCTCGGTGGGAGCAGAGGTGGTGGAGACTGAGGCGATCGTGCCATCTCCAGCTATACTTTGGGGGTCCTGGCGTTGTACTACGGGATGAGTAGGGGCATAAGGGGGTGGCATGTATATCATTGGGGGACCTAACAATAAATCATCATCTACCCCTTGTTTTGCTGGTAACTCGGGGTAAAGAGTTAAGGGCGTTCTAACAGGGCATTGACCTGATATTTTTGATTCCTGTTCCTTTTTATCGATTTCCTTTTCTTTTAGTTCTTCTTCTAACTTTTTACAGGCTTGGTAAGCTGATTTTCGCGTTTCTTTATCTTGTCTAGCTTCGTCTCTTTTCTTTCGTTGAGCTGCTTCTTTTCGCCATAAACCAAAACTATCAAACATGGCTGGTCTAGCTTTCTTTTGTGGAGAGCTAATTCTAACGTTTCTATTTTAGCGGGATCGAAAGATCCCGTCAGTGGCCACTGATTTACCCGGTCCTTCCTAGTGTACTTATGCCATAGTTTGCTATAAGCTACGGTGGCTAATCCATATTTTACGTACATGTCCTTGTTAGGGGTGCCTTCCGGCGGTGCCGGATGACTGACCTCTAACAAACGGTCCGGTCCAAAACAATCAAACAATCTAGAGAAAACAGGCATGACGTATTTAGCGGTCAAAATGAATATCTCAATTAATGTTAGACAAAAGTCTGCACTACCTGTCCTTCGCTGTCTGCAAAGAGAGAATATTCCTATTCTACGTTGTTTGCAAGCAGGGAATGTCTCAAATAACTCAAAAAGGAATACTAGTATTTCTATCAATCAATCAATTTAAGTCATGTTTTCTCACGACCTTACCCGGACCGTATGGACAGTTCTTCGTATTCCCCTTCCAGCGCCTGGTTGTCCTCTTACTCCAACAATCAATGCGGCGTTCCTGTAAGGCCCCAGTCAGGACCGCAGGTCACTCGAGAGAGGTCCGTTCGGAACCGGTGAAGTTCAGTCAATTGGCAGCCAGACGAGGGTCTCTTTCAGGCAGGTGCACTCCAATCATTTAGTCGTTCACTCCGTCGTTAGGACCTCTCTACTGGACCCACGTGTCTCTGATGGGGCCCCCCGTTGGGTCGCCAATTTGTGAAAAGCAGCGAGTCTCCTGGGATCCCCAATGCTGCCCGGCGCAAAGTCACCTTTAATCCACTTTGGATTCACTATCTAAAATAACGAGGCAGGAGCTGGAAGGCAAGAAAAAGGTTTATTACTCTTAGAGGAGACCACGTCAACTGCTGACACCAGGATGTCTTCAGGGAGGTGTTCTACTGGCAATGCTTCTGGCTCTTCCTTTTATACAGTTTTACACAATGTATTTGTTTCTTTTATCATGGTTACAAGCTTGGAGTCTCCGCCCGGGCAGGTTGTCACACAAGCCGACATTGTTTTATCAACATGGTTACACAAGCCCAACATTAACTCTCCTCCCACCCAGGTCAAAAACAGACAATTTAATTGCAGCTGGACCTTGCTTCAGGGTCTAAAAACGAGTGAGACCGGCCAGATCTAAGAGTCCGTTCTGTTGATAAGAACAGGTCCCATTGTTGGCAAAAAACCAGTCTTGCTGTGTGTAGTGCAATAAACCATGTTTGCAAGAGTCTGTTTGGTATTTGTAACCCGTTTGTGCAGGGATGAGAGGAAAGACGAGTTTGAGGCAGCAGGTAATGTTGATGTTTGTCGTGGAAATAGTTTATAGCCCCCAGCACACATATCAGGTTTGGTCAGAGAGTCAGAAGGCTGCTAGAGGACAGGGTGAAATGAAGGTGACCAACAGAGTACAAAATGGCTGTGGTAAATCAGAATGACTGTAGTTTATGTGCACGTAGGAACTTTCATCAGACAAGATGGCGCAGAATGTTCATGATTGTGTTTTGTTCTTAACACTCTTTCCTCCCTTGCAACCTTGGGGGCACCAGCACGGTGAGATAGAGGGTCACCAGTGCCAACACCAGACTGACTGACTAAGGCCCCCCTCAATTGACCTTCTCCTTTTGTGGTGCCCGGCAGGACGGGGGAAGTCACGTTTTGGGTCCAGCTTGTTCCTATCCTGCCACCTGCCGGAACGTTCTGATAAGGGAGGCTGGAGCTGTTACCCCTATTTATAAATTTCGAGCCACCACCCTCTTTGCCCATCATGTGTTGACCTGCCGAATCTGAATCCCCACCCTTGGGGGATCCCTCCATCAGTCAGTCTATATCCTCAAGGGGGCCATATCTATTGTTCACCAGGATGTTAAATTGGGGGAACCTGGTATGAGCATCCCTGCTTCTCTCTTGGAATACCCCTTGACCTTTTAGTGGGAGTAAAGATGGTACACGGCTTCTAAGATACGATTGAAGTTGTGGGTAAAAGAAATCCAGAGGACGGAGGCTCATGGCTGTTGGTGGATTGTAGGAGTTGGGGGAGGTTTTAAATAAATTGGTGGCAGTTTGAGGGTTGTTAAAATTAATGACTATACAGTCACCTGGCTCACTCTTTCTGCGGTTACCTACCCACCCAACCCTTCTAACCATTAACATCTCCCCTGCTCTGGCATAGTCAAAATACTTGTGACTGGCCAGCCAGAAGAGACATTTATTTCTCAGCTGGAATTGAGTTTCCATAGAGTCCAATTCAGTTGGCGGGACACCTGTCAGAACAGCTACATACGGGGAACAGGGAGGGGGAAGATTTATAGTGGGCAGGTCTACGCTTAAATGGGCCTGTCTCCCCTCAATGGGTTCTTGTACCTGCTGCCCTCTGACTTGTCTGTTCAAAACTTGTTCTAGGGTGCTGGATTTGTCAAGCTGCCTATGAAGAGATGGCCCATTTTTAGCCCTGAACTCATGGCTGGAACCCCTGTCTCTCTGGTGCGTATAGTCACTCTGCTCCCCCAACTCTTGTCTAATAAGTGGACCATCGTGGTCATTCAATTCCGCCCCGGGCCGGGATATTAGGCCCCCACCAACTACCTGGCCACCCATGTCAATCCCTCTCCCCACCCTCTTGGGTGAATGGTTGTCAGGGTCAGTTGATCTAGCTTCTCTTGTTGCCAGTGCTTTCTCCAAACTGTCTAAGCGCTTAATAAGGGGGGTCACTTCTTCTCTAATAATGGCCCTCAGATTATTTTGTAGATCTGCCATCAGATTCAAAGCCCAGGCCGGATAGGTTGGATCTAAGGGGTGTGCCGATGCTCTGCCTGGGGTCAATTCATGCTCTTCCCCCTCCAGATGGACTGAGTTGCCCTCACAGCATTTCTTTTTATTCTTTTTTGGACCGACCTCCAGTGGTGGCTTGCGCTTTCCTTTCTTGGGAATATTCATGATAGTTTTGCTCTTAGGCACTACTTTCTTGCAGAGGACAGGCAGTGGTGGAGATGACAGGGGTTGAACGTCTGACTGAGACTGGGAGATGTCTGGTGGCATAGACACATCAGGCGGTAGAATAAATAAGTCTGGTGTGAGTGAAAGCCGTCTTTCTGTAAGCTCAATTTCACTATCTACCACCCCTATTGCCCGCTGCAACATTTTGTCTTTAGCCGTCGGAGAAGGCGGCATCGGAGGTACACTGGTAGCTTTGGATTTAACTGGGCCTGCCTTCCTCCCCATTTTGTGACTTCCTACTGGTCCAATACCCCAAGGCTCTCCACCCTAGATCTAAGCAACAACTGACTATTGTGTAGAACCTATGTCTAACTTCACCACTTAGGGCCAAAAGCCAGCAGGGAGCCAAAGGCCAGTAACCAGATGAAACACAAAATGCAAACTACCCCAACAACATCCCCCCACTGTCCTGCCCAACCCGGTTGCTCAATAAATATGGCGTTAGTTCAGTCTGCTGGACCTTTAGGGCCCCCCAAAACACAGTTCGAGTCAATGGTGTAGATGATAAGTCCTTAAGAGAGGCTGCTAAATGCAGAGAGGCAGTAGAAGGCTTACCCGCTGGTACTGCTGTATCACGAGTCACCTTGGACAGCGGTCCTGGCCCTGCCCTGCCTCTTCCTGTCGATGACGGGCGCAGGACGGGCCCGCCCTTGGCCCGGGCTTCGCCCGGGCGCAGCCAGCGCGCGTCCCGCGCGTGGTGATGCTGCGCTTTGTAGCGCGCTGACACCGCCTCCCCCTCACCTGTGGCAGCGGTGGAAAGGGCGGGAGGACGTCGCTTTGCACCCTGGGACTAGAAGTCCCACCAGGGTTGGTGTCGGCGAGAGTTGGTGGCCTTGGTGGAGAAAATCAGCAGGACCAGCTGATGCAGGCGAAGAAGATTGCAGCGCCCTGGGCTTTAAGCTCCCGCCAGGGTGTTCAGGGCCGCAGTATTGGATAGATGTGCCCCGCTTACACTAACGCGTCCCGATATTTATTGGCTGATATATCTTATGATGCTATTTTTTATATCTTAGTATTTTATTTTTAGATCACTGTGTTGGTTTACCATAGGCTTTGGCGTTGCTGTAGGTTTATTCTTTTATCCTTGTATTGTTTTTGCCAATCAAAAGAACTTTGAACTTGAAGGAAACCGCTTCACCATTCAGGCCTTACAACCTAATGCTTTTACCACACATCCAGTACCACGCAGTGCCTTTACCACTCATTGCCTTTACCATGCATGTTTTTTCCATGGATATGCCTTTACCACACTCTTCATATTATTCTGAGCTATTTTGCACTTACTTTCATAGCTCTAATGCTATACCTGTTTATAGCAATGTGTGTAAACGAAGCGTGGATATTGTCATCAGTTATGTCATTTGCGATGTCATGAGTGATATTAATGATGTCACAGAACATGTCATGAGTGATGTAATATGAGCTCATAAGCAGTGCATGGCGGGGGTGCAAGTTATAGTTAGCTCTGTTAACTATAACTGGGGAATTTCTTTTTTTTTTGTTCAAAATGTTAATGTTTTCACTGATGTATTCATCTAACTATAACGTTACTTTAACCTTTGTTTTTTTACTGAATATACACGTGTGTGTGTGTGTGTGTATATATTTGTATGCAGATTTAGATATTAGGGTAAGGGTGTTTTTAGGGTTTAGGGGTGGATAAAATTATAGGGTGATTTTAGGGTTTGGGGTGAGTAAGGGTACAGGGTGGTTTTTAGGGTTTGGTTTCTCTTACCTTACATATGCTTACCTTGCATTGTAAAGGCTTGCGGGGTAAAGGTTTGTGTAGTAAAGACTTTGTGTTGTAATGGATGCGTGATAAAGGCATGCATTATAAACGCATGCGTGGTAATGTCATACAACCGACTTTGAGATCCATGGGCTTCTTGGGTGACAATCAGGCATTGCTAATGAACATGCCATTTGACGACACCCGTCTCTTTGGAGACGTGCCAGACTCGGGCCTGGTGCACTTAAATTTTTTTTTTTTTTTAAATAACACGCCCTCAGCGCTCTCCCTTAACACCAAAGTCCACCTCTGTAGCAACTGACCTGCTCCCACCACCCTCCCCCCCCCCCACCCCCCGGTCCTTTGGGGGTTCGGTATCCAGCTCACAAAGTCCAGGCCCTCAGTGCAGCCTCCCTCCAATCTACCACCTTTACACCACTGTAACTCACCCTTAGCAGCATATGCTCATCCCATTGGAGGCATTATAACGTATTACTTTCACGGGTGGCAGAGCATTGCATTCATGAAGTGGGTGCTTCATATAGTCCAACAAGGATATGTCCTACCATTCCTGATACATATTCCACCTGCAGCAGATCGGCTGTTGGAGGGCCATTTGTCATTTTTGCTGCAGGAGGTCCAGGCACTTTTGGAGGATCCTTAGAGAGGGTCCAGGCATCAGAAATAGGGGCTAAATATTACTCCTAATATTTTCAGGCCCTCGTTCTATTTTAGATCTTTGTCCTCTCAATTTCTTCCTGAGAAAAGTCAAGTTCAAGATGCTCACATTGGCCCAAATTCTATGTGCCCTGTATCTAGACGGTGGTAGTGCTGGACCTGCAGGACACTTATTCCCTTCCTGTAGTCCCACATACGTTGCCTAAAGTTCAAGGGAGTCAGGGGCGTTTTCAGTTCTCGTTAGGCCAGGAGAATTTTCAGTTAACATCTTTGGGGTTTTCTGTCAACTTGCTAAGTCACACCTCACTCCTTTGTAGAGGCTTCCGTTCATCAGAGCTGTTCTGGATACATGGCAAATTTCGAATCTTCCTTCCAGTTCAATGAGTCCAGAACATTAGAGCTATAGTTCCAATGTTTCAAATTAGGTCCTGGGTCTCCACGACAGTGGCTTTGAAACTTCTTGGCCTCCTGCATCCGGCTGGTGGACTACACCTGATGGCACATCAGGCTTTGCAGTGGGATCTGAAGTGTCAGTAGGCTCAACTCCTAGGGAACCTGTTTGAATCCATTCAAGTTTCGGAGGAGGCTGCAAAAGACCTTCAGTTGTGGCTTCTCGACTGCAATTGGACCGGCGGCGGACCCTTCTCCTTACCTCACTCCGAGCTGATGGTGGTGACAGATGCATCGTCGTTCAGTTGGAGAGGCAATTCTGGGAGAGGTGGAGCTCAGAGGACTCTGGTCTCCAGAGGAGATCTGTCTCCACATCAACCTCTTGGAGTTGCGGGCCATTTCTGTGGCATTGAAGGCTCTTGTACCGTCCATCAAAGAAGGGCTAATCCAGGTCCTAACAGATAACACCACCACCACCACATGGTACTTTAAAAAGCAGTGCGTACCGGGGTCATGGGTTCTGTACCAGGAGGCCTGTCGCCTCTGGAATTGGCTGATTCGGCAAGGCATCTCCCTGGTAGTGAATCAACTGGCAGGACCTTTTAATGCCAGGGTGGACACACTTGAATGGCAGCTACACCCAGAGGTGGCGCAGGGTATCTTCCAGCAATGGGGAGAGCCGCAGCTTGATCTATTCGTCACTGCCGAAAATGTGCAGTGTCAACACTTGCATCCTGGAGTTCCCAAAAAGCCTCTCTCTCGGAGGCACAATCTGCTTAGAGTGTAGCTCAGGACTCCTGTATGCCTTCCCGCTTTTACCTCTCCGGTCTAAAGTTCTGAAGAATATCAGGAACGACCGGGTCCAAGTCATCTTAGTGTCTCGGAATTGGATGAGGAGAGTGTGATACCTGGAACTTCTGGGCATGAACATCTGTCCTCTGATTAGGCTGCCGCTTCGGAAAGATCTCCCTTTGCTGCAGCAGGGCAGGGTCCTGCACCTGGGCTGCGTAGTCTACACCGCCATGCATGGACACTGAGCAGCCACAGTTCACTGCATTTGATCTTGCTCCCGAAGTAATGGATGTCTTTATAGCTGCCAGACTTCCATCTACAAAAACTGTTTGTAGTGGATGCTGGAATAGGTTTGTGCCCTGGTGTTTATCCCACCAAACATAACAATTGCAAGCAAAGTTATTGGATGTTTTGCTTTTTTGTGCTGTCTTTAGCACAGCAAGGGCTTTCCTTGGGCACTGTTGAAGGTTATTTATCAGCTTTTCTGTGTTTACGTGGCCAATTTTCCTTATTTAAATCACCTATTGTGATGCATTTCCTTAAAGGTCTGGTTCACATGTTTCTACCCAAGCCTTTTGTGATGCCACTGTGGAACCTTAATTTGGTTCTCACTTTCCTTATGTCCACCCCATTTGAACCAATGCACAGCTGTCCTTTGTGCCTACTGACTCTCAATATAGTCTTTCTCATAATGATAACTTCAGCTCGTTGCGTGAGTGACCTACAAGCAGTGTCCGTTCGTCCACTGTACACCACCTTTTTCACAGACTCACTGGTGTTGTGGACTAGAATTACATTCCTGCTGAATATTTTGATGCCTTTTCATGTCGGGCAATCCATCATCCTTCTGGTATTTTTTTGCTGCACCTCACCCCTCGAAAGAGGAGGAGAGGCTTCATTGCTTGGACCTCCAAAGAGTTTTGAGCTTTTACATTGATCATACCAAGGACCATTGAGTGTACGATCAGCTTTTTTCAGGGTTCGCTGGGGCAAAAACGGGTAAAGCAGTGCAGAAAAGTACCATATCAAGGTGGATACTTCTCTAAATTAAGATCTACTGTGCATTGGCCAAGATGCAGGCCCCGAAAAGCCTGAGGGCTCCTTCAACGAGAGCCAAGGTAGCCACCACTGTGTTGGCGTGTGGAGTGCCTGTTCTGGACATGTGTCAAGCCGCAAAATGGACGTCGGTCCACATGTTCATGAAGCACTACTCCATTGATAGCTAGGTCCGGCGGAAACAGCACTTGGCCCGTCCGGTCTAGTAGGACTTTTACGTTTGAGCCATTCTACAGACCCACTACCACATAAGGTTCTACTTTGGTATTCATTCACAAGGTGAGGAATCTGCGGTTAGAAGTATCCATCAGAAGAACAAGAATACTTACCTTCAGTAAAGCTCTTTCTGTTGGATAGTCTCATCTAACTTCAGGTTACTCACATCCTTGTTCTGTGGAATGGACTCCTGCTCACTATCGCATCTGATCATTTATTAAGCTCCACAACCAACGGCACTGAGGGAGTCAAATAAGAATCTGATGTCAGCTCGGAGGGTTAGCACTTATATGTGTCTCCAGCGTTGCTTCAAGGGCTGGGCAGGGTTGATGCGGATCCTCACGACACCACCCACTGAGAAAAAATCTCCAGATCCAGTATGGTGCCTGGAGGTATTCACATGGTAAGAAATCTGCAGAGTGTCCTGCAGAAATCGTTACCGAAGGCAAATAACTTGTTCTTTAATGCGGTGATGCGAACATCAGCACTAAGATGCGTTAGTTTAATCCCTGATGCGTGGTACTTGGCAGGGCTGTGTACTGCGGCAGACATTTAATTTTGGGACAAAGTATTCTGCCACCCCAAACCTGATCTCTTCTCAAGGAAGACCCTGAACTTACTAGTCGGCCTTTCAGCAGGGTGCCCTAAATGTACAGAATATACCCTCTGCGATAACCTTTGTGGATTAGGTGTGGTTCCAACAATATGAAGCTGATCCTGGAACGTGTGGGTGTTCCTTTCTTCCACTAAGGGGCAGCAGTCAGTTCTCATTCTTTCGAGGCTTGTGGATCTTGTTGTGAAAATTCAGATGTTAGTCCTCCGTATGTCTAGAAACTCCTCTATACCTACAGGGAGTGTTTACATTACTTCCATGGGAGCGAGGAGGGGGAATTTAACTTGGGTGATACTTTTGTAACATCTATCATATCCTCCACATAGGTTTTATTGCCCAACCAGAGTCGTTCCTTTAATGGACCAGCTCTTGCAGATGCATCCAGTTTCACTTCCGGTACATTTAGGAGGTTTGCAATTTTGATGGCAGTTTTTTGGTTGATGAGGGCTTGTACTTTGCTGTCACTTGGCGGAGGCCGGGGCTGGGGGTGAGAGAGAAAGATTGTTCAAGCTGAGGTCTTAGAATGAATTCCATGAAGTACAATGATAGGTGGCTGCAAAGCAGTAGTAGTGCTTTGTCTCTAAGCAATGCAACCTCAGGCACTTGAAAAATTAATAAAAACCGGTTTCCATTGAATAGGTTTCCATTTAATTTTCCATATCTTTTAATGGTAATTTGCTTTTGGTTATTTCCAGTTGAAATCGGAAACCTTAATTATACTTTAATTTACCCGCTGAGAGAAAAACAGTCTAAGGTGGAGCCTATATCCTTGTGCATTGTGGGTCTCTAGGACGGATCATGAGTTATTGTGAACCTGAAACTTCAACTTACGAAAGCCCGTGCCCAATGCTAGATGGTAGGAGCTTGTGAATCTACAGCACTACAAGCTTCAAAGCGATAATTCTGGTGTAAGTAACGTTTTCATTGTCAAATGTAGTATAATTTGCATATCGGAGGGCAGTCTGTACAATATTCTTCACACCATGAGATGTTCTTTGTGCTGGAGAGTCAGTTTCTCCTGCCAGCCAACACAAGACCTATTGTGGGCTTACCAAAAACTCATAGTAGGCTTGGATCTCTCCTATTGCTTACTAGTGTATTGCTTTGTCACTCTCATTCGCTTACACTGCTTATCGGTTGGTTTCCCTTCCCTTGTTACCCTCCCATAGAGCATAGCTTTTTTTACCATCCTTTTGAATGAATGGCGTATATCCTTCCACTGCTCACATTTAAGAAACTCATTTTTTTCTTTTTCTTTCAGCAGTCCATCAGAATGCATGTTTTCTCCCAAAAAGCTGCTTTTCTCCCCCAAACATCCACTGCCTCCACGTCTCACAGTCCGCGTTGCTCTCTCTCTTATGTGCTGCTCTTTTACTCATCTGCTTGTCCCCCACAACCTGTGTTGCTTTCTCCTCATGTGTTGATTTGCCCGTCCTCCCCAACCCGATTTTATTGTTATTTTATTTCATTCTCCCCCATTGCTCCTCCCCCACGTGCTCCCTCCCCCTTGCTTCTCTTTTGCTCTCCCACCTTTCGTAGGCATTTCAATATTTTTTTCTTTTCAGCTGACTTTTTTTGTGTTGGGCTTGGCAGCTACCATTTGCAGCTGGGTGCTCTGCTACATCAAAAGCGCTTTTGTGCACTTAACATTTTTTTGTGTTTTTTTATTAATGACTGATCTAAGCGGCACCCACCATCTTAGAATGATTTAAGTCATGCAATTACACAGGCATTCTAACAATAATCATTGTGCTTCTGAATTATATGATACAGCATACATGCCAACAGACCCGATTCAGCTGGAGCCTCCCACTGAAATTGCTTCTGCTTCAATGAAAGTCTGTGAGGAACATATATTCCCCCGCCCCATCCCTCTTTCTTACTTCAAAATGTTGGCATGTATGTATAATATGCAAATTGTGTAAATCTGTGACCCACACTCAAATTCTCATGTTCTCCTCCAATGGAATGAATGCTCCAATGGACAGAATGCTGATCCATGTCAAACATTCATCCCAGTACAGAGATCTGGGCCTAAATCCATAGTTTTTTTGCTCTCCGTTGCTCCATCCCAGTTCAGGCAGTTCGGGCTGGACTGTTCCCAGTGGGAGCAGGGTCAAGATTTTCATATGACTAGATCGAAACTGGGGTGACGTGGCAAACAAAATAATGATGGATTAAACCCAGATCTGTGACTGTGGCGGTAAGTGTTTGAAAAGTTTTAAAACTCTGTCCATCATTTTATTTTAATTTTAAAAAATTTGTGGTGTTGCTATGTGCGCCCTAAGTGGCTAAGAGTATGTCCAGACGTGGGCCCCTTGCTTGCTGCGCCACCGGATTCAAGCTAACCTGGCTGATGAGGGGTGATACCCCGAAACCGGTCCCAGGATGCTTGTTTCCGGTCCAGGGAGGACCTGGCTTGGCAGTTTGGGCTGGAATATTCCCAGTGGGAGCGGGGTCAAGACTGATTTGCATATGGCTGGGTCCAAACTGGGCTGACGTTGCAAGCAAGATAACAATGGATTAAACCCAGACCTGTGACTGGGGGTGAGTGTTTGAAAAGCTTCAACACTCTGACTATCATTTTATTAATTATTTTATTTTGTGATGTTGCTCTTTGGAACCTCTGCAGGAGAGGCCAGTTTGCAGTAACACAATTCTTGGAAACAGACGCACTACGCAACTCTGAGGTCGTCTTGTATGGAGTGGTGTGGGCGGGTCCTCAATACCGTAGCCACATCCCTGTGCGAATGGCCCCCCCCCCCTTCGAGATCCCACCGCAGAGGCTGGGTAGGCTGCAACTTTCCTGACCTGGGGATCGAGAGTGACCCATTTTGTGAAACCACCTGCTTAGCTGTAGTGGGAGCTGAGAGACAGCGGATTGAAGTTCTGACGCCTGAAGGCAGGTCTCTGCTGGTAATTTACCAGATTACCTGAGAGGCACATCTGGATGCCAGCGTCCCAGGCGAGATGGCTACAGCACAGGATTGGTAAAACTCGCTGTTTGGGAAGACACAGTAACTTAAAGAACCCCACCCCCTTGGGGGCATACTGATATGCAATGAGTTATTGCTCAAGTGCGCTGGGTAGAGCCAGTTAGTGACTTTTATTTGCATTCTCTGAAGGTGATTGGGTGAGTGGGGACCCTACCTGGCTCGCTGAAGTCTACAAATACATCTGGATTGTCTGAGATCACACAAACGTGGGAGCCTGTGTGTCTGTGTCCTACCCTTGCATATGCATAGTAATGCATGTGTCCTGCTTTCTGTGCAGTATCGTCTCTCTGCCCTCATCAGCATGGTTATATGTGCAGCTGCCTCATCAGAACTGTTCGAGACAGCTGCTCTTCACGGACACCCTTACTGGCAAGCTGTAAAGAGACTGCTCCCAGAAAGATGGAAACTGCATAGCTGAGAACTCTTGAAATACGTACGGGCGACCCATACACAGAAATCTGGTCATTCCCCATGAATACGGCTGCTTTTCAGTTCTGGTCGGACTCTTCAGAAAGGCACATCCTTTCTCTGGAGGCATAATTTGATCACGTGGCTTAGACCCCTGACTTGGGACAAGAGATCTGGAGTTTGCCCTGAAAGGAGGTGGATGTGGAGGACAGGAACAGAAAGGGGAATATTTGGAATATGGCACTACCTAGACTTTGTTGGACTAGGCCTTCTCACCACCACTTGAATTCCAAAGGGCTCACCGTGCTCACCAAAAGCGGAGCACTAGGAGTTACTTTCTGAGGCCTATTATTGCTTGCTTGCTGTGGCACCAGATTGGTAGGCAAAACATGGTAATGGTCAAAAAGCATATTGGTCCGTTCTGCTACAAGGAGAACAAGGTGTTTATCTCTACTCATTTCTCTCAAGAAACTACATTTCTCAGAAAGACATTTCTTGTACTTTGTCCCTTGCCCAGTAAAGCAGAACATTCATTATGGCCTCACCACAATGCTGATTACAGCGTACATAAGCATACAGAATTTTGTCACCCGGAAGAGCTAGAGTTAGTTGTTCTTGGAACCATTAGGCACTGCTGTGCAGGACATTTCCCAGCCAGCGAAATGCCCAGATTGAGGCTCTCCCTTGCCACCAGTAGTTGTCCAGGAATTGGATGACAAAGAGGATGACTCATTGCGAGAGCAATAATGTTGGACTTTGTCACGAGACACTGGGCTGGGAACAGGCCACACACTGGAACTGTGAACAGACACAGGGATAAATTGAGACCCCCCCTCCCCTCTTTAGTGTTGATGCAAGCTTCACAGAGTCTCCCTTGACAGCTGCACGTTGACAAATCTGCGTATGTTGTGATCATTTGTTTTCTGTTGCCACTTGGGGTTATCTGTCAGGATGTGCATGAATGGGGATTGAGCAGTAATTGCTTCTCTCAATTGATTCTCTCAATGCAAGCCTTGTCCATGATCAGGGCATACTATCCTATGTGCCTGCTATGTTTCCTAATTTTAAAGAGTGTGATTGTTCTTTGTCCTTGGCAGGACATTTATTTTGATATGGCCTTCTTGGGGGAAGGGAAATTAGGTTATCGTAGGGAGATTTTCTCGATCTGTGCCATGCGTCATTCCCCACAGTAGGCTGTTCATTCAAAATCATAATTTGGATGAGCAGGATGATGAGACTTAAGTGCTTAGCTTGCCTGTTTTAAAGTTATTTGACTCGTAATCCAGACTTGTGGGATCCCTAGTCTATATCTTGTTTTCCAGAGACAGCTCTGCTGCTGGTGCTTGAGGTGTTTCTGTAACTATATTCTTCTCTTGACTATCTAATCTATACCCTCCCCTTTTATACATATCTTGTCCTGGATATTTCCCCATTGTGGAGCATAATATGCACATCTTACTGTGCTGTGGGGCCTGGCGACCTAGTGCTGGGTATGTGGCTCCTGTGTGACCAATCTGTGGACTTTGAGCCCCTGGTGCAATTGAAATTTCGTGTTATGAGATTCCTCATTGGTTTAGCCATGCCCCAAACCCCACAACCGACCGCCCAATGTAAACTATCTCACATACAACATTAAGTTGGAAGATGGTCCTGACCTACCTAGCCTCTAAATCGCCTAATATAACCCTGGTTCGGAAGATCCATCTTTCTCCTTCTGAATTCATGAAACTCAAGCGGAACTGGGTAGGTAGTATAATTGTCGCGTATTCCTCATCAGACATGACATAGTAAAAGAAGGCTAGGGTGGCAATCCAAGTAAAAAAAAGACTACAAGTCTGTTTGGAAAGTCTGGTGTGACCCGGGTGGGAGGAATGGACTTGCGAAAATATCCCTGCAGTTCAAGGTGCTAGTAGCGGTATCCATATGTACTTTTCTTAACTGCCTTCTAATTCGGTGGTGCGTCCCAGGCGTCAGTTTCTGCGTTACTTCTGTTTTTTATGTGGTACGTGGACGAAGTACAAATTGATTTCTCTTAATTAGTGTCTGTTCACTGCTCGTGCTATGATTGAGAACTATTGCTTCTTTTTACAATTTTTTTATAGCTTGAACTTCACTTGACCCGACCCAAAGGTATTTGAGCGCTTTACATGAGCACAAGTTACATTGCACAAGGTCACATACGTTTTTTTTTTAGCATGTGCATATGGGGGCAGAGTTCCGGGAGCTTTGTACTTGACAGCAATTGTGCAAGGACGACTCCTCGTGTGTGTATCTGTTTTGTCCTTCTCTCCAGGCCACTCTACTCCGATCTAATCCACTCCTCTCCAATGTACTCCACTCTAACTCACTCTAACCCACTCCAGCCCACTCTAATCAATCCACCCACTCCACTCTGATCCACTCCACCCCGCCCCACTCCACTCTAATCCCCTTCACTAATCCACTCCACTATAATCCAATCCACTCAATTCCACTCTGCACCAGTCTACTCTGCCCATGTCAATTCTCTGTAATCCACTCCACTCGAGTCACCTCCACTCCACTTCAATCCACTCCATTCCACTGTAATCCACTCCACTCTAATCTACTCCACTTTAATCCACTCAATAAATTCTACTCCATTCCAGTCAATTCTACTCCATTCGTCTCTAATCCACTCCAGTCCACTCTACTCCAATCCACTCCAATCCACTCCAATCCACTCCAATCCACTCCAATCCACTCCAATCCACTCCAATCCACTCCAATCCACTCCAACCCACTCTAATCCACTCCAACCCACTCCAACCCACTCTAATCCACTCCAACCCACTCCACTCTCACCCACTCAACTCTCATCCACTCCTATTCACCCCACTTAAATTTACTCTAACCCACTGTAATCTTCTCCAACCCTCTCAACCCTAATCCTCTCCATCCCACTCACTGCACTCTAATCCAATCCACTCTACTCCACTCCAATGCACTCTAATCCAATCCACTCTAATTTACACCAGTTCACTCCATTCTAATGCACTCCATTCTAATGCACTACACTCTACGCCACTCCACTCTGCACTACTAGCTTTTAGACATGCTGAAAACAGCAGCCCCACTGGTGTACAACATCGCTGAAACACATTGCCAAAGGTAGTAGCTCTTGCACAGGCACGACCTATTGCCTTTGCTAGTACTTGTTCTTGAACCAGCTCTCTGGGTCTTCAAGTGTAACTATGTTAATCTGAGATTCCTTTTTGTCCTTGCCAGGCAAGAAGTTCATGCATCTTTTCCTATACATTTTGAAATTAGTTCTCAGAGCATACTTTATCCATTTTAATGTGTATGCTGTGCACTATTTGTTCATGTGCTTCATAACCCTTTAAATCAATCAGTGGTGTAGCTTTTCTTTCTTCTGTACTCCGTTTTATTTCCTTTGAACATTTCATGCAATTGTTTGATACAGAAATGAGGCTTTGAAATCGTTCCATACAATCTTTTTGCTGCACTACTGATGATATAATATTCAGCCACCAGGGTCCTAATTATTTCACTAAACCCATTGGCAGAGTACATAGAATTATCAAACGTCCACCCAAAGATCATTGCTACATTAAAGGTTCTTCCATGACGCAATGGCATGGTAATAGGAGCGTGATCCAAGACCACTCCTGGCATAACTAAACTGTAGATTTCCTCAGATACTAACAGTAAGTTGATCTGCACTTAGCTCTGAAGCTGTTTGCAGTAGAAGGTATAATGAAGTTCAGTAAGGTGAAGCTCCAACTTCACAATGCATAGGTGGTGATTAGCTGCTCTATTGCCACCAATTAAGGATTACTGCATGTTACCATTTTGGCTATTCTGCAATTTTAGTGTGTCCTTGCACTTAATAAAGTGTTCAAAAATACACCAGCTATATGTGATGTACTAAAATCATATTAGTAAGAGGTTTGGCATTGTCTACAATAAGGTTTGAGCCCAACCCTTGCAGCTGCAATTCCCAGTTTGCCGAACTCCCATCTTTTAATATTGATTTCCTAGATAGCCATTCCCAGAATAACACCATGGCTCCCAGTTGATGCCTGAGATTGTACTGGCAGCTTCACCCAATAGTGGTTCTCAAAGTTACTTGTGATATGGTTCACTAGTTTGGTTTCTTACAGCATACAATTGCTCACTCTGTTTCTCCATCCCAATGACTGTACCAGATCACACCTGTTTGTTCAGTCTATTGATATTCAGTGGCATAATTTTAAACTTAGCCATTATGTCTTGCTTCTCTAGCTGTAAATACTTGCTTTAATTTTCACTTGCCTTGGTGACCTTTTTTACCTTTTCTTCCTTTCCACTATCCTTACAGTCATCCTCCCATATTTTACAAACTTTGCTTCAGCAGGCCACCTTGCTCTTTATTCCCAGCTCCCACACCTACTTAGACGAGGGTCTTCACTCCTAAACAACAAGAGACTCTCCAGTTCCTTTCCTTGCGAAGGAACGCGTACCTATGCATTCATGAAAGACCCAACAAGCTATAAGCTGGGGTTTCAGCATAATTAAGATTCTGTTACAAAAGAAGTATGGAGAAGGATGAAAAAATACTTTGGAAGCCAAATGCAGTCCATTTCAAAAAGTGCACAGCTTGGCTAATGCTATTTTTTCTAGGCTTTTTTTCACTTGTGCATTAGCTTCTGGTCCTAGGATCATTTTCCTCATCGCTTGTGACATTTCAGTTGTATGATAGCAAAGGTCAGAGAATATTCTATAGTTGTAGTGCTTGGCAGAGCTCACTACCAGGGCACCTCTGTTTTCTTTAGCGCTGACTCCTTCAAAGTATTGAATAAAACATGATTGTTCATGGTTTCAATCCCTCTTTAGGTTTTTTGAACAGTACTTTATGGTCATACGTTATGTTTAGAACCCAATACAACTCTGGAGGTAAAGTAGAATAGTGTAGCTCGTTGACGACTTCATCCAGGGGACGTTTCCTTCAGACCCCTCAGAGATACCAACAAATCCTAAATTAGATTTCTTAGATCAATTCTCCAAATCTTCAGAGTTTACTCAACTTGCTCCAAATAGCCTTGTTAATTTTGTTACCATGTCTAGCCAAATTTGTTTCCAGGGAATCAATCTGTTCTTCAACCTCCTGGTCTCCGTGTTCGGATCACAAATCCTTCATCTTATGAATTCACTGTTCAATCAATCAATCAAAGATTTATAAAGCGCTGCAATCACCCGTGAGGGTCTCAAGGCGCTAGAGTTGCTAGCTGCTTTTAGGTGTTGTGGTCAGTCGAACAGCCAGGTCTTGAGTCCTTCCCTGAATTTCCGGCGCGATGAGGTGGTCCTGAGGTGCAGGGGAAGGCTGTTCCAAGCTTTGGCCGCCAGGTGTGAGAAGGAGCATTCTCCACTGTTGCTTCGGCGGGTGTTTGCGAGGAAGAGGGGAGGCGAATCGTAGGCGTCTGGTGTTTAATTTTGCAGCTCTATTAAGGCTGATGTCTTGGTCTAAACATCTTGATGTAAGCCAGTGTTATTCTGAACATTTTTTTTATTCAGAGCACTTAGAATTTGGTTCAGCCACAGCCCTGTCTTCCTCCTCAAATTTCATTGGTGCTGATAGGCAAAGTCTATCCCATTTTCTCCTCTATCACTCCTGCTATGATGTGTGCTTCCATCCTCCTGTCACCTCTGCAGGATGCTTGTTTCCGGTCCAGGGAAGACATGGCTTGGCAGTTCGGGCTGGACTGTTCCCATGAGGCACAGGGTCAGACTGATTTGCATATGGCCATGTCTGAACTGGGGTGGCGGAGTGAGCTAAAGAATGATGATGGATTAAACCCAGATCAGTTGACTGGGGGTGAGTGCTTGCAATGTTCAACACTCCGTCCATCATCCTCTGTGGTTTTGCTATGTTCGCCCTAAGTTGGCAGGGTATGCCCAGACGTGGGTCCCTTGCTCACTTTGCCACTGGATTCAAGATAGCCTGGCTGATGACGGCTGTAAGCCAGAAACCGGTCCCAGGATGCTTGTTTCCGGTCCAGGGAAGACATGGCTTGGCAGTTCGGGCTGGACTGTTCCCATGAGGCACAGGGTCAGACTGATTTGCATATGGCCATGTCTGAACTGGGGTGGCGGAGTGAGCTAAAGAATGATGATGGATTAAACCCAGATCAGTTGACTGGGGGTGAGTGCTTGCAATGTTCAACACTCCGTCCATCATCCTCTTTGGTTTTGCTAACCTCTGCTAAATTGCCACTCTTTCTTGCATCCTCCCACACACTTCCAGGTCTCACAGTCCCTTTGTAGCCATGCCTCTTGCCATTGTCTTTTCTCTGCTACGGTGAAGGATGCTGGCTTTTTGTTATAAATATTCCAGCATTGTTGGAAGTTCTACAGGGGCTTGTGTTTTTAAAGAGCAGGCCCCTGCAATGCAAGCTTTCTACCTGGTTCCAGAACTGGAGGGAAGTGCCCCTCAAGGTGGTGTCATTACCAGCCTTTTCTTAGGTTGTACCTTTTAAATCATCCTTTCGGCTTTTTCTGAGCTTCAGCTGGAGGGGCTATCGCCACATCACTGGTTGTGTCCTGATAATTCCATTAAGTGCACCCTTTTGACCTTGCTCATTTGAAATAAACATTGTCTGGGTCTGAATGAATCGGATCACTGAGAGACTCTTCAATGGTCACCTTGTTCCATGGGGTCTCCTGTAACAAGCTAGGGGGTGAGGTGAGGGGTTGTGCTGTGTGAAGGTTGGTATGGACAGGGAGAATGTGAATGTGAGACTGTTGTACTGCTCCCTAATTTCACCAGCTTTACCCCCCTGTCCTGCTCTGCCTCCTCATACCCGTGCTCGGCTAGTGCCTCAAAGATGCTGCTGCCTCCTGAAAGGCCCCGCACCTTCACCAGGTGCTTCCCGCTGAATCCTCTCAGGCGACACCCATTCTTCTTGCCTGCTGTCGCGAATCCTTTCCTTCTTCCCTGTACAACTGAACACACCGGGCCAGTGTTGCTACATCCTTAGGATTCCCGGATCCTTGACCTGTTGTGTGCAACAAAGTGTTGGCTGCCAGAGATACAAGAATAAAAAGATAAAGGATAAACTATTCTACCTGGTGCAGTCCACACAGGGACCTCTACGGATGACCAGTGCGCTAGGAGACGCTGCATCAGATCTCCATGCATTAGTCCTTACAGTAGTTTGAGTTGTAGAAGTTCACCACACAAGGGCACTAATCGCTCATCTCTTCTAGAGGGACCCCAGGAGATGACGGCAGTGCACTCCCAGGACCCCATGGATGGAACACTGACAACTGAGAGATTGGTTTTCATGATAGGATGGAGCCTGACACAGGGAAACACTAGACCTTTACTGAACCAACAAGCCTGGTAGGGTAAACCAAGCCCCAGCACAAGATTCGATCCCAGGTCCCAGGGACTGCTGGAAACTTCTTCCAGAGAGTTGTGAAACAAGTATTGGAAGAGAAGTCACCCATTATAATTCGATGGAGTCGGGAGTACCCCAGCTTCCAGGGAGTGGGCGCCCCTCAGAAGCAGCACACTGCTACCCGGGCCCATCTCGTCTTGTTTACTGATGTGGGCTGGGAAAAATAGGATTACCTGAAAGTGCTTTTAACAACGGATGGTCTGCGGCTGTCCACATTACACACAGGGGGACAGCAACTTGGCGTTGTTCCCCTGTACCTCGAGGAAGTGGGCCTCTTCACTAGAGAGACCTGGTAGGGTTTGCCCTTCACTGGATGTCATCACTGCAGGGATGAGAGCATGGGATATTTAAAGGGGCTTGACGCTCGACCTCCTTTGTAGTCTGCGTTTGTATATTTGCCCTAGTGTGGATCCCAGACCTCAACGAAACAGGTGCATTTATTTTAAAATGACTTACACGGACGCAGACGTTGTAGGGTGACCATATTTTGAAATCCAAAAACCGGGACATTTCGCTAAAATAGAAGGATTACCATTTTATATCAACCGAGCGTCACATAATAACAGCGTTCATCTACACAGAAAAAGCATAAATAAAATAAACAAAATTACATTTTTGAACTCCGTATTATATCTGTTAATTAAATTGCATTCTTGTAACAGCTGCTATGAAGCCCACCTAAAACATAAAAACGCACCTCCCACTGTTGTCAGTCAACCCTCTCTAAAAAACTGGGACATGAGCCAAATTTGACAGGACAACTGGTAAACCCCGGGACTGTCCCGTTAAATCCGGGACGCCTGGTCCCCTTAAGACAATAGCAAATTAACCAAAATGCATTTTCAAATAGTATGCAACATTAAACATCTCCGCTGGAAAAAAACAAAGCTCGTTCTCCTTTAAAAACGGCACTAATGTACGATACAATGAAAAACTTCCTAGTAAGCATGATGGAAAGTTTCAATTCTATTAAGGACACTTGAGGCGAGGATTATGCTGTAACTTTCTTTATTCCTCCTTCCAGCAGTCTTTAACTTTTAACTTTTTTTATAACAAAAACTAGCACTCCCATGGTGCTTCAGTGAGGTCATGCACAGTCCACCAATAGGCCGTCTCCACTATCCCCAAGGGCGTGTGTTTCCTGTGTCAACTCCTCTTTCTTGACTGCGAACACTGAATCCTCGCATCTCGTCAGTCATTCTTGGAACTGTCCGGACCTGGAATAGATCAACAACGAACCATGACTCTGATCTCAGTACTCTCAAAAGCAATCTCAACTTTACTCTTTAACCTGAAGTGAGTACCCCTCAACATGAACAATACAAGACTCTGTCTTCCTTAACGACATGGCAAAGCAATTTGTAAAGCATATACTTATACCATACGGCAGGCCTTCACCCTGACGGGTACACTCTTTTAATAATACTGGGTGGGAAAAGGAAACCTTCAGAGCCCTGGGCGGGAATAATCCTCGCCTCAGTGTCCTTAATAGAATTGAAACTTTCCGTCATGCTTACTAGGAAATTTTTCATTCTATGTCAGGACCGGAGGCGAGGATTATGCTCGTTCAAAGCTTATCCACCACCAGCGACGCCATGTCCACACTGGTTTAAAATAGAATCTCTTGAACATCGAGTCTGAAGACCAGTCTGCAGCGTTCAAAATATCTTCCAACCTGGCCCCCAGGGAGAAAGCTTTTGAAGCCATGGCTCCACGAACCGAATGGGCACCGAACTGCAAGATGTTTATGCCTGCTTCCTGCATCACCCATCGGATCCAACGGGCTATAGTTGGTGGCGTAACCGCTTTGAAGGGCTTTCTTAAGGAAATCAACAACTGGTGCTCCCCAGGAAGGCAGGTCTCCTCTGTCATACTCGCATACTCCTTGAGGCATCAGACAACACACAGCTTGGGGGAACTATCAAAAGCCGGGTAAGATATCACTCTGGAGTCTGACTTAGTCCTGCGGACAATATGGAATGTAACTCCCTGCGGAGTGAAAACTCGTCCTGAAATGACCAGTGCTCTAACGTCCGATACTCTTCGGCAAGAAACCAGGCACAAAAGCATCGCTAACTTCGCTGATAGCTCTTTACGAGACAGGTACTTATTGGGTTGCCAAGATTGGAATAGATGCAACACCTTATTAACGTCCCAAAGCGACGAGTATCTGGGTTCTGGAGGGAGCGTGAGACGTATACCCCTCATCAACTTGCAGACCAATGGATGTTCCCCAACCGACTGGCCCTGAACCGGTGTATGGCCAGCCGAAATCGCCGTAGGAATTAACCGTGCGGTATGCTAATCTCTGAGCCGCCAGGGACGCCAAGAAGTTCATAACTGCTACCACTTCGCACCCTATGGGATCTTGATCATGCCGAACGCACCAACTGACCCATCTTGACCAAGCTGATCTGTATCTTTTATTCGTGCTGTCCGCCCACGCTGCTCCCAGCAGCTTTTGAGCCTCATTCGAAAGGCCAGAGACTCTCCAGCGATGCCTGAAATCCGCCAGGCCACTAGTGGCATTCTCCCTTGCTGGACTAGCGGGTGGGGATTGCCCTGGGGATCCCTCCGAAGGAGAGGATCGTGGGGTACAAGGATTGGAGAATCCCAGGAAAGTTCCAGTAGAACTGGAAACCACACTTGAGACCTCCAATAAGGTGTGATCAACACTACCTTCGCCTGTTGTCGGCGGATATGAGTCGTGAGTCTCGTTATCATCGCAAATGGTGGAAAGGCATACCCCGCTTCCGCGGACCAATTCCGGAGAAAAGCGTCCGTCGCGGCCACGAGAGGATCCGGCTTCCAGCTGAAGAATTTTGGAAGTTGGTGATCCAACCGGGACGCAAAGAGATCTACGGAAAACGGGCCCCACACGTCGTGAAGTCTCCGAAAAATCCGTGGGTGCAGCTGCCACAAACTCATGTCCGACCAACTCCTGGAGCACCAATCTGCCACCACGTTGGAAGCTCCCGGAAGGTACTCCGCCTTTACCGAGATGTTGTGGTAAAGGCAAAACATCCAAAGTTCCTTGGCCAAATCTGCCAACGCCTTGGACTTTGTACCCCCTAGGTGGTTGATGTAAAGCACTGCCGAGATGTTGTCCATCTTCAACAGCACGCTGCAGGACACTTTGTCCTTCGTCCAGCACTGGATCGCGAAGGAGCCCGCCATCAATTCTAGGCAATTGATGTGGAGCTGGCCTTCGTCGGCAGACCACTTTCCTCCTGTAAAGGAGTCCCCGCAACGGGCTCCCCAGCCCGACTTGCTGGCGTCCGACTCTATTACCAAGTCTGGATCGCAACCCAAGATGGCTCTGCCGTTCCAGGCTTCCTTATGGTCTAACCACCACTTTATCTCCATGCGGACCTCCTCTGTAATGGGAACTTGGTCCGAATATTGAAGGCCCTTGCGGAGGTGAGAAGCCTTCAGACGTTGCAATGCCCTGTAATGGAGCGGTCCGGGGAAGATTGCTTGAATCGAAGAGGCGAGAAGACCCACCAATCTGGCTATCTGCCTCAGCGAAGTGGAAGAGTGAGCTAACATCCTCCTGAGTTCCCTGCAGATCTTGGTCATCTTCTTCTCTGGAAGACTCAGAGTGCGGGCCACCGAATCTATGGTAAACCCCAAGAATGTCACCTGCCTGGATGGGGTCATTAGAGACTTTTTTGTCGTTTATCACAAACCCCAGATTCTGGAGGAGATCCACTGTTTCCCGCAAACGGCTCGAGAGACGCAAAGGACATTGCTCTAAGAGCAAGATATCGTCCAAGTAGATGAGCCGCGCGCCCCTGACCCGTAGTGTCTCCACCACCGGTTTGAGAACCTTCGTGAAACACCACTGGGCCGACGAGAGACCGAAGGGAAGAGTTGCGAATTCGTAAACCTGCTTCCTCCATTGAAACTGCAGGAAACGCCTGTGCGGGGAAAAGATGGGTACCGCTAAGTACGCGTCCTTCAGATCCAGACGGACCATCCAATCGTTGGGTTGCAGGAGGTCCCGCAAAAGATGGATTCCTTCCATCTTGAAGTGGCAGTATACTAGCCACTAATTGAATTCTTTCAGGTTTATTACTGGTCGCTGTCCTCCGTCTGTCTTGTCGACGAGAAAAATGTTGCTGAGAAAACCTCTGGGGTGCAAAAGGGAAGGCACGATCGCTCCTTTTCGCAACAGGTCCGCCACCTCCTTGTCTATTAGCGAGACTTGGTCCTGTGCGAAAACCAGCGGTCTGGGCCGGGTGGCCTGAACAGGAGTGCTGTAAAACTCTATTTGGAAACCTTTGACGGTTTCAATTACCCAGACGTCTGAGGCAATGGCTCTCCAATTTTTTTCGAAAAACGCCAACCTGCCCCCCACCCTGAGATGGTGACAAGTCGAAAGGCTCACCTGCTGTGGCCAAGGGCTGACCTCTGGCTGTTCCTCTGCCTCCACTGCCTCTGAAACCTCGTCTGGACTGGAAGAATTCCTGCTTGACTGAGTCTGTGGCTTTTTTGCCGCCCCTTTGAGGGCCTTGTGTGTAAAAACGGCCGGTCGAGCGCCCTCTGCCACGACCGGCCCCGACAAAAACTCTAGGGTGGAAAACCTTTTTAACCGATGACTGCGCCTTATCTAAGGACGTAAACGTTGAGACGAATTTCGTCAACTCTTTGATGAATGGGTCTCCAAAGAGTCCACCCTGCGCTACTGTGCCCGCCTCCGAAGAGGCCAGGTCCCCAAGCTTGGGATCCACTTTGAGGAAGGAGCATCTCCTCTCCGTAGAGAGGGCGCAGTTAGCGTTCCCCAAAAAAACTATTGCACGTTGTGCCCAATTGGAAATTCTCTCCGGGGACAAAGGGGTACCTGCCAGTTTGGCCTCCTCCGCCAACTCGTAAGATCTTTGTAACTGGGCCAGTTATGTCCAGGAGTTTATCCTGGCAGGATTTCCAGGATCTATCTATCCCCTTCTTTGGGTCTCTCACATACTTCTGTAAAAAGGTGGCCATCTTTGGGTCTACCTCTGGCGTGGTTGCTACTTTGCCTGGAAGGGCAGGGCGAGGGCACTCTGCTCGGAGGCAAGCACGTACCTCCTTTTCAAGAGGTTTCCGCAGCCTTCCTGCAACGAACACCGAGACCTTTGGGGAGGGTGTCCATTCCGAGGATCGTGGGTGTATCAAATCCTCCGGAACTAACATGTCAGAGAGTTCCTCCGATTCCTTGGGTGTGCCTGACGGGGACACTTTGGGGCGCCAGGATTTCGAGGGGCCTGCCTCATCAGCTGAGTCCCCCAAGGACTCCTCTTCCTCATCCTGCGTGATCTCTGGGGTCTCCGGGATGACTGGGGTGGTATCCTGTCCCCCTACCACTGGCCTCGCTAAAAAGGCCCTCTTCAACCTCTCAAATGCACCTACGTCCATGCTCGAGGTGCTTTTGCGCTTCTCAGCGCGATGGGGTCTATGTTATGTTATGTTAAGGATATTTATTGAGCGCTCGATTACCCGAGGGTGTCCTGGCGCTAGTTACCACTCCGTCGGCCAAAGCAAGAACAGGCAGGTTATTTATCAAACAGCCACGTCTTCATGCCCCTCCTGAAGATCAGCAGGTCTGTTGTATTTCTGAGATGGGCTGGAAGGTCATTTCAGGCCTTGGCTGCCCCTGCAGTGAAGCCTCGGCCACCCCACCTCGCCCTTTTTGTGGCTGGGACTTTGACCAACCTAGCCCCAGATGACCGTAAGTTTCTATTTGGTAGATACCATTTAAACTGTTGTTGTAGGTAGGCTGGTCCTCTTCCCTGAAGTGCTTTGAAGACCGTGCACAGGGATTTAAAACGCACACGGTTCCTCACCGGGAGCCAATGTAGTTTTCTGATTTCGTTGGAAATTGGGGCAAATTTAGGGGTACCCGTAAGTAGCCTTGCAGCGGCATTCTGAAGCCTCTGTAGTTTGTTCATAGAGCGTTCCATAATATTAAGGTAGAGGCTATTGCAGTAATCAAGCCTTGACAGGACTAGTGCGGAGACCACCGTTTGCCTTCTGTCAACTGGTAGAAAGGGTAGTATTTTTTTTTACTGTTCTGATCACATGCGCTGTGGAAGAGGCAACTGCATTGACTTGGTCCCCAAAGTTCAGATTCTCATCAACTATAACTCCCAAGTTTTTTGCCTTCTTCACAGGAACAGGGAGGGGACCCATAGATGATGGCCACCAGATCGGAGTCCAGAAGTTGACATCATTTCCGAATAGCACCACTTCCGTCTTCCCTGCATTCAATTTGAGGCAGTTTTCTTCCATCCAACTGCCCACCGATTTCATGCAGAGTTGGAAGCGGCTGTCTGTGCCCGTCTTCTGTCCTGGGAGCAGGGAGCAGGGACACCACAATTTGGGTGTCGTCCGCATAGGAGGTGAGCTCGAACCCAAACGTCCTAATGATGGGCCCAAGCGAAGAGACATAAACATTGAATAATGTGGGGCTCAACGATGAGCCTTGAGGGACCCCACAAGGTAAAACGAAGGGTTTAGATTTGAAATCCCCCAAGGATACAGTTTGTACTCTCCCTGTCAAAAATGACTGAATAAGTTTCCAGGCTTTCCCTTGAACCCCAATCGCCCTTAACCGGTCCATCAGAAGATCACGATGGACCGTATCGAAGCCGCAGAGAGATCCAGGAGGACCAAGGCGGCTTTGCCCCCCTGATCCACCGCCTTCCTGATCTCATCTGTGGCCTTAATAAGGGCTGATTCTGTGCTGTGTTCCACTCTGAACCCGTACTGGGTGGGATCCAAAGCATGAGTCTCGCTAAGAAAGACACTTAGTTGTGTATTCAAAGCCTTTTCTATTATTTTGGCGGGCAAGGGGAGCCTAGAAATTGGGCGAAAGCTGTTAGGGTCCTTGGGATCCAGAATGGGCTTTTTCAGAAGGGGTAAGATCGAGGCCACCTTCCAAACTTTAGGGAAGTGTCCAGTTTTGATCATTGAATTAAAAATGGGCCGAAGTGCAAAGATGACAGGTTCCATAGCTAGTTTGGTCACTTCGGCCGGGCAGGGGTCCTGAGGAGACCCGGACCTTACTGCCAGGAGCAGGTTACGAATATTCTCCGTTGATGGTAGGTCTAACTTCAGCCTGGCAAGCATAAGCAAACTGCATTATGCGGTGCTCGAAGGGTCCCATCGCTTCTGCCACTGCCTGATGAATGGATGCATCAACTGCATCACAAACTTCATCATCGAGGGGCAGCACCTGCAGGGATTCTTCCTCTGAGCTGAATATAAATGCAAAAAAAAAACACCTTTTGTGTCACTATTGAAAGCGCTTTGCGCTGTAACCGGCCCCTACTAGGTGCTTTGGCAGATTTATGAAGTGAGGGAAATCACTGCTTAATTTTTGTGCCGCCAAGCGGCTAGCCGGAATACTCCGGAAGGGGGCGACTCACCCTTGATCTACCGGGTGTCCTTCAGTCTGGGCCCCCCCCCCCCCCAGCCTCGTGGCACTAACCGTGCTTTGTTTGCGCCTCCCGGCATTTATACCGACCCGCTAAGATGCGGGTGTCATGCTGTGAGCAATTTTTAATTACGGACCCACACACCGGCGGGCGTCAGGGCTTCCAGACTCAGCAGGCAGGAATGCGCGTCAGGAAAACGTGGGCTCCGTGACTAAAACTCGCCGATCCCACCGCACAGCATGGCTGGGATCAACGAGTTGAGTCAGGCGCCCTCCGCCGTCCCGCCGCGCACTGCACCTCTTGCCTGTATGCAGGGGCCGTGAGCGGAGCCTTCTGACGTTGCTCCCGCGGCCCTGGTATTAACAAAAAAGGGGCAGAATAGCTGCTAAAGCGCAAGTGAAAACTCGGTGCTGCGCCACACAACAAAACAGTGACAAAGAATGTGGAAACAGTAAAAAATACGCACAATGTGAAACTCGCGGTCCCCTCACACGCTAAGCGAAAGGGGAGCGTGTACTGTCAGCGCTGCATTGATTTATGCAGAAAGCGCGCACAATAGACAAAATAAACACCAAATTTTCCCACAACTCTGAAGAGGAAAGGAAAAAACGACTTAACTGCTGGCAGCAGGAAAGAAAGAGGAGTTGACACAGGAAGCACACGCCCTTGGGGATAGTGGAGACGGCCTATTGGTGGACTGTGCATGACCTCACTGAAGCACCATGGGAGTGCTAGTTTTTGTTATAAAAAAAGTTAAAAGTTAAAGACTGCTGGAAGGAGGAATAAAGAAAGTTACAGCATAATCCTGGCCTCCGGTCCTGACATAGAATTTCATACCGTTTTTGTCTTTGATTTATCGGCTTTTGCTCGCTTTAATATTCCCGGTTGCCAACAGATTCACCTACCTTGTGCCCTCTAAATCGAATTTCCTTACGATGTTACTTCTTTTCAATTAACTTTTTGTTTGCCTTCCCTGCGTGTGAGCGAAAATGCAGTATGAAAAGGTAGTTTAATGCAGAGACCCTGGTATTAAGAGCTGCGTTGAAGAACTGTGACTTTAAACCAAAGTTTGAAGCTGGCAAACCCGTGTATACCAAACACATATTGGAAAGGCACCCTAAGAGAACCCCATTGAAGAACCACAAGACAGAATGCAGTTCTTAATATCCGTAAACGTTTCTAATTACTTTAACTTACTGTGTGTGTTTTCTGTGGCTTTGCCTGCAGTAAATCACCTGCTGCTTCGCTGCTCTGTATATCTCTGGTAAAGAAAGCAAATTAATAAATCATGGGAAAGGATGTTGTCGGACATGAAATCCTTGTTAGTTTTCTATGTCCCAGAACGTTGAGCGGTTCATTGCTTTCTGGCTAGGTTTCCGTGACACAGATACCTTTAATTGCACAAGACCCATTAATCTGCAGACTAGTCAGGGAAGTCCTCTGCAGGTTAAGCTAGCCATGACTGGAGTGGTTTTTCCTCATAATTAATGACTAGCTTATTCCCAGATGCGTAACTCGACCTGGATCTCGCCTGTTTTTAGTAAACGTATTGTAGTGAGTAAATTGTCTGCGTCATAGATATCTTCCCCTCATTGGCGCGAGTGGATTACATTGAACAGGCAACAATACATTTTTTTAAATCACTGAAACAGATGCTGAAAAGTACCCGGGATAAAACAGCCCGCCCAACAGGAATGCTGCAAGGATTTTCAGAGCTCCTTGCAAAATACAATTTTGGCTTTTGGAGCGCTCCTGACACTTTGAAAAGGGCCATTGTCTTACCTTTTTTCAGTAATTTGGCAATCCCGCTAGGCAGAGTGCTGGACCTGCAGCCTTATGTCGCCTTATGGAAGCAGGAGCCTTCTGTCACACTTGTATCTTCAGGGGAGGAAGTTCGCTGTCCGTCTTCACCCTACTGCTGTTTTTGTGATGCATTGTGAGTTGTTAGGGGTACTGAGTGATTCATCAGCATGGGTTCTTTTCTGTTTTGTTATACTTTGCTTTGGAAATGTACACCCTGTTAAAGGGTAGCTCAGACCATTCGGTTAGGTTTCATCAAGCGCTCCTTTATAACGAGATTAGTCAAGGCGCCTTGCTATTTCTCTGCAGTGGTACCTGTTCTGAGAAGTCCAGGTGGGTCCATAATTGTGTAATGGCTCAAGGAAGAGATAACTCTTTTGGTCCTCTACTGCGGTTCCCTCTATGAAAACCCTCAAAGAGAAGTCAACTGTCCTTTTCTGTATGGAATAAGGGGTTCTAAAGCGAGACAACAATTATCTTGGAGCTCTGTCTAGGGCTGTAGCATTAGGGACACCTCTGGTTCATATTGTTTTTGTCTTTAAATGTGGTCACAGTCTTAATTTTATGCTCACCTGCAATTGAAACTCTTGGTGTACTCTTTCCAGAGAAGCCATTTTCATTTTAAACCAAAATACACTAGGCTTTGAGCAACAATAGTTTATCATGAATAGCAGGCCAGTGAGGCTGCTTGTAGAATGCTTAAAACTGGTGTCAGTCGCAGATTCAGCTGGCTGCCTCAACTGCGGCTGTTAAAGGTGTGGTGTTGCTGGACTCTTTTTGAGTCAATCGCCTTTAGTAGTGACTCACCTCTCATTTTTCTGTGAACATTGTGATTAATTTGCACAGCAATAAGGCAACATGTATTTATTTTCTTTTGTTCAGGCATGGTTGGGTGCTTTAGGGATGTTGGCCTTATAGAGAACAGCACCTTTTTCTGTGCGTTCAATATTTTATTAGGTAAAGACCTTTGACATTTTTTTTACTGTCATTGTTAAAAACATGTTGCCATGTTTTTAAAATGTTTAAAACGTGTTTTGGTTTTTTGCTGGACTACCAAGAATTATTCTAAAGGTTATCAATGTTGAGGATCACCATGACAAATTTGTTTGACTTTCTACTACTGTATGAATATGTGAGCGTCAGAATTTGACTGGAATTCAGGCCAGCAACTCCAATGATGACCCTACTCCTTCAACTTTCAGTCAAATAAGATTGGTAATGAACTTCAAAACCTGAAGTGACTAACCGGAGGGTGGGGGTGGCAAAGAGGTAGAGAAAAGAAACACTCCATAAGCTTCTTGGTCTGCTGACGTTGGGAGCATGGGCCGGTGGAAGGCATGTGAAAAGAACCTTTTTCCGAGGTTTCTGGCGTGGTCGGAGGGAGTGGGTGCGGGTCCCAGGCACCAGGAGTCGTTCCATGTGTTGCTGCTGTTGCTGAAGATCAGTACTTCCGTCTTGTCTGTGTTCAGCTGCAGGCAGTTGTTGTTCATACAGTCGGCAACGCTTGTGATGCATCTGTGAAAGTTGGTTCTAGTGGTGGTGGGGTCGTCATTGAGTGAGAGGATGAGTTGGGTGTCGTCTGCATAGGAAATTAAGTTGAGACCGTGGGATCTGACAATGTTGGCCAGCGGGGTCATATATGCATTGAAGAGCATGGGGCTGAGGGATGAGCCCTGGGGGACACTACGGGTGATTTCCTTGAATTCAGAGGTGAAAGGTGGGAGGTAGATCCTCTGGGTTCTTCTGGTGAGGAAGGTGGTGACCCAACTGAGCGCGTCCCCTTGGATGCCGACGTGTTGGAGGCTTTTGATTAGTGTGTGGTGGTATACAATGTCGAAGGCTGCCGAGAGGTTGAGGAGGATCAGAGCTGCTGTTTCTCCTCGCTCAAGGAGGGTTTGGATGTCGTCGGTGGCTGCGATCAGGGTGGTTTCAGTGCTGTGATTGCTCCGGAAGCCGAATTGGGAGGCGTTGAGGAGCTGGTTTTGCTCCAGGTGTGTCATGAGTTGCTTGTTGATTATCTTTTCCAGTACCTTCACTGACAATGGGAACAGGGAGATTGGCAGTAGTTTTTAAGTTTGCTGAGGTCGGCGGTGGGATTTTTGAGTAGTGTTTTGACTTCAGTGTATTTCCAGGCATCAGAAAATGTTGCGGTGGTGATAGAGGTGTGAGGAGGGTGGTGAGTTCCTGGCCGATCCTTTGGTTTCCGTGGTTGGTGTGGGGGCTAGAGGTGCTAAAGTGGACGATGGAGTGATCGGTCCATGTGAGTTCTGTGATGTGGTTGTATTTGATGCAGTTGCTGGAGGTGAAAATGGGGTCCAACGTGTGTCCTGCGGTGTGTGTGTAGGGTCGAGCACGATCTAGCTCTATCCGAGGCTGCTCATACTGTCGAGGAGGTGTGCGGTGTTGTTGTCGTTGGGGTCGTCGATATGGAAATTTAGGTCACAGAGGAAGATGTAGTGGTTGGGAGTCTAAGGCTAGGGGCGCAATGAAGTCTACAATGGTGTTGCCGAATCTGGAGCGCGGGCCGGGGGATCAGTATTCAACGGTGTCTTTGATGGTTGTCTTGTCGTCCTTGTTGGAGCTTGAAGTTGAGATGTTCCATGGGGGTGGTGGTGTTGTCGGTGATGGTGGTGCACTGTATGGTCTCTTTGTGGATGATGGCTCTTCCTCATCCTGGCTTGTTGGTGCGGTCCTGGTGAGTGATTATATATCTGTAAAGGATCGCAGTGGTAATGTCTGGGGCAGATGTGGGGTTGAGCCAGGTCTCGGTGAGGAAGACTGTCAGTGCGAGGGTGGCGATGAGGTCCCATAATTTGGTGGAATGCTTGCATAGTGAGCATGTGTTGATAAGGGCGCATGTGTTGGTGTGTTCGGGGCGGGGCTGGTGGGCGGGCTCATGTGTGTAGCTGTGGCAGATGTGTGCGTGAAGAGTTTGAATTGGCTGCATTTGTGAGAGCCAGGGGAGCTCTCTTAGGTGGGGTGTGGCATGGGAGGTTGAGTATGAGCCTTGGGGCAGTGTTCTGGATGCTCTGAAGTCTGTGCAGGAGCTGCTTGGAAATTCTGGCGTAGAGTGCGTTGCCATAGTCGAGTCTGCTTGTGATGAGTGCTTACATGACAGTGCATTCGGTGCTCTGTGGCAGCAACTTGAAGATTGTTCGTAGCATATGTAGAATGTGGAAGCAGGCAGCGCTCACTGTGTTGACTTGTGCCGTCATGTTGAGCTTGTAGTCAAGGATGATTCCTAGATTTCTGTCATTGGTGTTGATCCTAGCTCTGTCGGCCACCCTGTGGCGTCCCACAAGAAGGTTCTGTTTCTTAAGACCTGTACTTCTGTCTTGTTGGAGTTCAGCTTCAAACAGTGGTTCTCATCCATTCTGATACCATAGTCATGCAATTGGTGAAGTTGGCTCTGGTGGTGGTTGTCTCGTTCGTCCGGGAGAGGATTAGTTGGGTGTCGTCAGCGTAGCAGATGAGGGTGAGGCCTTGGGATTGGATGATGTTGGCAAGCAACATCATGTAGACATTGAACAGGGTAGGGCTGAGAGACGATCCTTAGGGGACTCTGCAGATAAGACTCTTGGTCTCCGATGTGAAGGGTGACAGTCGGACTTTTTGAGTACTTCCTGTGAAGGAGCAGATAGAGTTGAGTGTTGGTCCTTGGGTGCTGAGCTCGTGGAGCCTTCTGATGAGTGTGTTGTGGGAGACTGTGTTGAATGCCGCCAAGGGGTTGAGCAGGATGAGGGCCGCTCTTTCTCCTCGGTCCAGGATGTTGCTGGTGTTGTTGATGGCTGCTATGGTGCTGTTTTTTTCTGAATCCTGATTGAGTGTTGTCCCATAGGTGGTGATGTTCTTGGTGGGTTGTGAGTTAGGTTTATCCCTGCTGGGCTGTGGCTGAGTAGGCTGACACAGGTGATGCGTTGACTTGCAGTCTGTTGATTTGTAAGAGGATAATGGAGTGGCCGGTCCATGTGAGTAATGAGATGGAGTTGTACCCGATGCCGTTGCTGGTGGTGAAGATTGGGTCCAGTGTGTGTCCTGCAATGTGTGTTGGTTCTGTGACGAGCTGGGTTAGTCCAATATTGTTCAGGATTTTGAGGAGTGTTGTGGAGCAGGGGTCTGTCCTGTCCTCTGAGTGGAAGTTCAGGTTTCCGAGGAGTATCAAGGCTTTGGAGTCGATGGTGAGCAGGCCGATGAAGTCCGTGATGAGCTGGTGAAGGTAGCTCACGGTCCGGGTGGTCGGTAGGTGAGGGTTCCATTCAAGGTGAAGTTTTCTGAGATTTGCAGCTTCAAGTGCAAATGTTCCATGAATGAGGTTGCGCTCTCTCTGGTCATTGTGCACTTTACGGAGTCTTTGTAGAGGACTGTGAGTCCTCCTGGCATGTGAAGGTGGTCCTGTCATGCAGTCTTGTAGTCTGCTGGGATTGCTGTGGCAATATTGGGTGCCAATGTGGAATTGAGCCACGTTTCGGCCAGGAAGAGGAGGTCCGGTGCGTCGCTGTTTAGCAGATCCCCGATTTCGGTCGCATGTTTGCTGATAGATCATGTGTTGAGAAGCATGCATGCGAGTTAGTGTTGTGCTGCGGGTTTGCAGTAGTGGGTGTTGTTAGGCAGGGACGTTTTTAGTGCTTGGGGTGTGTGTGCAGGCTGCTGCAGGTAAACTGGCAGTGAGTGCAGGTGAAGGCTCCTACAGTGGTGTGTGGCGCGGCAGCAGCCGAAGGAGATGTGTCCCAGGACAAGTGATCAAAGGTGTGCTGCAGGGTATCGGTGGGGGGCGATCAGGCCAGGGTCCGTGGCACTGTGCGCTGACGGGCTTGCCTTTGGCATGCCACTTTCTGGAAAGTACAGAGCACCAACGTATTTCATTGGCCTTCCCAGGCTGGATTCCATCATAGAAGCAGTGGCCCAGAGGTGATCCAAGAACTCCATTACACCTCGTTCTGCTCCCCCTGATAGGGACGGTAGATTCATCAACCATCTGGAACATAGGATCAGCTCTGTGGTAGCACTTGCAGTAAAAACAGCAAATGCTCTGGCTGTGCTCAGATGTCTGCAGATGTTGCCTCTTTGAAGATGGGCCAGAGGAGTTTTAAGCCATGGCTCAGGAAGGAGCCAAGCCCTCATCAGCCATCACTGATGCTGCCAAGGACACATAGAATGCAAGTTTTCACCAACTGGTGTAGGCACAGTTTCAGGAGGCGAGGGTGACTGAAATCCACCTCTTTTCGACTGGAGGTACAAGCCAAGGTACTGCATTTGGTCTTTGATGGCAAGCTGTATTAGGAAAGGATGCGAATGTTGCTCCGCAGAGCTCCAAAATAGGCATGGATACTGTGTTCTCCTGAAGCACCCTCCTGTAAAGGTGAGCCCCTTCAACATCCTTTTGTGGGTCAAGATGATCACAGGCATACTAAACCACCTACATATAAAATGGAGGACAAGGCCATCAGTACTATCCATACAAACAATCAAGATATGACCAAGGTTATTCCTCAAATGGGGTCAAAGCTGCCAGACCCTTTGGAAAGCAACTGGCAAGAAGGGCGCACCTCAGTCAGCTCCCAAGAAAAGTGCCTCAATTCCTGATGCTGGCCTCCTCGCTAACCCCTGTAAAGGCCGATGGTATTGGGGCCAGTGGTGGAAATCTCTTGTTTGGAACCCAAATGACCCGAACCAGCTGTACTCTAGATTCTGCAGTCCAGACACACCCTAAAATTCCTACAGAAACTGCCCCTTCACCCACTCGGGAAGGAACTGCATCTGTGAGAGCTCTGGCAGGAAATTCTTCTTCGCAGAGGGAGCGATTAAAAAAAGTGTCTGAGGTTCAACAAAACCTTGGCTTCTACCCAGGAATATTCCAGTGAAGAAGAAAACAGACGAAAGAAGGTCGATCCTGGACCTTTGAGAACACAATAAGAAACAGTCCTTTTAGAAGGTGACCCGGCAAGAGGTCCTTCGGCTACTACAGAAATAATTTTTCGCCTTCCTGGATCTATAGGAAGCGTACTTCGACATCCCCATACTCTCGAACCACAGGTAGTTTAGGATTCTCTGTGTCAGGGCAGCACTACTAGTTCAAAGCAGTCCCTTTCGGCCTGAAATACACCCCTCCTCCCCTGATATTCACAAAGTGTCTTGTCCTTGTTATGGGCTTACTACAGAAATAAGGTCTCCAGATTTACTCATTGTTGGACTACTGGGTAGTTATGGCACCCCAGAGAAGGAGCTAATCAAGCTTTCTGCAGCTGAACCTGAGACTCCATGTCTAAAAGTGCTCCAACCTTCCATCTACACTGCTCCAGGTTCTAGGAGCAATCCTGTAGAAACAGCTCTGTTCACTCGATAGAACAAGAGGTAAAATTTCAGACATCTGTTGCAAACATTTGTCTGCAAGATACGATTCTAGTCAGGATTTACAAGTCGCTGCTGGGTTAACATAGAGTTAACTCCTTTCTGCCGACTACGGGTGAGACTGATTTCAAAGAGAAACTAGACCTCCAGTGGCAGGAGTCAACAAAGTTTTTGAGAAACAGGGTGAAAGTATATTGCTTCTTCTGGCAAGCTCTGCCATAGTGGAGGTTCCCAGGCAACCTCAAACCAGGATCTCCCCTTCCAATCTACGATGGACATCATCAAACAGTCTCTGTTCTTAATGATACTTCTAACTGCAGATTCCTCACCTTTGAATTCCTCCATGCACCAGAATGTACCTGCAAACTTTCCAGCAGTTGTTCTTGTGTGCCGATAGGTGGTGTCTGACTCCAGAGTCCTCACCACTCCTCCGGAAGTGGAGATATGGAGCCGTATATAAGTGCCACTCCTACACACTGGCATGAATTCTTTTTATTCTATGCCTTTGCAGATACAAACTTTGTTGGTGTGTCCTTGATCTCCTAAAATCAGTTTTGTGACCGTGTGCTAGGATTCTCACCCCAGAAGACTACAGGCTTAGAAGCCAAACCGCACTTTCAAGAAGCAGATGTCTGACAAGGACCCGCATGACATCTTGTCTTTGGTGTCTTGGATCTCAGCATGATTCAAAGTCATGTGACAGATGCTCCCTGATTTATCCAAAGGCCATGAGGGAGCCAGAGGCAAAGCTTTACTCTGCCAAGTATAAGCAAGACTAGTAGTGTTCCAAATCACTGGCCCATCCTTAGGTGAGTGTTAAGTCGAAGGAAAAGTCTTAGTGCAAACGCAAGAAGTCCAGTTGGAGTCATCTCCCACTTGCGAACTATTGCGTACTTTGCACTCAAACGCTCTGTGCCAGTCATTCCATTTTGACTGCATTTTGCAGTTGGAGCTAAAGCTGGTGTGCCCCAAGTCTTTGTGCCATCTGCGACTCCAATGCAGATAGTCCGCTATAGGGAGGTAATGTTGCAACTCTCCTGGACAATTCTGGGTCACCTTGGAGAGCCTTTGGGCCCCCAGTCAGACATCTGCCTGCAGGGAATTCCCTGGCTCTGAGTGACCCCGTTAGGGCACCACCTGGCTCTCTGTCGGCACCAGGCCCGGTGTCCACACTCTTGCCAAAAAACAGTTTGGTTCCGATTGGGCTGGCGTCATCGCAGGCTCCAAAGACAGTGGTCCTGGATCCAACCTAACACCAGTTTCGGGCTTGGATCTGAGTTCAGCTAAATTTCGACCAATGTCTCACTGTGAAAATACTAAGGCGGAGCCAGTGGCAATGGAGGACTCTATGGGTTTGCCTTCGTATTGGTGCCAATATATTTAGGGTTTTGCTGCCTTATTCAGCTCTTACTCAGATATACAGAATTTCAGGGTGCTTCACATGACTTGGATGTTGAGGCGGCTAAAAATGTGCTGCTTCCTCACAATATAGATGAAGGACTCAGACAGACCTCCAAAGTGCAAGTGGACTTAACACTTCATCAGAAACGGTACTGGACTCTGTTTGGAACCTCCATTGAGGAAAGTACCCCTATTGCTTTAGTTGTATGCAGACCGTTGCATGCTTCCATATTCTGTTGTTCGGGACTGATCAAAAATGTTAGAAAAACAATTGCAAGGGGCATTTGTGTTCAAACTGCTTTTAGTGGTGTCACAGGGTCTTGATTTTATTTTTTGGAACATACTTTGTTCTTACACCATGCAACCTCCCTCTCACACTTCTTCATCCATCACACTGCTAAGCACTGCGTTCTATAGCACGATAACCGCACCTCGGTGATCATCATGTATGACAAGGAAACACTTTCCACACCGGATCAAAACAAAGACAACACACTTGCAACCACACACCCTATATGGTGTAGCATATTACCCATGTAGGCAGGTGCTTCAGCGCGCCACATAGGGCAAGTAAGCACTGTATGAATGTTGCAGTACAATACAGTACAGCAGTGCCAAGGCATGTCTAGCTTGAAGGTGCACATGCAACAGAAAACGGAATATGTCATACGTTAATGCATACGTAACACAAGATTGAGGTACAGTTAGAGCGTTTAAACACATATAATGGATTAAACAGCTGAGTGCAGTAGATTTGCTTTCAGCTTCTGTTAGGTGCCATGGAAAGTAGTGATATGGCAAAGATGAATATGTAGTGTATTCCAGCCTAGACCAAAGCTGGATGTAACTTCCTGCCAACAGATGTGGGGCATTTTCATCTGGAACTAAGAAGCCCTCTCTGCCTTGTCCCGAAAGCTCTGTTCCCTGCCTCCCTGTCCAAAGTACTGTTGTCACTCCATCCGTCAGTGTGCTTGTGGTCGGCCATCCAAAAGAGATTCTGCCCAGTGAGATACTAGTGAGGCTATGGCCCTCCATCCCTCTGTTTCAAAGTACACTTCGAAAATTCTGCAAAGGGCTGAAAAGCAATACTGGTGGGAAGACCTTGGACTGAAATCTAAATAAAGAACTCTCCACCTACAGTTAAATCCCCTCCTTCTTCGTTGGCCTGAGTAGCGCCACTTCCAGACCTGCCATGGCATCAGGCAACTTTAGCCATATACAAACAAACATTGGCAAAGAAAACTTGATGCTGCATACAAAATAATTATAGTGCTTAGAAGACGCAACAGTATAGTATGTAGAGCTATATTAACAATACTTAGTATTATTATTGTGCTACATGCTGATTAAGTGTATATTACAGCATACGTGATGGTAACAATTAGCCTAATCCATCCAATTCTTATTAGGGAAGCACACGGACTTTATGAATTATTAACAGGATGCATGCTATCATGCTGCTTATAAAATTTGCCAGCCAAGAGTTAAGTCTATAATAAAAGCATGTTTTTTAAAACAATCATTAAAACTTGCTGATAACAAAAAGCAAAAAAATTAAACTGCTTGGCAATGCAGCATTTTCACACTCATAACTCGTTTTGCGAAGAAGCTGCACACAATTACACGTGACTATTTTCTATAAACAAAAACGCGCATAATAACCTCATTTCCACCTTCGCCGCAGCAATGAATGAATTAAAAACAGGCAGAGTGCCGTCACTTAACATGAATGGTAGTGTAACTGCCTGTTCTGTGTGCCTATCCATGATTAGACAGACTGACACACCCAATCTAGTCAGTAGCTAAGGAGGGCTGACTCAGTCCCACGCTGTCTGTATGCTTTCCTGTAGGCTGATCCTTTCAACAGAGCAATAACTAAGGGTGGCCAACCCAGAGCCTCTTACTGTATGTAATAGTACTCTTGATATGATTAGATATTTTTTTCGTGATCTCATTTTCCTGACTAGACCGCTAAAACTGCTGCTAGGACAGGCCTATTAATGTTATTTATGTTTTTGTTCTATTACATTATTCTAGCAGTAATGCTAAAGCTTTCCTTAGGCCGGGCCTAAAAAATAATGCACCTGTAAAGCTATCCAGAGCCTCCATAGTGCCACACACGCAGACCGTATCAAGTACCCAGGCTAGCAGGGAATCGGTGACGCTCTCTCTGCACGTACACTCTTTGCTTCCCATTAAATCATGATCCTTTAGCTCTCTTCGTTTCTGCTATTAACACCCACAGACCGTTTATATTAAGCCTTATTGCATTGTCTCAGAAGTGAGCAACGCCTATTCAGCTTCTCTTGAGGCAACTCAGGTGAAAAGGTGACCTTTTATTTTAAAGCCGGGCAGGAAGTGTCGTGTACGCCCTTAAAGCAGTTCCTCAAGTACCAGATGTGTTGTGCAAACACCAGACGCGTAGCAGTCGAGGCCCTCACAGGTCTACGTAACACAAAACCGGATGCAGGATATGGCGTCGCTGTGTACGTCAACCAGGGCAAATGCATGTTTATGAGTTTGAAGGTGTGTATGTACGTCTAGCTAATGAGATATTTCTTCAGCTTGAACCCTTTGATTTGCTAGTATTCCGCATGATTAGGATGCCAATCTGATGTCAGCCTTTCCTTGTATTGTGTGGCCCGTTATTGAACCTGGAGGTCTACAGTCTTGAACCTGGTTACTGGCAAAATCACAAATGGAAAGGGTACGTTCTCAGATCCTTTTAGTCTGTGCTGGGGAGAGAGTATTCGATCCGCATCCCACAAAGCTATAATTCAAGGTTTATGCAGGTTTTCGAAGACTGGTCATCAACGAGAAACCTATATGGCCATTATATAAAACTTCAGAGACTGGGTGCCCCGTACAGTTTTGGTCTTGGAACCACACAACCTCTCTAAATGTGACCTGATGGGGTCCGCATAAAGTGCTCTGGGTGTCAGTGACGTTGGTTCATTTTTTCCACACCTCTGTAAACGTGTGATCCAGACCCACTGTGTTTTCTCGTTTTCTGTAGAATGTTTCTTGAACTATTTATTTTTTATTTTTTTTATTTCGTTTTTGTCTTTGTCCCTGGGCCTTTCTGTTGTACGCCCTCCACTCACCTCTGCTTTTCGCCCCTTTCGTGGCCACGGAAGGGGCGCCCAGTCACGTCAGCTGCCCAGCCACCGGCCCGCGCAGCAAGCGTCTTCGCGTGGCAGAGGACGTGGATACCGCCGTGGCGGTTCGGGCAACCAGCGTGCGGGTCAGGCCACCACCTCCAACCCGTCCGCGGCCTCCAAGCCCTCCTAGTCCCTCCTTTCCGGTGCACAGCACGCCAGTAGGGAGCAGGGTCCGCCATCACCTTCACCACTGGCGTCCCATCACCTCGGACAGGTGGGTCTTGGACATTGTCCGAAGGGGCTACTCCCTCCCCTTCGAGACCACCCCCAGCCATGCCACCTCAATTCCACCGCATGTCAGGGGATCACTTGGTACTTCTGCAGAAGGAAGTCACGGTCCTCTTGGCCAAGAGGGCCATCGAGCATGTTCCGACCCCAGAAGTAGGACGTGGTTGCTACTCCCACTACTTCCTGGTGCCCAAAAAGGACAAGGAGGACATGCGTCCTATCTTGGACCTCCGGAACGTCAATCGCTTCCTCCGGAAGGAGAAGTTCAAGATGCTCACCCTAGCTCAGGTCTTGACTGCCCTCGACCCTGGAGACTGGTTGGTAGCGTTGGACTTGCAGGACGCTTATTTTCACATCCCCGTCCTGCCGGCCCACCGGCGTTACCTGCGGTTCACGGTAGGCCTCGAGCATTTTCAGTTCACCGTGCTCCCCTTTGGCCTTACAAGTGCCCCTCGGGTGTTCACCAAAGTGATGGCGGTGGTCGCAGCTCATCTGCGCCGGGCAGGGGTTCCAGTCTTCCCCTACCTCGACGACTGGCTGCTGAAGGCGGGCTCGTCCCAGGCAGTCGTCTCCCACCTCCAGACTACGGCCGAACTCCTGCACTCGCTGGGGTTCTCCATCAATGTGCCGAAGTCGCATCTGATTCCTTCTCCACAGCTCCTTTTCATCGGAGCAGTTCTGGACACGACGCAGTTTCGGGCCTATCCTCCCGAACGGCGAGTCCGGGATATTCAGGCTATGATTCCGATCTTTCAGCCTTTATCCTGGGTTTCGGTACGGATGACGCTGAGGCTGCTGGGCCTCATGGCCTCCTGCATCCTGCTGGTCACTCATGCCAGATGGCATATGCCGGGCTCTGCAGTGGGACCTGAAGTTCCAGTGGGCGCAGCACCAGGGCAACCTGTCCGATCACGTCCAGATCTCGGAGGGGACTGCAAAACAGTTGCAGTGGTGGCTCTCGAACCGGCAATGGGTCATGGGCAGATCCCTCTCCCTTCCCCAGCCAGAGCACACAGTTGTGACGGACGCGTCCCTTCTGGGATGGGGCGGTCACATGGGAGAGGCGGAGATCAGAGGCCTCTGGTCTCCGGCGGAGTCCCGGCTCCATATCAACCTTCTGGAGCTCCGGGCGATCCGACTTGCACTCCAGGCATTCCTTCCCTCTGTCAAAGGGAAGGTAGTGCAGGTGTTCACAGACAACACCACCGCCAGGTGGTATTGCAACAAACAAGGCGGGGTGGGGTCGTGGACCCTTTGTCAGGAGGCTCTGCGCCTCTGGACAAGGCTGGAACATCAGGGCATGTTCCTGATGGTTCAACACCTGGCAGGTTCCCTGAACGCCAGGGCGGACGAACTCAGCCGCAGGTGCATGATGGATCACGAATGGCGTCTTCACTCGGAAGTGGCGCAAGGACTCTTTCTATAGTGGGGAGAGCCTTGGTTAGATCTATTCGCCACCGAAGAGAACGCGCAATGTCATCAGTTCTGCGCGTTGGAATTTCCAAGGCGGCACTCGCTCGGCGACGCTTTTCGTCGCGAGTGGAGTTGCGGTCTGTTGTACGCCTTTCCGCCTATACCACTTCTACCCAGAGTGTTGAAGAAGATTCGGCACGACCGGGCCCAAGTCATTCTTGTGGCTCCGGACTGGGCTCGAAGAGTTTGGTATCCCGAGCTACTCAGTATGAGCGTAGATCCCCCGATCCGTCTGCCTCTTCGGGAGGATCTTCTGTCGCAGCAGCAGGGGACGGTCCTCCACCCGAACCTGTCCAGCCTCCACCTGCTTGCGTGGAGATTGAGCGGCGGCAGTTGATTCCTTTCGACTTGCCTCCCGAAGTTTGTGATGTAATTCTGGCAGCCAGGCGTCCCTCCACTAAGGTGGTATACGCTTGCAGGTGGAACAAGTTTGTGGCATGGTGCACAGCAAAGGCTGTGAATCCCCTTTCTGCCCCTCTTTCTGAGGTTCTTCTGTTCCTTCTTTCCCTGGCCCAACAGGGTTCTGCCCTGGGTACCATCAAGGGCTATCTTTGTGCTATCTCGGCCTTCCTCAGGCTTCCTGATCAGCCCTCCTTTTCAAGTCCCCTGTTGTTAACAGGTTTCTAAAAGGCATTACACACCTCTTCCCTCCTGTTCCGTTTGTGATGCCTCAGTGGGACTTGAACTTGGTTCTTACCTTTCTTATGTGCGCTCCCTTTGAGCCTCTACATAACTGTCCTCTTCGTCTTCTGACTCTGAAGACAGCCTTTCTGGTGGCCATCACCTCCGCTCGGCGGGTGAGTGAGCTCCAGGCTCTTTCATGCAAACCTCCCTTTCTGTCTGTCCATCCAGACAAGGTTGTTCTTAGGACGCGTCCGTCCTTCTTGCCAAAGGTGGTTACTGCCTTCCACATTGGGCAGACCATCACTTTACCCACCTTCTTTCCGCCTCCGCATCCTTCCAGAGAGGAAGAGAGGCTCCACCGTCTGGACCCAAAACGTGCACTTTCTTTTTATATCAACCGCACACACCACTTCCGGGTGGATGACCAGCTCTTTGTTGGCTACGTGGGCGCCAAAAAAGGTCGGGCGGTGCACAAGAGAACCATCTCCCGCTGGGTTACCTTGTGTATCAAAGCCTGCTATTCTTTGGCTAAGAAGGAGCCTCCTGTTGGGCTGCGTGCCCATTCCACCAGGGCAACGGCTGCTACCACGGCTTTAGGCCGCGGTGTTCCGCTGCAGGATATCTGTCAGGCAGCTACGTGGGCCTCGCTGCACACATTTACAAAGCATTACTGCCTTGACAGTCAGGTCCGGAGGGACGGCTTCTTTGGCCGTTCTGTCCTCCGGGACTTCCTTGTCTGATCTTTGTTCGCAGACCCACCACCGGGGTTGGTATTGCTGGGGTATCTATTCTAAGGTAAGGAATCTGTCACTAACGTGTCTCTTTCAGATGCACAAGTTACTAACTTGTGTAACGATATATCTGTAAGAGACAGTAGTTAGTGACAGATTCCTACCGCCCACCATCCTCCCCGTTCTGCGAACTGATTTCTAGGGTTAAGGACATCCCTTTCAGGGCCCTAGTATTTTTCAGACACCTATGTCAGCTTCTTGCATGGCTCTGCGTTCCTGGCGCGGAAAGTCGTGTACAGAACTGACGTCAGCGCGCAGGGGCGGCGTCTAAGTACTGCCCGCGACGTCATCCCGGCGATCACGACGCCGACGACGGACGCGGAGCCGCACGACGCCGCCTACTGACGCGCAAGGGTACTGCTACGCAAAAACTTTCCGGATCCAGCCTGACGCCTGGGGATATTCTAAGGTAAGGAATCTGTCACTAACTACTGTCTCTTACAGATATATCGTTACACAAGTTAGTAACTTGTGCTTTAGAGATCTACGAGTAAAAAAATGCAGTTTTAAGTTTGCAAGCGATTTAAAGACTATAGGTAGTTTCATGTATGGGATCACAAACACACATCTCCCAGCACCTGCACCCAAGGGATCGGCATAAATTTAGCCAATAAATTATCCTGTCTTTCCGACGTGAAATTCTATGTTTTAGGGACATGGGTGAATATTTAAGCAAGATATGGGCAAGTGAAAAAGTGCAGTCCTAATTGAAATGACACTTAAACCTTTCCTTTGGCAGGGCTCACTTTGTCATATGCACTTTTATTTATATGTGATAGCACTGATCCTGCAACTGAGTGAAAACTGTGACGTAACGTGCTCTGTGCACACCAACGTGTATGTGGAAGGTCACAGGATACAAAGAGTTCACACTGAAATGAAAATGTTAGGCTGCTTTTTTCCTGACTTGTAAACACATCCTCATAGAAAAAGTGCACAAGCCATTAATCTTATTTGCACTGAACCTTTCTCCCCATTTCACTGAGCTGTTGCAGCTGCTGATACTTGTCTGGAGGTGGATAACACACATTTCATATCTAGTAATTTGAAGGCAAGGATAGTCAGCTTCTACTCAACATCCTGATTTTACCAACAATTACTAGCAAGCAGGACAAAATATACATATATACTTACACTCGGAGTACTGAATATAGGTATTTCGATGAAAGCCTATATTACTTCCATATTGTTATCTCGCAGGCTGGTAAATGAATGGGAAGTTGTACAGTCCAGTTATCAAGTATATGCAAAGCCTGATTTCTATTAAAAAGATCAATCGTTATTGACGTGTACATCGTTCGGTGGAATGAACTGTATGAGCATACAAACTCATTTTATATGGGCCAAGTCAGAACTAAATGGAACTCTTAGTCACTCTGGTGACAGCTGACGGACTAGCCTAGCCCACTGTGGCAGGATCCAATTCGAAAGAGCTGCAAGAGTAGAAATTCCTGCTAATATGCTCCTAACCATCGACAATTACTGATGCGCCAATTTTTTTTAGATGACACTAACTCCTATAGATCGTTGCCAACCTGTTAATTTGTTGGATTTTGTGATCAACCTTTTATTCACGTGAGAACCAAGAATAGTAGAGGATATGCTTGTTCATAGGATTCAACACCAACATTATAGACCATAAGCAGATGATACACAACTGTCTCTCAAAATAATAATTCAGGCAGAGATATTTTGCCTCTTACAGGAAAAGCTCCTAAAGTTAATGCCAACATTCTTCTTGAAGTTAAACCCTACAAAATGGAATTCCTTCCCCTGCTTTCCAAAAATCTTTACCTTTTGTTCAAGAATGGCTTATAGCTATCTTTTGCCTTGTCTTTGCTGCATGTCTTTTCTCAATAGAGAGAGGCTGCTGGCTGATTGTGAGCATTTGTGAAAGTATTCCTGTTAATCACAGCGCCCGTTATGCGCTGCAATTAACAGGAATACTTTCACAAATGCCCACAATCAGCCCAGCCTCTCTCTATTGAGAAAAGACATGCATCAAGTCCAAAAGCACGACGTGTGCTTTACACGTCGTGCTTTTGGACTTGCTGCATTTTTAATGGATCCCGGCTGCGGGCTGATTGGGGGCCTTTGTGAAAGGATTCCTGTTAATTGCAGCACTGTCATGCGCTGCAATTAACATGAATATTTTCACAATGGCCCACAATCAGCACCCAGCTGCGCTGTATTTAGAAAAGAAATGAAGCAAGTCCGAAAGCACGACGTGTAAAGCACACGTCGTGCTTTTGGACTTGATGCATGTCTTTTCTCAATAGAGAGAGGCTGCGGGCTGATTGTGGGCATTTGTGAAAGTATTCCTGTTAATTGCAGCGCATGACGGGCGCTGTGATTAACAGGAATCCTTTCACAAAGGCCTCAGGCAACCGGGAAATTGCTGTTTTTCGCCGCTCGCGTTTTAAAAGCGGGCAGCGGGGGCGTGGCCAACCAACATGGCCGATCGGACGTGAATCCGATCGGCTCCTTCCCAGGCCCTTCTGAATCTTACGAAATAAGGCATCTTACCGGCTAAAAAAGCACAGCCCAGCGATGCAGAGGTGGCGCTGACGACAGGGAGCTACTCCGCCACGCACGAAGCCCCGGTGTGAGGACAGAGAGGCTCCGGTGAGAGGAGAGTGGCGCGGCGGCGCAGGAGAGAAAATGGCGGCCGACCAGGCGCCGATTTCACGGGCGCAGAGGTATTGAGTCCTCGCGTCCCCTTTCAACGGAATTGCCACGGGGTCTTTGGCGAGATTCCTCGCAGGGGAGCTCGCCTCGCTGAATCGGCTCCCCTGCCGCCGTCGGAGAAGGGACGGAGGGCGACACGGGACTGATCCGGACTCAAAATGGCGGGCTGCTGATGCGATGGGGCTGCAAGCCGCTGGACAGCGAGGCCTTGATCCTGGCGGCCTCCCCGCATCAGAGTGATGCGCCCCTCCTGCCTTGAGGTTGCCTCATTCCCGATCAGTGGATGGAGGATTGGATTCTGCCGTGGGTCCCTCTATGTAAGCCACACTCTCCAATACTTGTGAAAGAGATACGATGGTGATTCTGGAGGAGCTGAGCACCTTCCCCTCCCCCCGGATCGGACATAGCCGGGTAACTCGCTGTGGCGAGGCGGGAGGCGGCGGAGGGATCGGAGGCCCACACACTTAAGCGCCGGTGAGCGTTGCCTGATCCTAACATGGCTGCCATGGAGGCATCCCCTACCGACCTGCAGCTACCACGAGGCGCCTGACCGAAGGGAACTGGCACCGCTGGGGAGACCAAGAGAGAGCGCCGAAGCAGATACTAGACGGCACTATTTGAGCATCTGGCTGAGTCTGCTGCCCCTCGCACGACACCTGGTGGGGCGCCCGAGACGGACTGGTCTGGTCAAGCGCCTAGAGGTGAGGGGGAGTGGGGGCCCAGGAGTGGCAGAGTAAGCGAAGGGGTCCCCACTCACGGATAACAGCGGCGCACTGGTTCCACGCAACTGAATGGGCGGCCGAGCGCTGACCGAGCGGAGGGTCCCCCTATGCCACCCAAAAAGACCCCCAATAACAAGGTCTCCAATTACTTCACGTCGGGCGGAGCAGGGGCGACAGAAGAAGAGACGACGCCAAGACCGGCAAACATGGCGCTGACACGAGACGACCTCATGTCTTCCCTTCGCGAGTTCAAACAGGAGCTGCGAACAGAGCTAAGAGCGGACATCAAAGCAGATATGGAGGCCTCCTTCGAAACTTTCCGCGCTGAGGTACGAGAGAAACTGGTAGCTGTTCAAGCGGATGTCGATTCAGTAGGCACGCGCACCTTCGACCTTGAAGCGAAGCAACAGGAGGTGACCGATACGATTAAGTCCCTGGAAGAAGGCACCGTTGAATTGCGGGCCAACTACGTGATTCGTTACTCAAGTGCGAAGATTTGGAAAACCGCTCTCGCCGCGACAATATAAGAGTCCGCGGCCTGGTGGAGGACTGTGAAGGCCCGGATCTGGAAGCATTCATGGTGGGCCTCTTCTCCTCAGTCTTAGGGGAAGGCGGCCCTGAAGTCCGGTTGGAGAGAGAGAGTGCACAGAGTTGGTCCGCGCCTGCCGGGGGAGAATCGACGCCCAAGAGATGTCCTGGCAAAGTTCAGTTCATTCAAGATCAAAGACATGGTCCTGCAGAGGGCAAGGGCTACCGACACGCTCACCTTCCAGAGTGCCACGTGCACGCTCTATCAAGATGTAGCTCAGTCCACTCTCCTGCGACGCCAACAGTTCCGCCCCACACCGAACATCTGCGAGAGAAGAAAGTCAGGTACAGATGGACATACCCTTTTGGGATCTCTTTCCAATGGCATAACAAGCAGCACCACTGTGTGGAACTATCGGAGGCGGCAGATTTGCTAGGTTTGGAACTCTCCACAACCTCATCGGACCCGAACGGGAGGGGTCAACCGGATCGACGCAAAGGAGGACAATGGCGTACAATGGGCAGGAGAAACACAAAATCACCAGACTGATGCCTTTGATCGGGGGGCCACAAGGGGCCCTTCACTTCGCATCGTTAGAAGAGCATCCGTCCGGAAGTCCCTCTGACTGAATTCGCTGCAAATCCGATGGGACTATGCCCCTCCTATCCACCCAAGGGAGCATCATACCGAAGATTTGGAGAGTTGGAGGGGGCAGAGGTTTTGCATCTTCCGTACCTGGAAGGGGCCTGGGTGCCCAGGCGCTACTTGATGCTTTAATCCCAGCGCTTGGCACGGGCATCATGCAAGATCACTGTATCTGCGGTGACAGGTCAGGGGGGGTCAGTATTATCCACACTGTGGTAAGAGGGCTCAGGGTGGAGGGTGATGGTGGCCGAGGACTTGCACATTACTAAACGTTTGAGTTACATCTGGGGAATTTCGATACGATCATCCTCTGCAAGGGCCTACATTCCGGTGTTAATTGTTATTCAGTTGGGGGGGAAAAAGTTCTTTAAGCAACGTATGCCTTGATCTTTGCTATGATAAGGGCTGGGGGAATGGAAATGGTATTGTTCCTAGAGTGTATTCTGGTATTGGGATTCCCCTCTAGGAGGGGGATTCTACACACTCATTTGAAGTATTTGTTCGTTTTTTTTTAATTCAGTTAGATGTCATGGTGCCTTTTATTCTATTGTTTATGGGCGGGGAGGGGGGGACAAAAGGGATTTTTAAGCGGAGCCCCTCGCCAAAAGGGCGTCATTCCCTTCTAGGTGCATATGGCGGTTAGAACGATTACTTGGAACGCTAGGGGACTGAATTCCCCTAACAAGCGCCAGCGCTTCTGGAAGTACATGCTTGATCACAGTGTCCAAATAGCAGCTCTTCAGGAGACGCATCTCAAAAAGTCTGACGAGCACCGGCTACGCCACAAAGCTTATCCCCTCATATTTCGATCTTCACACTCCTCGAAACAAAACGGGGTGGCATTGTTGTTTCACTCAGGGATCCCCTTTCAAGTTCAGGACACTAAAACAGACAAAAGTGGGAGGTTCCTTATGGTTAAGGGGGACCTTAGAGGCCGCCAATGCACGTTCGCAGTTCTTTATGCTCCTAACACAGGTTAACAGGATTTCACTCTCTCCTTCCTTATGACTCTGGAGAACTTTTCTCAGGGGGACATATTACTCTTGGGGGACTTCAATCTAGTCTGAGATCTGGATATGGACACGACACACTCACACAGGGCTCCAGGAGGGGCGTTTGGAAAGGCGCTGCGTTTGCAGCTTCAGCTCATGGGGTTGGTAGATGTATGGAGGGATGCTAGCCCCACGACGCGAGACTACTCGTTCTTTTCTCATTCCCACAGAACGTATTCCCGTATCGATCACATTTTCATGAGCCAATCCTTGCTCCCATCTGTACTGCAAACTCAGTTTCACCTGATTTGCCTATCGGACCACGCCCCCCTGGAGATGACGATCACTTGGCCAAACCCGCGCCCAAAACATGCTCGATGGTATTTCCCCAATTTACTTTGCAGGGATAGACTTCTCCGTGACGCCCTAAGAAAGACCATTATAGACTTTCTCGAGCTGAATGACCCCGAGGCTACTTCTCATGCAACTACCTGGGACGCCCTTAAGGCAGTAGTCCGAGGCAAGTGCATTGAACTGGCCACTACTTTACGTTCTCAACAATGTGAAGATCGCCTTCAATTAGAACGAGAATTAACAGCTGCAGAACAGACCCATAAGGCCAACCCCTCGGCTCCGGCACTACGGAAAGTCACGGCCCTAAAGGGGAAACTACAGGCTATCTACACCAACAGAGCAGAGAAAACCATCTTACGCTTACAATCCAGGGGTTATGAGGGCGGGAATAAAGTGGGATCCTTGTTGGCGCGCCAATTACGGACTAAGCAGGAAAGAGAGTATATCAAACTAATAGTTGATGAGAAGGGAGTTTCTCACAGGTCAGAGGAGGGGAAGGCAAGGGCCTTTGAGAATTTCTATAGAACTCTTCACACTTCAGAGCTCCCAGGGACGCATGACCCATCGGGGTATTTGGACCCCCTGGACCTCCCTCAGGTCGGGGCTAGCTCCAATGAAGAGTTGGCGAAACCCATAACCGCTGAAGAAGTACAGAAGGTGATCGACTCACTTAAACTCCAGAAAGCTCCAGGGCCGGATGGCTTCTCAGCCCACTTCTATCGTACTTTTGCGCCGGAGCTCGTTCCCTTCTTAACTATACTCTTTAATATCATCGCTTCCACAAGTCACTCCTTCCATGGGGGAAGCAATTGTGGCAGTGCTTCCTAAACCTGGTAAGGATCCCTCAGCTTGCTCTTCTTACCGCCCGATTTCTCTTCTAAACCTAGATGCAAAAATGTACTCTAAAATCCTGGCCACTCGCCTCGAATCAATTCTCCCTGGTCTCATAGATCCGGATCAGTCCGGATTTATTAAGGGGCGACAGACCCATGATAACTTGCGGCGTATCATCCATATCATTGAAAAGGCTCGCAAGAAAAACATCCCTACAGCGCTTCTCTCGCTAGACGCGGAGAAAGCTTTTGATCGCGTGGAATGGCCTTTCTTATTTGAAGTGCTCCAGCGCTTTGGCTTCAACGAAACCTTTATAGGGATGATTCGCGCTAACTATCACTCTCCCAGCTCTCGGGTCCTTGTTAACGGAGTTGCTTCTTCCCCCTTTCGCCTGGCTCGCGGGACGAGACAGGGCTGCCCCTTATCCCTCCTCCTTTTTGCCTTGAGCATAGAACCCCTGGCCCACGGGATCAGAGGAAACCAAGAGATCCAAGAAATACGTTTTGGCACAGACGACCATAAGATATCGCTATTCGCCGATGACGTGCTTCTCCCAGTATCAGACCCTATTGTCTCTCTCCCGGCCATCCATGCAGAGCTGGAGTCGTTTGAAAGGGTGGCGGGTTTCAAGATCAACCTGACCAAATCCTTCCTACTGAATCTAACAATACCAAAAGACGATTGGCGAAGGGTTGAAGAGGTGTCACCTTTTCGCTGCACTATTAAGGAGATCACTTACTTGGGTGTTAAGCTTACCCCTCGGGTTCGGGATCTGTATAAAGCTAACTTCCCACCCCCCTTCTGCGTCAACTAAAGACTGATTTTGGTAAATGGAGTGTGGCTTACATCACCTGGTTGGGCAGGATTAATGCCATTAAGATGAATGTTCTCCCTCGCTTACTTTATCTTTTTCAAGGATTGCCTATCCCTGTGGAGGAGGTTTATTTAGGGAGCTGCGGCATATGCTGACCAAATTTATTTGGCAGGGGAAAAGAACACGACTTCCCTATAATTTGCGTACTAGACCGCGCAAAGAGGGTGGCCTAGCATTACCGGACTTTCAGTCCCTATTACCGGCGGCACAAATGCGGGTAATCACGGAATGGTCGCTGCGGGCTTCGGAGAAGCATTGGCTTCATATAGACCGACAGATAACAGGGCGCACCATCTGGGATCTTCTATGGAAACCAAAGCAAGACAGACCACTCAATGCCTACATTAGCACGCCTACGTCCACCACACTTAAGGTTTGGGATATCCTCACTAACAGACTGCACCTTACGACCTTTCCCTCCCCTCATACGCCTATACATTTTAACGCTGCATTCCCCCCGCACTACAAGAAGGTCCCTTCGAGGCCTGGAGGGAGGGCGGTTGCCACATGATCTCTCACTTGTTTGACAGAGGTGAACTCACTTTTCAGGAATGCAAGAAACAATTTGCATTGACTGCCAAATAAGAATACCACTACTTGCAGCTGAAACACTGGGTGCAGCAGCCCTTGGTGCGGCTGGCCGCCACCAGGGAGTTGCTCCCTATTGAGAAGTTTGCTCAGTCTGGGTCCTCTTCCAAAGGATGTATCTCCTATCTGTATGCTCTCATACAATCGATGAGTCCCAAATCGACACCGCGTTTCAAACGCTTTTGGGATGCTCTTGCAGATACCCCTTTGGAGGATAAGCACTGGGAACATTTAGGTAGGGACATAGTGAAATTCAACCGCTCAATGTATCTCAGGGAAGCACACTATAAAATCATGTACGATTGGTACTTGTACCCTCAGAAACTTCACACGATTTTTCCTAGTTCGTCGGATAGGTGCTGGAGGGGGTGTGGGATGTTAGGCGATTTCAGACATATATGGTGGGACTGTCCCGCCATTAAACCTTTCTGGAAGGAAATGTTGTCCCAAATCAAGCTTATCTTAGGCTATCCTATTCCCAGCTCCATGGAACAAGTTCTGTTGGGGGTCCGAGATCCAAATTTGAAACGGCAGACACAGGGCGACAAATCAGTGATGTGGCTTTGTTTGGGGGCCACCAAAATGACAGTTGCCACGGCTTGGAAAAAACGAGAGGCCCCATCCTTAACCCAATGGCATGCAAGACTGTGGAGGGCTTTGGAGCGCATGACTGATATAATTGAAGACACCAGGAAAGGTTTTGATTACATTTGGTCCCCGCTGTTCAACTACTTATCGGAGGGGCTTCCTTTGACGGCTTGCAACCCAAGGCTTAGGGCCCTCAATTTGTTCCTTATCTAATTACTCCACATTGACGGGATCTCTGAATAGTGCGTTGAGCTCCTGAGTAGAGGCCCCGTTAACCCACTCCTCGCGCTCACCTTTTTCTAATTTGCACCATGACATCAAAGTTATGTTTGTTTCTTTTTTTTTTTTAGGTATAATTAAGTTTCCTTTCTATGTTACTCTCTGGGGAGGGGAGATTGTAATTCAGAAACATGGGCATGAAAGCAATATGTTATGATGATGCTGTGTTATATGCTAAAGTTCATTCAACACGGACCTTGTGGAAAAGCTGTAACCTTCATGAGCGAACTGTATATCTGGGCGGAATGTATTTACGACTAATGTTGCCTATGTAATGCTTTTGTCGCCATCTCTGAGAAAATTTCAATTAAACAAATTTTGAAATAAAAGCGGGCGGCGGCACGAACGTGTGCGCGCTTCACACGGGACACTGCGCCCTCGGTGCCTTAAAGGTGCGCAGGCGCGCACCTTACAGGGAACACTGCTCTCCACCCTTTAAGCCTTTCATCCAGCGTCCATTTCACCTGTCTATTCATGCTCCCATCCGTCTGTCTTTTCATCTAATCAATCCATCCATCCTTCCTTTACCATTCCATCCATCTATCCATCCACCCACCCATCCATCCATTCATCCATCATTTCACCCACCTTTTATCAATCACCCATCCTTTCACCCTTCCATCCAGGTTTCCATCTATCCAAACATTCATCCTTCATTCCATTCTTACGTGCACCCACCCATGCAAATATGACTTTACTCTTCCATCTCTCAAACCTTTCACCTTTGGATCCATCCTTTTATTGACCTCTCCTTCTTGTTGCGGTTTCTTCCTTCTTTTCATATTTCCTATATTTCATTCTTCCTTTCTGCCCTCCCTTTCTCTTTCCCTCTATTTTCCTCATTCTTCCTCATCTGTTATGGTTTCTACCCCGCATTTAGAAAAGAAATGCAGCAAGTTTTTATATAGTGCGAACTCAACCCAAAAGTATTGGAGCGCTTTACATGATTTATTATTATATATTTTTTTTGTACGCCTGGGGAGATTAATTGATTTGCCCAGAATCACAGGATGTTAAGCTGACCCGAGACTCAAAACCCATCTCCTAAGTCGACAGCTCGAGCATTAAACCTCAACCACAAGAGCGGAAGCATTTTCAATATTATATACAACTTGATACAAAAAAACAACCATTGACAAAGCCAATAGTCTTGGCTTCTTGTAGGTGTAATGTTACTTGTATTATATATCTGGATGCAATGACAGAAGCAGCAAAATATCAGTCGTGTGGCACACTATGCGATGCACATATTTTTAGCTTAATTGCTTTTAAGCCACACCCTTAATTGCATCGATTACGCCCCTTTGAAAGATCCCCGAGTTTTTTCATCCCACTCAAAGCCCTGGTCTAAACCCGCGGTCAGGTTCTTGGCGCACATAGCCTTGGCTGCAGCGCACAGAGACCTTACTCTGCCGCACACAGAGGAAAATAATTAGAGGGAACATTGCTTGTGAGTGCGAAGGTTTTTTCCATCTATTGGAATTTTATTTTTGGGTAAATCAAAGCACATTTTAAACTTTGGCCTACATGTGCTGTTTAGAAATCGGTAAGGGCTTATGTTCTCTCTTCTTCATATAATTGCCCTTTTTGCTTATTAAGGAATCAATATATTTTTTCTGGAGAGTTGGTTTTGCAGCCCATACAATTATGAAGCATACACCCTTACTTATACTCCTAGATGCTGGCACACCCATCAAGAGTTTCCACTCCTATTCATTCCAGCTCGTCTCGTACTAGTAGCTCTTCCACTCCCTTGTTAGGCCTTGTCTACTAGATAGCGCATGCGTGGTCTGTTGCGAGACGTATTTATTAGCTTACTGTGGGCTGATGCCACCCATTACTGAACATTGGTTGGGCCAATGTAATCTTATGGATTTTTGGGGCCTCTGGCAACACATACCTAAGGATCCCTTTGTATGCATTTTTTGCTAATTCAAGCATGCATAGTTCCAAATAATATTAAATTATACATAAAAATGTCATAAGCTGTGTCACGCGAAACCTATGTAATATGTCTTGCCCAGGGCTCCACTAAATGTATCTAAAATTACAGTGGATAGAGAGAGTGAACAAGTTGGAGGTAGAGAGAGAGTGGGGTGAAGCTAGAGTAATTGACAGCGGTGAGATGAGGAAAAGGAACACTTTCCCAGGGGGTCCCTTGAAAAGGGGGGCCTTGGGCAATTGTGCACTTCACCCATGCTTTAAAACGCCTCTGAGTTGGCTTCATTGTCGCTCTAATTTGTTTGCTTATTTGTTGGCTTGTGTGGGCTTTCCTAGCTCTCCTTAATTATTTGCGTCTTTCTGGAGCTAATTTTTCAGGCGCTACTTTTTGTTTAAGCACGCTACAAGAGTGCATGTGTTTTCTAACTGTCTCCCTGGTGTGCTTCTCTTCCACCCTCTGCGCTCCGTGCTGCGCTCTCTCTTGCCCATGTGCTTCTCCCTTGCCCGCTCCTGTTGCTCTTTCGCCTGGCTACTTTTTCTCCTTCCCTCATGCTCTATGTTGCTTTCTTCCCATTTTTTTGCTCCCCCCCTTATTTTTAGTGTTGATAGCCCCCATCCGTGCCCCTCATGTTGCTTCAATCCTGCCCTCTGTGTTGCCGTCCCTGCCCTCCTGTTGTTTCCTCCACCCTATCCTCTGTGATTCCGCCCCTCACCCCAGATTGCTGTCTATCGCCTGTGTTTCTCCCTTTGTGATTGACTTTCAGAGAAGCAGAGGATATTTATATAAGCCTCGCCATAGAGCAAATGACCTGCATGGCTTTTGGATCCACTTCGATGGGGAACCAATACTGCAGCTCCACTTCTAAAGACGCACGGTGCTACCAAGATCCCCAGGTTCTACAGTCATAGTGTCCGAGTGGAGGAGGTCTGGCCCCTCTGCTTTCTTTCACTGAAGTGCATGCCTCCCACTGTGACACACACCACCAGTTATGCTCCTGCCTTCCCAGAGATTCTGCAGATTGAGTCAAGTGCTGAAGAGTAGCAAAGTGGTTGCTCTTACTTTCTGCTACACTTTTTAGATTTGACTCCGCGGACTCCACAGCTTTACATCATCACAATTGTAAGGTCTTTTCTACGCGACAGCTTTTAGCTGTCTGTAGGCAAAAGCCTGTTGTGGACCAGAGTGCTCTAAGTGCAATGAAAAAGGTGGGGCGGGATATCTCAGTGGGGTGTGACCTATGTGCTTATGGGTGTGGCTTAAAACATGTGAACTACTATCTAATGCTTTACACAGCATGCTGCCTGACTGTCATTTAGGTGCCTCAGAGGTTTTTGTTATGACATCCAGACACACAACAAACATGCATAAAACAAGCCAGGCCTATTGACTTTGTGGGTTCTTGTTAACAGCTTGATGTAAATCAGTAACAACAATGATTTTGGTGTGAATAATTAGAATTGGTCATTATGTATGGTACATGTCTGAACCTCACTGTGCGCACTGGAGAGAGGCCAGAGATTGGATGAGCATGCACTCTGAATACTGTTATGGCCCACTGACTGACACCGCCCTAAGCCTTTAATCCGGAGCTCTCAATCTTACCCCATTATGAACACTCCTTCACAACCACAACTCACCCGGACACCTAAATGCGACTTCTCACTAGTGCCATTCAAGCATTGGAAAACACAATAGCTCAGCGTTTTAGAGCCAAGATCTTTTGGCTTTGCCAATACTTAGTAAACAAAATTACAATGCAAATTTGCACTCCAACAAAAAGTTTAAATGTTAACAAATTCAAAATCTTTACTTGCATTAAATATGCCACGTATACACAGTAACATGTTTCTAAAACTGAAAAAGTAGTCCAGAAGAACATTTAAACCTTCACAATAATTGATTATTTAGTTACTGTTGATTCTAATTGAAGACAGAAGCCAGATGATTGTAGACCGTAAACGTGTATTGAAACTAGGAAAAAACAGCAGATACGTGTTTCGTCACAAGGTGACTTCAAGGTGGTGAACATGTATACATAAATACAGTCATTTACAACACGCCCTGAAGACCTACCCTTCATTTCAACAAAAAAGTGACATTATGTTCTCACAAAAAACTAGGAAGGAAGAGCTACTTCCATTGTCATTTGCAGGGATAAAAATAGATGGGTTCATATATTGACTTGAATTAAAGTGATCCAAGCACAAGTAAAAAAGATGTGGTAAACACAGAAGAAATAGATCAAGCCTTCCACCAGTGTGTTTGGAGCCTCTAATTTGTATGTGCCCCCAAGAAGTGATAATTGGTGAAAAGATTATTCCACACGAAAAACCACTGAGGCCATTGTGAAGAAAAAGAAAGAAATCAGAAATGTTGACCACTTTCATGTGAGAAGAGAAAGAGAAACAGATTACAGAAGCCATATTTTACTGACCTAGAATCACAGTTAGTCAGAGGTTGCACAGTTGATGTGAAAAATGACTCCTAGAGTTATAACTAGAAATTAGAAGAAATAGCATAATGAGCCAGACATAATCTATACACGTTTATGGTCTACAACCATTTGGCTTTTGTCTTCAATTAGATTCAACAATAACTAAATAATCCATTTTTGTGGAAGTTTAAATTGTTCTTCAGGACTACTTTTTGAGTGCTTTAGTACTACGGTTTCTTATGTTTACACAGAGTTACTTGTGCACCAATGTGTTTTAGGCATCCATGGTAGTAGGGTGCTACTGTACCAATATATCAACAACCATACAAAGTTTGTAAATTCTCCAACATTATTTGCACTTAACCTAAGATGTGCGGTCAACAAAACCACTACTTCCTATTGTAATTACACGTTTCTAAACTGTTGGCAAAGCCAATAGCTCCGAAAGCAAAACCCTTAAAGGCCCAACCCAGCACCCTTCCCCTCTCCCCTGTAAACCGTCACCCAAGATGCTGCCTGCTGGCTCTGAGATTTTTCAGGATCTTCACTTTTATTCTTATAGCAGGAGCCTGCTGATTTTCTTGAACTTTCTTCTATTTTTTTTTCAGTGTCCTGTTGAACACACTTAACCCATTTTGTCTTTACTGGACCTGGCGCAATCCAAAACGAACCGTGCAGGTCTGTAATAGGTTGCCTTCTGCGGTCATGACCAGGCACACTAATTCCTGCACCTCATTCATCTGGATGTGTTTAGTAGTAGTACTCAGAATGATTACCATGGGCGAAAATGAAAGTCCATTCAGGAGACTGCAAAGGAACTTGTGCATCAGGCGGAAGAGGCGCGAGCACTGGCCTGACTCTGCTGCCACATGGCAAGTCACGTGGTGAATGGACCTCTTCCACGAGGCGTGACTCGTCTGCTGGTGCTGCTCAGATGGTAAGAGCTTCCTGCCCCAGGGTTATTCCGTCCTCGCATGTTGCTTAGAAATAAAGCGCTTTCATTTCCTTGCACGGATGTTTTCTGTTTCTGACGTCCTTTTTCTGTGTGTTAAGAGCCTGTCTGCATCTACTGCACTCGCTTGAGGGGCACCCTGGTGTATTGCTTGTCACAGAAGCTAAGCCTGTCGGTATTTCCTGTTTGTAACCAACTCTTTCGTTTCATGCAAGTACTCCCAAGTTCAAAGTTCCTTAGCACAGCCCACGTACCAGCCCGGATTCTGGGAGATGATCAAGTTCGCCTGGATCCAGTACGTCAGCGTCCTTCTGATTTTCCTCTGGGTTTTCGAACGAGTCAAAATCTTTGTTTTCCAAAACCAGGTGCTGCGAACCGTGCCAGTCCCGCCAGGCCCGCCTGCGTCTTCGTATAAACTGCACCGGAGCTGAGGCCGCCTGCGGCATGGCCGAGTTACCGAGGCAGCCTCTGGCATTTGCATGGGACATTTGCACTTTCTCGACAGCCTGTGAGCGCTTCCTAAGAGGGTTTGACTTTATTCTTTAATCAGAAATTGCAGGTGGCCTCAGCAAATGGTCGGCTGAATGGAAGACACTTCGTTGCCAGCATAGACTATCCCCAACAGACAGGAAAACCATGCACGAGGGCAGAATACTTCAAAAAAAAATAATTAAGAGAAAATGTACCAGAAGTGGTTACTTTTGCAGTTTGTACAATCTCCTCATGAAAATACAGTTATGATGTACCCTCTCAATGCATCGTATATGCACAGGCAAGGAAAAGTATGTTCTGATCAGGACCATTTCTGAGGAGGCCATAGCTGTCAGTTGGCCTCAAGCCGTGAGGGTGACTAGAAGCCAGTCCTGGACTTACAGCCAACACCCCTAAGCAAGCTGGGACTTGGAGTTTCTCTTTTCCTATTGGATGTGTAGGCCAACAAATCCCATAATGCTTAGTGTTGTCGGATGTAAAACCAGCGCAAGCACAAGATCACCATTATGAAGTAGGCCCTTCGACAGCTATGGAAAATTGATTGTGTTTTATAATGGTACCGGGATACAGATCACTCAAATTATTTATTTACTTGCAGGCATCTTCAAGAGTGCGTGATCAATTAAGCAATTATATTTAACATTAAGAGCATTGTACCCCCATTTCACTGTTGTGTATTGAATATGCAAAATTCAAAATAACGAATAATAAAAGTGATCCAGTATTATTAAACCATGTTTTTATAATTTTGCTGGTATATAACGCAAAATCAGCAGGAAAACTTAAAATATCTGAACTGCCTCGAAAAAAAGAGGGGCCAATGTACGAGGAAGTTGATTTCCACAAACAAAAATCTGCACTGTGGGATTTTCCTACAGCGTCACAGGTGCTCAGAAAAAGGGGAGTGGTGGCCTTGGACCACCTCCTTTTAAATAAGATAGTGAGATGAAAAAAAAATTAAAAAATATTGATGTTTCAGGAAGTTAATTTTATCGTGTGAAGGGGAAAAGAAATAAAAATACGTTCACAGCAATAAGACCTCGAGGTTTCAGAAAGTAGATTTCTTTACTTAATAATGTACATAGAGCACCTGTCTCCACTGCTGTAGTCATTCTGCAGAGACATTAACGGACGGGACGCAACTTAATCATGTCCATTTAATACCAATGAGCAAGTGTATGTGTCCACTTGTACAAGTCATTGCATAGTCATAAAATGTGGCTTCCATCTTTGCTTCTTGTATTCCAGCTCAGAGAGGGCATTAGAGCCCCATCTCTAAAGTCAGTGCTGTCGATGGGACAGTTTGGATGGAAAAGATGTATTGGAGTGTGTTGCCGCTTTACTTTACCATAACATCTGTTTACTATTACCTGTCTGTAGAAGAGTGCATGGCCCTGTTGCTTGAATCAAGATGTTTAATATAAAACATCTGTTTGAACTACTGTTGAAAACAAGAACATATCGCTTATTTTCAATGAAGGCCTTCTATATTTAATCCAATGTGAAAGCTGGATTCATTTATCTTCAGCCCCAGTTCTTGGAGGACGTTTTCGTCGTTAGTTGTCTACTATATTTGTTGACTTGATAAGGGCAAAGACGCAAGTCTTAGGGGCCTGATGTACTGAGAGAGAAGTCACAAGAAGTGGTTGCAGATTGTGCACTGACTTTTTGTAAACTCTGCTGTTGCAGGAGGTCACAGAATGACCTGCCTCGTGAATATTAATTAGACACGTTTTGCTAGCAACTTACTGCAAGGGGGAGACAAACACAGGTAATGTGGCCTGTAAGTAACAGCAGAACCATCATCCAAGTCTTTGCATTCCCAAAGGGGAAACTGTTTTCTTTAAAACAGTCTGTGTTCCTCAAAGCAACCTGTGTTGCATTTAAAGAAAATATTTCCTGTTTGAGAATACTTCGGGAGGAGCAGGCAGCGGTCCTCTAGACACTGCCTCCTCTCTCCAAGGTTGCCCGACAGGACTCATTCCAGTTTGAGAATCAGTTATCACCTCCTTTGAAGTGTTGGTAACTAATCAGTGGCGGTCGTAAATCATTGATAAATACCATTGCGGCTCTCAATTTTGAAGGGACATTCGCTTCACGCGCCCCCCCCTACTTTTGATTCAGAAGTTTGCGAGTCAGAAATGCTTTTCTGTCTTGCAGAATAGGTTGACTACTTAGAAAAAAGCAATGCGGCGAACCCTGTGGTTTTGCGAACCCCAGGCCTTGCAGTTGCAAAATGGCTTTATACATCAGGCACCATATGCATTATTTGTCTTTCTTAGTCCATCAGGTATTAATGACTACCTGCTCTAAGGCCTTCTAATTTCATTTTGCAATATCTAGTGGTCTCTCTGACTTAGAGATACACCGTACCTCAAAGTTAATGTAAAGCTGCCACACAGCAAGAATCTTTAATGTATAATATTGTGAGAACCCTGTTCATATATCGGGCACCTTCTGCATAGAGCAACCTACATGCAGGGCCCATTTGTTGTGTAAAAATGTAATTTAATGCAGTGGACTTCCTAAGGCCTGGTTGAGTGAACGTTCTACCTCATCAGAAAATACAGAGGAGTTCTTCATTGGTGATTGACAACTTCATCAGTGGTTTCACTCGCATATTTATGAATCTTCATATATTTTGGATGAGACTGCAAGTAAAAGAGAAACATACATTAGACACTGTAAAGAGTTTCTACATTTGCTCTAGATGTACTTGTATTTGTTTGCAAAAAGCCGCTGATTTACAAAATTTCTCAGTTGTAAAATCACTATATATTCTTATTGCATCCCGATTTTTACACACAAAAATGATTTCAATGTTATAGATGAAATTTAACATTTTGAATTTAATGCTTATTCTTATTAAGTATTTTGTAATGAGCCATTTTCATATTTTTTGTATATTTTTTAAATAAAAAAATTCAAAGCCCATTCGACATGTTTCTTTTGTAACTGAAAATGCTTACTATAAAATGTTGGAATTACAATTTCTTTCCGGTTCCTCCTTTTTCCTTCCGTCACTTCATAGTTTCCAGCTCCTACTAAACCTTGAGCCTACAAAGTTATCTTCTTTCAGTGTTCGGGTTTTCCACCCATCAGTAAGTAGCACTTGTGTGCCCTAAAGACAAGAATTCTCACAAAATATATAACTTTTCCTTTGACCCTTATGGCTCTCAAACTCCACCAGATAACAAATTCAATCATTTGGGATCCCAGATTATTTTCCCACTAAAGCTTTCCATTTCATATGGTTTGAACCTGCCTGGACAAATCCAAGCCCTTGCCGGCCTCATACTCTACACATACTAGAGGAGTTAGATTTTGCACAGTGGCTCAAAGCCTTAAAAGTAAGTGCTAAATGCTACAATTACTTTATGAGAAAGGCAGTTTGTCCTGGAGTGTGAGTTAAAATAGAATGTGTTTCCAGTTTTGTTGCTTCTTAATTTTTATTACTCATGCCATCTTCCTGCTACAATGTTTTAAGAAAACGAATCAAGTGTACCTGCCCATTCCCTCTAAAATTCATTCTTATAACCATACAACTGTTTGCTGGTTGAAGGTTTGTGGTTTTTCTCTGTTCTGCAAATTTGTTTTTGTTTAATAATTGATGGTTTAATAAGTGACCACGAAAAAGAGAGCTAATGGCTTGATGTGCTATTCACTACCAAGGATGTGCAATTTGCACACTGACTGGTTTGCAAATGTTTTTTGTGATGCAACATATGTACTAGTAGGTCACAGACAGTGGTACCCTGGACCAGTGCCTGCTCACCCACCCTACCTCTGAGGCTACCGACATGATTCACAAATGGGAAGATGTCCCAAGGGGGCAACTTCCACTTTGCAAATAAGTTACCACCCTAACTCGGAGGTCGGTAATTCCTGCATGGTAAAACACAAGCACAGGTGCACCACACATTAATGTGTGGTGCACCTGTGCTTGTGTTTTACATTGTTTTACATTGTTATGATCCCATGAGGATTTGCATTGTGACGGTGGGTGCGTTTCAGTGTGCACACAAACCTCAAGAAGAACAGAGGGGTAATAATACTAGAGGGATAGCTGCTCAGGTGCTGTAGCTTTTGAGGGTTCCACTGTCAGATTTTGGTTCAAATTCCTGCATGGTGTGCGACTACAAACACCGTCATAAAACATTGATACATTCCTCTCCAAATTAGAAATTGTTTGGTGATGCCTCTTTCCCACCCTCTATTTGCAATTTGGAAAAGATAACAAAAGCCCTTTTATGAGTCAGAAAAAAAACTTTCAGACCAGTAAAGAAGCTGTTGTACATTAAGAAAAGCCCTTTTGCAGTTGCAAACTGTGATTTTGTGAATTCACTGCTTTTGCAATCGCAAAAGGTCTTTGTACATCTGGGCGTAAGTTAGGTGTCTGTTTCGATCATGTACATGCTAAAGATTGAAAAGTCATGCTGAATAAACTAAGTCTGGGCGGTGAACTCCGCTCCGCTCGCGGAGGTTTCCGTGTTACGCGGAGCTCGCGGAGTTCTGAAAAACTCCGCTCTGCGGAGCAGAGTTTTTTTCCTCGCTCGCATTCGTCAATGTCAAGTTGGCGAGCGCGAGCGAAGAAAATCCACCACCCGGCGTGATTTTTCCTCGTTTGCGATCGTCTACATCAAGTTGGCGAGCGTGGAAAATCAACCTCCCGGCGAGATTTCTCAACGCGAGCAGTCAAATTTCTCATTGCGAGTGGTCGCGTATGCTCACGATGGCTCACATTGAGAAACTGTCCGTTCACGTTGAGAAAGCTGCCGCTCGAGTAAAAATCTACTCGAGCGGCATAAAGGAAGCAGCCCCCGCTTGCGCTGTGCATGGTGCCATTCGCGATGATTGCACAGTGCGGACAAGCACCTGGCACTGAAAATCATCGCAAACTGCATTTAGCTAACGCACTCCGCCGCTTGCGGAGCTCCGGGTAGCGCAGCAGAGTTGTTTTTGCGTTGAACTCTGCGAACTCTGCCCAGGCTTAGAATAAACACAGCTAAATTATAAAACAGCAGTACAAGCAAAACTAGAAACTTCTCCAAAAACTGTTTTGAGAATGACCATCCTGTGATTAACACTTTCAACCACACCATACACACATATTAATCCGAACATTCTAGATAAATGAATGTCTTTAATGTTTTAAAAAAATCTTCTTTCCTGAGGGGCGTGGCTAGAGCCCAACAAGATGGCCCCCCGATCCTGGAACTCTGTCGGGTAACAACTCCGATCATTCCACAAACACGTTGTAATAATGCGATTGTGGCAAAAAACAACTAACGGAATAGCAGAACAGTTCCTCAACCTGTTGATATTATTCTCGCTGCACAGTACCGAGCAGGTGAGCTGGTACAACCAACCTTGCTGCCATACTCAAGCCTGCTTCAATCTCATGATGGTGGCCTGCATACACTCAGCCACCGAGATGCAGTAAGGGAGTTTGTATTTGCTTTATGCGCCATTCAATGCTATCCGGGGCGTGCCTTACTATTCAACAACCTACTTGTGATCCTGAGGCTGAGGCACCCGTTGGGGAGCTGAACAAGTGTGTTCCAAATTGCTATGCGCCTACTTGGCCCTATCCATGTTTTTGGCCCCGTCCTAGCGCCACTGCGCTCTGGCTTCTTACCGACCACCGTCTACAAATCTCTCTTTAGTCACCTGCACTTGAGTGATTTGGGAATGGAGAGGAACCCATAAAACTTGGAAGTTGATGACCGGAGCAACAACCAACTCCAGTCTCTGACCGTGCCACAGTCTCTGGCGCTGAAACCACTGTGTGGTTTGTGTGCTCCTAGTTGCTGCACTTACCACCAGGCCTTTCTTCTTTCCACTTGGGAACTGGCACCAATGCACTCCAATTTTGTATGGACTTTGAAGGCTCGTAAAGGGCAATGGAGCGACTATTAGTACTTAACAAACAAAACAACTAAGTTCACGAAATCAGAACTATACGGCGCAATTGCAGTAAGCCTGTGCAGGGTACTGTGCCACTGGTTACTCAAATTAACTACCATGTACAGAATCTGACTCAATCAAGCGACTGTCAATATAACCAAGCGAGCCACAATAAAACCCCCAGTTGCTCAGGTTTACAACCGCCCGCAGGACTAACGGGGCACCGTCGTTCCTCCAGGGTCCTGCCATAAGGACTTCCTGGGGTTGTTTGGCATTTGCACCCTTGTTGTGCTCCTGAAGAGGGTACCCCTATGTACCATTCAGCCTCTGGATCGCCCTGTAACTCCGCCTGCAACACAAAACAGCAAGTTAACAGCCTACCTACCCTAGCCAACTTACCAGCCAGCACGCCGGGTAAGCGGTAGGGAGGGAATCGGCGTGCGATCTTCTGGAAAACGGATCGCCAGGTGGGCAGGAGCTGTAAATATACCTGGCTCCCGCCCACTGGCGCCCGGAAATGACGCGGGACGCGCCGGACACCAGAGGGTCCCAAACACTAGCCCGGCTGACTATGTGCCATCATGTGGCACTAAGGTGGCCGCCCTCCTAGGGGGGCCCCCTGCGTGGGTTGCGGGCAGCCTCATAGTGCCAATATCGGCAACATACCCCTACTGCAAACCCCAAAAATCTCATAATAAACACAAAAGACACATTGTTTGTTGGACAAAACATTGCTGCAGGTTTATTTGCATAATAAAATATGCCAACATGGTGTGTCAACTTACGGGCGATCCAAGGGCAGGCAGCAGTGACACCCCTAAGCTGCCCTGCCCACCTGATGAGCCAAATTGCACCGTGGCCCTAACCAATCGGTGCTCACGATTTTGGGGATTACCCCTTACATCATGTGGACCACCAGTCCACCCGCCTCACGCCCCTTGAGGGCGGGAGCGTATCCAGGCAAGCCCCGGTTGCTCAGGTTTACAACCGCCCGCAGGACTAACGGGGCGCTGTCGTTCCTCCAGGGTCCTGCCGTAAGGACTTCCTGGGGTTGTTTGGCATTTGCACCCTTGTTGTGCTCCTGAAGAGGTTACCCCTATGTACCATTCAGCCTCTGGATCGCCCTGTAACTCCGCCATGGCTCTGGGTGTGGCATCCGCCACACCCAGGGCCCCCCCACTAAGGCAGGCATTCTTCCTTACCATTCTTACTTACACCCAGCTGATTCTAAGGCATCCCCCAAGTCCAACAGAAACAGGTCCATGCCCACTCTGGACAAGTGAACCCCGTCCACATCAAAGCATCCCGTGGACTTGGCATGTAAGAGTCCATGTCTGATAAATCCAAAACCCCTCTGTTCTGTGAATTTGCGCTAGGTGCTGTTTACTTGACTGGTAGGTCGCTCCCCCACCACACAGCTCCGTCTGTGTGCCCTGCTGCTGCCCCTGATTGTGCTCGTTTTTTTTCCTTCTGTGCCCCCTTGCTGCCCTGATTGTGCTCTTTTTTTCCTTTCTGTGCCCCCTTGCTGCCCTGATTGTGCTCGTTTTTTTCCTTTCTGTGCCCCCTTGCTGCCCTGATTGTGCTCGTTTTTTCCTTTCTGTGCCCCCTTGCTGCCTTGATTGTGCTCGTTTTTTTTTCCTTTCTGTGCCCCCTTGCTGCCCTGATTGTGCTCGTTTTTTTCCTTTCTGTGCCCCCTTGCTGCCCTGATTGTGCTCGTTTTTTTCCTTTCTGTTCCCCCTTGCTGCCCTGATTGTGCTCGTTTTTTTCCTTTCTGTGCCCCCTTGCTGCCTTGATTGTGCTCGTTTTTTTTCCTTTCTGTGCCCCCTTGCTGCCCTGATTGTGCTCGTTTTTCCTTTCTGTGCCCCCCTTGCTGCCCTGATTGTGCTCGGTTTTTTTCCTTTCTGTGCCCCCTTGCTGCCCTGATTGTGCTCGGTTTTTTCCTTTCTGTGCCCCCTTGCTGCCCTGATTGTGCTCGTTTTCTTTCCTTTCTGTGCCCCCTTGCTACCCTGATTGTGCTCGTTTTTTCCTTTCTATGCCCCCTTGCTGCCCTGATTGTGCTCGTTTTTCCTTTCTGTGCCCCCTTGCTGCCCTGATTGTGCTCGTTTTTTCCCTTTCTGTGCCCCCTTGCTGCCCTGATTGTGCTCGTTTTTTCCTTTCTGTGCCCCCTTGCTGCCCTGATTGTGCTAGTTTTTCCTTTCTGTGCCTGTTTCCCGCCGCTGCGCCCCTGCGGCCCCGCCCCCTCACTGCCCATTCGCTGCCCCTCCCTCCCACCTCCCCATTTATGGCGGCCGCTGTGCGGCCGCGCAGCGGACGTGCGCAGCGGGCGCGCCTAAGGCAAGCCCGTCTGCGCCGGGACCGCGCCCAGCGCCAGAACCCCTGGTCCGGGCATCCCCGCGCCCGCCACATCAACAGACGCCGATCTGACGCCCAGCACCCTCCACGCACTCAACCCCGGAAAAGATCACGCCTGCTACCTGGCCACCCGAAGCGCACCCAAGGGCCCTTCACCTGCCGGAACTGCAGCTTCGCCAGCACCCGCCCCGCCAAACCACCGCCCAGGAAAGAACCCAACTACCTCAGATGCATCCTCCTCAACACCCGCTCCGCCCGCAAACACGCCATCGAACTCTGGGACCTTCTCGACTCAACCTCCCCAGACGTCGCATTCCTGACGGAGTCCTGGCTGAATCCCGCTTCAGCCCCCGACATCGCCATTGCCATCCCGGACAGCTACAAGATCACCCGCCGGGACCGCACCAGCTGAGTCGGAGGAGGCATCGCCATCGTCCACAGGAACACCCTCAGAGTCTCAACCAACACCGACGACACCCTCAGCACCGCCCGAACACATGCACTTCCAGATCCACACCGATCCCAACACCACCCTCAGAGGAACCCTCATCTACAGACCCCCGGACCCCGACCACAGTTCAGCGATTCTATTGCTGACTTCGTCAACACACACGCCATCGCCTCCACGGACTACATCCTCCTCGGGGACCTGAACTTCCACCTCGAGAACAACAAGGACACCAACTCCACCACCCTGATCGACAACCTCGCCACCCTCGGACTCAGACAGCTCTTGACTACACCCACCCACGCCGCCGGCCACACGCTGAACTCCATCTTTTCCGCAAGCCCACACGTCTCCTTCAACCACACCTCCGAACCCCACTGGACTGACCACCACTGCATCCACTTCACCTACAGGAAGCCCACCACGCACCACCGAACAAATGCCTCGCCGCTGCTGGAGCAGAGTCACCGAAGACCAGCTAACCACAACCCTCGCCCTGAGCCCACCCGCCGAACCCTCCGACCCCGACACCGCCGCCCGCAACCTCAGACAGTGGATCGACGACTGCGCCAACACCCTCGCCCCGATCAAGAATCCGCCCAACAGCCACACCAGCAAGAAAGCCACCTGGTTCACCGAAGACCTCCAGGCCTCCAAGCGAACATGCCGAAAACTGGAGAAGATCTGGCTCCACGAACGGACAGCGGACAGCTACGCCGCCCACAAGAGCGCCACCCGCAGTCACCATCACCTCATCAGATCCGCCAAAAGGGCCTCACTCCAAAGACCGCCTAGACAACAACGCACACAACAGCAAAGAGCTCTTCAACATCGTGAAGGAACTCTCCAACCCCAGCTCCAACACCAACGACATCCCGCCGTCGCGAGACCTGTGCGACTCACTGGCCACCTTCTTCCACCGCAAAATCGCCGACATCCACGACAGCTTCAACACCACGACCGCCCCGGCAACCACCGAGACCACCGCCCCCACAACCACCAACCGCCTGCTCTCCTGGACCAACATCAACGACGAGGACACCAGCGAGATCATGAACACCATCCACTCCGGCTCACCGCTAGACCCGTGCCCTCACCACGTCTTCAACAAAGCCAGTACAGCCATCGCGCCCCATCTCCGGAAAATAATCAACATCTCCTTCGAGACAGCAACCTTCCCGGAAAGCTGGAAGCACGCCGAGATCACCGCCTTACTCAAGAAACCCAAGGCAGACCCCAAGGACCTCAAGAACTTCCGACCCATCTCTCTGCTCCCGTTCCCCGCGAAGGTCACCGAGAAAATCGTCAACAAACAACTGACCCGCTACCTCGAGGAGAACAACATCCTGGACCCTTCCCAGTCCGGCTTCCGCAGCAACCACAGCACCGAAACCGCCCTCATCGCCGCCACCGATGACATCAGGACCCTGCTAGACAACGGAGAAACAGCAGCCCTCATCCTCCTGGACCTATCAGCCGCCTTCGACACGGTCTGCCACCACACACTACGAACACGCCTTCACGACGCCGGGATCCAAGAGAAGGCCCTGGACTGGACCACATCCTTCCTCTCCGGCAGAACACAAAGCGTCCGCCTCGCCCCTTCCGATCCAAAGCCACCAAGATCATCTGCAGCGTACCCCAAGGCTCCTCCCTCAGCCCAACGCTGTTCAACATCTACATGGCACCCCTCGCCCACGTCGCCCGACAGCACAACCTCAACATCATCTCCTACGCCGACGACACCCAGCTGATCCTCTCCCTCACCAAAGACCCTCACACCGCCAAAGCCCACCTCCACGAAGGAATGAAGGCCGTCGCCGAATGGATGAGTACCAGCCGCCTGAAGCTGAACTCGGACAATACGGAGGTCCTCATCCTTGGTTCCAACCCTTCAGCATGGGACGACTCCTGGTGGCCAACATCACTGGGAACAGCCCCGACACCCACCGACCACGCACGCAACCTAGGGGTCATCCTCGACCCCACCCTCTCCATGACTAAGCAGGTCAACGCCGTTTCCTCATCCTGCTTCAACACCCTCCGAATGCTCCGCAGGATCTTCAAGTGGATCCCCACCGAAACAAGAAAAACAGTCACCCAGGCCCTCGTCACCAGCAGGCTGGACTACGGAAACGCCCTCTACGCAGGAACAGCCGGCTAAGCTCCTGAGACGGCTGCAACGCATCCAGAACGCCTCTGCACGTCTTATCCTCGACATCCCCCGACGCAGCCACATCACACCCCACCTGAGAGACCTGCACTGGCTCCCTGTCAACAAGAGGATAACCTTCAAGCTCCTCACCCACGCACACAAAGCACTCCACAACTCCCGGACCAGCCTACCTCAACAGACGACTCAGCTTCTACACCCCCACCCGTCAGCTCCGCTCCACCAGCCTCGCCCTCGCCACAGTCCCCCGCATCCGGAAAAGCGACAGCCGGCGGCAGATTCTTCTCCCACCTCGCCGCCAAGACCTGGAACACCCTCCCCACCAACCTTCGGCAGACCCAAGACCTACTGGCCTTCAGAAGACTCCTCAAGACCTGGCTCTTCGATCAGTAGCAGCACCACCCCCCTCTTCCCCCAGCGCCTTGAGACCCTCGCGGGTATGTAGTGCGCTTTATAAGTGACATGATTGATTGATTGATTGACTCTCCTGCGAGAGATTTCCACGGCCTCACCAGACCTGGCCCCATGCCAAACTACACGTGGCATAATCTCAGACCACCATAATTCACATTCACCTATTTGGTTGCTCAACTTACACAAAGTGGCTTTCATTGCTTGCAGCAGGACCTTCCTACCCAAGAAAGTCAAGTCATTGCCTCCCAGGTGTACGACCAAAATGTTGGGAGGGGATCCGCCTCCCGCCAATCTTTGCCGCAGCTTCTTCAGCAAGCTGTGCCAACGCATGCCTGGGAACCCCAACCAGACTATCTCAGTGAAGGAAAACCCATGCCTCCAATTCCTGCTTTCGGCCCATCGCGCCACTCTGGCGATGTGGGAATGGCCAATCACCCAAACCTTTGGTCCTGGCAAAATAAAGAAATGCAGAGTTGCAACACACCTTTTATTTGAAACCCTGCACACAATTTTATACATACTACGCAAATTGCACATAGTTTGCTCAGAGATCTACACTGCACACATAATACCACATGATGCACCGAAAAATTGCTCATAATTTGTTTAAAATTCACGCTGCACACCTCTTAACACATGGTGCTGCGCAAGCTTGAACTTCGTTTACACAGAAGTTGACTGGACCCTTATTAATACATGGTGCCACCATGCGCACTCTGCCCTTGCCGGCGTTATGGGCGGATGTTCCGCTTGAAGCACTGGGATTCCCACCGCCCAACCCGCCTGATGCGGTCCGGTGACATGCCTACCTTGAATGCTGAAGTAGCTGCCCCTATCCTGAATGAATGGCTGCAAAAACGCTTGCCAGGACCATCATTACCTGACAATGTTAAGCACGATTTTATAACTTGTTGTACTTGAAGCTTAGTAAGGGACGTGCGTTCCTCATGGATCAAGAAGTAGCCTCCCCCCGGGGGTCGCCGAGCCAGGTAAACTGCGACCAGGCCCACCGGGCAGTACCTCATGTCCCCCAGTTGCTGTAACCAGATCTCCTTTCCCTGCCCCACCTGGTCTGTTTTGGATCTCTTAACTAGTATTTTAAGAGATTTACCTGTGAGCACTGCATCCTGCTCACCTACTGCATCCCCCAATTGATCATTCTTGGACCTTGCCACTAATTCGCTTATTCTCAGAGCCCCAAAGAATGCTAAGCTGAAAGCTGCTGAAAAGAGGGCGGCCTCGTAAGGAGAAAAGGTTGCCTTTTTTACTACATTAATCATGTCCTGTAATGTACCATATTCAATCCCGCCCAATACAATCTATGATTCCTGTTGTGATGCATAATGACTCTTGAAGGTTATGATACTACCACTGCAACCTAGACGTATGTTACTGACGCCCAGGCTTGTTCTTCTATACCGCCTGACCTCAAAATGGCGCCCTCTTAAGAAGTGGGAGGAGCACCTCTCGCCTTCCTCGGCCGGCGTGCGCCCTGGAATACCCTCAATAAGATCTATGATTCATGACGCGAGGCCAATGACTCTTGAGGTGATCCTTTGCAATTCTGATCGTTTTACACGACGCACATGATTCCAGCAAACGATGTAAACAAATGATATAGGTTTGATTGTGGGGCAGCCATTTATCCTTTACTTGTCCCTACTATACCAGGTTCTTACTAACCTGAAAGGCTTCAAACATCAACAATGTCCCCTCAGACAATTTAGGATAGCAAAAAAAACAATGTAGGTCAATCCTAAGCATATTAGTAAGCAAATAATCCTACCAGTGAACGGACGAAGGAAGGAAGCCGAGATATAAGGAAGTTAAGAAAATAAAGAAGGGAAGAAGGAGAGTTGGAAGAAAAAAAAAAATTAAAAAAATGGATAAAAACCTAGAACTCTCAGGCCGCCATGCCTTCACCATCTCATACCCCCCTAATCTCTCCAAAAACGCAGCAAAGAAGTTCAAGCATAGGCTAATGAAATCTCACCCTGAGATTCTCATTTCAGATCCCTTCTTCTGCATCAGCAAAGGCCTACTACTGAACGACCTCATCTTTTACACAAAAACGTGCGCAGTGGAGAAATACCTTCTACTCCATGCTCCAAATCTCCAACGTCAAAAAAACCCTGCATGCCCTCAAACTGTCGATAGTCTCGTCAGACTTCTGCCCTGCGAATGCCACTATCTCCATATACAACAACGGCAATATCCTGATACAAGCTTCTAATTCCAATCTCGCCACCATAGACAAGATCTTCCCTACTCTCAAGAAAGCAGTGAACAGCAAGAAAATCTCACCCCCCGCCACTACTCTCCCCGATTTTCCCGATGACACCCCAACTCTACTACAAAATCCCATAATAATCTCTATGGAACCGATATCTCTCCACACCCCCAATGAACTCGACCCCTCCGTCATATCGATCTCAACCACACCGGGACCCCTTGGCCCAGGAGGGACAGGGTTACTCTTAGCGACCGGCCACCACACTGCAGATACACCATTGATAACCCTGGTGTCTACGGAAGAATTCACCAACCTGGATTCTACACACGACATCCCTCTCTCCCCATCTTCACCTGAGCTGGCATGCATAGCTCCCCACGACTTATCGCGTACCATGTTACCTGACCAGCTCCCATCACCCCTGATACTCACTCCGCCCTTATGCACTCTCCACTCTTTGACCATACCCCAATCACATGCGTCAGCCCCTATCATGCGGTCACATCCAAAGGCCTTCTCACACACTGATTCGGACCTTACAACGAACATCCATGATCAACTAACCCCTTCAATCCCTAATAACGTTATCCCTAGGCAACCAGTTAATGAGATACTCATACCCTTGCAACCAAACCTTATTTGCCGACCTCCCGCTACAATAGAACCCACACCTACTCACACATCTAATTATCCCAACGCTGATTGGATCGAACGATTCAATGAGCTAGCCAGTGGCCTAGCCCATCTCAAGGATGAAATGCAAAGTCTATCAACCATCACCAAAGAACTCCTAAACACACACAGAGCTACTAGTGCCACCGTGAACCGAATCAGTCACCTAACTAGCAGATATATCACCAAGAACTCACACCTCGAGGATACCAGACAGTATAAGATACCTTCCCCCAATGACCCATCTCGTCCTAGGAGGGCAACTGCTGTACTATCGGACAATGACATTGGTGACCTCTGCATATCCTATGCCAGCCAGACAGCCATCAGTGAGTCTCGTTGTGGCACTATCCAATCCATTCAAACCAACCCCTTCAGAGAACCCACTCACAACCACAGATCCATTATTAGAGATAACCTCACAAATATCAACATAGTGCAGACCACTCCCCCCATCTGACTAGCAAGCTGAAATGTGCACTCATCAATTGCAGATCTGCTAACAAACATGCCCCTGACATTTACGACTTCATCCTCGTGAATGATCTTGACATTATCGTCCTTACCGAAACATGGCTAAACAGTTCCTCCTCTCCCATCTTGGACCTACTGGTACCCCCTGGACACGACCTAATCCGTCTAGACAGAAACATGCAACCCGGCGGCGGGATAGCCTGCATTTATCGAAACACTATCGCAGTCAATCAAGCAGACTCCACCTCTCTATCCTCTTGCGAATATCTCTGTATCAACATCTCTGATGACAAGCGCCTCGCCTGCAAACTTCACATAATTTATCACCCCCGGGTGATAATTTGACGTTCATCGATGAGCTAATGGAAGTTATTACATCCAATGACAACTCACAAGTACCACAGATTTTCCTGGGCGACTTCAATCTCCACTGGAATAACTCAGGTGATCTTGGTGTCAGTTGTCTCAAATCTTTTCTGGCAAATCAGGATCTGTCCCAACTATGTGACAGTCCAACCCACAACAAGGGAGAGACACTAGACCTCATCATAGCTAAAATGAACACTGTATCTTTAGAATCCATCACCCCCTGTGACTGGACAGACCATTATAGCATTCTCTTCTCCATCAATATCGTGGTAAGTCCTAAAAGGGGTCAACCCACAAAAACAAAACAATGGAAAAGGAATATACAAAATATCAACCCCATCGACCTGGTAAACCGATGCAACTCCGCCCTGACCCCCTCAACAGACATGGCAGACGTCCACGACCTTACAGTCTTTTACAATTCCACAATGCTTGAAATTCTTGACTCTGCAGCGCCCATCCAGGAAAAAAACGTTTCCTCCAAACTCTCAAAACCATGGTTCAATGAGAATCTGAATTCGGAGCGGCGAAAGCTAAGATCAGCGGAGCGACTATGGAAATCAGCACCCTCCACTGAGCACTTATATCAACTCAGAGTGCTGAGGAATTCATACAATAGGAAGATCCTAAAGGCTAAAGCAGACTTTTTCAAATCCCAGCTGACCCAAGCCATCAACCGTCCCAAAAAACTATTCGAAATCGTCAAACAACAAGCGTGCAACAAGCCAAACTCCCTGGAACCAAGCGATTCGGTTACACCTAACTGCGATGAGCTGGCCAACTTCTTCCTAGAAAGAACAAAATCCATTGAACTCAACATCCAATCTAAGAAGGTCCTCCCTCAAACTATGGCCCTTGATGATAAATCTCACTCTCAGATCAAGGTCCATTTTATTACTCCGACTGAAATCCCCAAAAACAATGCCTCCTGGCACACCTTCTCGCCCATCCCTGAACAAGAAATCTACAACACTCTTCTAACGATTAACCCCTCAAATCACTTCTCTGACCCCTTACCTCCTTCTTTATTCAAAATGATAAAAACCTCTATTCTTCCCCTATGGTCAAAGATCGTAAACGCCTCCCTGAGACAAGGGTCCATACCGGACTGTCTCAAAATAGGGCAGGTCACTCCTATACTAAAGAAGTCTGACTCCCCCCACTGATCTCAACAACTACCGCCCTATATCCAACATCCCCACTCTGGCGAAATTGCTGGAAAAATGTGTGCAAATACAACTATGCAACCACATCGAGAATTACAACCTCCTAGACAAACACCAATCCGGCTTCCAGCATGGTCACAGCACTGAATCTGCACTCACCCACATAATGGACGACATCCTAAAATTGCTTGACCACAATGAATCATGCCTATTGATACTTCTTGACTTATCCTCCGCTTTTGATACGGTTAAGCATGACAACCTACTGTCCTTACTGGAACGAAGGATGGGCCTAACTGGCTCAGTGCTACAATGGTTCACCTCCTTCCTAAATAACAGAACACAAAGAATTAAGACGAAGAATTCACTCTCTCAACCCTCCATGGTCACCATAGGGGTTCCACAAGGCTCAGCACTCTCACCCATCCTTTTCAATTTACTCATGGAACCCCTGGCAAACGCACTGAACTCTGCGAACATTCTATATCACCTATATGCGGACGACACTCAACTGTATATGAAAATCTCCCAACCAGAAGACTTCATCTCTCTCAACGCTATTCTACAGAATACTCAAAGTTGGCTCACTGACAACCACCTCATGCTTAACACCAAAAACAGAATTCCTTCTCATCTCCCCTCCCAATCACACACCCAAGATAGACTTATGGTTGAAGCATCTTACTTCCTTTGACTGTGCTCCTCACATCATTGACTCTGCGAAATCCTTGGGAGTCACCATAGACAAACACCCGAACATGCAGGCGCAAATCAATATTGCCACCAAGGGAGCTAATCATCAGATGAGCATACTAAGGAAACTCAAGCCCTTCCTCCCACATAACGACTTACAAATGGCGGTTCAAGCCCTAGTGCTACCAAGATTGGACTATGGAAGCACCACCCTATGCGGTCTTCCCAAATACAAGCTTGCCCCTCTGAGGGCTTCGCTTAACGCCTGCGGCCAGATTGGTCTCAGGAACTAAAAGAAATAATCACATTTCTCCAACCTTGAAAGCTTTGAACTGGCTACCCTACGAGGCTAGAATACACCTAAAGACCGCCTGCATGACCCACAAAGCCCTGCATAGCAATACCCCCAGCTACTTAGCACGAAAGCTTGAGCGCTCAGGAGGATGCAGAGTATTGCGTAGTGCGAGTTCATTACTACTGAAACCACAATCCTTCCACAAAAAGAGAACTGATTGCAGAGCATTCTCAGGGATCGCTCCAAAGATTTGGAACTCCCTACCACCAGTGGTTCGCGGGATCACTTCCTTTACCTCCTTCAAAAAAGAAGTAAAACAGCTCCTAATGAACAAATTCATATCCTAAGACTGTAATTGTATGATGTCTACCATTATCCTATGCTACCCTTATACCACGGTCTACCTCTTTTGTACCGAATGACTTATATCAAATGTATGCATACTACCTCAACCACCTGATATGCAATAACTTGTGTATTGTAAAGCGCTCCGATTCCCTCTTGGATCATTCCTTAATACTACTACTCTCCTATGCCACCCATATACTCCTATATACCTCTTTTGTACTGTATGGCGCAACAACTGTATTCTGTAAAGCGCTCTGATACCCCCGTGGGTCATGTTCGCGCTATATAAAACTTTATAAATAAATAAATGGGGGACCTGGTGTCAGGGGCCCGGGGTTCTCCTCTCGCCCAACCCTTTAGCGCCGCCCTGATGAGGAAAGTGGGATCAATCTGGCCCTTCAATTTAGCGTAATGACCTACCGCAGCCAGGTGGCCTGAGACCCAGGAGTGGTTCTTGCCCTGGTCCTTAGCCCACACTATAAAGGTTTGGACCTTTTGTTCCAAGGCTGTCATCTCCTCCTCCCAGGCCCCCACTACCTTGCAGAACATAACAACGCATGCTTTGTAGCGCTTCCTGGTCCTTGGTGCTAAGGCACGTTCACCTAATTCCCTCAGTCGTTGTTCCACTGGAGGAGGAACCAGAGGTGCGGTGGGAAAGGGGTCATTTCCTCTCTCGCTCTCGGCCACGCCTCCCAGAAACGGCGCCACTGAAAACGAGAGAGAGTGTCAGCTGCCACATCTGCACCCCTTGGATATGTCTAGCCCTGCATTCCACGTTGTTAAACAAGCACGCCCGCACCAGTTCCCTCAACAAGCATAGCACCAAAGGACAATTAGCTGTTTGCATGTTTATCGCCTAAACCACTGCCATGTTATCTGACCAGAAAAGCACTCGTCTGGCTGCCAGCGCCTCTGGCCAGAGGTGGAACGCAACAACTATTGGAAACAGTTCCAGTACCGTCACATTGGCCGTGATTTTTCTCTTGTGCCATGCGTTCGGCCACCTCTCAGGGCACCATTTGCTCCCCAAGATTGCCCCAAAGCCCTCCCTACCCGCTGTGTCCGTGAACAGGTATAGCTCGGGGCTGCCAGCCCAGGGGGCTCTCCAGATGACTGAACCATTGAAGTTAGCCAGGAACTCTGCCTACATGTTGAGGTCTTCATTCCTTTACTCAACCTAACTAGGTGGTGTTTCTTCTTGACTTTGGCCGTGGCCCTGGATAACCTCCTCGCAAAGACCCTACCAGCTGGGATCACTCTAGCTATTTCCCTAGGAGACTCTGGATAGACCCCAAGAATACCTTCTCTTTCACCAAGGCTGCCTGAATATCCTGGGCTAACGCTTGTATCTTGTCTTCTGGCAATCTAAATTCCCCCACAATAGTTCAAGTTCAATCCCTAGGAAAGTCAGGACATGCGCTGGGCCCTCAGTCTTACCTGGGGCCAGGAGGACCCCCAAATGGTTAGCTAACCTTCCAAAATCCGAAAGAGCTTTGCAGCAGACCTGCGTCCCCTCCTCCCCAATGAACAGAAAATCATCAAGGTAGTGGGTAACACTTTTCACATCGTAGGTTACCTGGAGCGCCCATTGCAAAAAGCAGCTGAAGGCCTCAAAATACGCACAGGAGACTGCGCAACCCATGGGCATGCATCTGTCATAATAAAACATGCCGTCCAGCTTGAATCCTAGTAAATGTTGGCTATTCGGGTGGACTGGCAGCAAGCGGAATGCCGATTCGATATCTGTTTTCGCTAGCCAGGCCCCTTTTTCCACCCTCCTGACCAAATCTACAGCTACATCAAGGGTGCAGTACGACACCGAGCAGGTACCCTCCTCCAGTCCATGATTCACTGACTCACCTTCAGGGTAAGAGAGATGGTGTATCAGCCTGAATGCCCCAGGATCCTTTTTAGGGACCACCCCCAGCGGGGAAACAACAAAGTTGTCCAGCGGAGGACGGGGGAAGGGTCCTGCCACCCTACCCAATGGCCGTTCTTTCTCAACTTTGGCATGCACCACTGCCAGACGCTCTTTAGCAGATCTAAGGTTGTCTGCCTCTCTACTTGCCAGGGTGCCGACATAAGGGATCTTAAAACCTTCGGTAAAGCCTGATGATAGGAGCTGACTGTCCTGCCTGTTGGGGTAACGGCTAAGTAATGGGATGAGGTGATCAAGGGCTAGCAGAGACGGGCCCTTGACTGCGCACTCCGGAGCTAAGACAACGTCCGGCCGAGCTAGGAGGCCGGCACGTGGAGGAGGGGCAGGTAGAACCAGGGGCGGGCTGTGTTGTGGTGTCGGAGGCAAGGGGGGGAGAATGGGAGGGGACCTGTTCCTTCTCAACTGTCTTGTTTGTTCCTGCCAGGGGGCTGCTGCTAAGGCTCGCTGTAACATGCTGCTGCGGGGTGGGGGGCCGCACACTTGTTGCACGTGTGTGAAAATTTACACGACTTGCCACAGGAGCAGGCCCCGGCGTTGTACAGCCTACAAGTCCCCGAGAACGTGCGTTTGAAACCTCAAAGTCTGATCTGTTGAAATAGAAAGAGGTCTTACACCCCTGGAACAGAAACAAAAAAAGGACCTTCTGATTAGCTACCCTCTAGAGGCAGCCATATTGGTATGACTCAGAACTATGTCCGATCTACCTATAGACATAGAAGAAGATAATAAAAATTAAAAAAAGAAATCCGTGATTAGCTTCCTATGGCCCCAAACTGATCTGACGCAACTGGCCCTGCCCTGGTTACTGATCTCCAGATACTAAGACAAAGAAGGACAAATAGAATTGTTCCAGATTCCAACTCCTCCTGAAACAAACATGACAGGATTAAATATGAAACCGACTGGAAGTAACTCCTTCACTATTCTTTACCCATCCAACCTCTCTAAAAATGCAACCAGAAACTTCAAACACACACTGCTCAGAAAAAACCCAGACATACTATTCCTAGACCCCTCCTTCAACATAAAAAAAGGCACCATTATTAATGATCTTATATTTTTCACCAGACAAATGGCAAAATGGCGTACTACCTTCACTAAACAACTAAACATTCAGGAAAAGAAAAACATTCCATACGGCTGCAAGATTCTAACGGCACCCTCACAAAATCTTAGAGCAAGTCTGAATATAACCTCCTACAAAAATGACACAGTTCTTATCCAAGCAGCAAATAAGGATCTCGAGCTATTTAACGGCTATTTTGCCACGCTAAAAGACCTTGTATACAACAACTCGTATCCTGCACACCATCAAGACCTTTCCCCGCAATCTGACCCTCAACCCAAATGTCACTTTGACACAATAGAACGTATAATCTCTCAGGAGCTGCAGCAACCTGCGCCTACAACTAGAATCTCTGAAACAAGGGACAGCAACTCCCCTCTCATAGCCCCCAAATCACTTCCAACCTCCATTACCATCACGGCTCCCAGCCCCATCTCAAGGACCCGCTATACCCCCCTCAATCCACCATGGATACCAATGGGATCACACAGTGACAAGCTCCTGATAGCAAAAAGGAAAAAACCTGTACACCCAGCTCTACCTCTCGTACCACTGAACACTAATACTTCAACCACTCAAAACGCCTTCCTTTCGATACCATCTAACACTGCCCAGGACAACCAAAGACTAAAACCTAACCCCGATATGAATCCCAAGTCATACCCTTTAAAGAATCCAAAAAGGTCAGATGGAACGTCTACCAGACCCTCTCACACGATCTAGCGGTCCTACCTCCAGACCTCCCGGCACTCTGTTCCAACCATCCCCTTCGTCCCTAGTATAACTAGAAACACTCAGAACACAAACGGATAGGATTTATCTAAACTTACAAAACGCCATTTCAGAAATTAAGAATCTTTTACTCCTCTCAGAAAATTATCTCTCTAAAATCAACCATTTTCAAAAATCAACTCTCTCAGCCCACAACAAGCTAAATACTATTCCCCTGCCTCTGTCCAATCGCCAACTCCGAACCTGCAAACACCATCGATACATGACAGACTTGGAAACGCAGTCCCTGTTACTATCTTACGAATCATCTCCCAATCCCCCACCCATGGTGGATGAACATACAGTTCGTTCACTCCCAATCAATGCAAACAGAACAACTCAACCAAATAACAGAAAGGTTAACCCTAACAACCTAAAAATAAGTAACATTAACCCCCGAAATACATGAAACTAACCGGGGTAACTCATCTAAACCAATCTCCTGCCTTCTACTCAACTGCCGCTCAGCAATGAAATACGCCGCTGACATCGCTGACCTCATTTAGAGCCGTGAAGTTGATTTAACCATCCTGACAGAATCGTGGCTTACGGAATCTTCTTCCCCTGCTTAGACCTTCTTGTGCCTCCCGACTACAACATTGTTAGGCTAGACAGACCACACAAAATGGGCGAAGGTATTGCTTTTATCCATCGAGCTGACATCTCTATTACTATACTTCACTCCGACCCCCTCGAATCTTGTGAATACCTTGGGATCTCCTTAAAATCCACAGATAACCAATACTGCAAACTACACGTATTTTACCACCCTCCAGGCAAAAACGCCCAGTTCATTGACCAACTAATAGAAATCACATTACAATAAACTCGGCCCCTCATTCCAATGATATTTTCCTAGGGGACTTCAATCTTCATTGGGAAGACGCCTATGATCCTCAAGTCAATGCTGTTAAAGATTTCCTAACAGATCAATCCCTAGTTCAGGCCTGTACCCTTCCTGCCCACAATAAAGGCGCGACAATAGACTGGATCATCTCCAAAGAAAAAATGGTTAATGCAATCCAAATCGACCCCTACGATTGGTCAGAGCATCATATCATCACCTTCCAAATACCCCCCACAAGAAAGAAACCGACCTCACAATCTACCAAACCTAGACAATGGGTTTGTGACACAAAAAACCTAAAGTTGGAAATACTAACAATACAATGCAAGAAAGAACTTCTCCCTCCTATTAATATGGAGAACGTCAACGAGCTTACGGAACACTACAACTCCACGATGACAAAAATTATTGACGTCCTAGCCCCACCAAAACTCAAAAGGATACCGGACAAAGACATAAACCCTTGGTTCAATGGTTCTCTCTGAAGAAAGACGCAAACTGAGACTAACTGAACGGCAATGGAGACAACATCCTTCATCCCCTCACTTAAGACTGCTAAGAAAGTCCAGAAACTCCTACAACAAAAGTATCCTAAAATCTAAAAAAGACTTCTTTAGGTCAGAACTTGACAACGCCAAAAACAGACCGAGGAAACTATTCAAAATACTAAAACAGCAATCAAACAAAATGGCCAAAAATGCACTCGACATCTAAATCACATTTAAGCTGCGAAGAATTCTCTTCCTTCTTTACTACTAAAGCCACTTTCCTAGAGAAGGAACTCAAGACTGCCGCTGACAACCCCACCTCTTCTAAAAATTCTCCAACCTACTCTGGCAGGATCCAAAAATAAAGCCCATTGGTCCTCCTTCAAACTTTATGAACAAAGAGACATCACCAAAATCTTATCTATAAAACCGAACAACCACTACGACCCCCTCCCGTCGAGTTGCCTGTCATCTATCAACCATTCTATCATTCCCATTTGGACCAAGATAATCAATGCATCGCTCTCGCAAGGATCCATCCCGGATTGCCTAAAAACCGGCCAAGTCATCCCCATCCTAAAAAAAACACAGAACCCTTCAGACCCAAACAATTTCTGACCGATAACCAACATTCCCATGTTAGCCAAAGTAATAGAAAAATGTGTTCAACAACAGCTTAACCACCACATTCTAGAATTCAAGCTTCTCGACACCTGCCAACCAGGCTTCAGACCCGGGCACAGCACCGAAACAGCAATTCTACATATTGTAGATGACGCCCTTCTAGCATTAGACCGTAATGAAACATGTCTGCTTGTACTACTTGACCTCTCTTCTGCTTTCGACACTGTTAACCATGGCAAAATTCTCGAGAGACTTGAGAACAGGATGGGTTTATCGGGAACAGTCCTAAAATGGTTTAAATCCTTCTTAGACAACAGAACGCAAAGATTCCTGGTGAATCAAAATATATCCACACCATCCCCTAACCTTCTAGGAGTACCACAAGGCTCAACTCTATCCCCATCACTATTTAATCTCTATATCGAACCCTTAACCGTAATACTACAGCAGGCTAACATCTCCTTCCACATGTATGCGGACGACACTCAGCCATATATTAAGATCACTTCCCTGGAAGAAATAAAGATTATGAACCAAGCATTAAAAAAGACTGTCCAATGGCTAACAATCACCTTAAGCTAAAATCTCAAAAAACCGAATTCCTTCTAATCTCCCCCCCAAAAAATTCCACAGTAAGGAAGGATTGGACTAAGCTAATCACTGCACTAAACTGCACTCCGATCCTGGTGAACTCCACCAAGTCACTAGGAATCACTCTAGACAAGAACCTTAATATGCAATCACACATCAACCTGATGGCTAAAAATGCCCGTTTTCACCTCAGCTACCTTAGAAAAATGAAACATTACATCGAACCACTAGACCTCAAAACTGCAGTTCAGTCGTTAGTCATCTCGAGGCTGGAATATGGATGCACTACTCTATCAGGACTACCCAAAGTCTCAACAGCCCCGCTTAAAGCCTGTCTTAATGCAGCCGCAAGACTCTTAACTGGATCAAAAAAATTTGACCACATCATCCCACATCTAAAAGCTCTCAACTGGCTGCCTCATGAAGCACGAATCCAACTAGAGATGGCCTGCATAACTCACAAAACACCACTATTCCTAGCACAGAAAATGTCGATTTCTGGAGGAAGCAGACTCTCACGGAGCGCCGGTACTCTTCTTCTAAAACCTCCACTCTTCCGTAAGAAAAAAACATACGACAGAGCTTTCTCCGGAGCTGCACCAAGAATATGGAACTCGCTCCCACCAGGCATCAGGAAAATCTTATCTACTTCTACATTCAAAAAGAAGCTAAGTCCTTCCTAATGAGCAAATTCCTCCCTTAATCCGCAGTAGCCCATTCATTATATGTTCTAGAAGCCCCATTCAGACAATCACTCTACCCACCCTATCCTGTGGAGTAGCTCTCTCTGTAAGCTCATCCGTTACCAGACTGTAGATGGAGCTCCTCGCATCCCACTGGTCCTTACTCACACGGAGACTTCTGCTTGAAGACTGCTACCCCTACTGTCACCACTGAGAATACCCAGAACAAGCCCAAATGTATTATAGGCTATAACCTAGGCTATTTCTAATTGTATTAGTGATTGCACAAATGTTTTTCTTTTTTCTCCACGCCTCACATGTTTATTGAGACAACTACAACCATTTATAGGTTTCTATTGCACTGTCTAAAACTACAATGCTATATATATATATATATATATATTCACTGAAAAAAACATAGGTTTTAGGGAAAGTTATAGTTAGTTGGACATTGCACTCGTACAAAACCCGTGAAATTCCCCCGTTATAGTTAGTTCAGCTAACTATAACACGCGCCCCCGCAATGCACTGCTGATGACGTCACATATTACATCACTCATGACATCATCTAGTGGCTGTGTGTTTCTGTAAAGTTTAAATATTTTTAATATATATATAGGGAAAGGCGTATTGAAGAATGAGTGGGTGTATAAGTGTCTGTATGGATGATTTAGTAGGTGCGTGACTAACTCTATAAGTGAGTGATTAAACGTATCTTACTGAATGCATGGGTTAGTGACTAAACTGGGTGAATGTCTGTATCCCACTGTCTGTTGCTGGGTAAGTGGCTGCATGGGTTTGTGAATAGCTACATGAGTGTCTATATGAGTTATTGATTGGTTGTCTGAGTATCTGTATGGGTGCCTGAGTGTTTGTATGGGTGGGGTGTGTGCGACTGTGCATAGATGTGTGAGTGGGTGATTCACTGGGTGGATGGTTTCAAGAGTGCATCTGTGATAGACTGTATGGGTGGGTAAGTGTGTGTAAGAGTGTGTTAGTGAGTGAATGTATGTCCCAGTGGTACATGTGTGAGTAACTACATATGTGAAAGGCAGTATATATGTGTGTTGGAGTATATAAATAGCTATAAGTTTGTGAGTGTGTGATTGTGTTAGTGACTGTATGGATGAGTGTGTGCTTGTATCAGTGATTGTATAAGAGCGTAAGAATGTGCTAGTATTTGTATGAGTAAGTGAGCTGGTGTGTGTATAACTGTATAGGTGAGTAAATGGCAGTGTGTTTAATTATTTGCATGACTGACTAGGTGTGTGAGTACCTCTATGGATGAGTGGCGGTGTTTGAGTGTCTATATAGGAGTATGAGTGCATATGATAGTCCTGTACTGAGTGACCGTAAGTATGAGTGACTGTACGGGTGAGTGAGTGGATGTGTGTGTAGACCTAAGAATCAGTGAGTGGGTATGTAGTTATTGGTGTTGGAGTGTCTATGGTTTTGCGAATGGCAGTCTGTAATTTAGAGTGGGTGTATCAAAGGTTATATTAGGGTGTGAGGAGGTGCATCAGATTATCACGTGGATGATGTCATCAGTGATGTCATCAGTGATGTCATTTGAGATGTCATCAGTGATGTCATCAGTGATGTCACTGACCATGTCATGAGTGATGTAATATGTGACGTCATCAGCAGTGCATTGCGGGCGCGAGTTATAGTTAGCTGAACTAACTATAACGGGGGAATTTCACGGGTTTTGTACGAGTGCAATGTCCAACTAACTATAACTTTCCCTAAAACCTATGGTTTTTTCAGTGAATTTCAAAGGTTTTTAAATGCTAATTTCTAACTATAACGTGTCTGAAACCTATGGTTTTTTCAGTGAATTTCAAAGGTTTTTTAAATGCTAATTTCTAACTATAACTGTCCCTAAAACCTATGGTTTTTTCAGTGAATTTCAAAGGTTTTTTAAATGCTAATTTCTAACTATAACTGTCCCTAAAACCTATGGTTTTTTCAGTGAATTTCAAAGGTTTTGTAAATGACAATTTGTAAATGTATTAATTGTTATATTTATTTTTTTGATACTGATTTACTAAATTTTTTAAAACTATTCATTTTTAGATATTTTATTTTTTAAATTACATTGTAATTACATTATACATTACATTACAAAATATACTTTCTCAGAATGAATTACTTTAGTTTAAATACTTTGCAAATAGCAATAGACTTTTAAGTACAGTAGTTACAGTTGTTGCAATGGGCAACACAATTTCAAACAATGCAAGAATGAGCTCAATGTGAATTTCTAGTTAAATGCAATTAGTTACTTTATGGATTACTTTACTAACCACAGGACTGGATCCTAGATTCAGTCCTGGGACATCTGCTGTAAACAGTTGAGTAAAAGCGTTTTGGTTACAGTAGTGATTTTTAAGGAATATTATTGTATTTTAAAAGTTGACACTTAGAAACTTTTTCACATAGAATCACCAATGTTATCCTATGGGAGGAAATTCACTTAGCAGGTAAGTAGTGTTATCGTTACTTTTTCTTACTCAGTGGTGGATCCTGGATCCAGCACTGGTGCATCTCCTGTAAACAGTTGAAAGAATGCGTTTAAGTCATACAGGCGATTTTTCAGGAATATTTGTAGTTTGTGAAAATCGACACTTTGAAACTTTCCTGCTGAAAACCAGACAATGGATTCCTATGGAAGGAAATACAAGTTACTGGTAAGTACGGTTAGAATTACTTTTCAGGGTCAGTGCTGGGCTAAAAGATCCAGCACTGGGTTCTCTCCTGATAACAGGTGAGTAAATCGGAATTCGTAGTTCGGCTGATTTTAGAGGAATATTATAAAGTTCCAAAACTCCACACTTAGAAGAATTTCCAAGTGAAACCAGTCAATGTTAGCCTATGGAAGGAAATTCAAGTTACTGGTAAGTACGGTTAAAATTACTTTTGAGGATCAGTACTGGGCTCAAAGATGCAGCACTAAGGTCTCTCCTGATAACAGGTGAGTAAATCGGAATTCGTAGTTCGGCTGATTTTAGAGGAATATTTGCACAATGGTGAAGGGAGGGGGCGGGGCCTGAAGTGACATGTCTGCAAACACGCCCTGTGGCGCGTTTTAAGTTGGAGAATTAATTCCTCCTCAATCCCGAAGGTCCTAGGGGCCAACTAGCCCACCAGATACCTCCAGTATGCGCCAGAGAGCTGCGTTGCAGAGAGGTGTTCAGAGGCCACGCCCTTTTGCACCTCTCTGCAACGCAGCTCTGTGGCGCTTTCTGGACGTACCTGGTGGGCTAGTTGGCCCCCAGGGACCCTCAGGATTGAAGGGGATTTAATTCCCCATCTTAAAACGCGCCACGGGCCTGTTTGCACACATGTCACCTGAAGCCCCGCCCTCCCTTCACCACTGTGCAAACGCGCCCCGTGGCGCGTTTTAAGTTGGGGGATTAAGTCCCCTGAATCCTGAGGGTCCCTGGAGTCCAACTAGCCCACCATGTACCTCCAAAAAGCGCCACAGAGCTGCGTTGCAGAGAGGTGTAAAAGGGGCGTGTCCTCTGTACACCTCTCTGCAACGCAGCCTCCCTGGCGCATACTGGAGGTTCCTGGTGGGCTAGTTGGCCCCCAGGGACCCCCAGTATTCAAGGGGAATTCGCCTCTCTGCAAAACGCGCCAGGGGGCGCGTTTGCAGAGTGGTAAAGGAAGGGGCGGGCCTCGGCACGATGCCGGCCTTTTGTCTTTTTTTCTTTTTTTTTTTTGTATGGGAGGGGGGCTGCGTGGCCCCCTTCCTCGGCCACTTTTGGCCCCGGGGACCCCATCCCCCTGGGCCTGAGGATTTTTTTTTTTTTTTTTTTTTTATTAAAATCTTTGGAGGGGGGCTGCGTGGCCCCCCTCCTCTGGCCATTTAAGGCCCCGGAGACCCCATCCTCGGGGCCGGCCTTGCCCTTTTTTTTAATTTTTATTTTTGGGAAGGGGGCTGCTTGGCCCCCTCCCGGGCCACTAATGGCCCCGGGACCCCATCCCCTGGGGCCTGGCCTCTGGTTGGGGACTGTGGGGGTCCCCAATCCCCCACAGTCCCGCCGGCTCCCGCGTCCTACGGGAGCCGGCATTGCTTTTCCATAAGGGAGCTGCTGACATGCAGCTCCTTATGGAAAGTAATTCTGCTTTGCTTCATTGAAGCGAGAGCAGGTTTCCCTGCTCTCGCTTCAATGAAGCAAGCAGTTTGCAATGGCAGGACGGGAGCCGCGAGGCTCCTGTCCTGCCATTGCACTCTACCGTGTCTTGGGGGTAGGCACCCCGGGACACTGCAGGAGCCGGCCCTGGCGGGTGGCGGTCCCCAGGGCCACCACAGGCTCCAGGAGGGGGGCCGCGCGGCCCCCCTCCCTTCAATTGCTCAGCCCCGGGAGGTGGTGGTCCCCGGGGCTTGGGTCCGAAACGGACCCCCAAATCTTCTTTCTAAGTGCCCCGGGAGGTGGCGGTCTCGGGCGTGTGGGGGTCTGGAGCCCCCCACACAGGTTATTAAAATTTAAAAAGAAGCCCCGGGGGTGGCGGTCCCGGGGCTGCAAGAGGGCGGAGAGCCCTCCCGCACCATTTTTGCTTTAAAGCCCCGGGGGTGGCGGTCCTCGGGCTTGGGGCCTTAGAGGCCCCCACATAAACTATAAACGCACCCCGCATGCCCCCGGGACTTGGCCCACCCGGGGCAAAATAGCATCAAAGCGCGGAGACCGCGCTTCGATTTTTTTTTTTTTTATCGGCGGGATTCGCGCATCCCGCCGATTTATAAAAAAAAGCTTTTTTCTGCCCAGGGGGTCCTTGTGGGACCCCCTGAGCAGACCTAGGGGGTCAGGGTGTTTCTACCCTGCCCTCTTGTTGCGCTTTGCGCACTTGTTTCTGTGCCTCTAATCACGGCGGGATCCGCGCACCCTAAGCGCATCCCGCCGATTTTTTTAAAAAAAAAGCTTTTTCTGCCCAGGGGTCCTTGTGGCACCCCCTGAGCAGACCTAGGGGTCAGGGTGTTTCTACCCTGCCCCCTTTTTGCGCTTTGCGCACTTGTTTCTGTCCCTCGGTTCTACCGAGGGATAAAATAGCTGCCAACACTTCCTGATTTGGAGTGTTGACAGCCACTTGACAGCCAATTAGCATGCAGCTCGTGATCGGGACGGTGCGCGCAGGGTGCGCTCAGGATATGCAGACCCTACTCGGCCATAGATATATATGTGACTTTACTTTTGATTTTCTCAGGAACTACTGAACGGATTTACACCATTTAAGCAAAAGGCACGACACTGAACCAAGGGCTACCTCTTTGTCAAATTTGGTGTAATTCCGTTCAGCAGTTCGGGCTGTAGCCTCGATGAAAGAATCCTACGGAAAAATGAATGGGGAAAACGCGTTTTGGGACCCCCCTTTTTTCTCGGCCCCCGCTTGACGAATCAACCCGAGACTTTCAGGGTAGGAGCGGAGCGCCCCAACAAGTTGGAAGCTTTCGCGAAGATTCGTCAACCGGCGCAAGAGTTATTTCAAATAGAATGTCGCGGATTTCCTATGGAAAATAGGTCCTAACTATAACTATCTACTGGCGACCGCCAGTAGATTATATATATATATATATATATATATATATATATATATATATATATATATATATGATACGCTCTGGTACTGTTTAAAGCTACAAAGCTATCTATATGTGAAACGCTCTGATACCCATTGCTGGGTCTTGTTCACGCTATATAAAACACTAAATAAATAATAATATGCCGCATGGCACCCCCTGCCTACTGAAGATTTGCTTAATCATCCTAGAATGCATATCACTGCAAATCTGACCGGGGTCTTCCCTCACAATATTTGGGATTTTGTTGATTGAATGTTACACCTCATATCATTGCTTGCCCAATTTATTGTTTTACTGCCTTACCACTCTGCCAACAATTAACTACTAGAATTACTCATAGGGAATGGTGTAACTAGGGAGAGCAGATCCACAAAGATCCCCTGAATGGCACTAACCACCTGATCAATAGTTTATCTTACACAAATCACTGTACTCTTGCAATCTGGCAATAAACGTTTCATTATTGTAATAACCAGATCTCGATACTCAGGGGGTGGAATCGGGTAACATCACCTGTATGAGACATTCCTCCTACTAGTTAGTCAATACTTCTGCATACCATCTATTAACCTACTTATCTCAGGAATAATGGAGGACTTAAAGAACAAAGACAATAAAGAAGTTAAAGATCAAAAGGTCAGTCAAAAAAAGATCGAAACAGAAACCACTAATAACAAACTCCCCTATTAAAAGGAAGTTGGATTCTCCCGCCAACATGGAGTTAGTTCTTCAACGCCTGAATTCAGAGTAAAAGCAAACTAATTGGTTATAAGGACAGCGGAGGATTTGAATTTACTATTGAACAAATCGGTTGTGACTTCCAAAAACGGTTGAATTGAAGCCTGGATAAGAGAGATCTTAGAGGGCAGAAACATAAGGGGGGAATTTCAGGATCTTCGACCTGCCAGAAATCACAGAACAAAATTCTCAATCCTGTGTGACATATAGTCATGGATCCCATTCATCCTAGACATCATCTTTGGCAAAGATTTTGAAGTCAAAAGAGCCCATGGAATCCCATCAAAACAAATGAAAAAAGTTAAAACCATTGAATGGAATGGCATAAAAACTGCTATATCCCAAGACTATGTTAAAACTGCCATCAACCGCTGGAAGGGATTTCTAGCCTTAAGACCAACCTTAAATCGCTGAACATCGCTTCTAACTTTGCAGGGCTGTCGAAATAATAGAGAATAACTTGCAAAGGAAAAAGTATGATCTTTCAGGAACCAGCGGACTTGGGCAGTTTTATCAAGAACCTGCAACAATCTCAGATGGACCACTAGCTCTCCAATTTGTATTATTCACCTCAGTGTATTTGGGCTCTGCAACATTTAGAACTTATATGAGGCTCACAAAGCCTCATACCCATTCAGTGAATGCCGGTAACCCTTTGTTTACTCTTTTCAGCACTGCTATTCAATGTGATCTCTACAATATCTCCTAGAATCACACCCTCACACACCACATAGACTAATCATACTAGCTTCAGTTACCCTCTTATGTTTTATAGTTCTAATATTTAAACATCAACTGCACTGCATAGGTATACATAAGATCTCATTCTAGCTCATACCTCTGCCCACATGCAGAACTGCATTACCCCTAGCGCTCAAGTCCTCCACAGATTCCCACACAGGCTCAGAACACTCAATATCAGACATCTGTCAAGACTACCCTATGAAGCAGGCTGGAAGGAACCAACGATTGTGCCCTGTACTCCGCTAATACCTATCATTAATGGAATGGAGTACTAATGACTTGCCTACCTTTGACTAAGCCCTACCCATAGCTCATTGTTAGCCCTCCAGAGTTTATATACACTCTTCAATATGTACAACATGGTTCACACTGCAGATTTATGGTAATAGGTTGGAGATACAGCATGAGTACCTTCTAGCTCCATCACTCTAGCATATAGTTAGTACAGACAAAGAGCAGCTCCTGTTCTCAAACAGTATATTCAGACGAACACAGAAAATCTGTATTGTACCGTTACTGTCCATAAGTATCCTAACCCACACCACTACTCCTGAACAATACCGTGCTTCAGCACCATATGTCTTATCACAATACTAAAGGCCTCGAGCACCCAATCAAAAGAATACATATTTTAGATTATTGCTACAGACTTAAAGGGGAATATCATCTTCTTGCAAGAAACTAGAATTTATATGAAAGAGGCACAATACACACACAGAAATCCTTGGTGTGTGACTGTGCATACTCCCCTGCTAAGAAGAAAAATGGAGACCTTACGCTGAGCTCCAAAAAAGCCAACATTACAATCACAAACATCACCCATGGTAAAGATGGTAGATGGCTTATCTCAAAACGTAACAAAAACGGTCTCATTTTCGACCTAGTTAACTATGCAGTGACAGGGGATGATCCTCAGTTTTAGTTAGAGCTAAACAAGACACTTCCAGACCTACCCCCCAAAAAAAGGCATTCTGTTGGGTGGTGACATTAATCTCCCACTTGACATTGCCCTGGATAGAATTTCGTCTTGTGGTTACAAATCCCATAAACAGATGATGAAACTGCTCAAGACCCACAAACCCAATGGCACTTTCATAATCAAACTGGCAGCGAGTTTAATTTTTATTCCCATTCCTACCCCCATATTATGCTAACCATAAAAGACTACCTTCTGACCAACAATTTGCTGGCTGCCAAGGTTATGCTAAATTTCGAAGGCATACCAATGCATCCCCATACAGAACAGTTACTGAGAGAATCTACTTTACGTGTCAGTTTTTCCCCCAATTCCCCTATTCCAGTCATTAAAGAAGTCAGAGAATTAAAGAAGTCAGACAATTCTCTATGTGATGGTATACTAAAATGTATATCCGGGATCATTTCAATCCAAAATGGTCATCTGCAGACAGTAATTTAACACATTTATTATCAATAAGACCCCTTTGGTCCCATCAGCAAGCTTTTATAGTCTCTTGTACTTAGAATTCTCAAACTGATTGTCCCAATTGAGATTGGTAACCAAGGTATCTATAAACACCATTAAAGACTTAATTCTCCTTTTGAATATAGGAAGTCACCCTATCACTGAGTGTTTCTCACATAATAAAGAATTGCTTCCATTTTCGCAGTATCCTTGTACAACTAAACAAAATAATTATTGTACACACTGTGCTCTCCAAATGACATTTGTATTCTCAGACATCATGTCGTGTTAATTGATCTGGACTGTAATCACAAAAGCCAACACCTGTGAGGTACTATCTTTGCTATCACGTATGTTTTCCCTTTGTCCTACAGTACCCATCCTTTTTGTCTCTGTCTAAGGGACCCTTAATCTAAGGGATGCCAAAACTGCACCCCTATCGCTTACCCAAGAGCACCCTTAGTAAATCATGGGACATGAAACAACCTACATTGAGCTCCCATCTTAAAAGTCTAAATGGGGTATCCTCTCTTGGAAACTTAAACAGACTATGGCTGACTGCATCCTTTTTTGTAGTTTCGGGTTCTGTTGCTGCATCCAGACAAGATATCGATGGATCTCTGTATAAATGAAGTCCAGTGACCTTTGTTATCAAAATACTGACGACGTGGATATAAAAAGTCATTGCTATCACCTCTCAAGTAGTCCCGTTATTCTTATCTGCAGAAGATCATAGATATATTTTTCTATCAAACCTTGTAAGATGGAGGATGGATGCTTCCCTGAGACAGCTGCCAGCTTGTTGAAGAGCTGTATGATCACAGACCAGCATAGACCCTGCCGAGGTGCTTCTTGAACATTTGGAGCAGAGAGTAGCCTTTCTTTTTGCTGCTAGGACTAGGCACCCAAGAGCCTTAACTTCTGCTTACCTGCCTCGGTGTTGGTGCAGTTATTCTTGCACGGAAGGCACACCCTGGAAAAAGAAACCCCCTTTCTGCCCCTTACCAGATAGCACATAACATTCGGCCAAGCAACTTGAAATGCTGGTGAGCCTTCTGCTGGAATGATACCGTCTAGCAAACGATCTCTGCACCATGAAACTCATTATCTGAAAGAAACACGTTGGTGATAGATTCCTCACCTTAGAATTACCCCCAGGTGTCGGACTGGATCCGGAAAGTTTTCGTCAGCAGTACCCCTGCGCGTCGGAAGGTGGCGTCGTGCGGCTCCGCGTCCGTCGTTGGCGTCGTGGTTGCCGAGATGACGTCGCGGCAGCTACTTAGACGCCGCCCTCGCGCGCTGACGTCAGTTCTTTCTTTTTCTGCGCCAGCAAGCGCAGATCCGGAGAGAGCGGTACCCCCAGTCATTTTTTGACTGAGTTTTTCGAGGCCTTTTTGTCTCTATTTTTCGAGTCGATCGACTCCTGGTGCAGTAGGGATGCCTGGCTTCAAGTCTTGCGAGGACTGTCATCGCATGATGTCGGTGACGGACCCGCAACGCATGTGTCTTTACTGCCTGGGGCGCGACCACGACCCCAAGTGGTGCCCCGACTGCCGGGCCATGGCGCCGAAGACTTTGCGGGAGCGGTCCCGAAAGTTGCTTGAAGTTCGGCAGTCGGCTCTGCGCCGCTCAAGGTCCCGGGGGAGGTCGAGGGACCGGTCGCGGAGCCACCACCATCGTTCATCGGGATCGAAGTATTCGCACTCTGGGTCAGGTAAGACGAAGCACTCTAAGAAGTCGAAGAAGCGCCGTCGCTCTCCGACTTCCCCTCGCCCGTCGTGCGACGCGGGTGGTGCCACCCCGTGGCTCCGGCGGAACCTACGCAGTCGCCGCCGGCCTACCCGCCCTTCCCGGGTCCGTCTGCGACTCCGACCCAGCTGCAGGAATGTCAGCCGTCGGGCCCCGCGGGTCCGACTGTGGGTCCTTGCCCTTTACTGCCGATGGCTCCGGCATCGCTGTCGGCTCCGGCCCCGGCGCCGCAAGGCCCCCATGGATCCAGGCCTAGATCACGGTCGACGCCGGTTGACCTTGTGACACCTCCACCGACACCACTTCCGACGTCGCCCGTCCCACCGGACGACGTCGCCCCCGGTTTCAGCCCCGAAGTGGACACGGCGCCGGAACGGCGTCGCTCGACACCGATTCCGACGGGACCTTTCTATCCCTATGTCCATTCTCCTTATTTTCGACCTGTTCATCAGCTTTCGGAGGAAGGGGAGCACTGGGAGGGGTCTGAGGACCCTCTCACGGCTCAATGTGAGTTAGACCCGGACTGGGCAGAGGAACTGCGGGATGCCAGTGGTCTTGACACTTCTCCTGACCTTGGCATGCTCACTCCTCCTACCGTGGCTACGGAGGAGGGTGCAAGTTACGCAGTGGTGTTGCGTAGGGCGTCAGAGGCCCTCCACCTCGAGCTCCCTACAGTGGCCGTCAGGACTAACCTGACAGAAGTGCTTCAGCCGGCGGCTACCTCTGCGGAGCCACTGCTGCCTTTTAATGATGCACTTTCAAACGTTCTTTTGGGCACCTGGTCCAGGCCCACCACAGGGGCTCCTGTGGATAGGAACGTGCCCCAACGCCATTGCACGGCCTCGGGAGACCCCCTTTTCCTCTCCCAACACCCCACCCCTGAGAGCTTGGTTGTTCAAGCCTCTGCGTCCCCGAGCGCATTCCCTACCGCACCTCCGGATAGGGAATCCAAGAAACTGGAACAATTTGGGAAGAAGATTTTTTCTTCCGCCAGTTCAGGGCTGCGGTCTGTGAACACTGCATGCCTCTTGGGCCATTCCCACTCTCTGTGGGATACAGTGGCGCACGTGCTGCCTCAGTGTCCGGAGGAGGCCCGGACAGTGCTCTCTCAGGCTATTGCTGAAGGGAGAGATGCAGCAAAGTTCACGATTCGATGTGGCCTTGACACCGCCGACTCGCTGGGCAGAGCGATTTCCACGACAGTGGCGCTCCGTCGCCACGCCTGGCTGAGGACTACTGGTTTCTCTGGAGATGTCCAGAACACCCTAATGGACATGCCCTTTGATGGCATTCGCCTTTTTGGCAATAAAGCAGATAGTGCGTTGGAGCGCTTTAAGGACTCGCGGGCTACGGCCTAGTCCCTGGGCCTTTCCGCCACGCGCCCTCCTCCGCCTTCTGCTTTTTGCTCCTTTCGTGGCTACGGAAGGGGCGCCCCGACACGTTCGCTTCAGAGCCACAGGCCTGCGCAGCAACAGTCTCAGCGCGGACGTAGGACCCGCCGAGGCGGGTCAGGGGGCCAGCGGGCGGGTCAGTCCACCTCCACCCCGGCCACCATTGCCTCCAAACCTTCCTAGTCCGGTTTTTCAGGCCCATCAAACGCCAGTGGGCGGCAGGATTCGCCATCACCTCCCCCACTGGCGCACCATCACTTCGGACAGGTGGGTTTTACAAATAGTCCGAAGGGGCTACTCCCTCCCCTTCGAGACTACCCCTCCAGCCATGCCACCCCAGTACCACCGCATGTCGGGGGATCACTTGGCACTTCTTCAACAGGAAGTCGCGGCCCTCCTGGCCAAGGGGGCCATTGAGCGCGTTCCTGCGCCAGAAGTAGGACGTGGTTGTTATTCCCACTACTTTCTGGTGCCTAAGAAGGAGAAGGGCCTGCGTCCTATCTTGGACCTCAGGGACGTCAATCGCTTCCTCCGGAAGGAGAAGTTCAAGATGTTAACTCTGGCTCAGGTCTTGTCTGCCCTCGACCCTGGAGACTGGATGGTAGCGTTGGATCTGCAGGACGCATATTTCTACATTCCCGTCCTGCCGGCCCACCGCCGTTACCTGCGGTTCACGGTAGGCCACGAGCACTTTCAGTTTACCGTGCTCCACTTTGGCCTTACCAGCGCCCCTCGGGTGTTCACGAAAGTGATGGCGGTGGTCGCAGCTCATCTGCGCAGATCAGGGGTTCCAGTCTTCCCCTTTCTCGACGACTGGATGTTGAAGGCGGGCTCGCCCCGGACAGTCATCTCCCACCTCCAGACTACGGCCGACCTCCTGCATTTGCTGGGGTTCTCCATCAATGTGCCGAAGTCGCACCTGGTTCCCTCTCAGAAGCTCCTCTTCATCGGAGCGGTTCTGGATACGACGCACTTTCGGGTCTATCCTCCCGAACGGCGAGTCCAGGATATTCAGGCTCTGATTCTGATCTTTCAGCCTCTATCCTGGGTTTCGGTCAGGATGACCCTGAGGCTGCTGGGCCTCATAGCCTCCTGCAGCCTGCTGGTCGACCATGCCAGGTGGCATATGCGGGCTCTGCAGTGGGACCTGAAGTTCCAGTGGGCGCAGCATCATGGGAACCTGTCCGATTACGTTCAGATCTCGAAGGGCACTGCACAACAATTGCAGTGGTGGCTCACGAACCGGCATTGGGTCAATGGCAGATCCCTCTCCCTTCCCCAACCGGAGCACACAGTGGTGACAGATGCGTCCCTCCTGGGATGGGGCGGCCACATGGGAGAGGCGGAGATCAGAGGCCTCTGGTCTCCGGCGGAGTCCAGGCTCCATATCAACCTTCTGGAGCTTCGGGCGATCCGACTTGCACTGAAGGCATTCCTTCCCTCTGTCAAGGGGAGAGTAGTGCAGGTGTTCACGGACAACACCACCGCCATATGGTACTGCAACAAACAGGGCGGGGTGGGGTCGTGGACCCTATGTCAGGAGGCTCTGCGCCTCTGGACATGGCTGGAACATCAGGGCATTTCCCTGGTGGTTCAACACCTGGCAGGTTCATTGAACGCCAGGGCGGACGAACTCAGCCGCAGGTGCATGATGGATCACGAATGGAGTCTTCACTCGGACGTGGCGCAAGGTCTCTTTCAACAGTGAGGAAAGCCTTGGTTAGATCTATTCGCCACCGAAGAGAACGCGCAATGTCAGCAGTTCTGCGCGTTGGAATTTCCAAGGCGGCACTCGCTCGGCGGCGCTTTTCGGCGCGAGTGGAGTTGCGGTCTGTTGTACGCCTTTCCGCCTATACCACTTCTGCCCAGAGTGCTGAAGAAGATCAGGCGCGACCGGGCCCAAGTCATTCTTGTGGCTCCGGACTGGGCTCAAAGTTTGGTATCCCGAGCTACTCAGTATGACCATCGATCCCCCGATCCGACTGCCTCTTCGGGAGGATCTTCTGTCGCAGCAGCGGGGGACGGTCCTCCACCCGAACCTGTCCAGTCTCCACCTCTTTGCGTGGAGATTGAGCGGCGGCAGTTGATTCCTTTCGACTTGCCTCCTGAAGTCTGTGATGACATTCTGGCAGCCAGGCGTCCCTCCACTAAGTTGGTATACGCCTGCAGGTGGAACAAGTTTGTGGCATGGTGCACAGCAAAGGCTTTGGATCCCCTTTCTGCCCCTCTTTCTGAGGTCCTACTGTTCCTTCTTTCTTTGGCCCAGCAGGTCTCTGCTCTGGGCACTATCAAGGGCTACCTTTCTGCTATTTCGGCCTTTCTCAGGCTCCCTGATCAGCCCTCTCTTTTCAAGTCCCCTGTTGTTAACAGATTCCTCAAAGGCATTACTCACCTTTTTCCTCCTATTCCCTTCGTAATGCCACAGTGGGACTTGAACCTGGTTCTCACATACTTAATGTGCGCTCCCTTTGAGCTTCCTCACTACTGTCCTCTTCGTCTGTTGACTCTGAAGATTGCTTTCCTGGTTGCCATCACCTCTGCTAGGAGAGTGAGTGAGCTCCAGGCTTTTTCTTGCAAACCTCCTTTTCTGTCTGTCCATCCGGACACGGTGGTGCTCAGGACACGTCCATCCTTTCTGCCAAAGGTTGTTACTGCCTTTCACATCGCGCAGACCATCACTTTGCCCACCTTCCTTCCACCTCCGCATCCTTCCAGAGAGGAAGAGAGGCTCCACCGTCTGGACCCAAAACGTGCGCTCTCATTTTACCTGAGTCACACAGAACAGTTCCGGGTGGATGACCAGCTCTTTGTTGGCTACGTTGGCGCCAAGAAAGGTCGGGCCGTACACAAGCGGACTATCTCCAGATGGGTCGTCTTGTGTATTACAGCCTGTTATTCTCTGGCGAAGAAGGAGCCTCCGTTAGGGCTGTGCGCCCATTCTACCAGGGCGACGGCTGCCACTACGGCGTTGGGACGTGGTGTCCCCTTACAAGACATCTGTCAGGCAGCTACGTGGGCCTCGCTGCACACTTTTACTAAGCACTATTGCCTGGACAGCCAAGTCCGGAGAGACGACTTCTTTGGCCGTTCTGTTCTCCGGGACTTCCTGGTGTGATCTTGGTTCGCAGACCCACCACCGGGGTTGGTATTGCTGGGGTATCTATTCTAAGGTAAGGAATCTATCACTAACGTGTTTCTTTCAGATGCACAAGTTACTTACCTTCGGTAACGATATATCTGTAAGAAACATTAGTTAGTGATAGATTCCTTGCCGCCCCACCCATCCTCCCCGTTCTGCGAACTGATTTCTAGGGTTAAGGTCATCCCTTTCAGGGCCCTAGTTTCAATGCACCAGTGGTCAGTATCTTGCATGGCTCTGCGTTCCTGGCGCGTAAAGTCATGTACAGAACTGACGTCAGCGCGTGAGGGCGGCGTCTAAGTAGCTGCTGCAACGTCATCTCGGCGACCACGACGCCAACGACTGACACGGAGCCGCACGACGCCACCTTCCGACGCGCAGGGGTACTGCTGACGAAAACTTTCTGGATCCAGTCTGACGCCGGGGGGTAATTCTAAGGTAAGGAATCTATCACTAACTAATGTTTCTTACAGATATATCGTTACCGAAGGTAAGTAACTTGTGCGTTAAACCTTTGTTGGCCTCTCTTACTTTACTTGGTGCCCACTATCTGCACTTGCCTGGCTGTGCCAAGTCCCAGAACTACCTTTCTTGCTTGCTATATGAGCATGGACCTCGAAGAAGGTTCTGTGAGGTCTTTTGTGTACTCCTTTGTCCTTGTGGACTTGTTTTAATCTGAAGGGTAGAGCTTAACCTGACCCACTTCGTTGACAAGACCTCTACATTCTTGACTTGGGCTGTTGACCTGGTGTCACTTGCATTTTGGGGTCACACGATATCTCATTTTTAACGCTCAGAAAACCCTAATCCTAAAGTGTTTATTAGATCAAGGCTTCCAGGGCAAGAGAAATGTTAAAACTGAAATGCATACTTTGGAAAAAGAGATGTAACTGTCTTAAGTCTTGGTCAAGATTTTCACTTGTATTAATTGCCTTGTATTGTTTTTAACAGCTCAGTAAGGACTTTAAGGTTTGACAGGTGTTTCAGTATTTATATTCTACTCCAAAATATAACTTTATTCCAATGTTTTCTCTGAGAGAGAAACACTGTCCCTGCATTATAAGCTGTTGTTTATGATCAGAATAGTATCTGTGAACAGAACATTAAACCTCAGAAAATCTGTGGTGAGATCCCATCTGATAGACTTTTATTTCATTGTTTCCTCTGATATTACGATCCTTATATTTTATGAACATTGGATTACAAACAGCACAGTGAATGAGATCATTGCAACAACCCCTAATATTAGCTTTTTTTAAATTGATTTTAAGGCACTAATCTCAAGCATAGAGTACAGACGTGTGTCAAACGGATGTGATTGCACAAGAGAGAGTTCCTCCCTCCCGACTGTTCATGGGCGCTATCCATGTCACTCCAGCCCCGTGGAGATCGAGCATTCCTCCCCCCCATAGTCCGTAATGCAATCTCTGTCCAAGGTATCTCCATCCCCTCTCAGCACCTCTAAACCATGGTAGGCCCTCCACTCACCCCAGACCTTTTCAAATTTCCTGGGGCACCCCCTGCTTTCGACAACTACCCTTTCTGCTTCCATATACATATTCATACTCTCCCTCCATTGTACTACGGTTGGTGCTTGCCCCCACAGCTTAGCCAGTTCCAGTTTGGCCACTATGAACCCCAACATGCAGAATCCCAGTGGGTGGCACTGAATATCAACTTCGTTTGGGATTCCCAAGCGTAGTAATTGGGGCGTTCCTAGTATCTCCAGACTCATAGCTTCATCCAGTTCCTGTTTGACATCCTTCCAGAACCCCTGAATTTTGGAGCATCCCCATACAGTATGTAGAAATGTTCCCTCTTTCAGTGTACACCACTAGCAAACGGGGCTAACAGCCTTACCCATTTTGAATAGATTACTGGTGCAACATTTTTAACTGTATTGACCGTAGTTGGGTGCATGAGAGCCACCTCCCAGTCGGTCTTCCATTTCCCATTATCCGCTTCCCTTCTGGCCCGTAGGTGTTGCAGGTTGTCTGGAGCATGATTTATCAGCATACGATAAAGCTGCAATACTACTTTCTGGGATATTTCACCCTGCAGGACCCAGTTCTCCAAGGGTGACTATTCCCGGAATGTCTGCCCTGAGCACCTGCTCTCTTCGGAGTGCATGTGTTAGTTGCCAATATTTGTATTGTTGGCTGGGGGTCACCTGATATTCATGTTGCGGGCTTTCAAAGTGTTTCAGCTCCCCTTGCTGGAAGACATTCCCCAGGGCTTCTATACCCACCAACTCCCACTCCCTGAAACCTGTTATCTTACGGACCTCTGTAAGGGTCTTACCCTTCCACAAAGGTGTGGCCAGCGTGACCTTTCCCTTCCAACCAATGGTTGCTTTCATTGGAGTGGGTAAGTGCTTCCTCTCCTTTTTCCCCATACAGGTAACGGACATAGGTAGATGGCGCCATTCTTGACCTCTCAATTTGCGTCACCTGCAGTGTGAGATGTAAACACCCCACTAATCGATAACCTTTAACTCTGTTGCCCTGTAACATGTCCATAGATCTGGGGTGGGGGGGGAATCGGGAAGGGGGGGGGGGGGAGGCTTGCAGGGCCAAGATGGTAGACGCACCTAAATGTTGCGCCGCCACCTATCCCCTTTATCCGACACTTATCAGACCCCAGGAGCGGCATCGGCAACTTTGAGGGGTCCTGCTTTGCTGTCCCAATGGCCCTCTCACGGATCCTGCTGTCCTGGGATTGAGGGTGTACTGCCGTAGCGGTCTTGTGGTCTGGCAGAGCGCAGGAGAGGAAGCTACAGTTGCTGGGCTCAGGAGCCAGACGCTGCCAGCCTGAGAAGCCACCTGGTGCCTGCGGAAATGAAGGGAGCCGGGTGACATTGGAGGTGGCCCGGCGCTTCCTGTGAGGCGGCCCAGTGCTTCCAATGAGACGGCGGAGTGCCGTAGCCAGAAGCCCCGGAGTTAGGGCTGCAAGACTGTATTTGTGCGAGACCGTGGCCTCTCGTGCATTACGAGCGACACACTCTACAACACACCACTCCAATATTTTGTAAGGCACGCCAGTCCAATTTATGACACTTTACTCAACTCTACGCCACTCCACTCTACTGTACTCCGCACCACTGTACGACACGCCCCTCCACTTTGATACTTCACTCCACTTTACCTAACTCTAAGCCACTTTACGATACTCCACTTTACGCCACTCCACTGTACAACACTGTACTCCACTGTATGCAACCCCACTCTACAACACTCAGCGACACTCTATGCCCATCCACTCCCTCCACTCTGTCACACTCTAATGTACTCTGCGACACGCCACTTCACTCTATGCCACTCCACTCTAGAAGACTCTATTCCACTGTATACCCCTCCACTCTATACCACTGATCTACTGTACGATTCTGTACCACATTCCATTGTACAACATGCTACTCTACGACACTACACTGTACGAGACTGTATGCCACGCTACTGTACAACACTCCACTCTATGCCACTGTACTCCACTCTGTCACTCTACGACACTCTACTCCACGACAGTCTACTCCAAGACACCCCAGTTGACGGCACTGCACTGTATAACACTCAACTCTACTGTACGACAAGCCACTCCACTTTACAACACACCACGCCACTGTATAACACTTTAGTTCACTCTATGCTAAACTACTCCACTCCGACACTCCACGACACTCTTATCCACTGTATTGTACAACACCCCAAATAATGACACTCCACTCGATGTTACTTGACTTTATGACCTGAAACGCATTTTTATTAAAAAATAAAACCATTGAAATTCAATGAAAAACAAAGGTTAAAGATAAGGTATAGTTAAGAAAACTTTATTTCTATAAAAATACACATTAAACAACACAAAGATTAGAAATTATAAAGTTATAGTTATAACTTAAAATGTATAATTATGCACCACCTTCAAATTACTATAACTTTATTCTTTCTATTCAAACCAAACTTAAAGGACATAATAAATAGAAATTCTAAAGTTATAGTTATACCTTAAATGTATAATTTACGCACCACCTTTAAATTACTATAACTCGCGCACCTCTGAACAGTGTTATCAACTCGCAAGCCACACTACATTAACTATGCGCCTTTATGATGCAGTCCTTATACCCTTTCATATTATATCACTTGTACTATGTAAAATCATAGCATTCATAACAACATTTATCACAGCACTCCACTCCAGAAGACTCTGTTCCACTGTATACTCTACTCCACTGTACAACACTCTGTGACACTCCACTGTACGACACACCACTCTACAACACTACATTGTACGAGACTGTATGCCACACTACTACATGACACTCCACAACAGTCCACGACACTGTACCCCACTGTGCTCCACACTATGACACACCACTCTGCAACACTACTCCACTGTATGCCACTCTACAACACTCTGTGACACTCTACTGGACGACACTCCACAAGAAAGGAGTTGAGGGGGATAACCTTTTTCTTTTTAGGTTTCATGAAAATTCATCAAACGGTGCCAAAGTAATTAGCAAACCAAAAAATGCTGTTCGTATGGTAACTAGTTCCTAACTATAGCTACACAGTTGCAACTGCCTCTGTCTAATATCCACTGTGTAATATATATATATATATATATATATATACATATATATATATATATATGAGAATATGATTTGTATAGCACTTACTTCCCCAATGTAGGGTGTTAAATTATTTAGATGTATGTATAACAAGATAGACCACGTAAGGTGTGTAAAATGGTGTTTTTGTTACTGTTTGGAACCCATGTGGGAAGAGTTTTCATGTTGTACTTGATGACCACTGGGGTGTGGTTATCATGTTAATGTACAAGAATCTACACAGCACTAGCCTAGCCATAGGGCAGTGGGATGGTGTATGCAGGTTCATTATCTTTAAAATGCCCACATTCCACCTATTCGTGCTAGGCTGAAGGAAGCCAAAATTTTGAGCAGGGGATCATGCCCCTTGCCCCTTCCAAGCTCCTAAAGGCAGAGAAGCACCAGTAGCGAGCCCTAGTTAGGTCTTTGCTCAGATGCTAGCCAGATGGGCACATGCAAGGGTTTGAGACAAATCACTTGGTAGTTTGTAGTCCTAACAGTGCAAGAGTGAATTGGCTAGCAGCATGCTGCTCTTCTGCCCTCGCTCCTCCATGCAAGCCCAATACTTTACTTTCATCCCAGAGGCCCTTGCTCTTTTGTTTGCATAAGGACGCATACTCCTGACCTTCCAGAATTTCCTTACAGACAACGTATGTGACTACACACTCAACAAACGTGCTCCACCTGAAGCTTCTCACCCTCTGATCTAGTACATAATATAGTCCACACCTTCTTGCACGACCACAAATGCCACATAGAGCTCTCCTCTTTTTGCTAGAGGTTTGGTGGACAGGATTTCGCATGCTAATCTTAAAGATCTTGTGATCATGTTGTTCATTGTCAATGTTCACGTGTGCTGTATCAGACATGAAAAGGTACTGACATACATGGTAATGAGTTAAGTGTCATGTACATGTTAAATAGTTTAAACCTGTTCAAATGTATTATTCTCAAAAAACTAATAAAGGTTGTTTTAAAAAATGGTCTTAAATATTCTGGCATCATTTCCCTTTGTATATGGTTGTATTATTCCAAACGTGCTGGTTGTTTCCTTTGCCGTGTGCTGGCAAATTAAGCAATTGTGAGAACAACCCCGTAGCCAGCAGTAAACTTTTAGGTGGGCGTGGCCCTCAACTATAACCAGGCATTAAAGCTGTGCACCATAGGTGCACTCTTTCCCAACTATTTGTAGGGCAAAAGGTACAAAATGCAAGGTATTAAAGCACACAGAGGTTTTTGGTGCTTTTTCATTATTGGTATGATTCTATTAGGAATATGTAGAATTTGTAAGGTAAATATTAAAGCACACTTGAACAACTTTCCACAATCCAACTTTAAAACCTATCAATTAGATGTAATTTACAATAGAAGTGGTGTAAAGTTGTAAAGTCCACTAACTTGCAACTTTGTTTCTTCTAAACTGTTCAAGCTTTGTAAGATGTAAAGCTTGTGAAGCCCTTTTTAAAAACAATAATGTGACCTCAGCTCAGAGCCATACCTCCCACACCTTTTACCTGAGATGGTAGATGTCCATTCTCCACACTCAACATTTTTTAGCTGGATAATTTCTTACTTGGGATATTCTGCATCAGGAAATCGCACACCTGGAGGGCCCAAAGGGATAAACCTTATCTTAAGTAAAGTAAACCTTATCTCTTCATAAGTGAGGTTTTAACTTAACTCGGCACTAATTTAAAATATCTTTACAGAGAAATTGGAGCATATCCATCAAGGACATTTTGGGAAAATAGTGACAGTGTGTCTTAAACATTTTAGGGCTGTACAATGGTCAAAACTAAATATAATTTAAATATAATTTCACTATAAGGTTGTGACAAAAGATGGATAGTTCATTTACATTTGATCAAAGGTACCAGTCAAAACTGCATGGACTTGAAGCAGGTTCTGACTACAGCATACCCTCCTCCTAGTTAGAGACAGGTAATGCGAAAGGAGCTATACAGAAGGAAACCTTCCTCAAACATCGACCAGCAAAACTGGTAGGCAAAGTAGAGGATAGGTGATTGTATGAGCCTGGATAGGACCAGTTAGAGGAGCCGTAGATGGACAGGTAGCAGCCCTACCTCTAAGGCTCTGAGTTGTGGTTTGCATCTAGGATCCTGCTCTTTGATAAACTCTCTTCGATGCTGCTTACATGGTACCTCCCATTAGGATGCTACAGAGTCCTCCGTGGACTTCGGAATTATGCACATTCTCCTCGCTTTCACATGCAGTAGACTCCTTGCATTGAATTCTCAAGGTGGCACCCTCTGTGTGCCTAACAGTGCTTAGATGAGCATGCACTTATCTGAGTGGCGAATGAAGAAAGCATGGGAGCATGCCATTTCTACTAGAAATAAATAGTATTTATTTGCAGAGGGATTGTTTAGCATTACTAAAAGGTGCAGATAAAAGTCAAGCATCATGTTATGAAACAGTTAAGAGACTGCCATATTTAAATGGACACTAAAAAGCCAATTCACCTCCCTAATAGAACTTGGACTTCTCAGCAAGTATGTTGTACTTTTCAGCTGCAATAGCAGCAAATGTAGATATGGCTGACTTGCATTAAAGAAGTAGGCATCTGCACTTCTCACCAAGAGCATAAAGTAACAAGTACCAAGGGGGTGCCATTGTTAGGCAATTTGCAAAAAGCAATGTAGATAAAGTAACAATGGTTAGACCTTAATAGGACTATAAATACCACGATCTACGGACATTTTTGGATCCTACACCAAGATCCTCTTTAGAAAATAAGTGCACAAGTCTGCATTGAAATCACAGCCGGCTGGGTGTAGTGACCTAAACATGATAAGCTATAAATTCCACTTACAATTTCCAATCACCTTTTCTCCACATCTATCTAGCGCTAATTTTGCTTCTTTAGGCTCTTCTCTTGATTTCTATTTTCTCTCCCCATCTCTTAATCTCTGTCCCCACTGCCTCTTTCATCCTTTTCCCCACTACCCCTTTTTGTTTCCCTCTACATCTATCTGCAACTTCCTGTCTCTTTTGCCCTCTCTTGCTTTTTCTATTACTCTCCTTTCTTTCTCCCCTTCTAGAACCTCTTCTCTCTATCTTCGCTGTACTTCTCAATATTTTTATTCTCTCTCTAGCCCCTTTGTTCATAGACCATGTATGCCAACTGAAACTTTCCCTTGTCTGTGTATGGCTGTGAGCAGCAGCTGCCACCTTTCATTGGCCATTGTGCTTTTCGCTGTTCCCAGACGCCTACTATTCTGGGGGCCCTCTGGAACTGGAGAAGTCCCCTAGGATCATGAAACAAAGACGTTAGTGCAATGTGGCCATCAGGCCACCATATCCCTGCAACTTGTTCGCCTTCCAGGCTGCATAGATTTAGTGAGTTTTAGCCACTTTAAGGCAATGCGTGACCCATTGACGTCCACCACACCACCTTCACAGAGGGGTGGACTTCAACGGGTCGTACAAATTACTGGAAAAGAAAACGTTTCTGGTGAAAACACCATAAACATTTTCTTTTCCAAAATCAAAGTTTGGGTGCAAGGGAAATGTTTCCGTGAAGTTCGGAATTAGATTTTTTGCTTTTTGTTTTGCTGTATTGCGCAGCATGCTGTGCATGCTGAGGTCACAGCAAAATAAAAGTGGAAGCAGACCGCACTAATGGAATCTGCGGGAATCCACAAAATTCCTACTACACAGGGTTTCTACACTTCACCCGATAACAATAGTATCCCACTTGTGTGGCTGGGCTATCATCAGTGAAAGGAAAAGGCCCCAAAATGTAATACGAAAATGTCAAGATTTCGCCATGCAAATTGACTCATTCTGGCAATATGAGTAGGTACGGTATTTAGGCCAAGGCTCGATCGCCACCCTGGAAAACCTGCCAGGCACAGAATTTTTTTAAAACAAGACACCTAGGGCAGTCCAAGGTGGTGTGACTTCCGTGGATCCCACTACCTTTTCTTACACAGAATGCCTTACAAACACCAGACCTTGGCTAAATCACAGAATTTCCTCAAATTTCTGTGAAGGAAAATTATGGAATCTGTTAGGATCCTTGAACTTCCTAACACCCAGTGTTCCCACACTTCCCCCAATAAGAACGGAACCCCAACTATTCACCAGGTGTAATGGATTTAGTACATTAACTACGTAGGACCTCAGAACAGATATTTATTTGCTATGACAAACTAGATACAAATAAAGCAGAATTTCGAAGGTGTCAATAAATACATTTCAGAAAGCAGATTCATACTACACTGATCTTACATTGCATTATATAAAATCTGAAAATTTTAGTAGATGTTGTGCGAAGTAGTCTAGAGAGGTCAACTATAATACAATTGCTTCCACCATCAGATGCCCCGATTATGTTTTCCACAATATTTGGTTCAAGGAGATGAATTTTAAGTTTGTTGACCCTGGATGGGTCATCTAGATGTTACACCATTTTTTAAAGATAGATACTCCGTTATAGCAACCCTTTGTGACATAGTAGGCTATAGTGGGTCATTTCAGATTCACACTACTGCTACTTAGGATATATGCAGCCCACTGCAGCAGGCCTATTAACCAAACAAACTATCTGGCTCCTGCAAACAGAATAAAGATCTCTGGATTAGATATATTATCTCGCCAGACTATATTTCACAAAAAGCCCATGTCCCTAGAAAGTCTGGAACAATGTTAGTCAAATGTAAGTCGTACCTGATTTGTGATTACTGTGACCCAGCCCAATAGGCCAATCAATGCAAAACGAACAAGTGATGGAATGAATGCTGAACAATGTCAAACACTTACCCCCAGTACAGATATCTGGGCCTAAATCCATAGTTTTTTTGCTCACCACGCCATCCCAGTTTGGACCCAGCCATATGAAAATCAGTCTTGACCCTACTCCTTATGGAAAACAGTCCAGCCAGAACTGCCAGGCAAGGTCCGCCCTGGACCAAAACCAAGCATCCTAGAACCGGTTTTGGGGTAGCACCCCTCGGCGGCCAGGATAGCTTGACTCCTGTGACAGGGCGAGCATGAGACCCATGTCTGGACTGTTCCCATGGGGAACAGGGTCAAGTCTGATTTGCATATGGCTGGGTCCAAACTGGGGTGGTATGGTGAGTGAAAAAAATGATGGATTTTACCGAGATCGGTGAATGGGTTTGAATGTTTGACAATGTTCAGCATTCCATCCATCGTCTTTTTGTGTTGCAATAGGCCAATCAAAGTACTATGCCATATTGGAATGTGGAGATTTTCTGATTAGACATTGCTTCTGACTGGCTGGTAGGTTTAGGTAGTGACAACCACGTATGTATCACGACAAGGAAAGGTCATGAAAATTGCTGGCTTAAGAACAACATGACTCAATGTCCTGCACAGTTGTGGAATCTTTTCACACAACAAATTCTTGTTTTTAACATCATATGTGAAAGGTGAGAACGGAGTTTGGATAATGCCCATTGAATTCTCGGCCTCTCAGCGGTGACTGCGAACTAGTGTTGGTACAGTGTCATTAAAAACTATATCTGATAGAGATTTCTAGCTGCAGATTCCTTACCTTTGAATTTCCCCTGCGTCAGGCTGGATCCGGAAACTTTTGCTGAGCAATACCCCTTGTGTGCGCCGTCTAGTGGCTACATTCGGCTCCGCGTGACACCGTCGGTAGCTTCGGTTATGACGTCGCGGTAGCTATATAGGCGCCAGCCAGGCGCGCGGATGTCAGTTATTTTCTTTCCGCGCCAGTTAAGCGCCGATCCAGGTAGAGCTACCCCTCTGTCACTTTTTGACAGGCCTTTTGTCGACCTTCTTGTGCGAGGATGTCTTAGAGGAATACAGGGTTTAAGCCATGCAAACCTGCCACTGACTGATGTCAGTTACCGATCCCCGCCCCTCCCCTTGTCTGTCTCTGGCATCTTGAGCGCGACTACGATTCAAAGTCGTGCTCGGGCTATGGCTCCGAAAGCCTTGCGGGAGTGGGCTATGAAGCTCCTTGCGACCTGGCAGTCGACACCATCCAGCGATACTCCACGGAGGTTCCGGTCTCGATCAAAGAAGAGGAGGTTCCGGTACCGCTCCCGGAGCCCAAAGTCCTCTTTGTCCCACTCAAGGTCTTCGGGACACTCTGGGAAGAGGCACAAGAAGAAGAAGAAGTCCAAGCGGACTTCGTCTTCACCTCTGCTGTCGTCCATCAAGGAAAGAGGTAAGGAGCACCGATGCTCTAGGCACTGATGGAGCAAGGACTCGTAATTGAGACTTGCTCGGAAGCAATCCTCTCGTTTAACTCACTAACGAATTACTAACAACGTGTTTTGTGATTAATAATACGCACTTCCTTTACACGCGGAAGAAAATGAAGCTTGCCTATGTGTTTACTAACTGCAATAACATGAACGAAGGACTAAGATGCATTCTAACACGGGATCTTTACTGCGCATGCGTCTACTGCATCTACGTAGTATGACGTACTAATGCTTGGAGGGAAATTCATGCGCCTGCGCAAAGGTATTAAAAATGGCCGCTTGAAACTCACATGCATGGCACCTGCTTGGCTGAAATAGAAAATAAGTTTTATATTAACGCAAATGCAGAAAGAATAATAATAAATGGAGTGGGTTAGAGTAGAGGATGGTGGTATACAGTGAAATCATTTTATTTTGATAAATAACATTTCTTCTTTTGACTTTATTATTAGTGCGCACTTGGGCCTCAAAGCTTGTCTGAAATTGAGCTGACTGACGTAGCCCCACGCATGCGCACTCGGGAGAGAGTGTGAACAGATGAGTAAGGATTTGTCACGCGTCCAAGGCCAGCGAAGATGTGCCCTGGGAACATGAGGGTGAAGAGTTCATATGAAGAAGTTTTATTCATTAAGTTGTAACGTTTTGTATTAATAAAGTTTGGAGATGTATGGGTACGGAAGGGATTTAATAAAGTTTGTGGGGAGGGACTTGAAAACAATGGTTTAATGAAATAAGTGAAATCTAAGTATGGTGTGACGATCATCCCCCTCTCGCCTGTCCAGAGTTAGTATTTGGTCAAATTGAAACATTAATGGGTGGTACATGGTAATAGAAAGGTATAATTGAGGTAGTTTTAGTTAGTTAGATGAGGTGATGTTGTTGGGAGCGGAAGCAGCAGAGGCGATACAGAGCTTGGGATGCTGTCGGTGCTGGGGGTGGTGCTGATGCTGTGAGACGCCGATGAAGAAATTCGAATGCAGAACCATCTATTTAATTTAATTGGGTTAGAAAGAAGATCGCGGAAGAACCACGAGGAGGAAGAGAGTGTCAGAGAGGGGTGCGACGCAGTCGTCGGTATTTAGAGAGGTGAAGTATCCTGTCCTAATTCCTATCCTGAAGTCTTTGTCTCCTGAATCTATCCTGGGGACCCTTACCAGCCCTTTGGTCAGAGGGTTTGGTCTTCACACCATTCTGGGTAACTATGAATTCATCGCATTGATAGATGTTCTTCTCTCTCTGGTCCTCTTCTTTCTGAGCATAGTTATTGTATGGATCTGAATTGCTATTGTTTAAATGTGATTTGATTGAATTGACACTCTTGCGAATGAGGGTGTTTGTACTGAAACTTTGAGATGGTTCACACTCAATTAATTTAGATAAAGATTTTAAAACTTCCAGAGTCTGTGATTATTTCATTTTAAATAGAAAATGTTTAATAAGTTATGTTAAATATCGCCATCAACTAGTTCATCTAATGGTCCATTGACCAGAGGAAAGAACTTTTTGATCAGTAAAAGGTTTAGTTTAATGAGAAATAACTAATCCCGATAGATGAAATTCATAAAACTAAAAGCTCCAGCGGTTTACTAGGTGTTTGGTGTAGGTGAGTTATATGGGCCCAGGTGAGTATATGGTAGTGGAGTACCTGCTGTTAGTACGCCGCTGGATCAGTTTTCTGGTAGCAGAGCTATGGTTATTAATAACTAGTTTGGTGATGAGTATAGATTATTGATTAATTTATGTTTTAACAAAAGAGTTAGCGTCCTTGTTTTATGTTGTCTGGAAAATTCCCGGGGAATGAATAGCGGGTGGCGATAGAAACCACACTGCAGTGAGGTTACTTGTCTGTTGGAATAACACTGAGAAGCTAGGTAGAGCTGGCAGTGTTAAAGTAGGGACTATTTTCTGTGTAAAAGGGAGAGTGATTGATAGCGAAGAGTTCGCTGGTGAAACTTTAGGCGTTATATCGCCTAGAAAGGGTAACCCTGAAGGAGTAGCAGGTTCTTGTGAGCTAGATTGATAGCAAAAGGAGTTTGCTGGTGAAATTTTGGTCTCGATTTTCCCAAAACGGGTGAGACCGGAGGAGTAGCAGGTTCTCTGGAGCTTAAGAGTAAGCGGAAGGTTTTACTCGCAGTGGAAAGAAATAAACTATCCTTTGATTTAGCGGAACAGACAGAGTAGCGAATGTTTTTATGTCGTAAATAACAAAGAATTTTAAGGAAAATATCGAGAAATAAAGTTTTCATATTACCTTGTAAAGGGAGGGTCAGTTGCCGGAGTGGTACTGACGTCACAGCGAGCCGCGCTGGAATTGGTAGAAACAGCGGGCGTGTGACAGGAGCAGCCTTGTAAAGGAGGGGTCAGTAGTAAGGAGCAGAACTGACGTCAGGAAGAGGCCGCGCTGGCATTGGTCAGATCACGAGCATGGGCCTGATTTGATTGGATAGTTAGTTAGAAGCCGCACTAGTATTGGTGGGGAGAAGGATTGTATGCGGGATTTTGATTTGACTGTTAGTGCAAGGCGTACAGGTAGAAGATTTCAAGGGTTTGCAGAGTACAATTTCTTACATCGTTCTTCAAGAATGTATGGAGAGAAAAGAAAGATGTCATTTTTAAAGAAAATTAAGAATTTCTTTGTAAAGGATAAGCCTGTATTGACTAGAGAGGGAATTCCTATTCCGCCTCCGAAGACACCAGCATCATTTATGATGATGGAAAGAGGATATCATACTTGCGTGTGGTTGGAAAACTGGATAGAATATACGAAGGATGATGGAGTGCTAGCTTTTCCAAAAGATGGTACGTTTAATGGAAGGATTCTTCAGAATTTGAGATTGAAAATGAATGATTTGGAACCTAGACCTAGGTTAACTCAATATGAGGCTTTGGAAGAATGGGAGACTGAGTCATATGAAAGAGAGAAGTGCAGAGGTGGAAGGTATAGAGGATTCTTTCCCAGACATTTGCATGAGTCACGTGAAGGGCAGATGAAACAATGGAGGAGAGCTATGGTATCAGAAGGTTTATATCCAGTGTTAATGGCTGAGGAACAGTCTGGAGGGAAGTGTAAGGAGAAAACGAAACACATGAATTCAGTAGGATATGGTGAATCAGATGACGAGTTGTTAGAGGACATTTTAATTAAGAATCCACCGCCGTATCAAGAAGCAACTAGTAAAGTTATCCCAAGTGCACCAGTAATGGGAATGCCCTTAACCCCACAGATTTTACATGATATGTCATATAACAGAGTATTGCAGGATAATGAGAGAGATGCTTTGAATAAAACTAGAGAAGAACTAGTTCAAAAGATAAGTCAGTTAAATTTAAATACTGAAGCCTTGACAGTACCAGTGACTATTGGTCCGGTAATCCCATTGTACGGAGATAATAAGATTTGCCAGAAACCACAACCTGTGACAATTCCATTAAACAGTTCTAGAAAAGAAATAATAATTACAGATGATCAGGTTAGCGAAAGTGAGTCAGTTATTTAATTAATGGATCTCCCAAATGTGGAATCCTCAACTGAAACTCCGAAGAGAAATACACCTATAGATATAAGAGAAAAGAGGTCTTTAGTACCTATAAGAACTGAAGGTGCAACCGCAGTAACCCCAGAAGAAATAGAGAGATGGGCACAAGAAATAGATAATCGAAAGCCACCACCAAAGATTTTAGACATTAGCAGATTGAAAGTGGAATTGGAAGAAATGATGACAGGATGTGTGGGCATAGAAAGATTGAATGTTTACAATGATGAGGAATTGTTATATTTATGTAAGAGTATAACCAGAAGAGCAAGAGTATTTCATGAGAGATTGACTGAAGTTGCTTCAGAGATTGGAATTGACATAGGGAAGTCAAAATTGTTACAGAAACCATATCGAGTGGGCTTCACTGACAAAGATTTAGAAAGTGTAAATGCTTCGGGAAAGAGACTACAGATAAAGGAATTAATGGGCATTTTGCGAAAATGGGGAGACATTGATAAATGGAGGATTAGATGGATAAGAAAGAAAGAGGAAGTACAAGCGAGAGAAGCAGCAGCTGCCTTTCCAGTGAGAGAAACAGGCAAAGTGGAAAAATTGTGTCCCATGAGAGAGATTCCTGGAGGTGGATATGTTCATGTACCTTGGAGTAGACAAGATATTTTGTCATTTACAAATGACTTTCCAAAATTGAGAGAAAACCAGTGGAATGGTATAAACAAGTAGAGAGATTTGTGAAGGTTTCAAAGGTTTTATTGAAGGATTTGGATGGTCTATTTGATATAGTGGTACCTGCTGATTTATGGACGGAATGCAAGATTACAGTTGATTGGCCTAGTGAGGAGTATCCAAGAGACTCTAAGACAGGAGCACCCTCAGAGGAGGTGATGAAAAAATATCATCAAGTGGTTACATATTTGAAAGGGAAAATTCCTCCAAAAGAAACAGACTGGGTAAAGATAGATAGAACCACTCAAGAACCAAATGAATCTGTACATGCATATTATGAGAGATTACTGCAGGTGTTTAAGCAGTATAGTGGTTTGGAGAATATCGGTGATAAGGATATGGGACATTTTGTGTATCGATTTGTATATGGTCTGAAACCGGAAATTAGTCAGATGATACAGCAGCATATGTTGTGTTGGCAAAGTAAAACCGTGGATGAGATTTTAAAGTACGCAAAGTATTGTGGTGACAATATTGAGGCCAGGAGTAGGAAGTTAAAAGAGAAAATGATGTGGGCACAAGTTAAATTAGCAGAACAGCAAGAAGAGAAAACAAAGGACCAAAATAATAATCAAGTCAAAGAACAGAGTCAGAATAATCAAGGAGCTAATGGTAATAAATATAGTGGACGAATGGACAGAGAAGAAGCGAAAAAGAAGTTTCCTTGTCATGCGTGCGGAAAGCTTGGACATTGGAAGAACGAGTGTAAGAGTATTCAGAGTAATAAGAGTAATAATGGGCCAAATCAAAATTTAATCCCACAGCTGCAGAATGAAGTACTTTTGAATCAGCAGCAGCAGATAGTTACTCCACAATATCAGGTGCCACCAGCTCCTATGCCAAATTTTGTGAATCATCAGAGTTTCAGTGCGAACACCGGATTTCAAGGAGAGAGTGGTAAGAATAACAGAACAATTTCCCAATATTATTTGCAGAATGGTGAAGAGAATTCAGATGATATGCAATGATGGTGCCTGAGGGGGGAGGAAGAGGAGTGCGTGCTTGGCGCATCCTTGCCGGTAGATCAGTCAGGTCCATTTATTGATGGGAAAGTAGAAGGTAAAGACATTACTTTCCTATTGGATACTGGTGCTACCAGGTCTACTGTGAGAACAGCAGACATCCCAAACCTACCCCTCTCGGGAGAGTCCATCCAAGTCGTTGGTGTGTCGAACCAGCAAATTAGAACCCCAATCACCAAACCAATGGAAGTACATATTGGAAATTTTAAAGAAATGCATCGGTTTGTAGTTTGCGATTCTAGTCCTGTAAATCTGTTGGGAAGAGATCTCTTGTGCAAGATGAATTGCACGATCTATTGTACACCGGAGGGTGTTGCTTTCCAAACCCCTGATTAAGACGTTGTTTACAAGATGATTTTAGCCAAACAAGGAACAGAAGTAGATGAAATGTTTTCACTTGTAACTGAAAATGAATTACCCGAAGAGTTGAGAGCCACAGTTAATCCAGACGTGTGGGATTTTACAGGAAAAGACATTGGGCTAATGACTAATATAGACCCAGTAAAAGTGACAGTGAAAGAAGGTGCAGTGTATCCAAATACCCGACAGTACAAAATGAGTCCAGAAGTAAAAGCAGGAATTATTCCAGAAATTGAACGAATGGTGAAACAAGGTATTTTAAAAGTAGTGATGGGTAGTCCTTGTAATTCGCCAATAATAGGACTAAAGAAGCCCAGCGGAAAGTATAGAATAGTGCAAGATTTACGAAAAAATAAATAAAATTGTGGTTCCCTGTTGTCCAATAGTGCCAAATCCAGCCGTGATTCTTTATCAGATACCATGGAATGCAGGATGGTTCACAGTAATTGATTTATGCCAAGTGTTCTTTTCTATTCCTTTGCACCCAGACAGCCAGTATCTTTTTACGTTTAAGTTTGAGGATCGTATTTACGCATGGTGTCGTGTTCCTCAAGGGTACACAGAGAGTCCTTCAATTTTTAATCAGATTTTGAAAAAGTGGCTAGAGTAATTGGTTATGCCTGGAAATTCTGTTCTGGTTCAGTACATTGATGACCTATTGGTGGCATAAAAAACACGAGAAGATTGTGTCACAGATACAATTGCATTACTGAACCATTTGGCTGAAGGAGGACACAAAGTGTCTCCAGAAAAGTTACAATTCTGTCAAGAAGAAGTTAGATATTTAGGGCATAAAATAGAAAGAGGAGTTAGAAAAGTGACACCGAAAAGAATAAAAATAATCAAAGAAATGCAATTGCCGCAGACTCAAAGAGAAATGAGAATGTTTCTAGGAGTGGTTGGATACTGTAGGCAATGGATTAATGGTTTTTCAATGTTAGCAAAGCCATTAATACAGATGATCCGGAAAAGAGCAAAGGATCCGCTTGAATGGAATGATGAATGCCTAGAAGCATTTGTAAGACTAAGAAATTGTTTGTGTGAGGCTCCTGCCTTGGGCATGCCTGATTATTCAAAAGATTTTGCATTGTTTTATTGTGAGAGAGAAAATTGTGCACTTTCAGTCTTAACACAGAGACATGGATTAAGTCGACGTCCAGTGGCATATTTTTCAGCCACATTGGACCCAGTGGCTTCAGCATTGCCTGGCTGCTTAAAAGCAGTAGCTGCTACTTGTATGAGTCTGGAGCAAAGTGAGTCGATAGTGATGGGACATCCGGTTAAAGTGTTTGTTCCACACTCAGTTGAGATTCTTTTGACAAGAACAAGAACACAGCATCTCACTCCTAGTCGATTGACTAAGTATGAAAGAGTGATTTTGGGAGCTGAAAATGTGACTGTGATTAATCCCGCTACTTTATTGCCAGACCCTTGCGATGAAGAAGTGAGAGATGAGAGTGATCATGATTGCTTGGACGTGACTGAGTTATGCACGAAGCCCCGGCCGGATATAAGAGAGACACCTTTGAAAGAGGCTGACCATGAGTTATTTGTAGATGGTTCTTGCCTCAGGACACAAGAAGGAGGATTAAGTGCCGCATATGCGGTTTGTAAAATATCTGGGGTAATTGAAGCATTCTGTTTACCTGGGGTCAAGTCTGCACAAGTAGCTGAATTAGTGGCCTTAACGATGGCATGTAAAAAGGGAAAAATTGGAGAGTAACCATATTTACGGACAGCCAATATGGGTTCGGGGTTGTGCACGACTTCGGCCAGCTCTGGATGCAGAGGGGATTTCTGACTTCTTCAGGATCTCCTATCGGAAATAGCAAAAATATGAAAGATTTGTTGGAAGCATTACAATTTCCAAAAGAGATAGCAGTTGTAAAATGTGCTGCACATCAGTCAGGAAATGACTATGTGACTGCTGGCAATAATTATGCTGACCAAGTGGCCAAATACTGTGCTAAAAATACAGTGGCCATAAACCGAAAAATTGAAACGGGTGAAACCAGATGCCAACTTATGTTTTTCTCAGTACCAGAAACATGGGATGAGATTAGACAATTGCAGGAAGAAGCTGAGGAAAAGAAAAAAGAAATTTGGATAAAGGCAACTTGTACAAAAAGACCAGAAGATGAGGTATGGGTGTATATAGATGGAAGACCAGTCATGCCAGATTGTCTACTTTCAAAAATGGCAAGAGTATATCATGGAGCAACACACATAGGGAGAGACGCAATGATCAGATTATTCAGACAGAGTTGGTACAATCCGAAGTTCAGGGTAATCGCAGAGAGCCTTTGCCAAAGATGCTTAACCTGTCAGCAGCAAAATCCAGGTAGGAAGACAGTGGTTAGCTGGGGAAAGATTGGAAAGGCAGAAGGACCCTTCACCAGATTACAATTGGATTTTATCGAAGTGCACCCATGTAATGGATTGAAATATATACTTGTCATAGTATGCCTTTTCTCAAGATGGGTGGAAGCCTATCCCACTCGAAGAAATGACAGTCTTACAGTTGCAAAATTGTTGTTGAGGGAGCTAGTTCCACGATTTGGTTTTCCGGTCACTTTGGAATCGGATAGAGGCCCTCATTTTAATAATGAAATAATTTGATTAATCTGTGCTGCATTTAACATTGAACAAAAATTGCACTGTGCTTACTGTCCAGAGGCTTCTGGAATTGTTGAGCAATTGAATGGCACAATCAAGTCAAGATTGGGAAAGGTGTGTGCATCCACAAAGCTGAAATGGCCAGATGCATTACCTCTTGTACTGATGGGTCTCAGAAGTATTCCAGACAGAAAAACAGGAATGAGCCCACATGAGGTTCTCATGGGAAGAGCCATGAGACAGGCATTTATTCCTGGAAATAAACTAATGAGTATAACTGATGATCTGGTATTGGACTATTGCAAAGGATTGGCTGAAATGGTGCGTTCTGTCTCCCACCAGGTTGGAGAAGACGCAGTTGAGAGACAGCCAGAACAAGCGCATGATTTGAATCCTGGAGACTGGGTGCTAGTGAAGAAACACGCAAGAAAGTTGTGCCTAGCACCGAGGTGGGACAAACCAAGGCAAGTCATACTAGTCACTACCACAGCAGTGAAGTGTGCAGGTTTGCCCAATTGGATTCATGCCAGCCATACCAGAAGAGTTCCGAGCCCATCAGAACAACAAGAGCCACCACTGACTGAACAGGCTGAAGCATCAGGAGTTGTCAACTGTGAAATTGAAGAATCTAGAGTGATAGATTCTGAAAGACAACCATATTATGAACAGCCAAGTATAGATCAGGAAGAGTGGATACCTGTGATTGAAATAATTGATGATACCATTGAAACAAGAAGAAGAACAGAACTGAAAAGACAGGAAAGTAGTCAGGAAGAGACAGGGGAAGAAGAACACACTCAGGTGGAAAATAAAAAAGACATTCACGAACCTGAGGAGGGAAAACTAGAAGAACACGTTCAGGCAGAAGAAGAAAAGTTTGAATTAAGACCTGAACAGGATCAGATAGAGTTAGAAGAACAGGTTCAGGCAGAAGAAGAAAAGTATGAAGTAAGACCTGAACAGGGTCAGATAGAATTAGAAGAACAAGCTCAGGAAGAAGAAGAACAAAATACGGTAGAACCTGAGCAGGAGGAAGCAAAAGCAGGTACAAGCACAGAATATAAAGAAACAGAAGCAGATTGTGCTGAAAATTAAATGAAATAAAAAGAACTTTACAAGGAGATAAAGAAGGTGAAAACGCTGTACAAATCAAAAGAATCAGAAAGGGAGACAATTGGCCAACTGGAGTAAAGAAATTAAAGTATCACTTAGGAAAATCTGAAAAGAGACCTGAACAAGTAAATGAAGTCACAAGTCAGACACAATCTAAACAAACCTTGGCAAAAATAACTCGAAGAAGTCCAAGATTGAGAAATTTAAACAGGAGATACAAGGCTCCTGAATGGACTTACGTAATACTCGAGGAATTTGAATCTCTAGATCTGACTGATGAAGACAGAAGAAGTTCATATTGTTCAGATTGATGAAAACAAATTGAGGCCTCCTTAAAACAAAAAGGAAAAATTAAACTGACAAAGAAGAAGCAGAAAAGGAATTTTCTCAAGACTAAAATGGCTGAAACTGAAGTTACCGAGAGACCAAAACGTGGATTAAAAATAAAATGTTTTATATTTTGTTTTTGTAGTATTTTGTTAGTAGCATTAGTATGGTTATTCCTAACAGTAGGAGTACCTTTGTTAATGAAAACCAATGAAAAGAATGACACAAATACTAATGATAGGGTAGAGAAAATAAAAGATACTAAGATAGAAATAGGAGTAGAAGATGGAGTAAATTATCACACTGAATCAGATTATAATACGTTTTCAAATGTGTTTATTAGATTATTATTTCAGTATGTGAATACTATGGAGATTAGTAATTGTTATGTGTGTATGAAGTTACCCTCATCAGTATCGGAAGGGGTGACGTATCACCATATACCTTTGACGTATGGTGTGTCATGTAGTATTCTATCAAGCTTATTTTATGCTACAGGGAGACTTCAATATTTTTATTCAGATATAGATGTAGTATTTTCTGAGTTACCTAGTAGAAAGAATATGAATCCAGTAGCTAGTAGTAAACATGCACAGTTTATGGGTGAATTTTTCTTAACAATGAGTTCAGTAGATCTAGTTCAGGCACATAAAGATAATCTAACATGTACATTAAGAAAAGAAGAAAAATAATTTTTGGATTTAGTAGAAGAAAGGAGACAGGATTTAATAAAGAAAGCGACTGAACAGAAAACCCATGTACCTCCATGGGCTGAGAAAGAGGGAATCTATGCAAATGGCAGGGCTCATGCTGCGATGTCCCTGGATTTTGTGAAAAGGGGAAAATTCTGCCTCCATAGATTAAAGACAGATTATAACAATAATTACATTGGTTCCAGTGAATGTGAACACAACTTCCTAATTTTAGGAGGGTGGGGACTAAAAGGGGGAACTGATCCTGTATTTCCAGGAGTGTATTATGTTTGTGGGAACAACGCCTATTATAGGTTACCTGCAAGATGGTACGGGAGCTGCTACTTTGGAATAGTTTTTCCAAAAATATATCATGTAGACAAAATCAGTGGAACCAATGGAAATTCTAATGGACTAACACGTAGAAGAAGGGCTAGTTTTTCTGAAATTGTAGGAGATATGTTTAGTGCATTTATACCCTCAGTTGGAGTCATTCTTAATTCACAGAAAATTTGTAGGTTATCAACCATAGTTGATTGTCTTTCTACAGATACTGCAGGAGGATTTTTGATGATTAACACAGAAATGGTTGCAATTAGATCTATGGTTTTACAGAACCGTCTTGCTCTTGATATATTATTAGCAAAAGAAGTTGGAGTCTGTGGTATGTTGAAAATTCAACATTGCTGCACTTATATTCCGGCTAAGAGCAGAGAAATTAAAGGATATATTGAAAGCATTACAAGAATGCATAAAGATTTGACCCAACTGGAGGTTGACGGTGTATGGGGAAGACTAACAAAGAGTATAACATCAATAGGGAAATGGTTTGTTAGTTTTGGGAAAAGTTTTCTAGGTCAAATAATAATACCTTTAGTCATGATAATAACTGTAGTGATGATAATGATGATTACCTATAAGTGTTGTAGAAAAGGAAGGAAGGAGAAGATACATTTTGAAAGAAAAGGAAAGGGACAGAAACGGAAAAGAAAATATGAAGAAATACAACTGGAAGAAATAAAAGGCAGTTTATATAAAAAGATGAAAGATTTAGAAGGAAACGAGTGAATTGATGAAAAATTGAGAGGAGAAATAGAGAAAACTGAGAAGTGCTAAAGTTGGTATCTGGGAAGGGATGGGAAATTTTGTGATGGCTTAAGATGCCATCAGAGAGGGGATTGATGGAGCAAAGACTCGTAAATGAGACTTGCTCGGAAGCAATCCTCTCGTTTAACTCACTAATTACTAACAACGTGTTTTGTGATTAATAATACGCACTTCCTTTACACGCGGAAGAAAATGAAGCTTGCCTATGTGTTTACTAACTGCAATAACATGACCGAAGGACTAAGATGCATTCTAACACGGGATCTTTACTGCGCATGCGTCTACTGCATCTACGTAGTATGACGTACTAATGCTTGGAGGGAAATTCATGCGCCTGCGAAAGGTATTAAAAATGGCCGCTTGAAACTCACATGCATGGCACCTGCTTGGCTGAAATAGAAAATAAGTTTTATATTAACGCAAATGCAGAAAGAATAATAATAAATGGAGTGGGTTAGAGTAGAGGTTGGTGGTATAAAGTGAAATCATTTTATTTTGATAAATAACATTTCTTCTTTTGACTTTATTATTAGTGCGCACTTGGGCCTCAAAGCTTGTCTGAAATTGAGCTGACTGGCGTAGCCCCACGCATGCGCACTCGGGAGAGAGTGTGAACAGATGATTAAGGACTTGTCACGCGTCCAAGGCCAGCGAAGATGTGCCCTGGGAACATGAGGGTGAAGAGTTCATATGAAGAAGTTTTATTCATTAAGTTGTAACATTTTGTATTAATAAAGTTTGGAGATGTATGGGAACGGAAGGGATTTAATAAAGTTTGTGGGGAGGGACTTGAAAACAATGGTTTAATGAAATAAGTGAAATCCCCCTCTCGCCTGTCCAATCAGAGTTAGTATTTGGTGGTACATGGTAATAGAAAGGTATAATTGAGGTAGTTTTAGTTAGTTAGATGAGGTGATGTTGTTGGGAGCGGAAGCAGCAGAGGCGATACAGAGCTCGGGATGCTGTCGGTGCTGGGGGTGGTGCTGATGCTGTGAGACGCCGATGAAGAAATTTGAATGCAGAACCATCTATTTAATTTAATTGGGTTAGAAAGAAGATCGCGGAAGAACCACGAGGAGGAAGCGAGTGTCAGAGAGGGGTGCGACACATTCGTCGGTATTTAGAGAGGTGAAGTATCCAGTCCTAATTCCTATCCTGAAGTCTTTGTCTCCTGAATCTATCCTGGGGACCCTTACCAGCCCTTTTGCCAGAGGGTTTGGTCTTCACACCATTCTGGGTAACTATGAATTCATCGCATTGATAGATGTTCTTCTCTCTCTGTCCTCTTCTTTCTGAGCATAGTTATTGTATGGATCTGAATTGCTATTGTTTAAATGTGATTTGATTGAATTGACACTCTTGCGAATGAGGGTGTTTGTACTGAAACTTTGAGATGGTTCACACTCAATTAATTTAGATAAAGATTTTAAAACTTCCAGAGTCTGTGATTATTTCATTTTAAATAGAAAATGTTTAATAAGTTATGTTAAATATCGCCATCAACTAGTTCATCTAATGGTCCATTGACCAGAGGAAAGAACTTTTTGATCAGTAAAAGGTTTAGTTTAATGAGAAAGAATTAATCCTGATAGATGAAATTTATAAAACTAAAAGCTCCAGCGGTTTACTAGGTGTTTGGTGTAGGTGAGTTATATGGGCCCAGGTGAGTATATGGTAGTGGAGTACCTGCTGTTAGTACGCCGCTGGATCAGGCACGGTTCTGCGGACCCGGCCAGGGTCCACTTTGCGCCTCCCTCCCTTTCCAGGAGCCGGAGAGACACCCACTCAAATGAAAGATTTTTACGAGGTCATGTGCCGCGTTTTTGAGCAGGCCGACCCCTCTGGTGAGCCCACGGGGTCGGAAGGGGCCTCATCGGGTTCAACGCCGTCGGCTCTGGCCACGGTGCTGGTGGGGCCTCAGGGATCCGATACTGGATCTGGGTCGACGCCAGTTGTTCCATCGCGACCTCCTCCGGCGTCGGACCCGAAGTCTGTGCCTTCGGTGCCGCTGGTGCTTACCGATGGCGCCAGCCCCATCCATATCTCTGATGAAACGGAGTCGGAAACGATGTCGATCGACGCCGATTGAACCCAGGGGTTCTTTGTTGTCACCTGAACACTTTGAGGATGTGTTAGGCTCGGGAGAGGAATGGGAGGGGTCTATGGACCCTTTGGAACACCAGGATGACTCTGCTGAGCAGTTGCACTGGTATGGGGAACTTAGGGGAAGCCAGTGGACTTCTTCTCCAGATACTGGCATGCTCTTTTCGCCAACTGTGGCTACGGAGGAGGAGGCATCCTATGCCATGGTGGTTAAAAGGGCAGCCGAGCTCCTTGGACTAGAGCTGCCCTTCGTGTAGGTCAGGACTAATCTTCTGACTGAGGTGCTTCAACCTGCGGCTTCCACCTCTAAACACCTTTTGCCTTTTAACAAGGCACTAACATATGTCCTTCTAGGCACGTGGTCCAAGCCTAACACAGGGGCTCCTGTGAATAGGACAATTGCACATCGCCATCGCCCAGCGCCAGGCGGCCCAAAGTTCCTCAGTCAACACCCACCCCCGAAGGTTTGGTGGTGCAGGCCTTCACATCCCAGGGCACGCTCCCTTCCGCTCCTCCGGATAGAGAATCCAAGAGGCTGGATTCATTTGATAAGACAATGTTTTCTTCCTCCAGCCTGGCATTGCGGTCAGTGAATACCGCATGCTTATTGGGCCGTTTCTCCCGGTTGCGCAAGTGCGGCCACACGTCCCAGAGGCGGCCCAGCCTATGCACTCTCAAGCAGTTAAGGACGGGAGAGATGCAGCACAATTCACCATAAGGTGTGGCCTTGATACGATGGACTCGCTGGGCAGATCGATTTTCATGACAGTGGCCTTGAGGCGCCACGCCTGGCTTAGGACAACTTGCTTCTTGGGCGATGTCCAGGCAAATTTGATGGGCATGTCTTTTGATGGAACCCGTCTTTTTGGGGAAAAGGCAGATTTGGCCCTAATGAGGTTCAAGGACTCTCGAGCTACGGCCAGATCCTTGGGCCTCTCTTCTACTCCTCATGGCTAGTATACCTTTCGCCCCTTTCGTGGCAACGGAAGGGGTTGCCAGCCGCGTCAGCCCTATCCCAGCCACCTTCCTGCGCAGTATTCCCAAGTCGTGTGGGGACGTGGACGCGGTTCATTCCGACCTAGGAATAGAAGCCAGCCTCCAAGTACTCCTAGTCTGACTCTGCAAGACCACACCACACCACTCCAGTTGGCGGGAGAAACCATCATCATCTTCCTCACTGGAGGTCCATAACATCGGACAAGTGGGTCTTGCAGATCATTCAGGAGGGCTATTCTCTGCCTTTCCTTTCTTTTCCTCCTCCCATTCTGCCAAATCTGGAACAGCTGGCAGAGGATCATTTGAAATTGCCCCAGGAGGAAGTTACAGCTTTCTTGGCCAAGGGAGCTATAGAAAGGGTCCTGGTTTTAGAAGTAGGCAGTGGGTGTTATTCCTGCTACTTTCTGATTCCAAAGAAGAACAAAGGGTTGCAGCACATTTTAGATCTTCGGACCGTCAATCTCTTCCTCAAGAAGAAGAAGTTCAAGATGCTCACTCTAGCTCAGGTCTTGTCTGCCCTAGACCAAGAAGACTGGATGGTAGCGTTGGACCTGCAGGATGCGTATTTTCACATCCCCATCCTCCCGCGCCAGAGGCGTTACCTGTGGTTCAAGGTAGGCCGCAAGCACTTTCAGTTTACCTTGCTCCCCTTCGGCCTTACCAGTGCCCCTCGGGTGTTCACCAAGGTGATGGCGGTGGTCGAAGCTCATTTGCACAGGTTAGGGGTTTCAGTCTTCCCCTACCTCGACGACTGGCTGTTGAAGGCATCCTCGCCCCAGGCTGTTGTCTCCCACCTTCAGACTATGGCGAACCTCGTGCATTTGCTGGGGTTCTCTATAGACATGCCGAAGTCACACCTGACTCCTTCTCAGACGCTGCCTTTCATCGGAGCTGTTCTGGACACAGTGCAGTTTTGGGCCTATCCTCCCAAGCAGCGAGACCAAGATATTCAGGTTATGATTCCGATGTTTCAGTCTCTATCCTGGATTTCGGTGAGACTGACTGAGGCTGTCGGGCCCCATGGCTTCCTGCATCCTGTTGGTAAAGCATGCCAGGTGGCGTATGCGGGCTCTGCAGTGGGACCTGAAGTTCCAGAGGGCACAGCATTGAGGAAATCTCACCAACATGGTCCAGATCTCGGAAGGAACTGCAAAAGATCTGCAGTGGTGGTTGACAAACTGCGATAGGGTCAACAGCAGACCCCTCTCCCTTCCCCAACCACAGCTCACAGTTGTGGCAGATGCATCACTTCTGGGATGGGGCGGCCATCTGGGAGAGGTGGATATCAGGGGACACTGGTCTCCGGCGGTGTCGGGGCTCCACATAAATTTATTAGAGCTTCAAGCGATTCGTTTGGCATTGTAAGCATTCTTCCCTTTGTCAAGGGGAAGTTAGTGCAGGTGTTCACGGACACCTTCATGAACGACGCTGCCAGACTGATTTTCAGGCTTCCTAGGAGGGCCCATGCTACCGCGCTACTACAGCAGCTACACTGGCTTCCAGTGAAGCAGAGAACCAGATTCAAGGGGCTATGTATAGCCCATAAAGCAATCCATGGACAGGCCCCAGCATATATTAAAGAACGCTTGGTAACTTATGTACCAGGGCGCTCCCTTCGGTCTTCAGATGTTGGGTTACTATCCTGCGCTCGCTTCCTGAGCTCCTCCAAGGGGGCAGAGCTTTCTCTACATTGATTCCCCAGCTCTGGAATAAGTTGCCGGAAGGCCTCCGCAAAGAACCAGCACTTCTCCCTTTTAGGAAAAAATTAAAAACCATCCTTTTCATAGAAGCCTGGGGCACAATCTTGGCCTAGTTAGTGCGCACTACTCAGTAGAGCTGCTATGGTGTCTTCTCTCACAGCGCTTAGAGACCAGTTGGTGATATGCGCTTTAGAAGCTCCAATTAACATAACATAACATAACACCACCGCCATGTGGTACTGCAACAAGCAGGGTGGGGTGGGGTCGTAGACCCTTTGTCGAGAGGCCCTGCGTCTCCGGACATGGCTGGAACAGCAGGGCATAACCCTGGTTGTTCAACACCTGGCAGGTTCCCTGAATGCCAGGGTGAACAAACTCAGCCATCGATGCCTAGCGGATCACGAATGGCGCCTCCAGTCGGAGGTGGCGCAACATCTCTTTCAGCAGTGGGGAGAACCTTGGTTAGATTTGCTCGCCTCCGAAGATAACGCGCAGTGTCCGCAATACTGCGCGCTGGAGTTTCCAAGGCCACTATCGCTCGGTGATGGCTTTTATTGCTAGTGGAGCTCAGGCCTGCTGTACGTCTTTCCGCCTATACCACTCCTGCCCAAGGTTCTAAAGAAGATCAGGAACGACCGGGCCCAAGTCATCCTTGTGGCTCCGGACTGGGCGAGGAGAGTCTGGTATCCAGAGCTTCTGAAGAGGAGCATCGATCCTCCGATCAGGCTGCCCCTTCGGGAGGATCATCTGTTGCAGCAGCAGGGGAGGGTTCTCCACCCAAATCTGTCAACTCTGCGCCTCCATGCGTGGAGATTGAGCGGAGGCAGTTGATGGCTTTTGACCTTCCTCCCGAAGTATGTAACGTTATTTTGTCGGCCAGGCAGCCCTCACTAAGACGGTATATGCCTACTGTTGGCAGAAATTTGTATTGTACTGTACAGAAAGGTCTATTGACCCTCTTTCTGCTTCTCTTTTCCCTGTTCTTTTATTCATTCTAACCCTTGCCCAACAGGGCTCAGCTTTGGGAATGCTCAAGGGTTATCTTTCTGCTCTGTCTGCTTTCTTTTTTGCGGCTGCCAGACAAACCCTCTCTTTAAGTCTCCGATTGTAAATAGGTTTTTAAAGGGGCTGGCGCACTTGTTTCCACCCACGCCCTTTGTTATGCCGCAGCGGGACCTTAATTTAGTCCTCACTTATCTTATGTGTGCTCCCTTCGAGTCTTTACACAACTGTCCCCTTTGGCTGCTTACCATCAAGACAGCCTTTTTAGTGGTGATTACATCGGCGCAGAGGGTGAGTGAGTTGCAGGCGTTATCTTGCATGCCTCCCTACATGATGTAGTTTCCGGACAAAGCGGTGCTTTGCATCCGTGCTTCATTCTTGCCAAAGGTTGTGACCTCATTCCATCAGGGTCATCACGCTGCCCACCTTCTTTGCTCCCCCGCATCCCTCTAAGGAAGAGGAGTATCTCCACCGCCTGGACCCAAAAAGAGCGTTGTCGTTCTACCTTGACCGCACAAAAGAGTTCCGGATGGATGGCCAACTCTTTGTGGGGTTCGTGGGAGCTAAGAAGGGGTGGGCAGTGCAGAAAAGGACCATCTCTCGTTGGGTCGTTCTCTGCATTAAGATCTGCTATGTCCTGGCTAAGAAGCAGGCCCCTGAGGTATTAATGGCCAATTCCACCAGGGGGAAGTCTGCGACTGCGGCCTTGGCACGGGTTGCCCAGTCCTTGACTTCTGTCAGGCGGCAACGTGAGCATACTTGCCCACATTTGCCAAGCACTACTGCCTGGACAGTCAGGTCTGTAGGGACAGGCATTTTGCTCGTTCGGTCCTGCAGGACTTCCTAGTAAAAGGTATTGGTCCACAACCCACCGCTGGGATGGTGTGGCTTGGGTGTCTAATTCAAAGGTAAGGAATCTGCAGCTAGAAATCTCTATCAGATGAACAAGTTACTTACCGTCGGTAACGCATTATCTGCACCCGATGCAGTGGAGTCTCTACTTGCTACGGTTAAATCAGGCTCACCCCCTTGATATAATCCCAGCCAGGACTACCACATTACTTTCCAAACAGCTGGCCATCCCCATTAGCTCCATTCTTAACCTTTCACTAAATAAAGGTTATGTTCCCGATGAGTGGAAGGCAGCACAAATCATCCCCATACGGAAGAATCTTAAGGCCCCTATGGATGATGTAACTAATTATCGCCCTATCTCACTGTTACCTCTCCTGTGCAAGTTGCTAGAAAAACATATTAACAAACATCTTTCAGACTTTGTCGAGGAATCTGGCTGCTTTGATCCATCTCCGTCTGGTTTCAGACCCAGACACAGCACTGAGTCAGCCTCGATTGCTGTCACAGATAACATCAGACAGGCTTTGGACAAAGGACAGGCAGTTATACTAGTGCTGCTTGACTTGTCGGCGGCCTTCGACACTGTCTCACATCGAACTTTCCTCAGGAGACTCAGTAAGATTGGGATACAAGGAACAGCCCTACAATGGATGACGAGTTTCCTCTTGCATAGAACCCAGACTGTCAATCTGGGTCCCTTCCGGTCTGAGACTACGGAACTAACCAAAGGAGTACCTCAGTGATCCTGTCTCAGCCCCACTTTATTTAACATCTATGTCGCTTCTTTGGCAGGTTTACTCAGGAAGCTAGGTTTTACACCCATTTCCTATGCTGATGATACTCCGCTCCTGCTTTCCTTTGACAAACAAGATCCCAATGCCCAGTCCACCCTCTCAGAAGGTATGAAAACCATTGCCAGCTGGATGAGGCAAAATTTCCTCCAGCTCAACGCGGGCAAAGCAGAAATCATGCTGTTTGGTGACGCTCCTTCGAGATGGTCTCCGAGATGGTGGCCTACAGAATTGGGACCTGCACCGGAACCCAAGACTGTGGTAAAAAATCTAGGGGTTCGATTGGACCAGAAATTAACCATGAAGGAGCAGGTTTCTACCACGATCGGCGCTTGCTTCCATACATTAGGTCTCATGCGAAGAGTATTTCCCTTCCTCCCTCTGTCTATCGCAAAATCTTGATCCAAGCACTAGTATTGAGTCGACTAGACTACTGCAATGCGCTGCTGATCTCAGCCAGTGAAGCTTCACTGAACAAATTGCAAGTGGTCCAAAACACCGCCGCAAGACTGGTCTCTAATGCCCCTGCTCTCACCCCCTCACTTCCTCTCCGGCAGAAACTGCATCGGTTGCCTGTACGGAAACGAATCTGTTTCAAGATCTGTTGCATTGTGCATAAAGCCCTAAACGGAAAGGGCCCCAGTTATTTAGCAGAGAAATTCAAAAAATATCAGCCTCCCAGGACACTACGCTCAGGGACCAAATCTCTACTTGTGGTTCCACGCTGCAAGAAGGTCCGGCTGGGTGGGAAAGCCTTTTTCCACTTAGCCCCCACCCTCTGGAACCAACTTCCAATTCATTTGCGTGAATGCTCTGACCTCCTGAGATTTCGCAAGCTCCTGAAGACCTCATTTTTCTAACTTACTCCCTGTTTCTGTCCAACTATGCAGTTCTCGAGCGCGGAGATACCCCTTGGGGGGGTGATTCAGGCGCTTTATAAATCCTAAATCAAATCAAAATCTGGTAGAGACTATCTAGCTGCAGATTCCTTACAGCCCCACCCATGCCTCCCCACTTTGCGGACTGATTTTATTAGGGCTAAGGTCACTTCCCTTTTCAGGGCCCTAGTTTTGCACACGACTACATCAGTTACTTCGTGGCTCTGCACTTCAGGTGTGGAAAAAACAAAAAGTACTGACGTCCGCGTGCTTAGGTGGCACCTATATAGGTACCGCAAAATCATAACCGACGCTACCGACACCCACGACGTCACACAGAGCCGAATGGAGCCACCCGACAGCGCGCACAAGGGGTATTGCTCAACAAAAGTTTCCAGATCCAGCCTGACTCCTGGGAAATTCAAAGGCAAGGATTCTGCAGCTAGATAGAGTCTCTACCTAATGATGCGTTGCCGAAGGTAAGTAACTTGTTCATCAGTCCTTTTGAGAATTACTATTAAAGGCATTGAAGCTCTGCAAGAAAGAGGCCTGCTGAGAAACTGTGTTACTTTCCCTACCAATAAATACAAATTGTGAACCACTAAAACTATAGCTGTCCTGCTTAGAAGTATTGGTAATGCACCCATAATTATACCAGCCCTGTTTGGAAGTACAGGTAATTCCCCCTTAAAACTTAGTATTGCCAAAGATGGACAGGTAGAGAAGTGAGAAGCACTTCATTCTCACTAGCATTCTCTCTGACCATCAGTGTGATTTTACCATATTCAGATATCTAAAGCTGGGGCGGGTGGAGAAAGTGATGCCATAATCATATAACCCTTTGCCTCTTTGACACTACTTAAATGTAAATGTTCAATTCCCCATTAAATGCTTCTTACCACCCTATTTCTACAAACTCCATGGGCCTGATTCTCAAAGCATAAAGGCAACAAGCCATAGGAGAGGTAGATGGTTTGTTAATGCATTGTGATGCAGTGTTCTTTAAAGAAGTGTGTCTTCAACTCTTTCTTAAATTGGAGCAGTCCTGATAGCCACAGGAATGTTGTTCAGGAACCTGGGTGCATAGATGGAAAAGTCCTGCTCCTTGTTTTTTTTTTTTTTTTTAACACTTCTTCGTCTGCAGTCTGATTGTGTCCTAGATGTAGGTACGCAGTGAACCACCTCAGATGGTGAGCTTGTCTGCAAGATAAGCAGGGGTGCTAGTTGTGATGGCTTTGCAAATGGTGCAGCTGGTTCTGAAGATGGCGCAGGCCGACAAGGGGACCCAGTGGAGTCCATCAGTATGGGGCTGATGTGATCATATTTTTTCATCCCCTGGGTGAGACGTGCTGCAGGGTGTAGGATGTCATTAAGGAGTGCCAGTGTGAGATCTGAGAGGCAATGGACAAGGCATTACCTCCATCCAAAGACAAGAGCACGAAGGCTTGAACACCAGTTCTGATATCAATTTCTGGAAGTAAGTTTCACTTCAGAAGACAGCTGTTACCAGGCCATCTTTGTTTTTTGTCATAGTGTTCCTTAGTGTCCATGGTGCATCCCATTGACTTGGCACTCAGTCAAATTTGGGGTTTGAAGCTGTAAAGGTTCATGTCATTGAGGCAGGCTTGTTCTGTTTTTTTGTTTGTTGTACATGCCAAACAACTAGAATTCTGTCTTGGTTGGGTTGTGCTGCCAGTAGGTGCTGCGCATCTGAGTTTGAATGATGTGCAGGCAGTGTTCTAGGCTTTGGATGTTAGATGCAGATGAGTCTTTCAAGTAGAATTGTGTATCATCGGTGTGTCGAAGAAAGCTGAGGGATACAGCAATATCAGGAGGCAGGGATCTTCTTCATCCGTGTTCATGATGGCATTGTCTACACCGTGTAAGGTAGTGGTCTCAATGCTGCTGAGTGATTTGAAGCCAGGCTGATAGTTGTGATTTACATGTGCAAGGCATTCACAAACTGTTACCATGCAGAAGTAAATCCTTCTACTCATGCGTAATATCATTCAAGATGGCATAATATTCCTCAGGAGACAATCCTATGATGGGGCGGAAATGGGTGTTTGAGAATTTGGGTGCCAGGGAATACTTTGAAGTCACACATTGGTGAATATTTACAAATAAAACAAATATGGAAACAGTCAGAGATTCACTCCTGGTAAGCGGATAGGTTTTGTTATTTAGGCATTCTTCTGGATAATCAATTAAAATGGGGACCTCTGGTTAAAGCACATATACAATCTTTTAACAGGGTAGCACATGGCATCGACTCCTTTGCTAAGTGCCTAGGTCATAGCAACGTGAAATCTATTTGACATCTTTAGAACGCAAAGTGCGTCCTGACCGTGGCGTTTGGAGCAGAAATCTGGAGATATAAACACTGTCGCCCAATACAAACTGCTGAAAAGAAATTTTTTAGGAGGTTGTTACGAGTGTCCCAGAGAAAATTGTGCACAAAGAGATGGGAGCAGATTTTATTTCTGATTTTATTCAACTCCGCCCAGTACTCCATTGGTTCACTATATGGCTTAGGAGGGAGCTAGAATTTAATAGAAAGATTGTGATTGATTGCATGAATATGGATCTAAGCCACAGTATACCATGGCTAAGCTATGTCAAAACAACTTTAGGGGTATTGGGCAAACCTCAGTTGTTCAGCACCCCAGAGCTGATCTGTAAATCAGACATAGCCTGGGTCAAAGAGACCTTTAGGTTTACCACAAGAGAGGCAAGGTTCCAAGTGGCCCAACATAAAGACAGTTACAACCACTTTATGATGGTGAAATACACGAATAAAATGGAAATGTATTTAACTCTAGATATGTCAGCCCAGCACAGAAGGCTGCTAACGTACTTTCGATTAAACCTGTTCCCGCAGCAGTTGATGGGGTGGCATGAACCATCAGATCACCCTTTTTGCTCATGTGATAGGACTACTGCACTGAACACTTTACACGTTGTTTTTATTTGTCCCAACTGGTCAGCCTTAAGACATAAGTATGTTCGCTCTCTTTTCGTGCCTTTGAATTTTAATCAAGTGAGACCTGCCTTATTGTGCCTGCAATTATTAGACTCGCCGAAAGTCTGCTGCTTTTTATCCCGGTTTCTGGCACGGGTGTACTCTGCTAATTTGTGATGATATTATTAATTCTGTGTTAGTGTCATTTTAATAATATGTTTTCTTAAGTGCTCTTCAAGATTGCATACGCAAATTGTATAAAGATATTTATGATGATTGGATTAATGGTTCTAGGTGACCCCCTTTGTTTCCTACCAACATAGCGGACCCTAAAATTGAGGTTTTTTGTTTGTTAGGTTTTATTAGGATGAGCCGCCTTACAGTTCACACACAACCACTTGCGTTCTATTACTAGATGTTTCTCATTTTGTTGTTTTTAGATGTTTGTGAGGTATGTTGCTATTCATCTAGATTTTTGCAAGGGGTTTTTATGCTTATATATGTATTTGTAGCCTCTGGATAGTCAATGTATTTACTGAAGATTTGTAACTGTTTTAATTGTTTATACTGTGCTTTTATGATTGCTATTGCAAATCGAATAAAGAAAATCTGACTGACTGACACACTCCTGGTAAGAGCAGGAGAAAGCCACTTTGGAACGCGGAATGGGTTGGAACTCCCCCCAAAAACATGGGATGGCATTTGGAAATGGGTTTCTCCAATAGCAGATATAGTTTCCTAGTGAAGAAAAAAAAAACGGATACCAAAAAATGAAATTTCAAATTCTTTACTACGGAAAAGAAAACCAGTTTGACTCAATACGTTTTATTTTCACTAGTGCTTTTATTTTCCTTCATTCTTTTCTTCTCCTAGTCTGAGCCGAATATGAGTGGAGCTCTCACAAATGATCTGTATTTGCTTGCAGGGAGAGTTAACGGAAGCATTACTGTAAAGACAGATTGTGTGATTTTTTTCAGTGGTGCTGGAACAGTTTTCAGAGTGGGGGTGTTGCCTTCAACGTTACATCAGTGAAGTCATTGAGCTGGTGAAAATTCCAAGTGCCATTCTAAGAACAAGTGCAACAAATGAGCCACCCCATTCAACAGGAGAGTGATAAGGATGAGGTAAAGCTGGTGGTGCATTTTACAGCATGCTGTCACACATTACTACACAAACAGCATATTTTCAATTGAAATGGCCACGGAATTTGCATTAGGCATACAGTTTTACTGATAAAACTTTATAGCACACAAACAATAATATGTGTAGCTCAGGCATTAGCGAATATTTATAATTTGTGATCAGTAAGATTTGTTTTGATCCTATTAAAATTTGTCCCCATCACATTTCAGAATTACAAAACAAAATGTGTTTCATTTGTGCTTTGATAACTGCTGATGTATTTTGTAATATTTGTACAGTTCATTTACAAGTATTTAAATGTTCTTTTGTATTAGAAGAAACATGACATCCTGCAGTTTTTCTTTTCACATTCCCTGTACCACTGCTAGATTGTAACATAGTTCACTTTACAAAATAATCTCACTTTGCAGTCAGAGAAAGAAAAGTAAACAACATCTCCATGTTTTGTGAAAAGATATAGCCAGACATTTGACCTCTGTCTTTGAACACACATGAAATGTGACAAGATGAAACCAAATGCATCTTTATTGCTCATTTACCTTCTGAACTCCAGCATGCTTATTTTGGGAGTGCTGCAGCAAACGTCCCCCCCCCTCACCCCTGTACTTCAACTTGCAACGCTTACAGCATTGTCCCATTAGATTATATGCATTCAAATGTGAATGCAGTTTCTTTCGATAAACTCAGTTTTCGATAAATACTGTGTCAGCTACTTTGGTCAGTTGGGAGCCAAAGATTAATATGGGCTGGCTGGACCCTCAGATGCCATCCAGTGGCTATGGGCCTGTCTGAAAAGTACTCTACCGGGGTTTTAGCTCCAAGGCCCTGTGCTGCTGTATTCCTTTATCACTTTCATCCAAGGTCACATGGATATCTATTCTATCTAAGATGCCACCATGGTTTTCGAAAATGGGCTCCTCTGTCACTGCAGTGCTAATCACCTGCCAAAAAGAAAAAGCCAAATGTGTCCCCAACCAACTCATGTCACACCTCCCATCCTCCTGTTCTCTGACTTGTATACTTCAATTGCCATGGGTCACTGCAACAGAACTTGCATTTGTGCTTTACTGTCTACTAGGCACTCATAGCATGCTGCACTACAAGGTTTTTGAGTGCCTCTGTCTATCCCACAGAGAGGACGTCTTCTGCTGCAGCTATTGCATTGCACCTCTTCTGCAGTTTACCCTACCACAAGTAGACTTCCCCACTTCAGGGCACCTGAGACATGTGCTGTTCCTCTTGATGACTTTTTCCGCAGCACTCTTACTCAAATCACCCTACAGTGTGCATCCATGAGGCGCAGCACACATCTAGTCCCAAGGAACACACCCTTTGTGCACCTTCTGTCACTTTTGGCACCTCCTTTAATTTAGCAAAGGTTTTGCACATGGTCTTGTGTCTGAAGAGCCACCTGAGGCACTTTCAGTAAGATGGTAAGCCCGATTCTCTCTTCTCCTGCGATAGCCAATCACGGAGAAGAATCATGCCTACCAACGAACCCTTGCTGTCCATTCGAGTTTTTAAGCTTGAGAAAACTGCTACTGGCGTTGCCCTCTACCAAAGGGGCAATAGAGTGCTAAAAGTTAACAGAAGGCCCCTGGACATGATTGAAACTAGAACACTAGTGCAGATTTATTGACACAGTTTGTTCTTCTCCTAGTCAGAAAATAGATTTTCTTGTGTTGACATCGGAGTCCGTGTGAAGGGTGGCGATCATGCTGCACAAGTCTACCCTAGCTGCCATTCTATTTCAAAGGCACTTGTGGCTTACTACCAGAAGTATGTTGATGATGCATCCATGAATGAACTCAAAGTTGCTTTGATCCAGTATCACAGGGTCCTTCTGGTAGCCAATCCTTATTGTTTCAAGTCTAGGAAATGTGGGGGGGCTTGTGCTCAGTAACAGAAGTTCTACCAATAAATGTTTTACACCTTCTTACAATTAGTCTGAAGTAATAGGATACACTTGTGCGTTTCTCAGAGCACACTTGTGGAACTCTGGAAAAACAACCATCTGGGTGTACAGCTTGACCTTACTATCCCCTTCCGTTACACCTCCTGGGGTGGACTTTTTTAATTATCCCCCTGGAGGAGGTTTTTCGATTCCATATGAAGAGATGCAAACATTTCTTTTCTGATTTGTTGCTGTCGGTTAGACTTCCCAGAGTTGTAACTGTTTTCATGGTTGCCGACATCAAGAATTGAGACTTAGTTTGGAGTCCATGTGGGAAATATGTAGTGTTTCATTGTGGCTCCCCATCTTGGATATATTGGTCTGTCTTATTTAGTTGACCTCAGGTTCTGTACAATGATACCAATTACTTTTTGGCTTCAGGAATGGTGCAAGGATTATCACCCAACATGCAAAAATGTATTTTAGCTGCAACGCTTCATCTCAACAAAGGAGGTGTATTTGAAGCTCCCACTTGAAATGCGACACTGTTCGCTCCCCCCTGCTTGTGGTGCCATAAGATAGCTGTTTTACATAAACTTATGCATGTGTGGGTCATTGGTACCCACCAAAAAGATTTTCCAGGTGTTTGCCTGAACAACAGTGTTCTTCAAAGTTGCCTTAGAGCTGGACATAGCAGTAGAACTGCCACAAAAGCCAAGTTAATCATGGAGATGCCAGTTAATGACACACCATAGAATATTGTCTAACCCACGAGTCCTCAGTAATCCACTAGTCGTGACTAGAGACTGAGAACATGTTATTTCACCATGTTACAGCTATTTAAGGCCATCATAAATGGGGAACAGCCAGAGCTGTTTGCCCATGGCCTGCTCTTTTTAGGTTCCCATGCTACCACTGCTAAATGTCTTTATACAACAAAAGCATAATTAGTCTGCTTTTGTAATCTACTCATGATGAGGTGGATTATGAAAGCCACCACTCAGTGGTGCAATGTGTTAGAGATAATGTTTATGGCAATTCTATGGATTATGACTATTTAGTGCTCTATGCATATACTGACAATTGGGAGTTGTAATTGTAGTCTCATCAATGCCTGAAGCGATAAGCAGTATAATAAAAGTAGATAACTCTGTAAAGGAAAAAGAAACTGATAACAAAACTGTCCTGAGGGTCTGAGTACTAAAGAAGCCCAGAGGAACCTGCTTTAATTCGAGTAATTCTAAGGATCCCAATACATTCACATCTTTACGCTGGAGGCAATGGGGGGGGGAAGGGAAGGCACCACAGTAACTAGCCCTCTCAGTCAAACAGTTTTCTGTTAGGCATCTCGACCACTTCAAGGGGATTCCGCAGTACCCTCACCATGCAGAGTGTCAGCCTCAATTTCTCTCACATTACCATCATTCCTGTTTTCCCAAGCTCTAAGCACCTCCGCCCAGAGACCTGCCAGTGGGTGACGCCTTATGCATCCTTTCTAATCGGTGCTCTCTCTTCTGATCTGGCCCATATGTCAACATCCCTTTCACATGTCACCACCGCTGGGCTCACCCCAGCCTTCCATTGCATTGCTATGCATCTTCGCAAATCACAAATCTAGTGCCAACCTTGCGTGCCTTGGGTCTAGGGAACAATCCTAAGAGGCAAACCTCCCCTGTACAAGGGAGCAAGCAATCTAGAACACCATTAAGTGTGGAAATTACTGTATTCCAGAATTCGTGCAACCTCGGGCATCTCCACGTTATGTGTTCGAACCCGACCTTCAGCTCTATGCATGTAGGGCAAGTCTGCAGGTCTCCTCCACACATGACCTGCAGTCTATGGGGGGGTCAAATAAGTCATGTGTAAGTAATTAAATTGGACAAATTTAAATGTAGTATTCCTAGAAATGCTCTTAGGGCTCCCCACAATCTTACGCCCCCCGTGTCTGACAGATCTCTGCCCAGTAATGCTTCTGTCCTCTCCCGACTCCCTACCAATAGTTTTGTGATCATCTCAAGTTGCCCTTTATAAAGCCACTTCACGAGGCGACGTGCAGAGCCGAAAGTCACCAGCGTCTGAAGCATGATGTGAGTTTCGGGCTCTCGTCTGCTCTTGAACCACAAATCCCTTGACGTCCTCACCAGAGCATAATAATTCAAAAACTAGCTGGGAGCAATTTGTGTTGGGTCAACAAATCATCAAGTGGGATAAGCTCTCCCAGTTGGAAGCAGTCACTCACCGCGATGAGGCCCACTGTCGTCCAGTCTGATAGCTGTTGCCTTATAAATGGGGAAGGATGATCCCCATGTGGTAACCCTATCAACGGTAGATCTGGAGCATAGAGAGGAGTCCTAGATGTTCACCACAGGCATCTCCTCCAGCATTGTAGTGCCACTCTCAATAATACCCCTGATGTGGGAATGACCACTTTTGGGTCGAGGAGTTTCGCCAGCAGAAGCCCCTGATTATCCACCAGCCCAATGGAACCCTGCATTTCGAGGCCCTTACCATATAACCAATGGGCCAACCACTGAAGTGGGGTGGCCAAATAATATAATAAAAAATAAAAAAATCGGGGGCACCCAAGCCGCCGTCCCCCAGGGTTCTCCGGAGTCTTGCGAGGGAGACTCTGTTGCGCCCCCCATCCCATATCAGTTCCTGGGGTAGGGAATCCAGGTGGTTAAACCAAGAGCGCAGTATCATGACAAGGAGATTTACAAAAAACATAGGAGTCTGGGGAGCATAATCATCTTGGACAAGGAGATGCGAGCCATCACAGGCAACTTTAAGGATCACCAAAATTGTGCACAGGCCTTAAGAGATCGTACCACCGGTCCCAAATTGCCATCTTTAAGATCATCCAAAGCATGAAATACCTGAATTCCAAAATATCGAAAGGACCGGGGTGACCAGGTGAGTCCCAATGGCATGTCCGGCGGCTGTGTCACCCCTGCTGTCATGGGAAAGAGGTGAGTTTTGGTCCTGTTAACCCAAAGGCCAGCAAGTATTGAAAACTCATTTACCAAACGTCAAGGCATTGGCAACTCCCAGTTGATTATCTGCTAAGTAGAGCAATAAGTCATCCGCAAATAAAGATATAACATGCTCTTTGCCCTCTAGAACCACCCCATGACCTGCACCCCTTTTTCAAAAGAACTCAGCCAAATGCTCAATGGCCAGAGCAAACAAAAGTGGGCACCCCTGTCTGGTGCCCCGGTGTACTCTATATGAAGCTGAGATGACACCATCTGTCCTGACCCTCGCTGTAGGATTGGTGCATAATAGGCACACCCATCTCATCCAGCCATCACCCAGCCCCATCCAATTCATAACTGCATGAAGGAAATCCCATCCTATTGAATCAAAGGCCTTCTCCAGATCAACCGACATAATCAGGGCATCAGGATAGAGGCCAATATCCTGGAGGTACAGGATATGTTATAACCGGCGGAGGTTCTCAGAGGTGGAACTGTGCAGAATAAATCCATTCTGGTCGTCATTAATGGAAGTAACCACATCGCTAGTATTTTACTAAGAATCTAAAAGTCTGCATTTAGTATAGAGAGAGGGCGAAATTCAGATGGAAGTGCGGCTCACGTCTTCGTCTTAGGTAGGGGGACCACTAATGCGTCTTTAGTTGACTCTAGCAGTGAGCCCAAGCACAGCGATTTGGCATACAATGCCTCTAATCTAGGGGCCAGGGCAGGAGCAAATGTAGAGTCAAATTCTGCTGGCAATCCATCCGGGCCAGGGGTTTTCCCAGCGGCCATATCTTTGATGGCCAACCGGATCTCCTGTACTATCACCGGTCCCCCAGGTCCTCCGGCAAAGCCGGGTCGAGCGTACGGAATGGCAGTGGCACCAGGAACTCCACTAGAGTCTCTGGCAAAATCGCTTCAGGGCATCAGTAGAGGGTTTCATAGTAGTCGCAAAAGGCTACATTAATAGCCCCAGCGAGTACAGCAATATCCCTCCATCAGATAATATCTGGGCTATGGGCACTCCTCTGGACTCCGGGTGCACCAACCATGCCAAAAGCCTGCCCGATTGGCCACCCTCCTCATGGATTTTAGTAAGGTAATCTCGTAAGTCAAGGCACTGGAGACGCACAGCATTATAACGACCCCTAACTTCCGTGAGTTGTAACTGAATAGCGCCTTCAAGACTCGGCCTATTACCCAAATCATGCAAACTGTGTTCCAGAGAAGAGAGCTCTTTATTTAGCTCTCTCTCCTAACTCCAACAGTCTGCCCCATGCATCTCACCACAACTTTGAAAGCGTCCCATTCAACAAGGGGATCCGTAGCCATACCTTGATTGAATTGAAAATACTCTGAGATGGTTGCTTGCAGAGAGTCCCTAAAGCATGCATTTTCAAGGAAGGATGGATTAAGATGTCACGTGGGAGTCACTTGGCGTTCAGCAATGGAGCGAAACTTCAATAGCAATGGGTTATGATCGGATAGTGTGCGCCCTAAATATTTGGTGTGGGTCACCCTCGGGCCAAGACAGGTCGAGCAAACAAACATATCCAGCCATGTGTGTAGTCTAAAAAGATGCAAATAATAAGAATAATCACGTTCTTGCCGTGTCGCACTCTCCAAATATCTGTGAGGCCAATGCCCCACCCAGTCTAGAAAGCCCTTCGAGGTCTTGCACGCTAGCTCCCCAGGCAGGAGAGGTGCGGACCCATCTAAATGTACATCAGCCACACAATTAAAATCACCTCCTAAAATCAGATCATCCACTACTAGTGAGGACAAAGGTATGGATAGCGCGCAAAGGAAAGGGATCTGATCTAGGTTTGGGGCATATACACTACCCAGGGTGACCTCCCTACCCAATAGCCTGCCCTTAACCAGAACATAGCCGCCCTCTGGATCAACAATAGTATGGGTAGATTCAAAAGGGGTTCCCGCCCGGATCCACAGCAACACACCCCGAGAATAGGAGGTTGCATAACGTTGGCCCTGCCACCTACGTCGCAGGCCGGTTGCTTTTTCCGCTGTAAGATGTGTCTCCTGTAACATCACAATTAGGGCTCCCTGGCGACACAGATATTGGTGAATACTATGTCATTTGGAGACAGAGCCCATTCCGCGACAATAATTTATGTTAGAATAAAGGTCTCCCATGGCAGGCAACAATGTAGGACTCCCGCTCCGCCGCCACCCCCGCGGATCCCCCAGCTGTAGCAAAGCTATAATTGACCCCCCCAGGACAAAGTAACAATCTCCCAACTAGAAACTCCCACTCCCAAAGGCAGTCCAGCAATGGCTGGCCGTCCAAACGTGTAACAAAACAGCATTGTTAAGGGAAAGCCAACTCCTAGTAGGGGCAATCCAGGTGGGGGCTGGCAAAGTAGTACGAAGATCCCCAGTGCGCACCAGCCCATCCCCTAGGTTAATAAAGAAGGGATGCCCACTGAAGGTCATGAGCAGCAAGCCAACCCCAGGGCACCACCTCATCTCATATGTAAACCCCAACCTTGTCACGACCAGAGAAGAACTAATCAAACCATAACACTACATGCTCCGGTTCAATCCAGTGTTTACAATTATACACCAAGAACAAGAAAATCAATTGATAAAGACATCAAATTATGTCATCTACAGACTGTGGGGTTATAACCGGGAGGCCTTTTCCACCCAGGGCCGAGCTCCCCGAGTCGGAGGCCGCTGAACGATGGTCTGAAGAGGTGTCTATGTCAGCCTCAGTCTTTTGTGATGATATTATTTCAGCTACAGCTAGCAGTAAGAGTAGGGCCCCGCAGTGAGGACCTTCTGGTGGATCGTTTAAGCCGTCTCTTGGTTCTCTGTCTAGGGGTCCTAGATTGCATCCGGGAGCCCAAGAACGGCACACCCGCATTATGTCTCCAACCATGACCACACAGTATCTGTAGTGTCACAAAAATACATATTGCCATCTAGTATGATGTAGAGTTTGACAAGGAACATCAATGAGTACTGTATACCCTGCCGCCAGAAATTGCCTCTGCTTCAATAGAAGCCAATGGGGAAAATGCATTCTACAGTTTTTTTCCCAAACTTTTCCACTTTCCTGGTCTAAAATGTTGGCATGTATGCTATCTATCCATATATAGTTATGGTGAAGTCTAACTTTACATTGAAAATGTGGGATTTCCCTTGCTTACAACTTTGGTGCTGTTTGACAAATCTGCAAGAAACTTTCAAATAAAGTTGTGTTAGTGGCTAAGTTTCAGCATGTCCAGTTTAATGCAGATCCATCGGGGGGAATAAGTGGGGGGGGTTAAAAAACCTTTTACAATTTAACTTCAATCATTGGAGTTTTTGCTCTCCGCTAAAGCAAAAAACACTGAAAAGAATTACACAACACTTGGCAGGGAAGTAGGACTTCACTCAAAGGAGTGTCTTTGTTTTAAAAACGTTTAGTAATTTTCCAGAAATGTGCTTTATAAAATGGTATTGGAAAGCTTTGAAGTGTTATTCAGAGAGGGACTTTTGTATATCTGAACTGTTAATTTGCAGATCCTACACCAATCTAGATTCTCATATCCTTCGAGTATAACACATTTGAAAACAAACAAATCGAATGGAAGTGGAAGCATTTTTTCTCCTAGTCAACTGTGAGAACTGTTGTTCTTTGGACGTTTCGAAGATCCATGTGATCTGATTGGATGATTGTTAGATCTGTCATCCTTAGGGTGGTCTTCCACCAACCTTTTTGCCTGCCTACCTCCTCTTTTTGCTGTATCTTTTTGTTGGCCTTAGGACTCTGAGCACTTTACCAATGCTGACCAGTGCTAAAGTACATGTGCTTTTCCCCTAAACATGGTGACATTGGTGTATACCCAATTGACATATTTAGTTTACTTGTAAGTCCCTTGTAAAGTGGTATACCATATACCCAGGGTCTGTAACCTAATTGCTACTAGTGGGCCTGCAGCACTGATTGTGGCACCTGCACAAGTAGCCTTTCAAACCAGTCTCAGGCCTGCCAGTGCAAGGCTTGTGTGCAGTTTACTGTCACTTCGACTTGACATTTAAAACCACTTGCCAAGCCTTACACTCCCCTTTTATTACACATAAGTCACCCCTAAGGTAGGCCCGAGGTAACCCTAAGGGCAGGTTGCGGTGTAAATAAAAGGTAGGACATGTACTTTTAAGTTTTACATGCCCTGGTGGTGACAAACAGCTACATTTGTTTTTTTACTACTATGAGGCCTACTCCTCTCATAGGCTAGCATTGGGAATTCCTTAATACACTTTTAAGCAGTAATTCCTGATTAGAAAGGAGTATCTGCATCATGTTTCATTATCTTTGAAATGGCAATGATAAATCCTCTTTACTGGTAAAGTTGGATTTAACAGTACTATTTTAGAAATTCCACTTTTAGAAAGTGGACATTGCTCTGCTCTTACTTCTCTGTGTGCCTTGCAGCCTGTCTCCAATACACGTCTGGGGTGGGTGACAGCTACACTTTGTGCATTCCTCCCGACAGCCACAAACACAGGAAGGGTGGATGTGACAGAGAACTCATCTGCATTCTGACAGCTCTTCCTGGGAAGGAAAAGAGGGGGAAGCTTAGACTTACACCTGAATAGGCAGTGTCCTGTTTTTTTTACACACAAAGGGCTTATTACCCCCGACTGATAGTCTGGATCCAGGGCTGGGGAAAAGGGTGACCTGTGCACTTTAAGGGCCTGCTTTGAATTCACCCCCACTTCAAAGGCGCAACTGGGTATAAGTATTGGGCCTCTGACCCTACCAAGACAGTATACTACTGGACCTGTGAAGAACTCTGACAGGAGTAAAGACTGCTGTGCTACAAGGATTGCTACTCTGCTTGACTGCTGCTCTGGAAGAACTGCTCTTCTGCTTTGCTGCCCTGCTGTTCGCTGATCTCTTCCCTGCTGAGGACAAGGACTGGACCCATCTCACTTGAACCCAGAGTGACTCCAAGGGATTGATGGCTTGCCCCCTGTTCTGAGGTCTCAGGGCCATCAAAGACTTCCTTCAACAGCACCTGGACGCTGCCATCTGTGAGTCCTGCCCTGCCAAATGGTACCAATCCATTCCTGGGCCCTTGAAAGGTGCCTTCTGCTTTACAGAACCATCAAAATCGAAGCAGTTATGTCTTTGCTCTGATAGGAACCGACGCATTGCCCTTCAACGCTGATGCAGGAGTTGTTCGACAGCATCGCTTCAATGGACTGCAAGGCTCGACAACGACACAGCGTCTGCATCGTAAAGGGGTTCGTCGATTAAGCCTTCATCACATGCATGGATCGGAACCAATGCATCGAGTCTTCGACACTTGCTCAATCCTAGGTGCTTTTACAGCGGGACATGCGTGAGTCCTGTAGCCAGCCTGCCCTCCATCACGGCCGGCCTGAACTTTCGATTCACCCTGGTTCAGCACGACCTCAAGTAACCCATAAGCAATATTTGCTTCTAAGCACTACTTTGGGATTTATTCTTTAAAAATTCATAACTCCAGTTCTACTAGTTGGACTTTTGTCGCTTTGGTCTAGCTTTTCTCAGAAAAATATAATATATGTTTCTAACTTGTGTGGAGTATTTTTATGATGTTTTCATTGTGTTACTGTGGGTGTATGTTGCACAGTTACTTTACACATTGCCTCTTTAGATAAGCCTGACTGCTCTGTGAGTTACCAGAGGGTAAGCATAGGTTATCTTTTAGTGTGTATCTAGCTTACCCTGACTAGAGTTGGTGTTCCTGCTTGGACAGGGTGCATACCTCTGCCAACCAGAAACCCCAGTTCTAACATTGGAGATCAGCAGTGAGGATAGGACTTGTGTTTGTGTAATACACTAAGATCTTTTTTTTTTTTTAATTCTCTCTGATTGGCCTTGTGATTTATTTCTGCTAAATTATGCTTCACTCTGGAGAAGCAGCATCTGCACCTGCGGGAATTGATTTTGAGCAGGCCAGGTTAGAGGTCTACACTCTGCCTCAGATGAGAGATTTCTGCAAGGATTTTCAACGTTCTAAAAGAGGCTTCACCAGGAAGGTGGAGCTGCAGAAAGCCTTGAGAGCCTGGGCAGAGACCCAGGTTGCAGGGTATGACTTCCCAGAGGGGGAGCACATAACTCCTGAGGAGGAGGATGACCTGGTACTGGAGTATGATATGGCTCTGGAACTAATTGTAGAGGGGGAAACAATGAGCTGGAACCCGTGATGATTCTAAGAGCAGGGAGTAGTGTCTCCTCCAAGAACCTGTCCCCAAACGAGCTGGCAGACAGGAAGGAGGAAAGGAAGCTCAAGCTGGAGCTTGCTAAATTGAAGCAGTCTCAAGAAGAAAGGAGGCTGGTCATGGAGGAGAGGAAACTGACGCATGAGCTCTACCTCAAAGAGCTTGGCATCAGAGCCCTACAAGTGGGGTCCGGCAACAGCAATGGTGGCAGAGTACCTACAGTGTCCACTGGTGAGTCCGGATTCCCAAAGGATTTGGTTCCCAGTTATGTGGTGAGGGGATGACATTGGCAAATGGTTTGCAGCCTATGAAGTGGCTCCAAGAGTGCACAAGGACCCACAGGAGTTCTGAGGTAGTAGTAGATGTAGGTATATACCCACGGTGGGAAGGGACACACACCTTACACTACAGGTAGAGGACCAGACATGCTACAGGGCTATGAAGGCCATCCTAGTCAATAAGTTTGGACTGACCCCTGAGAGGTATATGCTCAGATTCAGGGGCAGCCACAAGCTCTCATCACAAACATGGGTGGATTTTCTGGATTTTGCCAGCAAGGCACTGAAGGGCTGGGTGAGGGGCAGCAAGGTTGATGATTATTCAGGGCTGTACAACTTAATTTTACAGGAGCACATGCTAGATATTTGTTTTCCAGAGCTGCGCCAACACCTTGTTGATAGCAAGCTTACTGACCCCAGGAAGCTTGCTGAGGGGGCAGACATCTGTGTCAGCACCAGACTGTCCAAGAAGGCATGGCGGGACTCCCAAAAGAGTGGTCAGGGTTCCCACCAAAAGAAGGAGGAGGGAGATAAAAAGACCGAGTTCTCTAAAGGCCCCCAAAACAACTCACAGGGGAAAGTGTCTCATTCCCAACCTAGCCACAAGAATAAAAACTATCCTGACAGAAGACTCCCCAGTGCTATGAGTGCTTTGAGTATGGACACTACAAAGGGGATCTCAAGTGTCCAAAAAGAGCACCACCTCCCACTGGAGAAAATATTCCAGGGGTGGCTAGTGTAGTGCTGGGGGAGGAGTTTGTCCCAGTTAATGGGGGGTGGTTTAGTGGGGTTACCCTAGTGTCCCTGGGTGACAGTGAGATGGTTCCTAAGATCCATGTGCCCTCAAATACTACAAAGTATAGGCAATGGGTCGCCATCAATGGGCATGGTGTTGAGGCTCTGAGGGATACAGGTGCCAGCATGACTATGGTAAGGATTCAGCTGGTGGCCCCAGAAAAGGTGATTCTCAATGCATTCCACCAGGTTTTGGTGGCTGACAACAGAGAGGGTCACTATCCCATGGCCCTTGTTCCATTTAAGTTTGAGGGTGGTGGTTTTCAGTTCTTCTGATGGTTGCTGTGAGCCCTGCCATGCCTGTGGGCTGTTTGCTTGGTAATGACCTTGAGCACACTACCTGCAAGGAAGTGGAGCTCAAGGCTCTTGTGGAGATGTTGGGGTAACCTGAGTGTATCTGTACTACCACATGGTCCATGGCTTCCCAGGATGGGAGTCAAAAAGTAATGGAGCCTCAAACAATGGTCCAGCCAGCTGTTAAGAAGGAAAAAGGCAGAGGGCGTGGGAAACCAGCCCCTGAGTGTCTTCCCAGTGAGGTGGATGGAGCACCTGTGGTGGCTGCCCTGGAGCCCCCTGAGGAGGGCACTGCTTCCCTTGGTGACCTGCTACACTTGCTGGACGGCATGTAAAAGGAGAACCTACCAAGGAGGAGTTCTGTAGGGCACAAAGGGAGTGTCCAACCATTGTGGGACTGAGGCAACAGGCTGAAGCCCAAGCAGCAGATGATGCATCTGGGAGTCATCACATTTACTGGGAGGACAACCTCCTTTACAGTGAGCCTAGGGCTCCTGTGCCTGGGACAACAAGGACCCTGGTGCTCCCCCAATGCTACAGGGCCTTCCTACTGGAGCTGGCTCACGAATGTCCCCTGGCAGGACATTGTTGGGCCTAAGGATCCCCAGACAGCATCAGGCATATCCTGATTCTGGTGGAACATGCCACTAGGTACCCAGAGGCAATCCCTCTGAGGACCATGACTGCACCTGTAGTGGCAAAGGCCTTGATGGGGATTTTTGCCCAAGTGGGTTTCCCCAAGGAAGTTGTGTCTGACAGGGGCAAACTTCATGTCTGCATACATGCAGTCAATGTGAAAGGAGTACAAGGTAACCTATAAGTTCTCCACCCCATTCCATCCACAAACAGGCTTGTGGAGAGATTCAACAAGACCCTGAAGGGCATGATTAGAGGCCTACCTGAGGCCCCGAGTAGTAAGTGGGACACCCTCTTGCCATGCCTGTTTGCCTACATGGAGGTACCACAAAGGAAGTTGGCTTCTGCCTCTTTGAGCTTCTGTACGGGCACCCTTTCAGAGGACCTCTGAGTTTGGTGAAGGAGGGGTGGGAATAAGCTCCCAGGAAGATTCCCTAGGATGTAGTGAGCTACATGCTGGCCTTCAGAAGCCAAATGGCTAAATTGTGGAAGCAAGCTTCTAACAACTTGGAAGCCAGGCAGTCATGAAGCAGTGGTATGACCAAAATTCTATCACTGTGGAATTGACTCCCAGCCAGAAAGTGTGGATGATGGAACCAGTGGAGCTCAGGGCCCTCCAAGACCGCTGGACTGGGCCCTATGAGGTGATGGAGAGGAAGGGTGAGGTCACCTACCTGGTAAACCTCAAGACCCCCAGGCAACCCCACAGGGTGCTCCATATCAATCGCCTCAAACCCCACATTGAGAGGTTTGAGCTCACCATGGTGTTGGTAACTGATGGAGGAGGAGAGTGAACCTCTCCCTGACCGCTTATACTCCAAGGAGAAAGATGGGTCTGTAGAATGAGTAATCTTTTCCCACAGTCTAACTCCTGAACAGCAGAGAGACTGCCACCAAGTGTTGGGACAGTATGCTCTCTGTTCTCCCTTATTCCTGGGACTACCCACCTGTGTACCCATGATGAGGACACAGGGGACAACCTCCCTGTTAAGAATAAATCTTACAGGATGTTGGATAAGGTGAGGGTCAGCATTAAGAGTGAATTCTCTAAAATGCTGCTATTGTGCGGGATAGAACCCTCCAGTAGCCCCTGATCCAGTCCTGTGGTTCTGGTACCCAAGGTTCTGTGTCGATTATAGAGGGCTAAACTCAGTGACAAAAACAGATGCTCATCCCATTCCCCGGGCTGATGAGCTGATTGACCGATTATGGGGCTGCCCAATACTTAAGCACCTTTGATCTTACATCAGGGTACTGGCAGATCGCCCTAACAGAAGAATTTCATGTGATGCCCTTTGGACTCAAAAATGCCCCTGCGACCTTCCATAGGTTGGTGAACCAGGTCCCTGCTGGTATGAAGGCCTTGTCAGCTGCCTACCTGGAAGACATACCTGTCTACGGTAGCAGCTGGAAGGACCATATCTTTCACCTCTAGTAAGTGCTTCAGGTTTGCAACAGGCAGGCCTGACTATCAAGGCCAGTAAGTGCCAGATACGGCAGGGGTCTGTCGTGTACTTGGGACACCTGGTGGGCAGGAGTAAGGTGCAACCCCTCCAGGCCAAGATAGACTATCATGGCCTGGGAGCCCGCCAAAATCCAGGCTGAGGTCAGGGCTTTATTGGGCCTCACTGGCTACTACAGGAGGTTTGTCAAGGGATATGGCACCATTGTTGCCCCTTGACAGAGCTGACTTCTAAGAAGCAGCCCAGAAATGTGATTTGGACAGAGACATGCCAAAAAGCATTTGACTTCCTAAAGCAGACCATTTGCACAGCCCCAGTGCTCAGGGCCCCTATCTTCTCCCAGGAGTTTATTGTTCAAACAGATGCCTCAGAACATGGCATAGGGGCAGCTGTCTCACAGCTAAATGAAGAGGGCCTAGACCATCCTGGAGTCTTCATCTCCAGGAGGTTACTCCCCAGGGAACACAGGTGGAGTGTTATGGAAAGAGAAGCTATTGCTGTGGTCTGCGCACATAAAAAAGTTGAGGCCATACCTGATTGGCACTCACTTCCTGATTTAGACTGACCACAGGCCCTTCAGGTGGCTCATGCAAATGAGGAGTGAGAATCCAAAACTGTTGAGGTGGTCCATTTCCCTACAGGATATAGACTTCAGGCTGGAACACAGACCAGGGGTAGACCACGCCAATGCTGATGGTCTATCCAGGTTCTTCCGCCTTAGTGATGAGAACTCCCTAGAGGTTAGTAGATCTCCCTGCTTTCAGCTGGGGGGGGTGGTAGACAGGTGTTAGACCTATCATCCTTAGGGTTGTCTTCCGCCAAACTTTTTGCCTGCTTACCTCCTCTTTTTGCTGTACCTTTTTGTTGGTCTTAGGACTCTGAGCCCTTTACCACGGCTGACCAGTGCTAAAGGGCATGTGCTTCTCCCCTAAACATGGTGACATTGGTTTATACCCAACTGAACTACTTAGTTTGCTTGTAAGTCCCTTGTAAAGTGGTATACCATATACTCAGGCCTGTAACCTAAATGTTTCTAGTGGGCCTGCAGCACTGATTGTGCCACCCACACAAGTAGCCTTTCAAAAGTGTCTCAAGCCTGCCATTGCAAGGCTTATATGTGCAGTTTACTGCCACTTCGACTTGGCATTTAAAACCACTTGCCAAGCCTTAACCTCCCCTTTTATTACACTTAAGTTACCCCTAAGGTAGGCCCTATATAGTCCTACGGGCAGGGTGCTGTGTGAATCAAAAGTAGGACATGTACTTTTAAGTTTTACATGTCCTGGAGGTGACAAACAGCTACATTTGTTTTTCACTACGGTGAGGCCTGCTCCTCTCATAAGCTAGCATTGGGAATTCCTTAATACATCCCCTACTAATAGTCTGTAGCCAGGGCTGGGAAGAAAGGGGGCCTGTGCACTTCAAGGGCCTGCTTTGAAGTCACCCCCACTTCAAAGGCACAACTGGATATAAGTACTGGGCCTCTGACCCTACCAGGACAGTACACTACTGGACCTGTGGAGAACTCTGACAGGAGTAGGGACTTATTGCTACAAGGATTGCCACTCTGCTTGACTGCTGCTCTGGGAGAAGTGCTTTTGTGCTTTGCTGTGCTGCCCTGCTACCTACTGATCTCTGCCCTGCTGAGGACAAGGACTGATCCCATCTCATTTGAACCCAGAGTGACGCCAAGGACTTGCCGGCTTGCCCCCTGTTCTGAAGTCTCAGGGCCATCAAAGACTTCCTTCAATCCTGCAACAGTACTTGGACTCTGCCATCTGTACGTTGTACCATGCCAAGTAGTGGCAATCCAGTCTTGGGCCCTTGAGAGGTGAGTTCTGATGTACAGAACCAGCAAAATCTACGCAGTGATGACTTTGCGCCGATCAGACCCGACGCATTGCCCTTCAACACAGGAGCTGATAGACGACATCACTTCGACGGACTGTGCAGCTCAACGACGATGGACAGCGCAGTTCGACGATGACGCAGTGCCTGCATCTTAAAGGGGTTCCTCGACGAAGCCTTCATCACCTGCGCGGATCAGAACCAACGCATCAAGTTTTCAACGTCGCTGCTTGCTCCATGCAAGGTACTTTTTCAGCGGGACCTGCATGAGTCCTGTAGCCGGCCTGCCCTCCATCGCGGTCAGCCTGAACTTTAGATTTACCCCAGTCCAGTGTGACAAAGTAACCCCTAAGCGCTATTTGCTTCTAAGCACTACTTTTTGAGTTATTCTTTAAACTTTCATAACTCTGGTTCTACTCATTGTCAGGGACTGTCCGGGACTAAGTCGGGAACACAGTCAGGGACTTGGGCAAGGACTGGGAACTGGGTAGAAAACGTACACAGAAAGAGTAGTACAGCGCTGCCCAGGATCACACAGGAAGTCAGAGGAGAAAAATGGATCCAAAGGGGAAGCCTGTACAAGTGAACAAGATGGGTGAGACTCAGAAAGGACAGGCACTCATGAGGCAGCTCAGCATTCAGAATTACTACACCCAGGACGGATGTGCAATACACATATATAAAACAACATTAACAATAAAGGGAATGTGGGGTAAAGCACTCAGGAGTTCCACACGGTAAAACTGAAGCTCAGTAAGTTCCTCACCCACAATTGCTGTTACAGATACTGACTGCAAATACCCACATATAAGATATGCATGCAAAGGCAGGGTCTGTGGAGCTGATACCAATGGTGATGTTATAAATGCAACTCAAAGACAATACTCACAGTGAACAAGCAACACCACCTAGGTTTTCAGCTGTGCCCACGGATCCTGGCGATCAAACAGGAACACACAAGGCAGTAACAGCAAGGGGGTAGAACTAAACACAAGCACAATAGACAAGGAGCTAGCAAGGAGGAGTGCTTAACAGGAAAGGAAAGAAATCAGAGGGCACACTTGGCAGAAAGCAGGTAACAAACATATAAGGTAACAGAAGCAAGACAGCAGAATAGAAAGACAGCAAACTAGGAACTGGAACCAAGGAAATGGGAAGAAAGGCAGGGACTGGAAAAGGATATACAGAAGGGGAGGCTACAAAGGTATACTAGAATAGTGCAGGTTCAGGAATCAAGAAAACAAAGTAGCATTGAAGGCGGTGCTGGGGCAGGAACAAGAATTGAGCAAAAGCTCAGGAGTCAAGGTAGCACTGCAGGCAGTGCTAGTTCAGGAACAGGGTATTACTAAAGCTCAGGAGTCAAGGTAGCACTGCAGGCAGTGCTGGTTCAGGAACAGAGATTTACTAAACCTTCAGGAGTCAAGGTAGCACTGCAGGCAGTGCTAGTTCAGGAACAGGATATTACTAAAGCTCAGGAGTCAAGGTAGCACTGCAGGCAGTGCTAATTCAGGAACAAGGAAAACAGCAGCAGGTCAGGAACAAGGAATGCTAAGGCTCAGAAGTCATGGTAGCACTGCAGGCAGTGCTAGTTCAGGAAGAAGGGAAACTGCTGCAGTTCAGGAACAAGGAATAACTATAGCTCAGGAATTAAGGAACAAGGATTAACTATAGCTCAGGAATCAAGGAATATCAAACAGCTCAGGAAACAAGGATCGGTCTCACCGGAATACAGCTACAATGACCAACACTGGGCTGAAGGGAGCTGGGGCTTAAAAGAGCTCACAGTACTCCTGCGCATCAGGTGTGAGCAGGCTAGCAGCAGCCAGCCACAGGTGAGCTGAATTCAGCCATCCTTGGCCTGCAGGGGTGGAGACAAAGCAGTGAGCAGGGGATTATAGGTAATGGAGTTTCCAGCATGAGCAGACTGGCTTCCACAAAACCCGGCATGGATTGGGAATGGATGTCAATTCCTAAATGATGTCCAAATGCCTGGAAGTCAGGATATGCATACAGGGGAGTGTCTGGAAGCATATTACTGGAAAGCCCCACAATTCGGCCCCCTGGTGGTGGGAACGAGAGCACAGGGAGTGAATCGTGACACTCATTGGATTTTTGTCATTTTGGTCTTGTTTTTCTCATAAAAATATATTCTATTTTTCTAAACCTGAGTGGAGTATTTTTGTGGCGTTTTCATTGTGTTACTGGGTGTGTGTGTGTTGCACAAATACTTTACACACTGCCTCTTTAGATAAGCCTGACTGCTCTGTGTCAAGCTACCAGAGGGTGAGCACAGGTTATCTTTTACTGTGTCTAGCTTACTGTGACTAGAGTGGTGCTTCCTGCTTGGACAGGGTGCATACCACTGCCAAAAAGAAACCCTAGTTCTAACACTGATAACTGAAAAAAAACAGGCTCATAGGGCTGATAGAGCGCTGATAGCACTCTATTTGTATGAGTGCACTATACTCATGGTTTAAAACGCACTCTCATGTATTCGTATGGTTTGCAGTGTTTTTGATTATTAAGAAACATTTATTTGAATAATTTAATGTTGAACTAGTGAACGCATTAAGTAGAATTTTGTATGGATTATGATTCCTACATGCATAATGTGCAGGACAATATTATTTTTATATATCGTAATTGTGATTAGTTTAAGTTGTCTGAAATATAGGCCCAAAGTTAATGTTTGATTCTCCTTGCTCTCAAGAAATAAATCATTAAATGATTGTTGTGTTCGAAGTTAGAATGTTCTCATCCTGCTGCAGGTGCAAGAATACACATCGTTATTTTCAGAGTTAAGGAAAGATCCGGAATGCCTTTGAAGATGGCTGGGAAGCGAGAAGGGAGGATGCCTTGCGTATCTGGTCTGTCTGGAAGCCAAGGCCACTGGAAGACGATATAATTAATTACATTTGTTTCATGAAAGAGAAAAAGCTACTGCATAGAGATCTAATGGAAAGTTTTAAGAAAAGTGACGCAATGAGGGTTGAATCCCATCTTTTTGTATGATGCGCAGGGACAGGGAGGCCAGACTTCTGCTAGCTTTCGGAAGAGAAGGAGCATCTTAGAGCGCGCTCCATAGCCTTAAGCTAAACGACCCATTTGACGTGAGTACTTCTTAGGAAGTCAACACGTGCTGACACCATTGGGGAATGATAGAAGAGAAAAGTCAGAAAAATCCCCCTTCCGGCAAATATTTGGTATCAAACAATAACAAGCAGCAAATACATTCAATCACCAGAATAAGACACTAATCCCTTCAATAGGCCAAGTGTTCAGAAAATACAAATTTTATTTAGTTTAAAAATTACATATCATTGCAATTCATCATATACAATAAATGATCATAAAATTATACATCAAAGAACACAACAATAATTAAAAAGTTAAAAACCACATTTTATACTAAATTACACAATCGGGAGACCCTGCAAGAAAAATTACTCTCGTCAAAAATGAAGGCAAAACCATTGGATCCGGATCATTTGTTTTCTGTAAAATATAATTCTGAATACTGAGTTCTTTCGATTAACAAATGTCTCCACAATCTCTAGTGTGCCTACAGAGTTATAGGGGATACACGCCTCTCAATTTTCGAAATAAGCACCAAGCTTCTTAAGGTAGTAATAGTCCTCCGTCGGAGGCGTCATTGTACATGAGGCCATCTTGCTACAGACTACTGTAACTAAGGAAAAGCCTATATGGAATAATGGACACACACTAATATAAAAACAGAGGACTATTACTACCTTAAGAAGCTTGGTGCTCATTTCGAAAATTGAGAGGTGTGTATCCCCTATAACTCTGTTCCAGGAATTCTAAGGCTTATCAGCAGGTTGATTGATTGACCAGTATCTAAAGTACGACCTGAAGGAGAAACATTGGTCCTCCGACATTATTTTTACAAGGTTTTTAAACCTGTAACTCTTTTGAAGTTGTGGCGCTTCATGTATACAGATCGTGTTATTTACATGGGAGAAGTGAATTTCTGTCCTGAGGAAGGTGGTTTTTAAAGCATTAATATCCACCGAAACGCGTCAACGCAAGACAAAGAAGGTACACTAGAGATTGTGGAGACATTTGTTAATCGAAAGAACTCAGTATTCAGAATTATATTTTACAGAAAACAAATGATCCGGATCCAATGGTTTTGCCTTCATTTTTGACAAGAGAGTAATTTTTCTTGCAGGGTCTCCCGATTGTGTGTAATTTAGTATAAAATGTGGTTTTTAACTTTTTAATTATTGTTGTGTTCTTTGATGTATAATTTTATGATCATTTATTGTATATGATGAATTGCAATGATATGTAATTTTTAAACTAAATAAAGGTTTGTATTTTCTGAACACTTGGCCTATTGAAGGGATTAGTGTCTTATTCTGATGATTGAATGTATTTGCTGCTTGTTATTGTTTGATACCAAATATTTGCCGGAAGGGGGATTTTTCTGACTTTTGTCTTCTTGGTGCCCTACTCCCTTTGTGGTAAAAGGGCCCCTCTCAATAATTTTTGTGTTGAATGATAGAAGAGAGACAGGAAGGGCCCTCATATAGAGTAGTGTAGGGAAAGTTTTTTTGATTTCTTTCAATGAGTCGAGAGCTGAATATTGCATCTATTTTGTGTTGCATTGTAATTTTGGAATTCATAATCATTTGTCTTTTGGGCCGAATTACTTGTATCCGCAAAATCGGCTCAGTATTAATTTTTTTGTACCTCTATACTTTGTTATTGCGATGTATTTACATCCAATTGTTTTTGGCCTTATAATAAATATTCAAACTGTACTTTGGAGTCGGTGATCTTTTAAGGCATAACGATTTTGTTAATATCTGTCCGAGTTGTTTTCCTCCCCTCAACCACTTTAGGTAAATAAAAGATCGATCGCTTACGCTATACTTAGTAGGGAATGTAGGTGTGCAAGTTAGCGTAATCAAATGGTAGCAGAGGATGGTTTACCTTTAAAGTGGTTTACCTCTAAGGTGAGGGGAGTACTTAGAAGTAGGGTTGAAGGTTGAAGAGCCCTGAAGTGGAGCAGAAGACGGAGGAGACCGGAGACTGGCGGACGTTGATGGTGCGGCGGAAACAGTGGTGGCGTGAGTATGAAAGGAATTGTGATGTTAGATTGCGGTAATGAGTAAGTGTGATGTCTTGCGGAGTTGGGATATATGTTGAGTGAATGTGGTTTTGGTTTAAGTTTTGGTAAGCGGACTCAAGAGAAGTCCAAGATCCCGGGATAGTTTTGTATTGTAATTGTCTGATCAATGTGGGTGTTGTGAAGCGCTATCAACGATCCACTTGTGTTAGGGAACTTTGTGTGAATGAAGAATAGGTCGCTGTAGAAAGCCTCAGGTACCGGGGGTGGACTATGGCGATTGAGTGACCAACGCAGGTCGGGGGTCACTACGGCTGAATGTTCTTGTGAGAGTGTTCTATCGATCTTCAGTGACAGACAATTACTTGTTTATGTGACTGTAAGTTATTGTAATTGTGTAGGAACAGTTACTTGGTTTAATAACTTTTGGTGATACAGTTACTTGTGGTATGAATGTGTGTAAGTGAGTTTGTGGTGAAATTGTAAAGGCGGGTGAGCCGCTGCAAGGAGTGAGAAGTGACGTCAGGGTGCGCCGCGCTGTGATAGGTTGGTTGGTGTAACGCCGCGCTGGGATTGGTGGAAGTTCGTTAGCAGTGGAACAGCGTAATTTGGGGCTTGCAATTGATCGATTTAACAATGAGATGCTTTAGGGTATTGCGAGATTTGTGTAGAGGTGACACAAGGGTAGTGACTCGGGTAGAAGAAGCCCCGCCAGAGGATACACCGGCACATTACATGGCAACGAATGTAGGACTTCATACTATCGTGTGGCTTCAGAATTGGCATAAAATTACAGAGAAAGAGGGTGAATTGGCCTTCCCTCGTTATGGGTCTTTTCGTATGGAAGTGCTGACCCAGCTGAGGGGGGTGATGAATGCACTGAAACCTCCCCCTAGACCCACACAATTTGAGGCATTAGATGCATGGATGAGAGCAGCTTTAGCAAAAAGGAGAGAGGCTTCACACGGAAGGATGAGAAAAGCAATGAAGGCATATCATGATGCTAGATGGGATGCTCAGTTGAAGAAATGGAGAGTAGACACCATAGAGGGAGAACGCGTGTATCCATTTCTTACGTTAGCAGAGGGGGCTGAAGGGAAAAAGACGACAGAGGAGGACAGTGATACAGATGACCGCTTCCTCGATAGATTGCTAGCGGAACGTCCTCCACCTTGCGATTCTAGATCAGAGACAGAGAGGTTGCGCCCATTAGAAGAGCAGTTAGGTGCGGGACAACTGAGTTCAGGGGAACAATCGGCAGGAGTAAGAGGCAAGATTACAATGGTACGCATTCCGGGAGGGTCTGGAGGAAGAAGGTATTCAAACACTGATCCAGAACAACCTATAGGAAACATGCAATTGCCAGATGCTTTGTCGGTACCAGTCACAAGAGGGCCAGTGGTTCCGATATATACTCCTAGAGAAAGAACCGATGACAGTCATCAGCAAATAAGTGAAGGGGAAGAGACAATATCTGGAGGAAGCCTTGCAATGAGTGGGACAGGTTTATGTTGGATACCAGTGGAATCTAGTACTCCACTGCCAGCTACAGCTGATCCATCAAGAATGGATAGTGGGGCAGAACGAGGACGAACAGGAGCTCTAGCGAATTCTAGGTCTGACCTTCGAATGTGGGTTCAACCAGTGAGGGAGTCAATGATGCAGAGGGAAGAGATAAGCAAGAGACAAGAAGCGCCTAGAGTACTGTTTGGGCCACAGGTGATTTGTGCAGGTGACCATTGGAGAAGTCGAAGCTGGGAAAGAGAGAGACGCCCCGCTTCGAAGATAGAAGAGGGTGCAGTTCCCAGGAGAACCCAAAGTTGTGACAGGGAAGATACACGAAACGAGGAAATTCAGAAAGTGTTTAAAAGTGCAATAAAGGCGCCAATGTTAGATGTGGTACGATTAAAGGCAGAGCTAGACGAGGTGATTGAAGGTAATCTACCCCTGATCAAAATTGATACGTATGACTCAAGCGAACTAATGTTCATAGCAAAGGACGTGACAAGAAAGGCCAAACGAGCTTATGATGCATTGTTGCTGTTGGCACAAAGGTATGAGGTTGATTTGTCAAAGACCAAGCTGACACAGGGTTCTTGCAGATTAAATTACACAGATAAGGATTTGGAAGAGAAGTGAACGAGTGGATTGAAAGCACAAATTAGAGAACTAGTGATGGGGATGCGGACATGGAAAGATTTAGACAGATGGAAAGAAAAATGGGCCAAAAAGAAAAGCTTCCAGACTGGAATAGGGAATACTCCGCCTCCGGGTGGACGTTCGGGAGCTGCAGGAAATTTCCCCCTCAGGGAGGTACAGAATGGAGGGTATGTACATGTGCCATGGAGCAGGGGTGATTTAGCAGCATTTACAAATGATTTTCCTCAGCTGAGGGAAAAACCTGCTGAGTGGTACAAGCAAATAGACAGGTTTGTAAAGATTTCGAAGGTATTGTGGATTGATTTGAACACCTTGTTTGATATAGTAGTGCCGGCGGATTTGTGGGCAGCATGTAAGATTGCCATTGAGTGGCCTACTGCAGAGCCGCCTAGAGATTCATTGACTCATGGTCCTTCACCTGATGTAATGAGAAAATATGAGCAAGTGATTACATGGTTGCAATCAAAGGTGACTCCTCAAACTGTTGATTGGTTGAAGATTGATCGCACCACTCAAGTCTCTAAGGAATCAGTACATGATTATTATGAAAGATTGTTGTTGGTTTTTAAGCAGCATAGTGGATTAGATACAATTGAACAGAAAGATATGGGACAGTTTGTTTTGGGACTTAAATCCGACATTAGTCTGATGATACAGCAGCACTTGATATGTTGGCAGAATAAGTCGGTGGTCGAGATTCTGCGTTATGCTAAATATTGCCGTGATCAAGTGGAATCGACAGAGAAGAAATTGAAGGACAAGTTGATGTTGGTGCAGTTGAGAAATGCTGATATGACGCAAGGGTTTGGAGGAGGTCATGGTAGAGGTAGAGGAGGTGGAAGAGGAATGGGACAACAGATGGTGACCCAACCTGGTCAGGGTAGAGGAAGAGGAATGGATCAAAGTACAAGTGAATGGGTGGCCCAACAGAAAAGGGTCACTGCCTGCCATTATTGTCACAAAATCGGGCATTGGAAGCGCGAGTGTAGATCGAATCCAGCAAATCAGATACAGATGGAAGGAGAGGGACAGATGACCAAGACTGTCAATACTGTGACAAGACCCAGGTCTATGTATGGAGGACGATATGAGCCGCAAGTGCAAGTACCTCAACCTCCTCGGATACCTATGCATAATCAGTTATACCATCAGATGCCTTATTTTGAAATACAAGACCGATTTGATAAAAATCAAGATTCACAGGAGTGCCAGAGGGGGGTACACGAGGAATGCACCTTAGATGCAATCTTAGAAGTAGATCAGAGTGGGCCGTTTGTAGATGTAGATGTGAATGGATATCCTGTTACCTTCTTATTAGACACTGGAGCTGCTCGCTCCACAGTAAGAACTGAAGTAGTCCCAAATTTAACTCTTTCGGGACGATCGATTCAAGTAGTGGGGGTTAGTAATCAGAAAATGACCAATCCATTGACAACCGAATTACCCGTGAGAATAGGACCATTTCGGGATAGACATCAATTTGTAGTGTGCAATTCGAGTCCGGTCTGTCTTTTGGGACGAGACCTTCTATGCAAGCTTAATTGTACTATATCATGCACTCCGAGAGGTGTAGAATTGCAAACATATGATGACAATGCTGATTTCAAAATGGCTAACATGAGTCTGTGTGCAGAAATGTTTGTGGTGCTCACGATAGCAGAATTGTCACATGACTTTCGAGACTCAGTTGATCCGAAAGTGTGGGATTTTACGGGCGAGGATGTAGGTCTGATGAGAGGGGTTGAGCCAGTTAAGATACAGATCAAACCCAATGCTGAATTCCCATGAACGCCACAATATAAGTTGACTCGAGAAACTGTGGCTAGCATAAGACCTGTGATTGAGACTATGATTGCCCAAGGTATTCTGAAGGAGATAAGAGGAAGTCCCTGCAACTCACCTATCATGTGACTGCAGAAGCCAAGTGGCAAGTACAGAATAGTGCAAGATCTGCGTCGGGTTAATGAAATTGTGATCCCATGTTGTCCTGTGGTACTGAATCCAGCTGTTATTCTATTTCAGATACCATGCAAAGCAGAATGGTTTACAGTGATAGATTTATGTCACGCATTTTTCTCCATACCATTGCATGAAGAAAGTCAGTTTTTATTTGCGTTTAGGATGGATGATCGTGTATTAACATGGAAAAGAATTCCTCAGGGGTATACAGAAAGCCCCTCCATTTTTAGTCAATGTCTGAAAAAGAATCTTGAGGGACTGGTGATGGCCCACAACTCAGTCTTAGTGCAATATATAGACGACCTTTTGGTCGCCTCAGAGAATGAGGATGCTTGCAGGATTGACACTGTGGCATTGCTGAATCATTTGGCAGAGAATGGACACAAAGTGTCTCCAAACAAATTGCAGTATTGTTTGTCTGAAGTTCAGTACCTAGGGTACCGAATTGAGAAAGGAAAACGAAGGGTGTCACCAGATCGCATAGAGGCGATTCTGCAAATGGGAACTCCAAAAACACAAAAAGAAGTCTGCATGTTTTTGGGAATGGTCGGCTATTGTCGACAGTGGATCCCAAATTTTTCCTTGCAAGCAAAGCCTCTGTTAAAACTGACTCGAAAGGATGTTAGTGATCCGGTACCATGGGATGATGAGTGCTTGAAAGCCTTCCGTGAGCTGAAGGAAAGTATCTGTCGTGCTCCAGCTCTCGGAATGCCGGATTATAACAAAGCATTTTCGCTCTTTTGCTGTGAAAAGGAGGGATGTGCGTTAGCAGTCCTAGTGCAGACACATGGGGGTGCCCGTAGACCAGTAGCTTACTTCTCAGCTACATTAGATCCTGTAGCTTCTGCATTGCCCGGATGTCTGAAATCCGTTGCTGCAACCGGTGTCAGCATCGAAAGATGTGAAAGCATAGTGATGGGTTATCCGCTCATTGTTTATGTGCCCCATTCAGTAGAATTATTGATGACGCGAACGAAAACACAGTATCTGACCAACAACAGACTTACCAAGTATGAGCAGGTTATCTTGGCTGCTGATAATGTTACCCTGAGACGTTGTACCACTCTGAACCCTGCTACATTGTTACCTATTCCGCAGGAGGAAGGAGATGAGGACTGTGAAGAGCATGACTGCCTATATGTTACTGACCTATCTACCAAACCCAGACCTGACATTGTCAACGAACCTTTGCCCCAATCTGATTTGATCCTTTTTGTTGATGGTTCATGCATAAGAGACAATGAAGGGTATTTGAGAGCAGCGTTTGCTGTGTGCACCATCATGGGAGTGGTGGAAGCTGCCTGTTTAAATAGAGTATTCTCTGCTCAGGTGGCCAAAATTGTCGCTTTGACACGTGCCTGTATCATTGCAGCTGATATTTGAGTGACTGTGTATACTGACAGTCAATACGGATTTGGTGTAGTTCATGATTTTGGGCAGTTATGGTCACAGAGGGGGTTTCTAACGTCCTCAGGGTCACCTATACGTAATGGCGAGTATGTGCGCCAACTATTGGAAGCTTTGCAAAAGCCCAAAGAGATAGCAGTCGTTAAATGTGCAGCTCATGGAAAGGGAGAAGATTTTGTCACTAAGGGCAACAATTACGCAGATGAAGTAGCACGATTTTGCGCTGAACATGTTTGTATTTTCAATGGAGAATATATAGGCGAGAGCACAGAAGAGACCGAGCTCAGCATGATGTTAGCTGTAGCCGATACGTGGGATGAGGTGAAGCGGTTGCAGGATGAAGTCTCAGAAGAAGAAGCTGCTTCATGGGTCAGAGCAGGTTGCACAAAAAGAGATGATGGCATTTGGGTGTCCATAGATGAGAGAGCAGTATTACCTAATTGTCTACTGAGCCCAATGGCAAGGCAAATTCACGGAGCAGTTCACCTGGGAAGAGATGCTATGGTGCGAGTGTTTAGGCAGACGTGGTTTAATCCACGCTTTCGTGTGTGGGCTGAAACGGTATGTCACAGGTGTGTTACTTGTCAACAGATGAATGTTGGAAAAAGAACTGTGGTTGGAATGAGTCACATTGGAAGATCTGGAGGTGCCTTCAATAGGATACAGTTAGATTTCATTGAGATGCCGAGGTGCAATAGGTTGAGATATGTTTTGGTGGTGGTGTGTATTTTTTCGCGGTGGGTGGAAGCATATCCAACTAGACGATGTGACAGTCTCACAGTAGCAAAATTGTTATTAAGAGAATTGATCCCGAGATTCGGCTTTCCGACATCAGTGGAGACAGATAGAGGAACTCATTTCCACAGTGAAATCATGAAGTTGTTGTGCTCTGCTTTAAATATTGATCAAAGACTGCATTGTAGCTGCAGGCCAGAGGCTTCAGGTCTAGTAGAGCAGGTTAATGGCACCATCAAGTCAAGAGTGGCCAAGGTGTGTTCGTCAACTTCATTGAAATGGCCAGATGCGTTGCCCCTGGTGCTTATGTGATAGGAGAATAGGGCTTTCTCCCCACGAAATTTTGACCGGAAGAGCTATGCATTTGCCTATGGTGCCAGCTACAGCATTGATAAACATCACTGATGATTTAGTGTTGGATTATTGTAAGGGACTGGCTGATGTGGTTACTTCTGTATCCCACCAGGTCGAGGCTGCGACTGCATCCACCTCGAGAGACCTGCTGCATGATCTTAATCCTGGTGATTGGGTGCTAGTTCGCAAGCACGTGAGGAAGAGTTGTCTTGATGTTCGCTGGCGAGGACCATATCAGGTGATATTGGTCACAAGTACTGCTGTGAAGTGTGGAGGATTGCCGAATTGGATCCACGCTTCCCACACTCGCCGAGTTCAAGCGCCTGCAGAGGAAGAGAGTTCCCTGGTTCCGAGGAGCGTGTGTGGACCTGACACAGACAATGACGAAGGCACATACTCAGCTGTAAGAGTTTCGGATGAAACGGAACAGCCAAGTGAGCAAGAGAGACAAGAGCTGAATGCTCCTGAACTGAGCCCAGATCCTGAAATAGAGGATATTGCAGAAGTGAACTGTGCCCCAGATCAACGTGAGCTGTCTATTGCAGAAAGATCAGATCAAGCGGAAGAGAGGAGAGCAGATGCCAGAGCAGAAAAGTGGCCAGCAAGAAAAGAAAGGCTGAATATACGGCTTGCATCTGAGAAAGATCTCACTCCGATTCCTGAAACATCTGAATCAGATCAAAGTGTTGTTGAAGAAAGACCGGATGGTCTGAGACGTTCCAGAAGAGAAAGAATAGCAGCTCGAAGATACGCATCTCCTGAGTGGACATACCTGGCTGCAGATGCAGAGCCCAGTGAAGTCCGGGAGGTTGGGACCTGGTACAGTGAGCTACGGAGAGAACACCCTCTCGATTGAAATACGGTTGCTGGTCCCAGGTGTAGAAGCGTTTGGAACACTAACTCTGCAAGTTCCGAATCCTCCAAGACTGAGTGAATTGCGTTACCTTGTCCTTAATGAGGTTGTTTTTCCTACATTTGGCCGACGGCTCACCGACCAAGAATTAGGAGAAATCCGTGCAGAGATTCTGCAACTTGTTCTCGAAATACTTGGATCAAATATCATTAACGATGAAGCCTGAATTGTAATCAAAGAAAGTATTAGGCCTTAGAAAGAAGATAACCTAGACCCCAGATTAAGAAGATTTAAATTTAGGAACTTTCTTGTAGATGATGGAGTGAGGAATAGGGCTGTCTACATCTCTTCAATAGGTTTAGTATCATTCAAAAGAACTCTGACATTAATTGCATGAAAGGAAAGAAGCAAGAAAGACATTGTTAAAACAAAGAAAACAGAAAGAGACTGTGTTTCCCTTTTGTGCTTCGGAACGGATCAGGAGAAACCATGGTGTCCGAAAAGTCAACACGCAAACAGAAGTGTATCATTGGCACCCTCATTATAGTGGTGCTTATTGTTATAACTGTGGTGATTGTTGTATCTCTAGTTGGATCTCAGAATGTCGAACAGAACAGGGTACAGGCAACACTCACTACACCAAGCTCTGAGATAGATGAGGACGCATTCGCACGAGACCTAGAAATGATTAAGGAGACCAATCGTAGATTGCATGTTGATTTGTCAAAGGGTGATTTCACTTTGAATGCGTATGCTCGATTATTGTATTAGTATGTGGATACCATGGAAGCGAAGGATTGCTATGTGTGTATGCAATTACCAGCCTCAGTAGAGGAAGGCATTCGATATCATCATTTGCCTGTGACCTATGGCATTACATGTAGTGTGTTATTGAGTATGTTTTATAGCAAGGCACACTTCAAGTACTATTTCTCTAATTATGATGTGGTACTCTCAGAAGTCCCCGTTCTGAAATACATGAATATATATGATTATTATAAGGAAGTAGAGCGAATGTCAAAGTATTTTGTACCTATCATTACATTAGATACGTCCTATGCCCATAGACACAATTTAACGTGTATGTTAACTGACATTGAAAAGAAATTTATAGATCAGATAGAAGATCGACATAGACAGACGCTATTTAGACCAGATCCCAAGCACAAGGTTACCCCATGGACCAAAGAAGAATTAGATCATAAAGCAAAGGGGAGTTTTGGACCCATAGCATTAGATTTCCAGCAGAAAGGGAAGTTGTGCATTAGACACCCGACCACATCTTATGATAAGATATTTGTAGGTGAGAGTGATTGTGAGCATGTCTTCTTGATCGAAGAATCAATCAGAAAAGCATTATTGGATAAAATAACAGTAGTGCCCAATGTGTATTTTGTGTGTGGAAAGAATGCCTATGTGAAGTTGCCCAAGAATTGGTATGGCACCTGTTATTTGGCTGTGGTATTTCCCAAGATTTTCCATGTGAATGATTTATGGCCTCTAGAGAGGAGACCTCAAAGAGGGAAACGTGGTGCGAGTGCAGGAGAAGTGCTTGGAGACATATTTGGAGCTATGATACCGAGTATGGGTGTGATTCTGAATGATTTGAAAATCAGAAAGCTGGCAACATTAGTGGATAAGCTCTCCATAAATACAGCTCAGATTCTACTACTTGTAGATGGGGAGATGGTTTCGATAAGGGCTATGGTTTTGCAAAACCGTCTTGCCCTAGATGTGCTGCTAGCAAAAGCCGGAGGAGTCTGCAAATTATTGAGAGTTCAAAAGTGCTGCACTTATATTCCTGACAACAGTCGGGATATAAGGAAATATATCAACAATATTTCAGATATACACCAAGAGTTACGTGAGATGGCTGCTGAAGGACTCTGGGAACAAGTGGGGAAAGGATTTGGCAAGATAGGCAGTTGGTTTGGAAGTTTGGGACAGGGAATAATGGGATATATTTTGAAGCCTATTATAATAGCTGTCATTTGTATAATTGTCCTACTAGGAGCCATCAAAGCTTACAAATGGCAAAGGGCACGACATCAGGAGACTGTTTTGAGAAAGAGAGAGCACCAACTTGAGCAACTGCAGGACAGACATTACCAGCACCGTAAAGGGTTAGACGATTCAGACAGGGACGGCAAGCTACAGCTCCTGTTTAGGTCGGTCTCTTCTACAAGGAGAAAATACAGAAAAATAGAAAGTTGATGTTATGACACTAGTCATAAGAGGGGGGAACTGATAGACCGCTGATAGCACTCTATTTGTATGAGTGCACTATACTCATGGTTTAAACGCACTCTCATGTATTCGTATTGTTTGCAGTGTTTTTGATTATTAAGAAACATTTATTTGAACTAGTGAACGCATTAAGTAGAATTTTGTATGTATTATGATTCCTACATGCATAATGTGCAGGACAATATTATTTTTATATATCGTAATTGTGATTAGTTTAAGTTGTCTGAAATATAGGCCCAAAGTTAATGTTTGATTCTCCTTGCTCTCAAGAAATAAATAATTAAATGATTGTTGTGTTCGAAGTTAGAATGTTCTCATCCTGCTGCAGGTGCAAGAATACACATCGTTATTTTCAGAGTTAAGGAGAGATCCGGAATGCCTTTGAAGATGGCTGGGAAGCGAGAAGGGAGGATGCCTTGCGTATCTGGTCTGTCTGGAAGCCAAGGCCACTGGAAGAAGATATCATTAATTAAATTTGTTTCATGAAAGAGAAAAAGCTACTGCATAGAGATCTAATGGAAAATGTTAAGAAAAGTGACGCAATGAGGGTTGAATCCCATCTTTTTGTATGATGCGCAGGGACAGCGAGGCCAGACTTCTGCTAGCTTTCGGAAGAGAAGGAGCATCTTAGAGCGCGCTCCATAGCCTTAAGCTAAACAACCCATTTGACGTGAGTACTTCTTAGGAAGTCAACACGTGCTGACACCATTGGGGAATGATAGAAGAGAGACAGGAAGGGCCCTCATATAGAGTAGTGTAGGGAACGTTTTTTTGATTTCTTTCAATGAGTCGAGAGCTGAATATTGCATCTATTTTGTGTTGCATTGTAATTTTGGAATTCATAATCATTTGTCTTTTGGGCCGAATTACTTGTATCCGCAAAATCGGCTCAGTATTAATTTTTTTGTACCTCTATACTTTGCTATTGCGATGTATTTACATCCAATAGTTTTTGGCCTTATAATTAATATTCAAACTGCACTTTGGAGTCGGTGATCTTTTAAGGCATAACGATTTTGTTAATATCTGTCTGAGTTGTTTTCCTCCCCTCAACCACTTTAGGTAAATAAAAGAGCGATCGCTTACGCTATACTTAGTAGGGAACGTAGGTGTGCAAGTTAGCGTAATCAGGGCCGTTATGAAGTCGTGAGCCTCAAGTCTGTTATCTGTGTCCTTCTGAAGCCCCCCCTCGTGGCATGGGGCTACAGACCAATTATTGCGGAATCCGTGCTGGCTCTGCGTGCAGTCTGTGTCACACTTATTGCAGGGTCTGAAGGCCGCCCGTGCAGGGGTGGTTTGTCGCTGGTTCTGAAGGGGCAATCCGTTACTTGCTTCTAGCTCTACCTTTGCACTCATACTATGAATATTCACTTGGGTCTTTCCCAGGCACTGTCTGCAAAAGCAGTAGCTCACGAGGGGCGCGCGCGTTTTAGCTAAAGTGTTTGTCAAACTATTAGAGATGGGTTAGCCAACTGATTTAAAAGCTGTAGGGGGGCGGATTTGCCCACTTCCGCCTCCCACCCCTCTCCTCAGCGGTCACTGTCAGTAATCACCATCTCTCGCTCTACACCTCACAGGGCATCCTGGTATGTAAACGCCTGGTTGCACCACCGGTGCCTTTGAGCACAGCCCCCACCTCAGAGCAAGGCGGGCTGCCGCTCGTTTAGTGAGCGGAGTAGCGCCTCACCTCACGCTGCCTTGCCCTCCCTCCTCCCGAAGCATCTCTGCCCTCCCCTTCGCCGCCACCTCCTCCCGCAGCGCCTTGTCCCCGGGCCACGTCTGAAAGGGGTTCATTGTCCTTCCTCACCGGGGAGGGAGTACAGGGCATCAGCCTCTTCTCCCCAGCCCCCGAGAGAGGGCCGGACTGCAGCCTCACCCCAAGTCCGGGAGAGCGCCGAGGATCCGGGTAGTACAGCAGCAGATCTCCAGGAGCCCCGAGGGAGGCGCACCCCACGCGGCATAGCAACCTTCCGGTCAGCCCTGGGGCTTGGAAAGAAGACAGGTCCCGTTGGAAAGACTAAACAAAGTTCACTTCATTGAAAGTTCGGGGAGCGGTGAGTATCTCATTCAAACTCATCCCTTACTTTTTCTGTAGAATCCGCTCCCCATCCAGTTTGGTGATGGACAAGGGGGTGGGCAACTGGTGCGCCTCCTGTTTACTCTTCAAACTTTGCTTTCCTGGGTGGTGGTGAGAAGAGGGGGGCAGAACGCATGTCTGCAGGGGTGAGGTGGCGTTGGAGGAAGGTGGTGGCAGCTGGGAGTGGTGTGCTGCTGTGCAGTTTGTGATATGTTTTAGGAATGGATTTGCAACAGGTCTGCACTCCTTGGCTTGATTGTTAATATGTGTGTGGCTGCGTGTAACATACTCACGGGGGTGTGTGCCCTTTTGATTATCTGGGGTACACTGGGCTTGTTTTGAGATGTTTCTGAAAAGTGGTTTGCAAACAGTCTAGTCTGGTTTGGAAGTTCAGGGGGTTTCTTAAATGTCCAAGTCAGAAGCTCGACTATTCTTGTCTTTTCGCATTCTGGTACGTGCAGTCTTGCATTTACATACATTTCAAAGCTTGAAGGCTCCAAAAAGGGTGAGATTGAGTTGTTTTGGAGGGTGACCCCACTGTAATCAAAAAAGATGGAAAATATGTTGAAAGGTGAGGAGGGTTTTGAGAGTGGGTGATTCCATTGACTTGTACAAGAGGCGTTTTGCTGGTCTGTAAGGTGAAGACCAGACAAAGTAGGGTGAAACCCACCAAATCAGGCTCAGTTTCGAGGAATGCATTTAGTAATGGAAAAACACTAACTGGGGCACCAGATTACAAAGAAAGATCCTAAGTCAGTGGAACTCCCTCCCTCCGCACCTGCGCATGCAGGCCCACATCCTTAAATTCAGAAGCACCTGAAAACCTGATTTTTTTAAAACAGGCTTTTAGTGACTAGACTTCATATCAGCTCCCAGTGGTCGTGCTGCCCGCCTCTTGCAGTAATAGCTCCATGAACCTATGATGACTGTGCGCTTTATCAAGTGAATATTAACATAACAAAGCATAGCAACTCACTCGCAAAGTGGAGAACTTTGAGATCTTTGTGTGCGAGACTGTTTTTATGTTGGTTTTGTAAAGTGCGTTGTGATCTGGTGTCTAGAGTAATCTAAGGTTTATCATGGTAGATTTCTTAATTTCTTGTACCTGTTGTAAGAATAGTTCGGTTGCAGGGCTTCTTTTTGTGATAGTGTGACATACGTAGTGTGCACTTGTGATTTTAGTGCAGTACAGAATCGTTTAGTTGTGTTTTGGAGTGGATGAATCTGCATACATGTGACTCGTATGTGGTGTGTTGTGACACCTGGTCCATGTGGGTTTGAGCACTAGCCTTCCGACAAGTTTTTGGTGTCATTGGATTGATTTAAGGGTGACGTGCTTTTTGTGTTTCTGGAATATGTTGTCATAGTTTGGATAGTGTATGTGTTTTGGCTGTTCTGAACAATGTGGATATTCATCTAGGCTCTTTCACGTGCTTGCTCGCTTACAGCTTAACCTAGTTATACTTAAAAAGGAGCTTGTTTCACTTGCTAGCATGATGTGTCTGGTATAGGGCGAGTAGAAGTGGTGAGGTGGTATGTATTTTGTTGGGTGAGTGGTAGGTTTGGGCGAACGTTAAAGTTGTATGATTGTGTGCCTCTTCAAGGCAGTGTGGGTGTTGTTGCTGCATTGTATCTGTTAGTGTATTGTGAGTGTTGGGGTGGTGTGTATTTGGTAGGTTGAGTGTTTGCTGTCGTGTGGTAGGGTGAGTTCAGGTGACGTGTGCCCAGGGCACAAGTCCTAAAAAAAAGAAGTGGGGGGACTAACCTAGTTAGGCAGTATGCAAGTGACATCATGGCACGCGACTTGCTAAAGAACCCAGCAGAACGAGAGGGGAGAGGACCCAGCAGGAACGCCCCCTGACGGCGAAGGCTGAACTCCGCACTTTAGACTCCACTGAATGACGAACAATGGAGCAGGTATGCAGTGGTAGTAGCTCCTCAAACTGTTAGGATACCAGCAATGACCCATAATGGCAACTAGCAGAGCAAAGAGTAGGGCATCCCCAGATCAGGTAGATAAGTGATTGGCTACACGTGACACGCCTGGGGGGGTGGGAAGGGTGGGGAACAGTTGGGGGCAGTTTATAATGCTGAGCAGTGTTTCTACGGACTATAAGTAAAGACCTTGATGGACTGAATACGAGGCAACCTGTAGTAACTTTACTAAGTGGATAGAGAGGATAGGGGTCTTGGGCTACTGGCACGACGCTCCAGACTACCTCAGATATGTAACTGCAGTCCATCGAAGAGTACAATTGAATGTACGTAATTTACAATATTGATGTGCCTTGTTGAATGTCTGTTAAAACTCAATAAAGTATGTTTAAAAAAAACAAAAGCACGGCGCGCGACATCACAGCACGCAGCATCACAGCACGCAGCATCACGGCGCGCAACATCACGGCGCGCATGACATCACAGGAATTTACATCATAGAAAGTGGCCTCACAAGCCACGACTTTACAGGAAGTGGCATCACAAGAAGTGACATCAGATCTAAAGCCCTCACATATATATTTAGCGGGTCCATCGTGTATGTTTGAGCGCATTGCGAGGATAATAGCACAGTGACCTATGGAAGATGATATGTGACTTCTACACCTTGTAATCCCCCAGTTTTATGTACCATATCCTGTACATTAATTTACAAACTTATATAATTTATTGTACATGTAATATGCACGTGTTGATGTAAAGCACTCTGACACCCTGCATTGTAATGAGTAGGGCTATACAAGAAAAAATAGTGGTACTTAAATTATTTCAACGCCTCCTCGGGGGAAGTAAACTCTATATAAATGCAATTTGCTTGTGTAAATACTGGGAAAGACCAACACATCTGATATTCTTACAGTGCATGCATATCTCCTAAACGGGGACTGAACAAAGTGAAAAGCTGCCTCTCATGTATGTGTGAAGTGCTAACAAGGTGTGAGCCTTTGTTTCCCATCCACTTCATTTGCATCAGGTGTGAGGCTCCTGCCTGCTCCCAGCCAAGAGACTCGAACAAAAGGAGGCCTGATGACCCCTCAAATTCGGCCTTTGTTATGGGCCCAAGAATGTGGAAAATGTTGGTTCTGTCGGCAGAACCAACATTTTCCACATTCTTGTACACCCAGGTTCTGAGGGGCACTGGGTCACCCCATTATACTAGATGTTTGTCATGGGCCCAGCAGGAATCTTAAATAAGAAAGCCCCATTCCCGCCCCCGCCTGCATGTTGTTGCTTGTTGCAGATGGAAAGCAGACGTGCAGGCGCTGCTGAAAGTGTCCCAGGGTTTGGAAATTACACCGGGACAAGTTCAGCACATTATTCAGTGGGGACCAAATTCTTGGCAGGGTGGACGGCGTTCACCCTGTGAAAAAAGTGGGTGGACACTGGCCACCCGCGTGTACCCCCGACTCGTGCCCTGCGTGTGCCTGAAAGGATGAGTGTTGCGTTGGTGTGTGTGGTAAGATGAATGCTGATGTGGTGGGTTGTAGAGAGCCATCCGGGCTCTCTCGGACAATGTTGCCATCTACATGCATCCCCACACCCCTTGGGGCGGGCTCGCCCCTGGGGATATAATAAACGGCCGGAAACCGCTCGGGGTCTTCCGGCCACGATAGCGAGTACCCCTGTGTCGTGTGTCCGTTACTGCGCTGCTGCGGCCTAGCTGTAACCTAGCCCCGCCGCGCTACATTGGCGACGAGGCCGGTAGCACCCCTCGCGTGCTGGCCTACCTTTAGGAGCCCTGCTGGGAGCGTGCGGAGCCCACCCGCGCTGCCCTGCTCTCTCCGCTGCTGTGCGGTATCTCAACGAGCGTGCAGTGCCAACCCGCGCCGCTCGGATCCACTGGTTGCCTGCTGCTTTGGGTGTCTTGCTCCTCTACTGCGGTCCCCGTCCACGCCTGCGCCTGCCCGCCCCAGCGGAGATCTGGCCGGCGCCCGCCCACGCGTCTCCCTGCCCAACGGGAGCGCGTTCAGCCGGCGGCGCCTTCAAGTGGCCTGCATCGCGGGGTAAGTGCGGGGGGCGCTCCGAGCGCATCGCGGCGTCCTGTTTGCCTCTCCTGTGCGAGGCTGTGTCGGCAACTGAGTCTGCCCGCGCCCCCCCCCCCCCGGCATTGATACTGCGAGGCCCCAGGAGTGAGCTGCCTCTCTGCTGCCTGTGAGTGGAGCTGCGCGCCCCTAGTGGTTCAGGAGAGAACTGCAGCCTGACAGCCCTGGTCCTGTTGGGGAGGGCCCTGGACATTTGGGACACCCGAGGCCGATGCATCTGGCAGGACTGCACGGCAGATGTGAAGACAGAATTTAAGGGGGAAGGAGAACAGCGCCACGGCGAAGCCTCAAGCACACGCCATCTCCCCCACGAGGCGGCGCCGGAGGGTGGACTGTTTTCTCCTCGCGTCCAGTGAAGCAAGACCGCGCACTACAACGCACGCCCAGGCGAAGAGGACCAGAAAGGCGGTCACGCCTCCGCGTCCACGCTCCAGTAAACACAGACGAAATGAGCGACCCGCCGGTGGCCGGTGCTGCCGCCCAGCAAGATGGAGGGCGTCCTCCGGCCGTTGGCGCCAATCCGCCCCCACCGGTGCACACCCACACTGCGGTTGCCCCCCTACCTCCCTTCAGTGAGGCCTCGGACCCCGCCACAGCTGCGCCCAGGTGGAAAGCATGGGTCGGACGACTCAACCACTACTTCAAGGGGACGAGAGAAACGGACGGTCACTTCTAATCTACTATGGAGGTGCGGAGATCTATGACCTTTTTGAAAAGCTCCCCAACACTGGAAATGACGACGACTACGAAGCGGCGGTCGCTGCGCTCAATAGACATTTTGATCCACAGCTCAACCACGATTTTGAAAAATTCAAGTTCAAGAGGGCATGGCAGACCGACTCAGAGTCCGTTGATATGTTCTATGCACGTCTACGCCGGCTGGCTAGCTCGTGCCCCTTCGTGGACCCGCGGGAGGAAATCCGTGACCAAATCATCCTGGGCTGCCGCTCGAAACTCCTGCGGAAGCTAATCCTCCGGCAACCTGGAATCTCGCTGGACGATATCCTGGTCCTGGCTCGCTCCCATGAACTATCGGACATCAGGGCAGAAGAGATGGAGGCCGCCCTACACACCCCGGTTGCCGCGTCACAGGCGTCCAGACACCCGCCGATCATGGAGGAACGGGTAGATGTAATCCAGAGATGCCCCATGATGACTCGCCAGTTGCCCAAACCGCCACCAGGTGGACCGTGTGGATACTGTGGTGAGGATCACCCCGCGACGGCCGTCTGCGGGGCAAAAGGGAAAACGTGTTCCCGCTGTGGGAGACTCAATCATTATGCCAGGGTATGCCGCGGAGGGCGATTCCGACAAACATCGTCGAGGCCCAGAAGCATGTCCCAGCGTGTCCGACAAATCTCCCTCGATGACCCAACACCAGTGCCAGACGACCAGCCACAGGACCGAGGTCCCATGTATGAGGACGAGGAAGAGGAAGTGTTCGTGGTGTCGTACGTCAGCAGGACAGGTTCCCGTCGGAGACCACCTCCCATGTGCTCAATCTCCATCGAAGGCACGGATGTACAAGCCCTTATTGACACTGGTGCATCTGTCAATGTGATGGACTCGGACCAGTATGACCGCCTGTCGCCACGACCCCCTCTTGCACCGTCCACAGCCCGAATCTACACATACGGAGGGACGGACCCACTTCCTCTCCGTGGAGTCATCCAGATCTCCGTAGCAAGCGGAAGCCACTCCACAGAGGCGAGGTTCCACATCACTGAGGGTAAAAAGGGGACTTTACTCAGCTGTCACACAGCTGAAGACCTAGGACTTGTCTTCTTCGCTAATCAGATCCATGACTCCCATGCGGAAGCGATGCTGAAGGAGTTTCCGGCTCTCTTCAAAGGACTGGGGAAACTAAAAGGCAAGAGGTTCAAGCTCCACATTGACCCCTCGGTACGACCAGTGGCCCTCCGGCACCGGCGAGTGCCCTTCAACCTACGTCCGCAAGTGGAGGAGGAACTAAGGAAGCTCGAAGCGCTGGATGTGATCGAGAAGGTATCTGGCCCCACTCCGTGGGTGTCCCCGCTGGTCGTGGCGCCCAAACCCAAACAACCTGGAGCCATTCGACTCTGTGTCGACATGAGACTGCCGAATACTGCCGTGAAGAGAGAACGCCACATCACACCCACAATGGACGATATTGTGGCGGACCTAAATGGAGCGAAGTGGTTCTCCAAACTGGACCTGAACGCTGGCTACCATCAGCTGGAACTGGAGCCCGAGAGCCGGTATATTACCACCTTCTCGACGCATGTTGGCCTCCGAAGGTACAAGAGGCTCAGCTTCGGAGTATCATCAGCCGCTGAAGTCTTCCAAAATGCCATCCGGGAAACACTGTCGGGGCTGCAAGGGGTGATCAACCTCAGCGATGATATCCTGGTGTTCTCCAACACGCTCGAGGATCACCACTCTCACCTTCGAGCCACTCTGAAGAGGTTGGCAGACTGTGGGCTGACCTTACACAAGTCCAAGTGTTCCTTCTATCAGGAGAGCGTCGATTTCTTTGGGTACACGTTCACCCGAGAGGGACTCCTGGTGGACCCGAAGAAGGCCGAGGCTATCAGAGCAGCCAGCACCCCTCAGAACCCCACCGAAGTGAGGAGTTTCCTTGGCATGGCCACGTACTGTGGGCGCTTCATCCCCAACCTTGCGGCTATGTCTGAGCCACTGCGCGTCCTTACGCGCCACGATCACAAGTGGGAGTGGACGCTGGCGGCCAACAAAGCGTTCCAGGCTATCAAAGCAGGGTTGCTGGACAACACCGTGATGGCATACTTTCACCCTAGACGAAGGACGGAACTGGTCGTCGACGCCAGCCCGGTGGGCCTAGGGGCGGTCCTCCTTCAAGAACACGGCCCGGAAGTGTGGAAGCCAGTCGCCTATGCCAGCAAAGCCCTCACTGACACGGAGACCAGATACGCTCAGATTGAGAGGGAAGCGTTGGCTATCAAATGGGCGTGCCAGCACTTTCATCTGTATCTGTGTGGCCAGGAGTTCCATGTCGTGACTGACCACAAACCGCTGCTCCCACTGTTTGCTGGTTCATCCCGGCTAGCACCCCCGAGGATCGAACGATGGGCGGTGCAGTTGCAAGCCTACAACTTCCGAGTGATATACCGTCCAGGGGCCCACAATCCTGCCGATTATCTGTCTCGTCACCCGGAGTCCACAGTGCCGTCGGACCCGTCAGCAGATGCATGCAGCACTGAGGCGTTTGTCAAAATGGTGTCGCAAGGCGCGTGTCCCAAGGCCCTGACACTTGAAGAGATTGGCCGGGCCACTCAAGAAGACCCTACTCTTGTCCGTGTCCACAGAGCACTGGAGAATAACGGCTGGACCCATTTCATGGACGGTGCCCGTGTCCTCCGGCCGGAGGTCAGCCATGCCCGCCAACAGCTGTGGTATGTCAGGAGTGAACTCAGTGTAGGAGAAGAAGGAGTTGTCCTTAGGGGACATCTGATAGTGGTTCCGGAGAGTCTTCAGAAAAGGACCCTTGCGTTGGCACATGTTGGCCATCAAGGGATGGCAAAGACCAAAGCCAGACTCCGAGACAAGGTCTGGTTCCCGGCGATGGACTCCATGGTGGAGGAAATGGTACGGCAATGCCATGCCTGCACGATCACCGGAGGGGACCCAGCACCGGCACCGGTGATCACGGAAGAACCAAGCAAGACTCCGTGGACACATCTCAGCGTGGACTTTGGGAGCTTCCCAGATGGACGTCACATGCTGGTCATGGTTGACTCATTCTCGAAGTTCCCTGTCGTTGAAGTGGTCCCGTCGACAGCTTTTCCCCATGTGAAGAGAGTCATGGACAGAACTTTCGCAATGATGGGGCTACCGAACGAAGTCAAGTCTGACAATGGACCCCCTTTTCAGGGGCGAGAGTTCCAGGAGTACCTCGAAAGTCTAGCTGTTCGCCATCGGAAGATTACCCCGCTATGGCCCCAGGCGAACGGAGAAGTAGAACGTCTGATGAGGACAATCAACCGTGCGTTGCGCATCGCAGTGGAAAATGAGGAGGACCCTGAAACAGCTCTTGACCAGTTCCTCGGTGCGTACCGACAGACCCCTCATAGCACCACCAAGTGTGCTCCGGCTCATCTCCTGTTCAAACGAGCCCCGCGTGACAGTATTCCGGCAGACCCGACGTGGGTGCCAGTGGAGCGGGATGACGCCGCCGTTCAAGCGAGGAGGGAGTCGACGAACCGGAAGGCCAGTGAGACACGAAGAGCCCAAGAACCGCAGCTAAGAGTGGGAGACCGGGTGGTGATCAAAGACCGACACCCCGGTTGGAAGTTCCGGACGCCCTACGAGCCAGATGTATGGATCGTTGTAAGTGTTCAAGGGACTATGGTTACTGCTCAAAAGGGACTGCAATCTGTCACGAGAAATGTGTCCAGCTTTAAGAAGACAGCGGAGGCCGAGGCGGACCAAGGGGCATCCGACTATCAGGATTTGATTCCGAACTTTTCTCCTCCGGCCTCACCCTGTGCGAGGGACACGCCGCCGGTGACACCCCGTCAAGTCAGCCAAGACTGTGCTGACAGGGTCCGGTTTACACGTCCGAACACCGCCATCGAGTCGGCCGGAGGTGTCCCGCCCAGTGCCTCGTCAGTTCACGGTTCCCGGAGCCAGAAGTATGGTCTCCGGCCGAATCCTGCGCTGAGTCAACAACTGAAGGACTTCATATATATGTCTCCGTGAGCCGGGACAACCTGTTGGTCCAGAACCAAAAGAAAGGAGGGATGTAGAGAGCCATCCGGGCTCTCTCGGACAATGTTGCCATCTACATGCATCCCCACACCCCTTGGGGCGGGCTCGCCCCTGGGGATATAATAAACGGCCGGAAACCGCTCGGGGTCTTCCGGCCACGATAGCGAGTACCCCTGTGTCGTGTGTCCGTTACTGCGCTGCTGCGGCCTAGCTGTAACCTAGCCCCGCCGCGCTACAGTGGGTGTCTGGTAGTTGGAGTGGCATGTATCTTGTGGACTGAGCTTTAGGGTGGTGAGTTACAGTGTTTTTTTTTTTGGGGGGGGGGGTATGGTGCGCTACTTCAGTTTAGTTGGGGTCTTCGATAAGTGGCACTCTACTTGAGCCTAAGGCAAAATATATTGGAGGTAGGGTGTCCTTGTGTGGTGTGTCTGATAGGTTAATAGCCTCTTACCTCAGACTCGCATGTACGCACCAGTTCACCCTTGCCCCAAATACATCCTTGAAACACCCAAGTGGTACGGAGGGGGTCTGAGCGCGGCAGCACGCCCTCGTGCCACTGACACAGAACTCGCAGCGTAACGCGCAGTGCAGGTAGGCGCGCATGCGCCCTCGCTGGTATCTGTGGCGGTTAATCGCCCCCTTTAACGGCCTTGTGGAGTATCTGTCGGAATGTCGTCACAGCGCTTGGCAGCTGGCGCTCGTTATCTGTTCCATGTTCTTTGCAGGTGTGCGCAACGCTTTCATAGCAGTCATTACACCGATGAGTTCACGAGTTAATCAACCTGCAGATAACGCAGCAATAAATCCGGTTAATTTCCCTGCGACCTCGCAATGCCCTCGAGGGTTTCGGCGTCTTAAAAGCCCCCATCTCTGCCAGTGCCTCCGTTTCTTTTATGTCCTTTTTCATTCCGCTCTTGTTAATATCCTATTTATTTGGCATTCTTATTCTTGTTTTGATACAGCTCCTGCTGATAACTTTTTATTGCATTATCCTGTTTTGACACTGCGCCGTTTTTATAACAGAGAAGTAATAAAACGAAATGTAACAATACGCACCACGAATGCATATCAGAGAAAATGTCTTTGTAAAGCATAGCTCTCTTAAAGGAGCCGATCGTTTGAAGATCTATCGGCTGTTCCCGGGCAATGCATACAATGTGGGTAGTACCCGTGCCTTCGGCCTGTGTGTTTTTATGCTAATATTCTCCGCTACCTATCACGCAGGTTAGCTGCTTTGCGCATCTACGTAACTGTTGACACATTTCTGTAGCGCACTTAATGCAATTTTCACGATCAGAGGCAGCACACCTAAATGTGAATGGATGGAGACTTTAGTTTGAAAATGTCTTTCATTCATCTATTTGACAAAATCCCGTTTTTTTTGTTTACTCAGCATCACGCTGTTTTGTCGTCGTTCCCTGGTCTTGTAAGATTTTGCTCTCCCTGTGCAAGACCATTTATTTATGTTTTAACTGCTTTGAGTGAGTAAGCGCATCTATTTATGAAGTGAATTGTCTCGAGGATGCTGGGCAACGCTTTTCAGTTATTATCCAGCATTTGTAGTATCACACACGATAGCAATGTTCTCATTTTTATAGCAATCTTGTTTTCTTACGTTGTGCTTCACATTTCTCCTCATTCGATTGTGAGCGCTGTAAATAACTACAATCTAATTTAGAGGTATTCAATTTAATTTCGTCATAAGAATAGGAAACTAGGTTGGCCTTGCTGGAATTCGAACTTGTGTGCTGCAGACAGTTCACTGTAGATATCAGCAGCGAGCGTTATCACAGTGAGTGCTCCGGTATGCAGCGCCAGTATTTTGTTCCTACTTTGAAATAGTTGCACATGCCTAGCTTTGTTGTGTCTTGCTTGGCAAAGCATAGGGTGACCACCTGGCATAGAGGCAAATTCTGGGCAGTTGCTGTAAAACACCAGTAAATCAATCAAACATTTATAAAGCTCTGCTCTTCACCCCTGAGGATATCTGGGCGCTGAGGTTTTACTGGTCTCAGTGGAAAAGCAGAGTCTTGAGTTCCCTTGTGTATTCCGCCAGGGAGGGTGATGTTCGTAGGTGGAGGGGTAGGTTGTTCCAGGCCTTGGCGGTGAAGTAAGAGCAGGAATGACCTCCGTTGTGGCATCGGCGAATACGGGGTTTGTTTGCAAGGGCCAGGGAGGCAGAGCGCAGGTGTCTGGCGGGTTGGTGGAAGTTCAGGCGGTGGTTGATGTATGCTGGTCTCTGGTCATTTAGGGCCTTGTAGGCGTGTGTCAGGATGTTGAACTGGCATCTGTTCTGGACAAGGAACCAATGTAGTGTCCTGAGGTGGAGGGTGATGCAGGTCCGTTTGGGGAAGCTGAGGATGAACCGGGCTGCTACGTTCTATATGGTCTGGAGTCTCTTTAGGAGTTGGGTGGTGATGCCTGTGTAGAGTGCATTTCCATGCCTTCAGTACGCATGCGAGTTTGGCCGGCCGTCTCAGGATGGCCAAACCCACATGCGCACTGAAGCTGTCTCAAACCCGAGCTGCGTTGGCGGGTTGGAGACAGCAGGCACAGGCTCCCAGTCTCCCTGGGAGCGCAAATCGAGGGCGCTCAGGCCAATCCTGAATCTGCTCTCATGCTGTGAGAGCAGCATCAGGATTGGCCACAGGGGATTCTGGGAGCCTGTCTGCAGAAGAGCATGATGCGGCTGGAGGTAAGTTTGTATTTTTTTCGTCCTATTGCCCCGCCACCCTGCCCTGCCACCACCTGTCACTTGTTGAGCTTCAGGCAGTTGGTCCTCATCCAGTCAGCAAAACTGGTCATAGCGTTGCAGAAGTCTGTTCTGATGGTGGTGGGGTCTTCGGTGAGCGAGAGGGTGAGTTGGGTGTTGTCGGCATAGGATATGATGTTGAGTCCGAGGGTACTGACGATGTCGGCGAGGGGTGTCATGTAGGTGTTGAACAGGGTGGGGCCGGGGGACAATCCTAGGGGTACGCTGCAGATGATGCTCTTGGGCTCTGAGGTGAAGGGTGGTAAGCAGATTCTGAGTTCGTCCTGTGAGGAATGATGCGATCCATTTGAGGCCGTCCCCCTGGACGCTGATGCGGTTGAGTGTGGTGGGATACAGTGTCGAATGTAGCTGAGAGGTCGAGGAGGCTCAGGGCTGCTGTTTCACCCCTATCGAGTAGGAATCTGATGGCGACTGTCAGGGCGGTCTCGATGCTGTGGTTGATGCGGAAGCCAGTTCGGGAGGCATCAAGCAGGGTGTGTTTTTTCTAGGTGTTCGGTGAGCTGGCAGTTGATGGCCTTCTAGAGGACTTTGGTGGGGAGCGGAAGCAGCGAGATGGGGCTGTAACCAGGACAAACATTTCACCCTCCAAGTCTCCCTATTTTAGAGGTCTGTTGCATGTTAGCATAACAACTGCGCCCTCTGTGTTCTGTTACGGCTCAACATCTCAGGCAAGAAAAGGAGAGAAAGAGAATGACAGAAAGAGAGAAGGAAGAAAAGAGAAAGACAGACAGAAAAAATAAAGGCAAGGAAAGGAAAAAAAGAAAGAAGTAAGTAAAGAGAACGAGTTGGAGAAAGTGAAAAAATAACTGAATTGAGCCATTGTTAATAATCAAGGGAAGACATACGATACATTCTTAGGCACATTTGAAATTACAGATAAAAGCCGTCCGGTACAGGATTGATAACGGGCATTTGCCCCGAATATCAGACGGTCCTTGTAAATAATGGCCAGGTGATGCTAAAGTGCCACTGCAGTGAGAATATCGCACTCCTAGGCGAGATGTGACACTGTTTCTGGGGCTGCATGCCAAGATCTGCATCTTTCTGACTGACGTCTTTTATGTCTGGCTGAGAAGATCGTTTATCATACTCTAACACCTTTTGCTAATTTAATAATAGAAGACAGCCCCGGCTGCTTTTTCCCGTTTTCTGTTTCTCTGAAGGGTCATTCCTTTGCATGTGGGCTGGGTCTCTGTCAGGCTAATAATCATTCTTTGGCATGCAGACGTTAAGAGAAAATAAGGCATTTTGAGGGACATGCAGCAGTTGTTTCTGAAAGCACAAGTGATAAGAGTGCAGACCGCAGCAGTGGATGAGGTAATTTGGGGGAAGTGGGGGCATGGAGCAGGGTTATTATGTGCATTGCGTGGCCTGAGGTTATGCCCTGTTATAAGTAACCCCTGGGAATGATCACAAGGCATGATCACTTTGATAAATGTGAACAAGGGTCAAGGGCACTGGATGCATAGAGGGGGCAGGGGGCGCATCCCATTACCCTTTGGAGGATTGTGGGGTCTCAGAGGGCATTTTTTATTGTGGGATTTGCAAACTTGGAATTAGGTCCACAGACCCACAAATCTGTGGGTGGATTCACAATAAAAAAAAATACACAGTGGAACAGTGCATGGTCAAAGACTGTGCACATGAATACTATGGACCAGGGGGTGGGGCAGGGCTTGCCACAGGCCAGCCCCTCTGCATAGTGCCTGGTGTGTATAGCTAATTCAGTGGAATGGAGTCCTCTGACAAAAGCCTACTACATATGGCCAAAAGCCATGCACAGCCAAATCAGCGGCAGAGGGTCTGCTGCGGGGCTGGACCTTGGGCCTAATGAGTATGACCACAGGCAATGCTCAGCTGTTCCTGTGGCACATTGGGCTGGTGCAGGGCATGCATCCAGATCCCACTGTCCACAACCAAAGACGCTTGCAGCTGAACCGATGGCATAAGGGCTGGCTAGTATAGGGACTGCCTCAGAGCTTTGCCTGAGGCCAAGCCATGTTCAGAGCCCATTGGTTTTAGCCATATACTGGGCTGATAGCAGCTGACGTTAGCCACAGGGACTGGCTGCAAGCCAGATCATGCACATTGGGGATTGACCTCATTGAAGGTTGGGGTAGACCATAGGCTAACTCCAGCTGATTAGGACCAAGGGCGGTGCACCATAGAGGCTGGCTGAACCATGCTTTAGACAGGGGACTTGGCTGAAAGCCAGTCCCAGCAGCCAACCCTCTCTGCACATTCTCACAGCTGAGAGCAGCGGGGTTGGCCACATACAAATTTGGGTGCAGATATGGTGGCCACTCCCTACTGCACTTGACCAAAGGCCACGTGCAGCTTTGATTGTCGCATTGGAAACTCAGCACAGTCTGGCCAAAAGCTGTGCTTTGCAGCCAAGCCCTGTGTCTGCTTAGGACATATTACACAAGCACTAAATTCTTCAAGGATAGCCCAAAATATGAATTCTTCTCCCCTGTAATAATTGTAAGGAGGTTATTATGCTTCACATAAATGCACACTGTGGCCTTAATTTTTTTAATTTTTTTTAGTTTATCTGCAGTGCACACACTTTAGGTCACACATTCATACGTTTATATTACAGTGATGGCATCAATGTTGTTATTGGTGATGTCGTGAATGATGATGTCTGAAATGTCATCACTGTTATGTTTGAGGTCATGAGTAAAGCATGGCAAAAGTATGAGTTATGACACACACACACAACACACACTTTCTCTATAAAGGTTTGTGCATATTCCTTAAAGGGGCCAAAGTAATTGAGCAAAAAACACTTGGCGAGTAATCTAATTAAACTTTTCTACTGAGCCTCTATCTCCAAATGTAATGTATAGGGGATACCTAATGGGCTCTTATGTATTACAATCTAATAATGTCTTTGGGAGAGATTGTTGACATATTAAACCATGAGGGCGAAGAGACGCTCAAATTTAGCAGCTCCCCCCATTACTTGTTATTTAGGGTCTATATTACATATATATGTTTGTGCACTTAGTATTGAAAAGTCACTTTTGATTTCAAACAGGAATATGGTTATTAAAAAAACAGTAAATGAAATGTTGGATGATACTGTTTGAGCTGTCTAGTAAAAGGAAGATACATATTTAATTAAGTTGTTCCAAAGTTGCAGTTTTAGAGCAAATCTGTTTCTCTGTGTTAAGAAGCATAATCTCCCTGTAAAAAAGAGACGTTTTCGAAGTTGATATCTGCTAGGTTCATCTAACAATGGATCCCTATTTCACTTATAATGTTCAGGCTTACTTTAACTTGCATGAAGAGGATGGTGGTTAAATAATTAGCAATGGTGAAGCTGAGCAGAATGGTTTGCTGCTTCTAAGCATACTTGGAGACTAGCTTGTGGTGAGGAGATCTGGCCAAGACCAGGTCTCTGTTGGGATCTGTATTTGGTTATTGCTCCTAGACCTGCTTCTCTTGGCCATGTAACTTTGTCATAATTTGGAACGTGTCACCTAAGAGGCCCTTGGTTCTAGGTGTTGGCTGATTATGAATTGATCCGTTGGTGGTGGTGCTGCACTTTTGCTTTAAAAAAATCCCAAACCTCCATTATCTCGATTTAAAATTGGCAACAGGTAGAGAACGTGCGGTAACACTGCACAGGGGTCCGTCTGTTTGTATCATCTTCTGTTGAGACCAAATATGGTTATGAAGAATACCATTAGTGTCTTGTAGGGGTGGCCAGGGGTAGCAGCTGCGATCCCTGGCTTGTCCCATGTGACCCCTGATTCTGCCATTGCGACGCCTGGCCTCAGAGGTGGCAAAATCGGTGCCAAGAATACACAGGCAACTCGTCCTTATGGGCGCCGGGGCTCCATACTCATTTTCTGCCCATTTCTTAAGTATGCTAATAGTGTGTAATAGTCTGTTTTTCACTGTTAATGTAATGAAAAATTGAGCACCAATAGTTGGAGCCAGACCTTTGTTCGCAGCGGAGGTAAATAAAATTAAGCGCTTTGTGCGGGTGAGAGTGTGTTTGTGTGAGAGAAAGTGTGTGTGTGTGTGTGTGTGAATGTGTCCATCTCTATGTGTGAAAATGTGTATGTGCGAGTAAAAATGAGTGTGAGTGACAAGTAGTAAGATAGTCAGTGGGAGAGAACGAGTGAGAGAAAGTGTGACTGTGTGGGAATGAATAAGAATGAGTATGAGTGAGTGAAAGTAAGTGAAAATGAGCAAGAATGAGCAAGAATAATAGTGAATGCAAAGTCAGTGTGACTGAGAAAATATGAGTGAGTAAGAAGAAGAGTGAATGTGAGTTAGTGCGTGAATGCAAATGAGAAAGAATACGTGAGCGTGAGGGAGTGCAAGTCAGTGTGAGTCAGTAAGAAAGTATGAATGAGTCCGATTTAGATTGAGTGGTGCAAATGAGAGAATGAGTGAGTATGAGTAAGAGTGAGTGCAAAAGAGCAAGTGGGACTGAATAAGTGAGTGAGTGTGAGTACGTGAATGTAAGTGAGCATGACTCAGTGTGGCCCTGGCACACTGAAGGTCATTTTTGGTTTATAAGTGCACCCATGGTGAAAATGCTGGTGCGGGAATACTGAAGGCACTTCTTAGCACATCAGGCATCTGTGATAAAATACTGACACAGGCATCCTTGACGTAGTACTTGGCGTATGGGACAGCCATCACATAATGGTGAAACTAGCATACTAGAGGTAATTCTTGACATAGGGGAACCTGCGGAAAAATGGTTGTGCTGGCAAACTGGAGAAAATCCTTGGTATGTTGACATATGTGGCAAATGCTGGTGTTTCCACATTGGAGGTAACTCTTGGCTTACGGTACGACAACCATGGTATGTGGGGGAGGGAGAGAACATGACAACATGATGGACCTGAAATTCTAGAGATAATGTCTTAAATAAGGGTCTCCCATGATATATGGACTGCACTAATGACAACATCTGGCTCTGGCATATTGTAGATAATTTTTGGCCTAAGGGGGCACCTTGACAACATTTTGGCTCAGTACAATACAGGTATTGTTTGATATATAAGGGCGCCCATAGCACTTTTTTAAAAACAAACATTAGCACTGCCAGTCGTCTGGCTTTGGCAAGTGTGCTATGTTTTTTGTTTTGCTCATAAATATAATAAATAGTGACAAGTAATTTACATCCAGTTTTTAGGTCGAGCCTAGCGCAGCGCGCATGCGCTGCTCTATGGGAGGCTTCTTGTGAGCACTCAAAATCGCTCAAAACTTCTCCGTGTGGGTCGGACTCCTCCCACACATTCGATTGGCCTTTGCGTGTGTCTTTCAGTAATGAAAGCTCGCAAAGGGCCAAAGGCGGGTGCATGTCCCACCTCTTCTTCAAATATTCACTCCCACGGCGTTTTGCTCTCTGGAGCGAGCAGCGGCGTGCAGGGTGCAGCTGCATTCCTCGTCGCGTCGTGGATCAGGTTACTAATTAAACACAGCGCGGTTGCTTTCACTTTAGCGGCCGTGCTTGTTCATTTAGCAGCAGTTATTTCATCGCAGTAAACAGGAAGCCGCCATTTAGAGGTCAGGCGCCTTTGTCCACACTCTGTGCGGCGTTTTGATGTTAATCGGTTTATTCATGTGATAATCTAAATGCGATTGAAGCACCTCGGACGTCGTGACGTGCTCAATGAATCAATGGCGCAGTGGTGTGCTGTGAAGGGAAATCCCTTTATAAACTACAGTTTACTCAGTTTACTTAATGAAACAGGCTGTCGTGCTCCCTAGGGCGGGGCGGCCAGCCCCCTCCCTCCTCGTGTATTTTTAAGGTTACAGATTGGTAAGAGCCGCTGGTGCTTTGTTGTGCTGGTGTGGGGCTTTCAGTCACTAGTCAGTCGGGCAGGTGCACCCTGCCCTTCCTAGAGGCTTGAAGGACCTCAGAGCTTGACGTGTGAATCGGAACGTCATTGTGTAATTATAGCGCCGAAGGCTAGCGGCGGACCCTTACTACCATCTCCAGGTTCCTGCAGACGAGTCCACCAGGGCCCACCGAGATGCAATAGTGTCTGATCAGACTGTTGTTAGTAAGAGGAAAGAAGGCACTAGAACTCGGCTTTCCAGTTTCCAGATTCAACAGTTTGTATCGCCAGGGCTCTGCAGCGCTTTGTACATTCTGCAGTACAATACGGCACAGTCTGCCGCGCCCCCGTCACCCAAAGCTATTTTGTATATTCCTCCTTAAGGTCGATTCAAAGCGCTGGCTTGGTTTACAACAATGACGGGGCCAGAGTCATAATTATTAATTTCATTATCAGCTTTTCTTTCCTCTCACTTCTACCAAAAGCGCAGTATACGCCATCACCCCCCCCCCTCCCCCCGACCCCCCCCCCCCCATTTAGAGCGCATCCATTAGGGACCGAAGTAGAGGAAATTCGATTTTTTTTCCTAAATAAACTCCATTATTCCTGGGTATTCTCTAATGACTTCTGTCGGATTTCCCGATCACATATTCATTCCCTGAATCGTATTTTAAACGTTTTTGTGAGTATTTTTCTGACTTGCACTTCCCTCCGTTTTGTGGCATGCTTCATCACTGAAACCGGAAGAGGCATTCTTATGACCTATAGCTTCGTCAACAATGCTAAACAAACATGCATTGGTAAAGCTAATAAGCCTGGTTGAATGTGCTAACGAATGTAGCGTTAGCACATTAGAGCGAGACATACTGGAAGGAGTCAACATGAGTAGATAGACTGTTAGTGCTATAAAGGAGCTATTTCTTCAAGCACCCGAGTAGAAGTGGAAGGGTAAATCAAACAGCCAATAGCATTAGGTGAGAGATCAGTACTCCACTGTGCTAAACTAAGACATGAATGAGAAGTCTTTCACCAATGGCTAAAAGTGGCTAGTCAAAGAAGGCCAGTGGTTGAAAAGGGCACGCCCAAAGCCACCTCGATGTATATTGTTATTAGTAGGTCTGTTTCATAACTGTGCTTTCACAACCCAGACCTAAAAATCAACATTTCTGTTTGCCTTCTACTTTTAACTTTATATAGTTGGTAATACTCCCTCCTCCATCGTAGCTTCTTAAACCTGGTGAAGAGCTCAACCTTCAGCACAGGCTTGATGAACATAGCCCATAACTATTTTTTTATATATTGCGTAGGGCTTTCCTAAATCCTATATATAACATAGTCTCCAGTCCGGCTTCGCCCAGGCTACTGGTCTGGCACTGTCCACCAGAGATGGTTAGTTTCTTTTCAATCCAAATCTACACACTGGCCTACAAACTATTACCAAAGACATCAGCTGCATGTAAAGGGCATAGTATGACTGGAGTCGTCGTGACTGAGCTGGCCTGTACTGTGTTGATGCTCGCTCTGTCACTCACACTAGTGCCAAAGCTAAACACTTATAAGGTCGCAAAGGCGAGACCTATTGGCTATGCCAATGCTTGTTTTTTATTTGGGTTCACTGTTCACTTTGGCAGGTGTTGTCAGGAAGACAGCGCAAGTAGCCAGATCTCAATCCTGGTGCTATGATAAATCTAAAAAGAAATCTGGAAGGGATAGTGTGAATGAGGTTAAGATGAGTGTCCTGTAGGCAGAGTTTATATATCCAGGAGGAGTGATAACTTGTTGGGGCGAAGGCACCAAAAGGAATGAAGAACACAATTGTATTCCAATGCTGAAATCCGGTCATGCTGGTCACCTGATCTTTAGATGGAATAGACATTGCAGAAAAGTGTCTGAAGGTGTTTAGAGAAGGTAGCTCGGGGAGGTTGGGGAATCCAAAGTATGCGGAGTATAGGATTATGTTGAGGGGGCGGGGGTGGTGCCTATATAGTATTGTATTGAAAAAGGTTATACGGTGCTTCATACAGCTAGTGAGGTCACAAAGCACTCCTATTTGAATAAGATTCCTCAGCGTCCCTTTGGAGTGCATGGTGATGGATGTAGACAGGCGTATATGAAAAATGTTGAGTGATGAGCTTGATACCTGCGGACATAGTTCAGCAACGTTGTTGTGCATATGCAGGAAGCTTTGCACAGAGATTGCAATTGGACACACGCATATGCGGATACTCATTATCCTAAAGAGTGGCCTACATCATACAGTGGAAACAACCCTGGATGTGGATCCCTGAGGTCACCAGTGAAACAGTACATCAGGTCAATTCTAGAGTGAAAGAGGCCCAGCTCCTGAAATGCTGTTAAGCAACGTGTGAGTGCAGAATTTGGAGTTACCCAGAAGAGGTAGAGGCCCAAGCCCTGGATCCGTTGTTAAGCAACCAGTAAATATACTATTAATTCTGCCATCTGGGAGGCTCTACCTGTGAAAGGCAGCGATAAGCCACAAGGGTATAGTAGAGTACAATAAAAATATATGTAGCCCAGATGGAAGCAACTCCTGGATGCACTGTTAAGCAGCACAGCTGTATATCATTACAGAACAGAGCCCAAATCCTGGAATCACCATTAAATGGATAAGGTGTATAAGTGAAGAGTATACGGGTCCTAGGATGCTTGTTTCCAGTCCAGGGAGGACCTGGCCTGGCAGTTCGGGCTGGACTGTTCCCATTGGGCGCAGGGTCAAGACTGATTTGCATATGGCTGGGTCCAAACTGGAATGGCATGGTGAGCAAAAAAACGATGGATTTAGGCCCAGATCTCTGTACTGGGGTGAATGTACGACATTGTTCTGCATTCTGTCCATCAATTGTTGTTTTTGCATTTGTCACCCCGAGTGGGACGGGTATGCCCAGACGTGGGTCCCGTGCTCTCCATGCCACTCGAGTCAAGCTATCCTGGCTGATGAGGGCTGAAAGCCCGAAACCGGTCCTAAGATGCTTGTTTCCAGTCCAGGGAGGACCTGGCCTGGCAGTTCGGGCTGGACTGTTCCCATTGGGCGCAGGGTCAAGACTGATTTGCATATGGCTGGGTCCAAACTGGAATGGCATGGTGAGCAAATAAAACGATGGATTTAGGCCCAGATCTCTGTACTGGGGTGAATGTACGACATTGTTCTGCATTCTGTCCATCAATTGTTGTTTTTGCGAGTATACGGGTCTGGGCATCCACCCAGAAGAGGCATTGATGTAGCCTTGAGGAATTGGTATTGGTGTTACTGGGAACCCAAGTTAGTCAGTGTCCGTGATATTATGGAATAGGTGTGATTAGTTGTAGATAGGTTTATTGAAAAGGACAGAAATGGGGAGAACAGGGCACAATTCCAGATTAAAACCGAGAAGGTACCACAGGAATTCATCCTTAACCTTTCCCCCTTCAGCTGGATAGCGGAGTTGGGCACCCAGGGATGAGGGGTCAAGAAGGCTGTTGAAGCACGTGATCCATTCGAACTGCAGCAGTGGTCAGAATGTCCAACGGGAGGACCAGCCAAGCACATCGCATCACCTGGAGGGATTCCCAAGCCCCCAAACAATTCCTATAAACACAAAAAAAGAATAGCTGAGTAGCTGCCAAATATAGGATGTAAATTTAAAATACTGTGCCATAAGTAAAAGTCGGTGCAGGAAGTACATTTGTCCATGAGAAAACAAACAGGCCCCTGAAAGCGTCCCCTCTAATCCCAGGCCTCCTCCGGTATTAAATCTCCTTCCCTTGAATAACTCTACAAAACAAAGGCTGATCCGGGGAAGGAAACCTGAGTACCCAGGGAGGTGACCCACCAGGAACATGCATCACCCAGAAACCTTTACACAGCCTCTGGCCCAACACATTACCGTTAAACACAAGAAGGACTAGCCAAGTGACCATCCAATATATGATATAATTTGAAACGCCATGCTAGGAGCGGGCAGGCACTAATGTCTACTGTACACAAAATGCATTTTACTTGAAAACACACAGACCCCAGAAAAGTCACCTCTTACCTCAGGGGCCAGCTCTATCTTTGTATCTCAATTCTCAGAGGAGTTCAAGAAACAAAGGCCCACCTGATCAAAGAGATGCAAATACATATAGTCTATGGTGAGGATCCATCCAGCACTTTGCGTCACCTGCTGGTCACCTCAACCCCAAAGAATCCCTGCAAACTCAAAAAGGAATGGCTAAGTCATCAAGGCCAGTACATGATATACATGTGAAATGACGTGCTAGGAGAGGGCAGGCAGCACTGCTGTTTGAAATAGAAAGAAGGGTAGGATGAGTAGTGATTGAGGAAATTGAATTTTCTGAGTGTTTGGTTCCAATGGTTCTGGTCTGTAAAACAAGGGCAGTATTAAGGGTGTGCTTGGACCTGAGAGGAATGAATGAGAATATCTTGTTGAATTGGCGCACTCTGATGATTATAGAAGAAAACTGATTACCTTGGGGGAAGCTAGTGCTTTCAGTTGTGGCCATTCATAGAGCTCGCAGAGTATTACTTTATGGTTGTGAAAGACGTTGCCGAAAAAGGTTTGATCTTAAGGGCAATGATGAAAAAAGTTAATTCAATATAATGGGTGCAACTGTTGTGAAGACGTTTGGTACAATTAAGGTGTTATTGTCCAAGCATCAGAGAAGTATGAGGGAGGAGGAGGAAACATACACTGCAACTTTAACCTCCAAAATTCATGAACTTACACAAAAAACCTGGTATTAGAGGAACATATGTTTTTCTCTTAGATAACTCTATTGAACCCACTTGGAGACTTTATATGATTCGGGGTCAAAGAGAATGTTTTTTTTCAAAAATACTTAAACACAAAAATATCCTCCTCCTAGGAACCACGTGTGAAATTTAGTAAACACTGATCAAGGATTGCATATTTAAAATGTATTTTTTAAAGTCATGCTATGTGAAAGTGCTCAACCTGCATCAAAGAACATAAACTTTGACCTACACATGTCGGTGGCCAACAAGTGCACTTCAGGAATGGTGATAAATGAGCCATCAGTTTTTTAGGCACTAGTTTAAGGGCCCAATTCACAAATGTATTTGCACACCCAAAATGAACTTCATTTACAAGCCCAAACCCATACTTCCATAGTGGAGAAGTGTGGCTCAATGGTTAGAGCGGCAGACCCTGATGCAGAGATCTGACCCGGGACCACGGTTCAATTCCCGCCTCGGCGGGTCTTGGGCTCAATTTCCTCGGACCTGATAATTGTCGCCTCAGTGCCTATTCTAATCATGGGTCCCACTCTGCAACTCTGGGCAATAGCTTGCTTAATCTCCACAACGGCCCCACCAGCGCTGGGATGCCTGGCTTCACCTTGGGGGTGCCCAGGAGTGGACATTTCACAGGGAAAGGCCAGGAAGGGTTCCACAGCGGTATGCGTACAGCGCCTCGACGCCCCAGCTGGGGTAGTAGTGCGCTTTACAAGTACGAATTTCATTTCATTTCATTTCTTGCTATTCAGAAGACGTGAATGTAGTTATCTACCCACTTAAAAAATTGCACCAGTGTGGTGTCATTTTACGTGTGAAGAAATCTGCTCACAGGATAAGTAGCTTCGTTTCAGTCAGGAATGTCTGATTAAGTAGTTGCACTCCCACAAAGGTGAGTATGTGGTTTTACCCAAACATTTGCCAGGGACTTACTATCCTGAATATAGTTAAAAATTGCTAATAAGAATGGCTGTTTAAGTCTCTATAAATGGTGGGAATGCAAATTGTTCAGCACAAATAGGCATGTGTAAATGTATGTTTACTACATTTACAAATACATTAATGGTTCAGTGCTCCTGGGAAACTGTAGCAGCCACAGACTAATAGGAAAGGTCCTGGAATTCTTATGATTTCCATGATTGTTGGAAATGTACTCCAGGTGTACCCATGAGCTCCTCAGAGTACATCTTCGACTCTCTAGTGAATTGCATGTTAATAGAGATCTGGATTTATTTATTACCAGGGCACACACAGAATGCACAGTCATAACCAGTGAGTATATGGAGAAATGAATGTTTGTAGTACTCACAACGCCTTTCTGAATCTGTGTGGATACCAAGCCGACATCATCTGGTCAGCGTGATCTACACAGTGAGTATAAGGTCCGGTTAGAAGCACACACTTCATTACCCATCTGGAACCAAGGAACTTAGTCAAAACAAATGCACTTTTGCTCATTCATTGAAATGAGGTTGTTTGTTTTAAGGAGAGTAGATGTGGGCCAATGACTTCGGAGTGTACATAAACCTGTACAAGAAACTATACATGGTGGTCAGACTATGAAACTAGTTATACTCGTTAATGGAAAAAAACACATTGCATATTCAATGTGCATTTCTAGATGATTGTGACAAGAATAAAGATATGGACGATATCATTTTGTACTTTTCACTACATAACTCTACTTACTGATTCCCTGTGGTTTACTTTAAAAAAAGGTTAAGGTATTTGGAGCTATAGTGTGATTTTTTTTAATGAAAAGTATATTAAATGATGTATTTCAGAACATTTAGGACTTCACATCTGTTATGTGTTGTTGTGTACGCCAATTATACGTTTTAACTCTCATGAAAACATTGGGTGGGAAATACCTCCATTTACATCTGCCTGGAATTCACAAATGGATTCCTGGCAGGTGTAAACAATTTTTACTACCACAATGAATGCCAAAACATAAGCAGTGGTAAATCTTATGGACAGCTGCCTGGTGCCATCTTCCAATTATTAAGACTGTCCTGGGGTGCTATGAATTGCTTTGCGTACGTTTATATATTTATTTTATTTACAAATCCGAAATCTCCCCTGTCATGGGCAAGCCAGGGACTGGTCTAACAAACACTCCTGCCCTTGGGCATAGTGGTGTTTGTGGGGTGAGAGGCGCACAAAATAATCCACGTACTTGAACATGGTTTCATGGTGGAACTAAAGTCCCCTCCAGCTCTTACACACGACTGGAGAGGGACAAAGAACGCCCACTACCACTGGGAAGGTGGGGGCAAACAAGACCCTACCGGATCGTAGGCAAGGCTGAGAGGATCTGTTCAATCTGGGGCAAAATTGATATTGCATTTTAGAACTGTGTAGGTTTCTCCATATGCTGAGGACGTGTCACCATATGTTACTCATTATATAACACTATATGGTTGTAGTTGGAGTACTGTGTGCAGAATTTTCACATTTCATCAATTTCTAAGTGTCATTCTACCAATTTGTAAAGCTTTAGCATAATATTTTACAGATATTATTCATGATGTGGTATGTTATATTTCAAATAATGTGTGAGGTTATAAAACCGGAATGGCAGATGTAGATTTGGGTTCCCATACCACCTTAAGTGCTGTATAGCCCGTCTTTTGAGGTTTTGGATTGCAGGTACTTTTCACCTCCAGTCAATCATAACTAACCCTTAACTGAAGTCTTTCCCATGGAGTTTCATTGTTTTTTTTTCTTTCTTTTGCAACACAGTAAAGGTGACATCAAAAGGCCCAGGCTCTCCCATGACATGAATAGGCCTGAATATTTCCATGTATTAAAAACCCCTTTCAGTATTACACCTCGGCTTCCCTAGACATCCTGGGCAGAGAGTATCGAACATTAATGGATGTATAAACTAAAGAACATGGCTGAGCAGTGATGAGCACCAGTGGCCTCAGCACTATTAGTACCAAGGTTAATGGTGCATCCTTGCTTTGGCCAGAGCCTGGGAGGGTTTTCCTCACATCGGTTGCACAAGGGTAGGCATATCTGTGCCGTAAAAAAAAAAAAAACTTGTTCTCAAAGCTGCAGACAGCTGCTCATGTTCCCTGTCCACATTATGAAGAAGCTATCGCGATAGTTTTCAGCTGTCCCAGGTCTATTTTCCCTCGTTTTGTCGAGGGTGAAGAAGGCCTGAGATAGATCTGCCCCTTTGCCCTCGTCATGTTTGTAAACAGCTCTCTAGGTATCCTTCACTTCTTCACATTCATTTTCCAGAGCATAAAGGAGGAAGGGGCACTGGGACGGCTGCCCTCTTTAAAAAAAAAAACTCCCTCGGGCAAGCCAAGGTAAGGTAAGGTGGAACACAGATTTTTCTGCCTCTAGGCAAGGCCAGGAGGGGTAGGAAAACCTGGGAGAGTTCTTATCTGCCCTCCTAAAGCAACACCCACCCTGCCCTGGGAAAAACACTTGTTTAAGAACCCCTTTATAACCTTTCCTGACATCGACCAGTCTTCACCACATTTGTCCGGATACACGCCTGTGGCATGTACTGTGGTTATGTAAAATTGGGTGCAGTTTGATCAAGGTGCTGGGATAAGTAGGAAGCAAGTTGTCTAAAGTTTTCTTCTCTCGTGGAGCCCGTCCACTTACCTACAGTTGATTCACATAGAAACTGTGATCCTTATCTCTATAGGGTTGGTACTCGGTTATTTGGACATTGTCGGTGATGTCTTGTATTTTGTCCATATTAACTGTGACTTGGCGTCAGCACAGAATGCAGACAATATTCATTGGGCAAACACTAACACCTATGATTTAAGTGCCAGTAGATGACTCGACTTAGAGTGAGCTATATAAACGGTCAGTGTTATTCACTCGCCCTGGCATGTAGTTACATTTTCCATGAGCCGCAGCTGCCTTTGCATGCTAGCTTTTCACCTGGGGAGGAACGCTCCATGTTATGTAAGGAACATGTTTTCCACTTTTCAGTTTCCAGAGGCATAATTAAGCCTTCCAAAGTAGTGATGCTGAGCAAACAACTTCTAGCCTTTCGAAGTTGAAACGTTTGGTGTTACCTTCTGGCCTTACTATCCACTGTGTTGTTAAATGTCAACATAGCTGTGCCTGTCTGGTCTGTCCTGACCACAGATGTCAACATGCTGTTACTCAATGTTACGCCTGTGTAAACTATGACTTCACTTAGTGACTGCACTTTTTGCCAATGTTCCACTAACAATAACATGCAATTCTGCCAGGCAAAACGTTGTTTTTCTTCCTATGACACAGCTGACGCGTACACTAATTACAGTCATGGACTAGCCTAAAGATTGAAGTAGGTCGTCACGCTGTGTAGAGGCCAACAGGTGGCTATAAGCAAAAATGTATATGCTGGTGCCTTTCAAAAGTGAATAGGGCTGAGAGAAAATCAATCACAGTACACGGATGAACAGTAGCGTATGTTTGTCTGAGTCTGTCCAGGCAGTGGTTCTTAGCCTGTGGTCCGGAGAGCCCTGGGAGTCCGTGAAGCCTCCTCGGGGGTCTGCGACTGCTTAGAAAACTAAACATTATTAACAAAAAAATTACGTGTATATAAATAAGGAAGCAAAATGTATAATTGACAATTTTTTAAAACGTTCTGTACATTTGAAGAAATTTCAAATTGGAAGCTAAAAATTAAGTTAGTATCCTCAGATTGATTAGTGGGAGCAATGCCAGTGCTTCAAACAAAATATAGTATAGGCAATGAGTGGACTCAATTGAATTTAGAAAAGCTCCAACTTTCCTATTAAAATTAAAATGTTGATTTAAAAAAAAAAAATTATATTCGTTGGTAAGATATTTCCTAATTTTTCTATTTTTTATAAATGCTTGTATTTTTTTTTTTACAGTTCAAATAATCGAAAAAATGCTTAGACCTGGGTCCTTGGCTTCCAGTAATGACTCAGTGGGGGGGGGGGGGGGGTCCCCGGGTTCCAGTAATGATTAAGTGGGGGTCCACAGAATTCAAAAGGTTAAGAACCAGGGTGAAGGGGTGCTTTGGGATTTCATTTTGAACTCCCTCTCAAGTCTTTTGCAGCTGCTTAACACAGCAGATTAAACTTTTTTCCGATATTAAGTGACAGACATGAATCAAAAGGGTGCAAAACATTGAGTAAAAGCTGACACACTTAAACACTTAATAATGGGTTGAGGTTTCTCTTCCAAAGCAATTGTCAAAGACCAAATCTGTGCATTTTAATGAACATCTGTCTAGATTCCTCCTCAACGCAGTACATATTAAACAAAAGGTGGAGGATGTTCGGCTTCTTGGGCCTTTTTGTTCACCTTCACGGAAACAATTGCACATTCATTAAAATATACATTCATGAATGAGGTAAACGTAAAACTTATGAACCAAAAGATACAAATGCAAGGCACAGAGATTAAAACGACGACCCTCTCAAAATAATATTACTTTAAAATCTAAGATATATGCTTTAAGCAAGGTATTATTTCACTAATATCTAAAGCAAAATTGCAGTGTACTCCAAGCAAGTAAGGTATCCTCGTCATGAGAAAAAAGAACAGATACTGGCAAGCAAAATCAACAGAACTAGTGTGAAGATTTTAGCTGTTATTGACAGAATGCTACCAAAATGAAAAAAGAGCCATGTTGTCCAAAAATGAGGTGACAACTGCTGAGTGATTCCCCAACCCGTAAATGAAATTAAATAAATCAAAAATATAGACAAACCTAAATAAAGACAAAATAAATACAGAATATTAAAATGAGCTCTAAATAAAAATAGAAAAATCAATTAAACATACATACCAATACAAGAATCCACACATTTTTTCAACCTTTTAATGTCACACCGCAGTAGACCTTGCACTACGGGGTGGATTGTCCTCTATTTGTCCATAAAAGAACCATAATAACCTAAATAAGATGTGCTCTTGAATTTCTTCATTTTCTTACTTCTAGTGTTATTAGCAGTTTTTTTTGGGAAGCAGTGACTGAACATAGGGAGTGATGCTGAATGTCTTCAGTGGTGGTACCACATGGTTGGAAGACAGCAAAAACTACTTGGTGTCAGCATGCAGCCATATTCTTTTTTTTTTTTTTTTTTTTACATCTCCAAACTGAACAAGTTTATTCCCCCAAAAAGGCTTTCAGAGTTTTGAATATCAAACAATCAGATGTTTCTTCACATCTAAGTTGGTGGTAGGATCATTGAAATCAATGCAATGTTTTAGCATAATCTTGCTTCACGCTCAGATTCCAGTAAAGTAAGGACATCGCCTTCACGGACTGGCCCCTGCACATTATGAATGATTGATCGGTTGCTGTCATCCATGAACTCAACCCGAACCTGGGTGCACTGGCCCTGTGAGCCGGTTCTGCTGAGGACTTTGGTAACCCTGGCTAGTTTGATAGGCTGCACGCGCTGGCTTCCATGATGGCGGCTGGAGGCAGAGAGCATGCAGCCATATTCTTGTTGACATGCATGAGACATTCACCTGAGAAAAACCATGTTAAGAGATAGCAATGGTGTTTGCACTGTTATAAGCTGTGTGATGACCCTTTTAATTAATCTATTTCCCAGCAGATTTATTATGCTCTCTTTATTAAGCCTCAATGTTTTTCATGATTACCAATGTAAAATCTTTCCTAAAGAGATTCAGATATTCAGCCTTGTGGAAATCAGATCAGTGCTGCTTGCACAAAAGTTTCACTTCAGTGATTAGTTTCTTGTATTGTCCTTTTGTGTTGATTGGAACATTATTGTTTGAAGATGTAACAGTTTTGTAAGTTTTCTGCAAGACTGAAAAAACTGTTCCTGTTCAAGTTCTTTGTCTTTGGACTTGTTGACAGTGACATCTCTTGCTACGCGCTTTCTTCTGTGACCTTCCCACATGTGAAGAATGGTTCGCTTGCGTTCCTACCATTGCCCCAAACACTGATATTTGTCGGCAGACAGCTCCACGAGCATCAATGAAGGTTTTTGTTAGTCAAGAAATAGCACTGATAAATCCTGAAGAGCATCATACATAATTCCGAAATTAACAAAATACACAGATGGCAATTGACTTAGACCTATATTCACCGTCGTGTAATGTGAATCAACATCAACAGCCCTAGTTATGTGCTCAAAGGGCAGGATTGGCGCTTCATGTAGCAACCAGCTATCTGCTTCTCACCACCTTGCACTTGCCCTTGTTTATCAAGATAAAGTTTCAAGAGGTTCTGCAATTTTTTATAGCTATGCTAAAAACAGAATTCACGTATCAAGTAAGTGTTTGAAATGATTTGTGGTAATGATTTTTTCATGTTATCATGATTGATGTGCTGAATAGTGGCAGGTTACAACTTTTGGGGCCAACTTCTCTGATACAGAATCACACTCAACTGAAAGTTACTGGTGAGAAAGTCATCGCCTATGTTCATGGGTCTTGTTTGAGTGCAGACAATAAACAGTTTACCTAAGCCTTGAGTAGACATCTCATTTCCCTTCAATGAGGTCAACAAAATATTTACAGGAGACTCCACATCAGCTAGCTTCATCTACAGGTACACGATTACTACATTTTCTTGTTGAATGGAGGAGATTTATCCAGCAACAGTCACTTGACAGAAAAGCTCAATTCGTTTTTTCAAACATATTTTAATTCATGCCATAGTGGAGCACAAAATGTGTCCCCGTCATGCCTTTCAGCTGATGGCAATCTATCTTAGGTTCAGAATCATAAGCTGATCTGTTTGACTTTGCTTTTTCATAAGCTATACTTAATAGCTTCTCTGTTGCCAATATTTGTGCTGATTTCTCTTTGGCAATGACTTGGACTGGAGTGTACTTTTTGCCTCTTCAAATATCCTTTGTCCATGTTCAATTCAATTCCGTTAATTTATTCGAATGTTAAAGACAATCATAAAAGATATCATACAGAGTATACATACAGTTAAAATAAAATACAAAACAAAATGTTAAATAGCCTCCAACCTAAAAATCCAGGCTTTTACGATAAGACACAGCTGACTTAAGAAAGCTACCCAGTCTAAAACACACGTCAAACCTGGGTAACAATTGTAAGAAACAAAGGGCAACTCTGCATTGCTTAAAATGATCCATCCTAAAAAGAGGCAATAAATATTGTATCCTGAAAGTTTTAAAAAACTTAAAAAAAATATATGAAGTGCAGTAAAGAATGAGAAGACGTATTGTCACATGTACATTTCTTCCCTTTTAGATTTCTAAAATAACCCCATGGAACGCATAACATATAATAGAATGAATGTACCTGCTCTGATCCCAGCAACAAGGCTCTCTCCCAATTTTTAGATATGTAAAACAAATACGGTTCTGGGCTGAGGTTAATTTTCAGAGCAATATAGTTTCTAACTAATGGTTTTCTCAATTCCAGAGTTTACCTTAATACACGGCGTCTATCCATAAATAGACGTTTCACAGAATTTTTATCGTTTTTACATATAGACATAGGGTGATCAAATAAAGAACACTTTACCAAAACATCAAAATTCTGCTCAACATGTTCAAGCCAGGGAATATTCAAGCCCCGTTTTCACCAAACACAATCACTGATTATATTTTGACTAAAAGAGGCCTGATGGTTGTTCCACACTGAAAGCCATAACAATAGAGGCCCATCATAACATCCTCAAGATAAGGCAAAGACAATTCCTCGGGGCAAAAGTAATGGGGGGTTGATTGGGGAAGTGAAAGAAGGTGCCTGCAAAAGCGATTTTCCTCTGCTTGCAACGCCATGATAGTCTGTAAAACCCCAAACCCCACTACCGTAGCTAGCAGTAAGTACGCATTGTATATAGTTCTGAAGGGAAGAAATCGGCTTGCCACCACTGCCTTGCAAACATTGAAAAGTGAACATTCTGCTTGCTTGAGCTTAGTGCTCCTACATCTTACTTTTCCTGCCCAAGATCCATTCAAATGAAATACAAGACCTAAATAAGGAAATCTTGGCACACTCTCCAGACTATTTCCGTTGACAAAGAGTACATAGCAAATAATGCTTAGGGCTGCATGCCATGGTGTGAGATTTAGTAAAATTTGTTTAATAATAAGTTTATTGTATTAATCCACAGAGCAAAATAAAAACTGTGCCATAATCACCACAAATCTAAAAATAGAAAGTAGTGATTAAAAAGTGCTGGACAAGTGTATGTTAAAAAGAAAAAGCTGTATTTAAAAATTATTAAACACAGGTGGCTAACACTTAATAAGCATTGCCTAAAAATGTTTTAGTCTTGAAATATCACAGTTATCTTCAATTCTAAAGCAATATCTAGCAGCCTCTAAGATGGATCTTGTTTTTGCCTTGTTAAAAATCAGTCACAAGTAAAATGTTCTTAAATACAAATGTTTAGAGCAAATACATAAAATGTGCATAAGAGTTTCAGTTGTAAGTCCACAAAGTCGACAAACAGACTTTCCTTTAAGAGCTTGATTGCATTTCCCCTCAAATTTATTAATGGGTATATAGGACAGTCTAAATCTTAGGTATTCAATTTGATGTGACAAGGCAAATTTGACCCGAGATATTCTTGGTCTGGGGAAACAAGGATTTCAGAAACTAAGGGGTCGATTCCGATTCGGGCCGGAAATTTCTCCGACCGAGCCGGACCCGGAGAGATTTCCGACCGAATCGGACCCGTGCAGTCCGACCGAACGAGTACGATGCGTCCGTATGTTATCGGACTCGAGTCGGTCGGACTCCCATTGAAGTCAATGGGAGCCGGTCGTACAACGCGTACGCGGGCTCCCATTGACTCAATGGGTGCGAGTCGGACAAGGGCGCCCCCTACAGCAGGTACGCGGCGAAGCGATTCGCGCCGTACACGCACAGGTAGGGGGACCCATGGGTCCCCCTGTGTGCGACTCGCGCGGCTACGCGTACAGGGGGTCCGACACGGACCCCCAAAGTACGGCTCCGACAGCTCTTACGAGCCGGAGTGCGCGGCTCGGTCGGACTGCTCGCGGCGCGCATCGTACTTACCCGGCCGGGAAACGTCTCCATTGCGCAGTGCGAGTCGAGTCCGAGCGAGTCGGTCGGAGCGGTTCGAGCCGGGAGCGAGTCGGTCGGAGCGGTCGGGACGCCCGGACGAGTCGGTCGGCGATTTCGCATCGTACTCGCTCGGCCGGACCCGCGTACGGTTCGGTCGGGAAACAGGGCTCCGAATCGGATCCGGTAAAGCCGAATCCGATTCGGAGCCCTACCGGCCGAGATCGGAATCGGCCCCTAAATCTATGTGTTTATATTGCTGTAGAATGGCCAGGTCATTCTCCCTATGTCTGCTGAGTAGAGTCCTTCGCAGCAAACATTTTCGAGTCACTCAATATTTAGTTTAGCCAGCGTCTTTGAGTCGGGTAGTAAAATTAGTTGACCGGTCTAAATCTAACATAAGTTCAGAAGAAGCGCATACCAAACTCCGTAAGGTGTTCGAAGTTCGTGCAAGAAGCACAACGTCATCCGCATATAAAAGTACTGGTACAGGAATTGGCGTAGGGGACATCTTGAGTAATGGGGCTCAGAAAAATATTATGTTTATTAACATAAAATAAATAATTACAGAGCTAACATACATCCTTGCTTCACTCCTCAATGTAAGATAAAAGGCTCAGAAAGTTCACAATTACATCCAAATATGATCCTAGCAGTCAAGTTTTGATGCAGATGTGCCAAAAAAGGAACAATTGTAGAATCCGTCCCCAACTCCAGCAAAATAGCCCATACCTTGGCACCATTGATCTTATCGAAAGCAGTTGACAGGTCCATGAAAGCCAGATACAATGGACTCCTTCTTGCTATAGTGCATTTGCCTACTATCAAATGACGGTTTAGGCACGGTTTCATTGCACCTAGCCTTTCTCTGAAACCATACGGACAAGGAGATAATACATTGCTGTTGTTGGAAATGGCCCTCTCTGAATGGTTACCTCAGTCGTTTTGCCTTCCTCCTCCTATTTTTCTCGTTTTTGTTAGCTTTAGGACTTTGGGCACTATACCACTGCTGACCAGTGCGTAAGTGCATAGGCTCTCTCCTTCAAACATGGTATAAATTGGCTTACATCTGTTTGGCTTATTTGATTTTACTTGTTAGTCCCTTGTAATGGGCTATACCACATACCCAGGGCCTGTAAATTAAATGCTACTAGTGGGCCCGCAGCGCTGATTGTGCCACTCACAGAAGTAGCCTCTCAAACCTGTCTCGAGCCTGCCACTGCAGGGCCAGGGTGTGCAGTTTACTGCCACTTTGACTGCCATTGAAAACTGCTTAGCAAGCTTGAAACTCCCCTTTTATAACACCACGTCACCCCCAAGGTAGGCTCTAGGTAGCCCTAAGGGCAGGGTGCTGTGTAAATAAAGGTAGGACATGAACTGGTATGTTTAGCATGTCCTGGTAGTGACAAGCAGCCTATTTCGTTTTTCACTCTTGTGATGCCTACTCCTTTCATAGGGTAGCATAGGGAATTCCTTAATAAACTTTTAAGCTGTAATTCCTGATCAGAGAAAGTAGCTTTTTCATGTTTCATATGTTTGGAATAGTAATGACAAATCCTCCTTACTGGTGAAGTTGGACTTATCATTACTGTTTTAGAAATGCCACTTTTAGAAAGTGGACATTTATCTGTGCTTATGACTCTGTGTGCTTTGCAGCCTGTCTCCAATACACGTCTGGGGTGGGAGACAGCTACACTTTGTGCATTCCCTCTAGACAGCCACAAACCCATGAAGGTGAGGCTCATCTGCTTTCTGAGCACTCGTGCATTCTGATGGGTCCTCCTGGGAGGGGAAGAATGGGAGGGGCTAACACCAACACTTCAATAGGTAGTGTCCTGTCCACACACAAAGCAGTGATTTACCCTCCTTCCACCCCACACAGATTGCCTGGCATCCAGGACTTGGTTGAAAGGGATCCCTGTGCACTTCAGAGAGCTGCTTTGAAGTCATCCCGTACATCAAAGGCACTTTTGGGTATAAGTACTGGGTCTCTGACCCCCTGAAATCAGACACTACTGGGCTTGTAACTAAGCTCTTCCAGAGGAACTGCTGTGCTGCCTAAAGGACTCAACTGGACTGCTTTTCTGTAAGGACTGCTTTTCTGCTTGTTGCCCTGCAGCCTGCTGCTCTCTGACTCTGTTGAAGAAGAGCTGGACTCTGCCTTCTGCAAAAGTGATCTTCAAGGGCTTGCTGGCTTGCCCCCTGTTCCTGAAATCTCAGGGCCACCAAATACTTCACCTGCCTACTGTTGCTGTGGGACTCTGCCACTCGTGAGGTTGGTAGCTGTACTGTTGCCAAAGACCAGTGTGTGCTGGATCACCAGTGTGCCCTGGGAAAAGAACGAGCATTTCACTTGTTAGTAATCGAGCGTCCTGTTTTTGCAAAAAACGCGGCAGCACAAAGGGAAGCCCCTTTTCCAGCGCATCCCTGCCTGGCTGCCTTGACCAAGATCGAGTGCTCTGTTCTGTTGGGAACGAGTAACCTGTTTCTGCAACCGACACTGCAGCGCAGAGGAAGCCCTTTCAATGTGGCCCTACCATGTTGCCTTGGCAACGGGAAGCTTATTTGCATCAGCTCTTTCTGCCCACGTGATCAGAACCAACGCTGTGCACCGACGCAGGCCCACTGCATCAGAGAAAGGAACTGTAAACGACGAGACCCATGATGTCTCTGTAACTAACATGCGCGACATCATGGGCGGGTAGTTCTAATTAAAATACATTGGTCTCGAGGGACCTGCCACAAACGTACTCACAACAGACTTTTGAAGTACCGCTTGCACACTCCAACGTTAAGAAAGCCCATTTGCCTTTTTCTAGCATGAGCGTAAGGAACCTAATAGAAGCTAATGTGTTTCCTGCACCGTTTACTTTTATGCCTTTTAATGTAACTTGAAAAGTCTTCATTGGATTTTAATTGTTTTGATCTTGTTTTGTTGACAATACAATAACCTATTTTTATAAACCTATGTGGAGTCTTTTTGTGGTGTATTTGTTGTGTTTTTGTGTGTGTTGCACAAATACTTAACACGCTGCCTCTTCAGATAAGCCTGACTGCTCTGTGCCAAGCTACCAGAGGGTGAGCACAGGCGATCTTTTAGTGTTTACCACCATACCCTGACTAGAGTGAGGATTCCTGCATACCTCCGCCAACCAAGAACCCCATTTCTAACATTTGTCATGTAAACAATCTCTTAATCTATTAAAAATGACCCTCCCGATTATCTTAATAGTGGAATCAATTAGGGCGATAGGTCTATAACATTTGGGGTCGGTACGACTACCCTTTTTAAAAACGGGACGATAATGGAACTTGACCAAGATGGAGGGAGATCCGTCAGCTTTAAATTGAAGAAATATGTTAGTGAGCAAAGGTACCCATAAATATGCCCTACATTTAAAAATATCAATAGGTACCCCATCTGGTCCAAGAGCTTTGGAGCGGGAGCTTCGATTAAGGGCAACAATCAATTAGTCTACATGAAAATGGAGCCTCTCAATATTATTACCATTAACAAATAGATCGTCAGAGGCGCTACAATAGGGAGGTCTGCAGTATATTTTACTGTAATGCATCACCCACTGGTCTCTAGTGATGTGGCTGCTCAATATGAAGGGCGCTGACTTTTGTGCTCTTAGATCATTGGACGCCCTCTAAAACTCTCTTGTGTTATTAAGATGCTACAACAGCTAGATGTTCCCAGTTATCCCTTTGGATTTTAAACTTTCTTTTGAATAAGGCCTCTTTATAAAATGCCCAAACCTTTGCAACTACAGTAGAATTCCTAAGGATATTAGTCAAATATTTTGGAGAGGCTACTATTTCATCAATTTAAAGCTGCCTGCAAGAAACTACACGCTTCCTTTCCGGCTCCCCCCCCCCCCCAACATTACATCCTCTAGCTAACTTACTGGCCTCACCGTCACCGAGGAAACTGGTCACCAGACTTTACACTTATACACAATCGTACATGCCATAGACAGACCCCGGGGCGCTCCGGCAGTGGCGCGAGGTTCTCCCAGACCAACTTACAGATGACATATGGTCCTTTTGCTGCTCACAAATGAAACACCTATCCCCAAACTATACGCTGCGATTAATACATTTTAAATTCCTTCACCGTTATTACCGCACCCCACTACAACTATTTAAAATAGGACTATGTACCACGTCCAACTGCTGGAAGTGTAGGCGCGAAGGCGCTGCCTTTTTACAAGTAGCCTGGGAATGCCCTGTCGCTTCTCATTATTGGGAGGAGGTGTCGACTGTAATTGGAGCCATTACTGGCCAGCCATTGGGGTGTTCTCCATTGGTCATGCTGCTAGGTTATGTGGAACAATCTAAGCTAGAATGCCGCCGCCTAATCGCAATGTTGCTGATCCTCGCTCGCCGCCGATTGGCCATTCACTGGGGATCCCCGGTTAAACCGCTAGTAAAAACATGGATACAGGATGTAGTATATTGTCAGGAACAGTTAGCCAATTATTGGGATCTAATGCCCACAGCGTCTCGTCCTAAGAACATCTGGGACCCCTTCACAGATTGGCTGCGCCTCAGAGAGGGTCCGATTGACGAGGACGAACCCATCCTTGCAGAAGACGGCCCCTCTGTGTCTGCAAAATAGGTATACTGGCTTACACATTTACTACACTAGACTTAATTCACGCTATGCACATTGACACTAGCCTTTGCAAAATGTTCTTGTTTTGACATGACTGATGTATCTAAGTATTTGACTGTTCTGCTGCAACTTGCCTTTGGATACCAACTGCTATTGTTTCATGTTTCATATCTGCGCCGTGACCGCTACCTATTGTGTATTATGTTATCAGATGTACAGATTGCCTGCATGTGCTGTAATAATGTACCCGTGTTTAATTAAACAAATGCTCTCTCACAAAATTACAAATAAAGTTATAAAAAAAAGGATAGTAGTCAAAGCTTTCCGCAAATATCTATTCGCTTGGGAGCTGGATATATCAAACCACAAAATAACTGGGGGCGTGGGTCTGCGGTCAGGCTTAAGTAATAAACTGTATATTAGATTGCATAAAACTATATACTGACCACATAAGCTCCTCTCAGGAGGGGTTTCAAATAAACAAGCCATACAAATATCTAGATTGAATTTGATTAGGCAGATCAAAAGCTTGGTGGGTTCAGTCAAGTGGCAAACTAATCTATGTCCATTATTGTTGGGGCAATGGTTGCGCATCTGTTTGTGCCGGGCCTCACCTGAAACCCAAAGGTAAAGTAAATGTAGCTACCAGAGGATTTTGTTCACTAAAACTTATGTCTAATGTGTCACATTTTACCCGATACTGTAACAGTCCACGGATAATGAACATATAATCAATTATAGATCCACACCCTCTTCCATGGAGCGTCGGAATCCTAGACTGATTTGTTATGATCGAACTCATGGATATTTATGAGATCTCGCATGAGGATATATTGGCCTAATTCAGCACCTCTATGATTGGAGAGGCCACACATTAAACATTTATCACAATAAAAAGAAAAGGTGTCAACATCATTAGTTGGAAGATGAAGTTTGACATTAACATCCCCTCAAAACATATTGTTCCCTTCTGAGAATGAAGAATTTTGTCTGGTCATAAGTTTATCAAATATAAATAAAGATAAGAAATTTGTGTTAGTGAAACAGGAAAATTAATTGTTATAAAAGTTAATGAACAAACTAACACTGTGAGAACCAACCTCCTAAATTACTTGAATCTCAGAACAGTTAAAATCCAGAGGGAACTATCTTTGCTTTGACCCCAATCTTAGCCCAGATGGACAGACCACCTTTTGGGTGCCAGAAGTAGAAAGAGTTGCTGGGATGGAATGACAGGAGTAACCTTTACATACAAGCCGGGTAATAGCCCAGGTTTCTTGCATAAGAACGAAGTCAAACTAGTAAATTGGAGACAGCCAGTCTTTCTGGGCCAATTTATTATGAATCCAAGCAAGAATCCAAAACAGGAAATTGTAACCCAAAAAATTCTCCTTGAGTTTGGTTATTGTACTAGAACTCTGTGCTCCCACATCCTGCCCAATTTCTTTAAAGGGGAGTGTACTCTCAAATTCAATATCTGTATCTGCGGGATTAATACTAGAGCATATAGTACCCGTAATAACACATCCACCGGACTGGCACCCTGAGCGCCCTAGCTATATGTAGGCTTAGCCCCAGATTTATCTAAGAGTCAGTCACACCCAGGCATATCTTCCATAGCAACAAATCTGTTAGTGAGAGGCGGCCCAACATACTCAGACACAGGATGGACTGAATATGACCTGGAGGTGGGGACAAGTACCGGGTCAGAAATAGAGGGGGATACAGTAAGAAGGGGTTTATAAAAATATCCAAGTGGAAGGGAAAGTATTTGAGGGTGTCCAGAGAAGGAAAAATGGGGTGCGGCTAAAAGACTACATATTGTTTTTGGATCTTTATAATTCACTACAATACAATCTCTCAACAATACTTTGGGGGAGGGTTCAGCCCAATCAATCCTTCTAGCCATAAGTATATGATTATTAAACATGGTGCTAAATCCCATATGCTTGCCTAACCAGTGTAACACCTTGTGAATCAATTGATCGGTTATCTCTTCCTGGATCAGTTTGAGTTTGTGGACATTAGCCAGGATTAAAACATAAGGGCAAGCAGAAGGAGGCAAATTCAATATAACCTGTTCCTGTCAATGCTGCTTTTCCTGAAAATAAAGCTGGCTAAGAGCCAGGCACGGCTCCTCCATGAGAGCGGAGGAGCGTCTCCCCGCTAAAATAATGCCTCAGAGAAGCTGAAAAATAAAATGGTGGTAACGTTTATTTATTACCATTTTATTTTTCAGCAACTTGTCCTGAACCGAGTGTTAGGACGAGGTGGGCAATTGCTGCTGAGTGGTAGCAGGGAGCTCTGCGCGGGAGACAGTTGTAGAATTGCCCCCTGCTGGCGCGCACCACACTCGCGGCCGGGGGCATTCAATGAGACGCCACACAGTGTGTACAGTTTCCCGGCGTAGTCCCCACTGCTGTGTGGGGCCACGCCTCTTTATTTATCTAGTTGCGCATGGCGTCATACGCCTGCGCTAAAACGTACGTTACGGGCGCAGGTGCGCTAGACCGCTACCCGGCCCTTTGAACATTACATTCCTTCTAACCTTTGAATAAACAAAACGAATAACAATATTAGATCTGTTACCAGTTCAGGGGTTGAGCTCTGCTTTCTGTCCATCACTCCTGTTCCATGCTCAGTCCACCGCTGGGCCACGGCTCCTTACACCAGGAACCCTGCTAGGCGAGATGACGGGGCGGGATTGCCCCTCAGGCCGTACCCACAGCCTTCTCCACGCGGTCGAGATAAGGGTAGGGCACCCCTCTGGGATGCTGGGTCCTCAGGGCCACTCCCCTGGGGGTTGATCGGCCTCTCTCCCTGTGACCCTGCCAGTGACGGCGGCCTGCTGTCAACTTCCACTCCGTCGTTCTCGAGGTTTTCCCGCTGACCCTGTCCGCTGTCGCTATCCTCCGGGGAGTTGGCGTCGGGGGTTCCTGCCTGAACTCTTTTGAAGAACGATATGTTCCTGGTAAGCTCCTCCGTCCCTCTCCGGGCTGTTACCATCGTGCCTATCCGGCGGGTCACAGTTCAGGGCTCGTGCTCAAAGGGGAGCCTGAACTTGCTTCCAGGGTGTCGGTCTCTCACATAGACTTTGTCTCTTTCTTGAATGTCCGCTGGGGACGCTCTCCGGTCGACGCTCGCCTTGTTGTTGGTGGTGGTCCGCTTGGCCAGGACCCTGGGGCTGTTGATCGGGGCAGGGGTCCACGTCGGATGGTGGGGAAGGGTGTCTCGTACCATCCTACCCATGCAGGCTGGGCCTGGTGCCCGTTCGGTCGTTAGATGCGGCGTCAACCTGTATTCTCTCAGGAAGCTATAGATGGCTCTTTCCAGGGGAGCTTCTTCGGCATGCGCTATCCGAATTACCTTGTTGAGGGTGCGCATGAACCTCTACTTCCCCGTTTGCTTGGGGCCAGCGCAGTGTTACTTTGCGATGTTGCATTCCCCATGACTTGAGATATTCAGCGAACTCTTGTCCCTGAAACGGTGGGCCATTGTCAGTTTTGACCACTTCAAAGATCCCATGGGTCACGATGATCTTCTCGATTTTGGTGATTACTTCCATTGCTGTTTGGCTTCCTACCACCTCTATCTCGGGGTACTTCGTGTAGTCGTCTATGACTACGAGGGCATGCCGCCCGTCTGGCAGATGCCCGAAGTCCATACTGACACACTCCCATGGTCGCCCGGGGACTGTCCTCCGTGATGACGGGGTGAGGGCGGTCCGGTTGACCGGACACCTGGCACCACTGGCATGTGCGGACTGTCTGCTCTACCAGGGGCTCCATTCCTGGGAACCACACCTTCGCTCTCAGTCGCCCTTTGGTCTTCACTACCCCTTGATGCCCAATGTGCGCTAGGTCCACTGCCTGTTGGGCCAGGCTTGACGGGATTACAAGCCTCGGGCCTCGTAGTAAGCATCCACTGTTGTCGACGGATAGTTCTTCTTTGATCCGATATAGCGACTCTAGAGTGGTCTTTGCTTGGGGTGTCCACCGAGCCATAGTGGTTTGGATAGGACGCCAGTCGTTGGCTCGAACCGCTGCAATGGCCAGCTGCAGACACTCGTCCTTCCGAGTGGCCTCCGCGATCGTTTCCAAGCTTATTGGTAGTGGTCGGGATCGCTCTGCTATGAATCGGACGTATTCCCCTGTGTCCTCTGCATCTTCCTCCTCGGCTCGAGTGGCAGGCCTTGGGTGCCGGGAGAGGTAATCCGCGGGGTTGGATGACCCGGGCTTGTACTCCACTTTGTAGTCGTACTCTTGCAGTTGGAGAATCCACTTTTCTATTCTCGGTGGTGGCTTCGACGCTGAACCCTGGAACAAGGGTAGTAGGGGCTTGTGGTCCGTGGTGACGGTGAACGATTTGCCATACACGTATATATGGAAGTGCCGGCACGCCTAGTGGATGGCGATCGCCTCCCTCTCGATCTGAGAGTAGCGCTGTTCGGTCTCCGTCAGCGACCGGCTTGCGTAGGCTATCGGAGCCCATTCTCCACTCTGCACTTGCTGTGCCAGCACCGCCCCTAGTCCGTAGGGGCTGGCATCCACGGCCACGTTGGTGGGGCGAGCCGGGTCGAAGTAGGCGAGCGTGGTGTCTGCCGAGAGCGCTGCTTTGGTATCCCTAAAAGCTTGCTGCTGTTCAGGGCCCCACTGCCAGGCGGTGGTGGACTTTGTCAGTTCCCTGAGGGGTTTTGTGACGTTTGTTAGTCCGGGCATGAAACGCCCACAGAAGTTTACCATCCCTAGGAAACTCCGGACTTCCGAGATGTTGGAGGGTGCTGGGGCTTCTCTGACGTCACGCACCTTGTCTGGGTCTGGGGCTACTCCTTGATCAGAAAACATGTAGCCGAAGAAACTGATCTTCTTCTTGTAGGAACTGGCATTTTTCTTTATGGAGTAAAGTACTGACTCCCTGATCCGCTGTAGGACGTTGCGGAGTCTCTTGTGGTGTTCATCCAAAGAGGTAGCATACACCAGCAGGTCGTCACTCACATTCAGGACTCCCAGGAGTCCGCTGAGGACTTCTTGAATGGTGTTTTGGAACACCTCGGCGGCACTCGAGATTCCAAAGTTGAGACGTTTGTACCTCCGGAGGCCCACATGCGTCGAGAATGTGGTGACGTACCGTGAGTCCGGGTGTAGAGGCAACTGGTGATACCCTGATCGGAGGTCCATCTTTGAGAACCACTTTGCGCCATTTAGTTCTCCCAGGATGTCGTCTATGGTGGGCGTTATGTGACGTTCCCTTTTTATCGCTGCGTTGGGGAGTCGCATGTTGACACAAATGCGGACCTGCCCGGGCTGTTTTGGTTTTCTAGCCACCACAATCGGGGATACCCAGGGGGTGGGTCCGCTGACTTTCTCTATGATCCCCTGTCGTTCCAATGCCTCCAGTTCGTCTTCGACTTTCCGTCTCAGGTGGAAAGCTATGCGTCTGTGTCTCAATGCCACTGGTTGGACGGATGGGTCAATGTGGAGTGAGACCTCTTTTCCTTTGAGGCACCCAATCCCTGTGAAGATGTCTCCAAACTCCTCCATGATGGCCGACAATTCCTCCTCTTGGACGGCCAGAGCGAAGGAGATTAGTTGCAGCTCTTCGGCTGTCTGGCCACTTACTAGCGTGCCACTGCCTTCTTTAGTTACGTACACCGTGGTGGGGATGCCTCTCTCTTGGTGCTGAATCTCTGTCTGGAAACACCCCAAGAGCGGGATGGGCGTCTTTTGGCCATATGCGAATACACGAATCTTCGCCTCGCGCAGTGGTGGGCGGGGGTCCAGCCGGTTGAACACGTCAGCTGCCATCAATTCGATAGAGGCTCCGGTGTCTATGGTGGCCTGCACTTCCTGGTTGTGAATCTGTACTCGGCATTTCGGAAGCCTGCGTCTCTTCTGCGGTTGTTGGTTCACGGCGAGCACATAATGGACTGGGTAGCTCCCTTCGTCATCGTCCATGTCTTCGTTTGCCGGGGTTTCCTCCACTGTCTGGGCTGTTTCTTTATGGGGCTTCCCTGACCTGCATACCGCTGCGAAGTGGTTGACTTTCCCACATGCTGAACACCTCCTTCCTTTTGCCGGGCAATCTTGCATTCGGTGTGGGGCGCCGCCGCAGTAGCCACACTGCCTCCGCCTGTCCTGTGTGCGCTTGCCTGGGCTTTGGCGCGGTTTCGCTTGTACTACGTTCACCTGCTCTGTCTTGATGGGACGGTGAAGGGCCGCTTCCATGTGGGACGCCCTCGCTTCCGCCAGCTCTTTGGACCTCCCCATGGTGAGGATATCGCCGAGGGGTTTGCCTGATTCTTGGAGGATGTTCTCTCGGAGCTTGGAGGAGAAGCAGCCTTGAATAATTTGGGCCCTGATTTCTTCCTGCTCATCTTGGAACCCGCATGTGCTGGCTAACTCTTTCAGCCGTCCATGAAATGCGTCTGGCGACTCCTCCGCCTCTTGTTTAGCTTGACAAAAGATGAATCTTTCGTAGTCTCTATTCGCCATTGGCTCGAAGTGTGCGTTTAGGGCATTCAATAGTATTGCATAGGTCTTGGGGGTGGCCTCTACCAGTGTTTTATAGATGCGGTGTATGTCCTTACCCCCCAGATGAAGGAGTAATGCTCTGCGCCTTTCCCGGGATATCCCTGCCCCTTCGAAATAAAACTGGAGCCGCTCTGTCCAGTCTTTCCACTTTGGGGCAAGGGAAGAAGGCGCGCCATCGACTACAAATGGCTCAATGGCCGGAATCGCCGCCATGCTGGTATGCTTGCTGGTCCTCCTCGCGGCACGTGCACTGTCCTCCTCCCTGGCGTGAGGAACAGCCGCCTGGCCGAGGGCAATGAGATGTGGCTGCGCCTGTTCACCCTCTTGGTCGGTGGTGGGCAAAGGTCTGGGGCCTAAAGCACCGTGCGCTCTCCTTCTGATGTTCCGGGGGCGATCTGAGTGCCTTTAGCCGGTGTCCCACGTGGGCCGCACTGTCCTTGATACCCCTGACCCCCTCCGGGTGGGGCTATCATATGAGGTCACCGGGGCTGGGGCACACAGTACCTTGCTGCGAGGGCTCGGTGGGGGCCCAGGCTACCTCGTCACTCCCACGTGTGCCTCAGGGCCTTCGCAGGGCGTGTCGCCGGCGAGCGCGGTAATTTGCGCCTGTGTCTGGCGCTCTGGCCGAATTATCCTGCAGCGCGGGGTCGTGCTTGCCTCGTCGCCAGTGTAGAATTGCCCCCTGCTGGCGCGCACCACACTCGCGGCCGGGTCATGCAATGAACGCCACACAGTGTGTACAGTTTCCCGGCGTAGTCCCCACTGCCGTGTGGGGCCACGCCTCTTTATTTATCTAGTTGCGCATGGCGTCATACGCCTGCGCTAAAACGTACGTTACGGGCGCGGGTGCGCTAGACCGATACCTGGCCCTTTGAACATTACAACAGTCAATCCCTAAATAGCGCGTACAGGATGTGGCCCCATCGGCAGCAAGCAGGCAGTCTCTTGGCAGCTGCAGCAATAGACTAGGTGTCTCGCGCAGCCGCTGCGCGGGAGACAGTCAAGCGCTAAATGGCGCGTAGAGGATGTGGCCCCATCTGCAGCAAACAGGCAGTCCCTTGGCAGCTGCAGCAATGGACTTGGTGTCCCGCGCAGCCGCTGCGCGGGAGACAGTCAAGCGCTAAATAGCGCGTAGAGGATGTGGCCCCATCGGCAGCAAACAGGCAGTCCCTTGGCAGCTGCAGCAATGGACTAGGTGTCCCACGCAGCCGCTGCGTGGGAGACAGTCAATCCCTAAATAGCGCGTAGAGGATGTGACCCCTGCTCCTCCAGCAAGCAGGCAGGTCTCCTGGTACTCGTGATCCCTAGGCAGCAGCAGAAATGGATTAGGTGTCCCCTCAGTCCATGGTCAGTTGTCCTTTTCTGTATTTATTTTTGTTTGTCCTTTATAAAATATTTTAGTCATCATATTTCATATCCATTAGGAAGCACACCTTTCTGAAAAACAGCTGAACAGGGGGTAACTTATCAGATTGTCTATCAGTGCTTGGCATCGATGACCAGCCGCACTTGAAGATTGTCATCAGTCTTTTCATCGGTACTATGGGTGATTACCCTGGTGCTGATATTTTTTATTTTGGCGCTCTTTCTTTCATGTCGCGATTCCTACAGCTCACGTAATTAATTTAGTAACAGAATCTCGTCTATCTCAGTTGCAGTGCTTAATTTGAGCAGGTGGTTTCCGGTGCTCGGCACCAGCACTTAATTGTCTACACCGGCGCTTGTGACAGTCTGCCACAAGGTGGCGGTGACTAGCTAATTTAGAGATGACCACAACAACAGTTAGTCATTTTTAATGCATATTTAATTAATAATTATCACCTGCCGCCCAAGCCATTCTTATAGCTTTGGGGGCCTGAAATAGTCCGAATTGTCACACTTGTAGGAGTGTGATGGTTGGTAGTTGTGTTGTACTGTCATTGGCGCACTGCCAGGGTCAATGTTTGGTGCAAGCTGCAGTGGTCTCCTGACAAGAGCCCTGGCACTTTTTTTTTTTTTAAACAAATTAAGCACTGCGTCAGTTGCTCCTACTAGACTCATCGTTATAATCTTTTGTACTGTTGCCCCTAGATCTTTCAAAGTATGACCGCTGTTTTTGGGACTAACGAGGGCCATTGTACGAAAGCAAAACCAAAAGTAAACTAGGTGGGGCCTGCAGGGTGATGTCGGCACCAAATGCATCTCTCTTCTCCCCAAATCCAATAATACCTTACTTGACTGTCCAAATAAAGGTCTTTATTTTTTAAATAACAGCTTTTGAAGGAGTTTGTACTGCTTCAGATAGAGAAGGAAACGCTTGTTTCTCTCTCGTGCTTTCAACCACCCCCCTGCCCCTCACGTTGCATTTCACTGTAATCCTTGCACAGGGTGTCATGCTGCTGAATATGCGATAAGAAGATGGCCCAGCCAGTTGAGAGGGGCCACCCACAGCTGTGCCAGTCACAGGCTTGAATCTTGGAAGAGATGACTTATTTCCTTATCCTGAGTGCAATACACTAAGGGCCATTAAGCTGTGAAATATTGTCTAACATCCAAGGGCTTGCAACAGTTTACTGATAGGTGCGGTTTGTCATTAATATTAATATTACACAGGTGAGTCCATGGGAAGGCCTTGAGTGCAGAGGATCCGGATAAAGGCTGCTCACACAGAATAAAAGACCGTTTTCCACCTTCTGAGCCCCACTCATCTGCTATTGACGCCTGGTGGTAGGCAGTGTGTGAGCGGTGGGCCAGGCTGGCCCTGCCTTGGCTCACCGGGGTCCTTGGGTATAACCTGCATGGTATGCCAAGAAGAAAACATGCTTGATAAGATGGCTCAGCAGTTAAATGCACCCTCTTGATCTGCAGGTCATGAGTTCAGAATCCTCCATAGCCAATTCGGTGTTACATCCTTGCAAGGTAGATAAGTTTAATGCATTTCAATCAGCTAAAATTGAAGCCAGTGCTTTACAGCTAAGCAGAAGTAAAGATATGTAAAACATGTTTGTAATAGTCAAATAGGTGGAAATGTTGGGCTCTGTGCAAGCAAAGTCAGTGCATCATCATCCAAGTACGACCGAAGGGAAATCCGAGTACAAAGGACATTGACTCAGGAGGAAAACTGAAGCAGTTTTGGAAGGCTTTCCATAGCCTTGGTGGAAAAAGAAACTGCAGCTCCTATTCGCTCCGGAGCGCCGAAGCCAATACAGACTCCAATATTTCAAACCAGACACAAGGAAATCTACCTCTTTCTAAACTGGTGCAAACCAGGACACTGGTGACGTGATCCAGTGCAAAAATGTATTTGATACTTTAGCAGTTTGTTGGCAACCTCCATTAGAATATAAATAAAGTGTTTAGACCTATCATACTGGCTTCCGGTGCCTGGCCGGATCGCCTCCAAGGCACTGTGCACAACACACCAAGTTCCTCATGGAAAGGAAGAAGCATTCCTCCAAATCTCACAAAAAATTCAATCACACCACCCAACACGCTCCTACAACTCGGATTGCTGCACTTCAATAAATCAAATCAACAAACTTTGGAACGCCTTCCCACCCCAGACAATAAAACAAAAACAAAAAACACCTCGCTTTACCGAAGGTTGTAAAAAATAACTCTTTATTGATCCTCAATAAAACCAAAAAGACACCGAGTACCAACCACTGAATTCCTGAACCGTGATGTAAAGGACAGGATCGCACATCCCCAAGGCGAGGGCTCACCCGCTCTTGTATGTTTGAGTACAGCTGCATGGCAAGAGATTCAGCATGTCTCATGTTCTATAGAAACGTGAGCACCGACACCAGCAGCGTCATGTGTTCTACAACACAACCAGACCACATGTGAGGACCTCCAGCCAATCAAACCCACACAGCTCACACTACAAGCACACACTTCTGCAACACAACCAGACCGCATGTGAGGACCCCCAGCCCATCGAACCCACACAGCTCACACCACAAGCACACACTTCTGCAACACAACCAGACCACATGTGAGGACCCCCAGCCCATCGAACCCACACAGCTCACACCACAAGCACACACTTCTGCAACACAACCAGACCGCATGTGAGGACCCCTAGCCCATCGAACCCACACAGCTCACACCACGAGCACACACTTCTGCAACACAACCAGACCGCATGTGAGGACCCCCAGCCCATCGAACCCACACAGCTCACACCACAAGCACACACTTCTGCAACACAACCAGACCACATGTGAGGACCTCCAGCCCATTGACCCTCCCCACACAGCTCACACTACAAGCACACACTTCTGCAACACAACCAGACCACATGTGAGGACCTCCAGCCAATCGAACCCACACAGCTCACACCACAAGCACACACTTCTGCAACACAACCAGACCGCATGTGAGGACCTCCAGCCAATCAAACCCACACAGCTCACACCACAAGCACACACTTCTGCAACACAACCAGACCGCATGTGAGGACCTCCAGCCAATCAAACCCACACAGCTCACACCACAAGCACACACTTCTGCAACACAACCAGACCGCATGTGAGGACCTCCAGCCAATCAAACCCACACAGCTCACACCACAAGCACACACTTCTGCAACACAACCAGACCGCATGTGAGGACCTCCAGCCAATCAAACCCACACAGCTCACACCACAAGCACACACTTCTGCAACACAACCAGACCGCATGTGAGGACCTCCAGCCAATCAAACCCACACAGCTCACACCACAAGCACACAGTTCTGCAACACAACCAGACCACATGTGAGGACCTCCAGCCAATCAAACCCACACAGCTCACACTACAAGCACACACTTCTGCAACACAACCAGACCACATGTGAGGACCTCCAGCCAATCAAACCCACACAGCTCACACTACAAGCACACACTTCTGCAACACAACCAGACCGCATGTGAGGAGCTCCAGCCAATCGAACCCACACAGCTCACACTACAAGCACACACTTCTGCAACACAACCAGACCACATGTGAGGACCTCCAGCCAATCAAACCCACACAGCTCACACTACAAGCACACACTTCTGCAACACAACCAGACCGCATGTGAGGACCTCCAGCCCATCGAACCCACACAGCTCACACTACAAGCACACAGTTCTGCAACACAACCAGACCACATATGAGGACCTCCAGCCAATCGACCATCCCCACACAGCTCACACTACAAGCACACACTTCTGCAACACAACCAGACCGCATGTGAGGAGCTCCAGCCCATCAACCCTCCCCACACAGCTCACACTACAAGCACACACTTCTGCAACACAACCAGACCACATGTGAGGACCTCCAGCCAATCAAACCCACACAGCTCACACTACAAGCACACACTTCTGCAACACAACCAGACCGCATGTGAGGACCTCCAGCCCATCGAACCCACACAGCTCACACTACAAGCACACACTTCTGCAACACAACCAGACCACATGTGAGGACCTCCAGCCAATCGAACCCACACAGCTCACACTACAAGCACACACTTCTGCAACACAACCAGACCACATGTGAGGACCTCCAGCCAATCAAACCCACACAGCTCACACTACAAGCACACACTTCTGCAACACAACCAGACCGCATGTGAGGACCTCCAGCCCATCGAACCCACACAGCTCACACTACAAGCACACAGTTCTGCAACACAACCAGACCACATGTGAGGACCTCCAGCCAATCGACCCTCCCCACACAGCTCACACTACAAGCACACACTTCTGCAACACAACCAGACCGCATGTGAGGAGCTCCAGCCCATCAACCCTCCCCACACAGCTCACACTACAAGCACACACTTCTGCAACACAACCAGACCGCATGTGAGGACCTCCAGCCCATCGAACCCACACAGCTCACACTACAAGCACACACTTCTGCAACACAACCAGACCGCATGTGAGGACCTCCAGCCCATCGAACCCACACAGCTCACACTACAAGCACACAGTTCTGCAACACAACCAGACCACATGTGAGGACCTCCAGCCAATCGAACCCACACAGCTCACACTACAAGCACACACTTCTGCAACACAACCAGACCACATGTGAGGACCTCCAGCCAATCAAACCCACACAGCTCACACTACAAGCACACACTTCTGCAACACAACCAGACCGCATGTGAGGACCTCCAGCCCATCGACCCTCCCCACACAGCTCACACTACAAGCACACACTTCTGCAACACAACCAGACCACATGTGAGGAGCTCCAGCCCATTGACCCTCCCCACACAGCTCACACTACAAGCACACACTTCTGCAACACAACCAGACCATATGTGAAGACCCCCAGCCCATCGAACCCACACAGCTCACACTACAAGCACACACTTCTGCAACACAACCAGACCATATGTGAGGACCTCCAGCCCATCGACCCTCCCCACACAGCTCACACTACAAGCACACACTTCTGCAACACAACCAGACCGCATATGAGGACCTCCAGCCCATCGACCCTCCCCACAAAGCTCACACTACAAGCACACACTTCTGCAACACAACCAGACCGCATGTGAGGACCTCCAGCCCATCGACCCTCCCCACACAGCTCACACTACAAGCACACACTTCTGCAAAACAACCAGACCGCATATGAGGACCTCCAGCCCATCGACCCTCCCCACAAAGCTCACACTACAAGCACACACTTCTGCAACACAACCAGACCGCATGTGAGGACCTCCAGCCCATCGACCCTCCCCACACAGCTCACACTTCATGCACACACTTTTGCAACACAACCAGACCACATGTGAGGACCTTCAGCCCATCGAACCCACACAGCTCACACTACAAGCACACACTTCTGCAACACAACCAGACCACATGTGAGGACCTCCAGCCCATCGACCCTCCCCACACAGCTCACACTACAAGCACACACTTTTGCAACACAACCAGACCACATGTGAGGACCTTCAGCCCATCGAACCCACACAGCTCACACTACAAGCACACACTTCTGCAACACAACCAGACCACATGTGAGGACCTCCAGCCCATCGACCCTCCCCACACAGCTCACACTACAAGCACACACTTCTGCAACACAACCAGACCGCATGAGGACCTCCAGCCCATCGAACGCACACAGCTCACACTACAAGCACACACTTCAGCAACACAACCAGACCATATGTGAGGACCTCCAGCCCATCGACCCTCCCCACACAGCTCACACTACAAGCACAGAATTCTGCAACACAACCAGACCGCATGTGAGGACCTCCAGCCCATCAACCCTCCCCACACAGCTCACACTACAAGCACACAGTTCTGCAACACAACCAGACCACATGTGAGGACCTCCAGCACATCGACCCCACACTGCTCACACTACAAGCACACACTTCTGCAACACAACCAGACCGCATGTGAGGACCTCCTGCCCATTGACCGTCCCCACACAGCTCACACTACAAGCACACACTTCTGCAACACAACCAGACCATATGTGAGGACCCCCAGCCCATCGACCCTCCCCACACAGCTCACACTACAAGCACACACAACCAGACCGCATGTGAGGACCTCCAGCCCATCGACCCTCCCCACACAGCTCACACTACAAGCACACACTTCTGCAACACAACCAGACCATATGTGAGGACCCCAGCCCATCGACCCTCCCCACACAGCTCACACTACAAGCACACACTTCTGCAACACAACCAGACCACATGTGAGGATCTCCAGCCCATCGACCCTCCCCACAAAGCTCACACTACAAGCACACACTTCTGCAACACAACCAGACCCCATGTGAGGACCTCCAGCCCATCGACCCTCCCCACACAGCTCACACTACAAGCACACAGTTCTGCAACACAACCAGACCACATGTGAGGACCTCCAGCCCATCGACCCTCCCCACACAGCTCACACTACAAGCACACACTTCTGCAACACAACCAGACCATATGTGAGGACCTCCAGCCCATCGACCCTCCCCACACACCTCACACTACAAGCACACAGTTCTGCAACTCAACCAGACCATTTGTCAGGACCTCCAGCCCATCGAACCTTCCCCCACACAGCTCACACTACAAGCACACAGTTCTGCAACATATGTAATCGCTCATGACAGTTTGAGTGCTACACAAATGCTAGGTAATATAACCTATTACAAGATACAGGTATAGAATCCAGTTCATTGTCACGCAAAGAACAAACCCTCTACATGCATTAATATATTTTCACGTTTATTCAATCAATAAACGTACACGTACCCTTTGATGTCTCTGTGGGATTTTAGTAATACAAACAGCCATATATAATAGTCATCTGAAAACGTTAGCGCTGTATTGCAAACACTTGCACATCTGCAGCTATTCCCTAAATCTCACCACTACCTTACCTCTTTCAACCCTTTCTTTATCGCTACTCTTTGCGCCTTTTTTCTTTACCGATAATTTGCTGTAAAATTCTTCTGAAAGTAGCTATTTGTAGAAAAAGGAATCTGCACCAAAATCCTGTTAGCTGTGAAAATAAATATGGCATGCGATATTTGGCGAGGTATAAAAACTTTGTAGTTTGGTAAAGTGCATATATGTGTACGTTATTGGTGAAATATTGATTTTACACACTTGTTAATATTATCACAACAACAACAATCACTTTCAAACACTCTCTTCCAGAAATAATATGACATTTTTAACATAGATTACATTTTTTTTAAACTAGATTTCTTTTTTAAAAAAAGAGTGCAAGCGTGCACGTTACAAATAGTTTGGATTAATTTATGGTTCCTTCTGTTTTTTACAATCCTAAGCTTCTTAATTTACCAGGCGTTAGTTTCGAGTCTGCTCCGTTTGGTCTGTTGGTGCAACCTAAGATAGGATTGGAATGCTTAATAGTAACCAGTTCATCGGTGGATACTGTTCCGTACCTATTAGAGGAAGGTTTGATACTAAATTTGCCTTCGGTTGGAAACATTCCCTGACTTGTCTGCATGTAGTACACGCAAAAGGCCAGCAGGCGACGGAGTTGCAATTTCTGGAGCAGTGGCTGTAACAATAGGGAGTTGAATATCATTAGTTAAAATACCAGATGTAGCAATAGACCCTCCCCCCGCAGCTGCAACAATTTGTGCATTTCCCACTGATTGGCTGGGTTTCCCTATAAGAGTGGCCAGGTTATCTAAACGATCCAGTAGTGAAGTAAATTTTGTGTCTAAAAACTCATTAATTTGTTTGGTCACCATCGCAGAAACAATATTGGCAATAGCGTCCCCAAAGTTCTCAAGGTCCGATACCACCTCAGTCTGGGTGCAGATGGAGTGACTCGAGTTCGCATTAGGTGCTATCGTAGGGGTGCCAGAGATGCCGGATGTGCCAGTGCTTGAAGATGACTGCATCCAAGTAGACAAGCAGGTTCGGGAGGGGCCTGTTCGGGGTGGTTGTTTCCTTTTGATACAGATGGGCTTCCCGCTCCTCCTCTTTTGTTTGGCGGGCGAAATTCCCGTAGGTGTTGGTATATCTGTATCTGGCTGTAACTCAACTATCTCACACCCACTTATGCTCCCGCTTGCGAGTGAAGTTTTATGATTGCTAGTCCCATGGGGCTGTGGCGAAGACAGTTCGTGTGTGTAATTAGTTGATGCTCCTCTAGGTTCGGAAATGTCGAATCGACCCTCACTGCCCAATGACAAGCGGCGCTCCGTAAGTTTAATTTCACCTGATACGATATTAACCACCCTTTCAAGCATGCTGTTAATGCTGCTATTAATAGGGCGTGCAGGTGGTAGCACAGTGCGCTTTCCCATAATTATGGCTCAGAACCTGCTCTTTAGCGGTTACAGTTACTAAGCTTGCCTTAAGAGTTATCAGGTAGTCGTTGCAGACAACACTCACCTCGTGTTCTTGCTGAGTCCTAAGTGGCGTTTGAAAGAGGGGTGGCCCTGCCCTGCCGCTGACGGGCGCAGACGGGCCCGCCCTTGGCCTGGGCACGCCCATGCGCTTCCTGCGCTGCGGGAGCCCTGGCGGCAATTTGACCCCCTGCTGGCGTGACGTCACAGCGCGTTGCAGGCTGGGACTTGTGGCCCTGTCCCCCCGTTTCTAGGTAATGGCAGGTGGGCTTGGAGGCAACAAACAGCACGGCTCCCCCCATGTGCAAACATCCTACGCCTTGGATGACTTATGTTATTTAACATCTGTAAAACACACAAGTTCTTTGCTTTTTAAAAAATTTCCAATGCGACAAGCATATTTTGAATCTTTTTTCATCAGAACCGCATATCTTATCACAAAGTTAAAAAGAAATGCACTGAAAAAAATTCAACAGCTCTACATGCCCGGAGCATAGCAACAAGCTTCATACAACCTTCCGAGCAGCTCTGGTGAAATGTGACAGCAGTAGTACAATTTAGATGGGAGAGAGGGCCACAGAGTATTGTGTACGCCACTCAGTGCAGCACAATTCCACTCCACTCAATGCCATACAATTCCACTCCACACCACACAATGTCACACAATTCCACTCCACACAATCCCACTCCATGCCACATTTCCACGCCACACAGTGCCACACTATTCTACTCCATGCCACACAAGTCAACTCCACTCAATGCTACACAATTCCACTCTACACAATTGCACTCCACTCTATCAGTTTACATGGTGGTGCTGCCTAGACACCTGTATTACTTTACCAATATCTACATAGTGCTTCCTTGAGTGCTCTTTAACGAACTGAACTTTCTGATGCTAGAGATGGTATGGGGTACCATTAGAAATATAGTTGCCTTAAACCAGCTACAGCTTCCTATGGAGGAGAGTCACTTCATAGTCCCAGATCTGGAATTATAGTATCTAGCGGCACAGTTCCAATAGACATCTCACTGGGTGGGAGAGCCTAAGACACTGGAGGCCTCTTCAACTAAGACACTGTTGGCACCTAATTCGCTAGTGATGGCTCTCTGGGGCCTCGAACAGGCAGAGGAAGATCCCAAACTGACTTGTGTCACACAAAAAATGTTGGGTTGTGTACTACAGGACCCAAAACTGTGGGGGTAGGGAAGTTCATGGAAAGTGGTCAAACATGTATGGGGCTTAGCATGAATAAGTAATAGAGATATGTTGGCATCAATTTCAATTCAATTCAGTAGCTTTTATATAGCACATGGCTACCCAACCGGACCTCACAGTGCTGTTGCACCAACATCACCGAGCTACCATGAAGAACCAATTGACTAGCATCCAGTCTTCAGAAAATAAGTGTTTTTAAAGATTTTCTGAAGCATATTTCCGACTACTGACTTCTAAGGGAGGCTAGGAGGTGTTCCACAGCTTGTATGCAATGTACACAAAGGAGCAGCCACCGCTTCTCATTCTTTTGATCTTGGGTACCGACAGAAGTCCCTGATTACTAGATCATAGGATCCTCCCTGGGATATATGGGGTGAGTAAGTTTCGGATGATGAGTGGACCTTTTCCATGGAAGGCCCAATGGACCATGCACAGAGCCTTAAAGTGAATTCTCCTTCGGACTGGCAGCCAGTGAAGGGCAAAGAGGGCTGGTCTTCCAGAATGGTGCTTGGGTATTTTGAAGAGGTTACTAACAGCGGCATTCTGCACCACTTGGAACCTATTTATCACATATTTAGGACTCCCTAAATAGAGGGAGTTACCATAGTCTAGACATTAATTTATAAGACTCTGTACCACTATCCTCCTTGTGGAAATTGGTAACATCTGTAAGACTTTACTGAGAGATCTCGGGATGCCAAAACAGGAGCCACCCAGTTTTATGGTCTGAGTCCCCATCATGAGCTTGTCGTCTATCCAGACGCCTAGACTTTTTACTGCTTTGGCTTTGTTACCTACCACCAGTACTGCTGCCTTGTTGCCGTTAAGTTTCAAACTGCTTGCAGACCTCCAGTCTTTGACCTCCCTAAGACATGAGTCAAGTTGGGTTGAAGTTCAGCTGATATTGGGCGTGAGGGCCAGGATGAATTGAGTATCATCTGCATATTACACTAAAGCGAGACCATGAGACCGTACAATTTCAGCAAGGAGGAGCACATAGAAGTTGAAAAGTGTGGAGCTCAGTGAGGAGCCCTGTGGAACTCCACGTTGCAATGGGCGGATAGATGAAAAAAAAAGGACGTTCACGTACTTGAAAACTTCTGTTCTCCTGGCAGGCTACCAGCCACTTGATTGCATCCCCAGTGAAGCCATCATCCATCATCCTCTGGATGAGCATACAGTGCGATACTGTATCGAAAGCTCCAGAGTGCTAAGGACATTTGAGGAACTGGTTATCAATTAGTCAATTTATCACTTACAATGGAATTGTCTACACAATATGTCCTGTATGGGGAAAGGAAATGAGGATACCCCAGCAGATAATGTGCTTCAACTGTTGCTCACAATGGATTCTTAATGCAAGGCAGTGACCTACCTGTATGGGCGGTTTGGACTGAAGGCGATTACTGACAATGGGCTGTCCAGGCCAAAATGGAAGAACACTTTGGGTGGACCTTTCAAAGACATGGAATAGAACAGGTTTAAACATTTCCTGATGAGTGTCCAGGAATGCCAGGTTCAAATACATTCAGTGTAACTATCTCCCCAAACGTATTTAAGTGCCTTGCAGTTGCATCACATTAAGGCCGAGATCCCCTATAATTGCCCCAGATGTGGGGAAGCAGAAGCACATTTTTACCACATAGTATGGTTGTGAGGCACTTTGCCAAGTTATTGTGTGGCTTTGAACACAACACTGATTAAAGTTATGGGGAGATCTGATTTATGCTGTTCCTAATTACGAGACAAGGGAAAACTAGGGGAACCGGTTTTGCGTAGTCATGAGAAGTAGGAGGACGGGGATTCCTCCTCTTGGAATTTGGGTCCCTCACACACCCGGTATCTGAGAGGCTGTGTATTCGCCACTGAAAAAAAATATGCCATATGCCTATGAACTAATTTAGGACTATTTGTAACTGTGCAATAGTTCCAAATGTAAAAGTGTTAATGCTTTTTATATATTGCATTATTTAATGCATCTGTTATTAAGTAATGACAAGGACAGCAGAACATTTCTTAGCAAAAACATTTATAAAACAATAGATTTCTAAACATCAATGAATTTTTGTTAAGCAGTGTCCAGCTTTTAAAAAAGGGGTTGGAGGTTGTTTTTAGTACTTCGGGAATGCACATAACATATTTGGCGGGAAATACAAAAAAAATATTTTACCGTTGGATTGGGATGTAGGGAAGATGGACCAAGGAGGTGAAGCACTACCAGAAACGACACACTAGTAGTGGCTGGCTGCTGTATACATGGCAGACAGCATAACTAGCTAAACCAATAGCTGGCAGCAATAGTAAAGAATAAAAACACAAAGAAAAGGGGTATGGGAAGGATGCCCCCTGTACTTCATTAGCTTGGACCATTTGCAAAATAAAGAGATGAAAGGATCAAAATATGAATACACCAACCAAAAAAACCCAAAATGTAGGTATCTGAGAGGCTGTGTATTCGCCACTGAATGAAATTTTCACTCCGGACCACACCACCTGCCGTGTAGGTCTGTATGGAACTGGCCAGCAAACTCACCCTTTACCCAGCTGAAGGTTGATAAAATGGATACTATTGATTTGGAAGACTATACCGCCTGTTATTTGAGTACTAATATCTTGGCCCGGGCTCCTCCTAACCTTCCACCCTCTTCGGATATTTATCACCTTCAACATATAGGACCTGCCTCGACGACTATCAAAAGTACACAGAGATCCCCAGCACAAGCGACCATGAAATATGTCAGGATTTGGCTTGATTAAGGTAATTGGGACATAGCGAGGCATCCCAACATTATTCATGCATTGTTTGTAGGTAGATATATTTACGAGTGGTAGTTGAACACGGTTATGCATGAATGACATATAGGAAGGTCTAGTCATGGATTTGTTCATTATTTATATACTTATTGTATTAGGAATTCCCTTGGCTTTATACTGCCACCATTCTGCTATTTACATGACTACTAGTGGTTTCCCATGTAGAAAGCCTAGGGGTACCATCTTAATTAAACCCAGTGTTTCTATAGGGCTTCCTGTTTGGTATTTCTTCCCATGCTCTCATATAGTTAAGTCTCACCAGAGAGAGAGAAGGGTAATTTCTGTTGTTTCACCTCATTCAATCTGTGCAGGATGTATCTGAACGTGGGGGCGAGGGGTGAGTTGAACCTAACCTAGGCTGTGGTAATCTGCTACACTTTACCCATGTTTATCTGACCCAGTTAAAAATTGTAGATACTAATTGACTTGTGTGTACAGCAAATCTCCTCTGTTGTTCACTTGTGCTTCTCCCCACCTCCCATAAGTTGCATTCTTACCATACTGGGCTTTCCTCTCTGCATGTCTGCCATCTTAGCAGTAACTTTCTTTGAATCTCACTAGGATTCACTAGTTTGGCCTTCAAGATTCCCTCAGACTTTGCATCCATACAGTCAAAAAGATCTTCTTTGTCTACTTACTAAACCACCCAAACCGAATTGGTTCTCCTTAGTACTACAATCCCTCCACTGGCTCTCTCTGGCCAAAGGAATCTAACTACATTGGCAATCCATTGGCCTCCTAGACTTTTAAGACATGGACCTTCTGTCTTAACCTCTGCTTTCTTACATGGTCAACTCAAGCGTTCTCTTCGGTCAGCAGAATCCAGACCCCTGAAGGCTCCCACAGTACCTGAGGACTGATAGCAGTGCCACTCCCCTTGGTAGCCGCTTCCTAAGCTTTTCATTTGTATGGAGCACCTTCCTCTTGGGAGTATGTACATTTCTGTGTCCCCTTATCTTCATTATAACCTCCAAGAAGCTCTCAGGCATATATGCATCATATGATGATAATCCTCCACATTCATTCAAGCCGTGGAACTTACTACCAGTTTCATCTGGTTCTTTGTCCAGTAAACATCACCAAACTCTACACCACCACATTTCTTGATCTTGATAAGGTCCCTACTAATCTATTTCAAGCAAATATAAACATTTGGGCCCTGCTATCTGCATCATCTCTCAATGCTGTTTTACCCTGGTGCTGTGTCCTGGACCTCCAGGGCTCAACCGTTATATCCTCTTACAAAAAAGGTCTCCACTCCATTCCCTCGAACTGTTGGTTGATCTTCTTACTTGACTGGGCAGGAAAAATCTATAGTAAGGTGTTGTCAAATAGAGTACAGGAGTGGGTAGACAGTAACAACATTCTGACAGCAGGAATTTAAACTACATTTAATTTGCTCAACCTATTGTCAACTTAAGTGTTTCCCCATTTATGACATTTGTCAATCTTAAATCAGCCTTTGAGTCTGTTGCCCGCACCCTCCTTTGGATATCTCCAAGATTGCAGAGGATGCCCGACTGGATGGTGGTAGCATGAAAAAAAGTTGTTCACTGTGAACTTATTTGAGTGAAAAATGAGAAGTCACTGGATATGTAAATCCTCCAAGATGGATTGAATACCACATAATGAGTCTAGATGAATGCAAATCAACGGTGTTTCTACCTTTAAAATATGTTAAAGGTCATCATCAGGACTAAGACTTCATTTAGGGCGCTCATAAACTCAAAGATAAAATGAATAGAGTTTGTAAGAGATGTGGATTGATCGGAATTTAGAGTATCCAAAGGTTTGGATTAAGTATAGAAAATTGCAATGGACCAACTGGTCTTGGGAAAGAATTACTTAAATGCATGGGGAGAAGAAAAATCTCTAAAAAATAGAAAAAATTGGAGGACTAGTAATTAATTAAGACCTTGGTTGAGGTGAGTGGTGGCACAGTTGTTAATAGCAAAAAGGGTACTCACGAAGACTGGAAGGAAAAGGTCATTGTGTGAGGCCTATGATATTTCCAATACATTAATAAAAATCAACGGGATATAATCAGAATGATGAAAATTGACAATATGGGTACACGCCATGCGGCATGTGTGATAGCAAACACAATGCTTGGAAGGCTCATCCAAATAAAGAGCCATCAGTGCAGTGTTAGCATGGAGTCCCACAATAATCGAAATAAATCACAGGGGAGTAGGGGTTTGACTTACCTATCTGATTGGTGGATAATTCCAAAAGCAATTGTTTGTTGTGTGGCCCTCTGTGGGATATGGGACTGCAAGGGATGTAGTGGTGGACTGATCGATTATCCAGCGTGCTGTTGGAACAAGTAGCAGCCGATGGGGACAGCATCCTGTTCGAGAATGAATCTGAGGTTAATTGTGGAGAACGTTTGAATAAAATCCTCCCCGGGTACGGTGCATGTACAGAATGCAAAGGGCAATCGAAGCCAGCAACCGGTGAAGAAAAACTCCAGTGCGGTGAGGTGGAGACTCTTATGTCCGGAAAGGGCAGTGGCACATCGGGCAGTGTACCATTGTGGCGACTGTGCATGCTGGGGTTCAGCACCTTTGGCAGTGCATAAAAGGTTTGGGCCAGTGCTCCCTATGGATGGTAATAGTGCTGTGGGGCATGCATGACCCAAAAATAGTAAAAGTAGACATGGTAGTATGGATGAGTGCAATGAAGAATTCAAAATTGCCTACGGTGTCCATCAGGGCTGGGTACTGGCCCCTTTATTATTCAGCTTGTTTGTCAGCGAATTAGGTACCTGCCTGGACAATCTAAACCTCAACACGCCCACGTTGAACATGGAATAGCTATCCTTTTGTGCGCAGTTCGCTCTGTGCTACTATCCCTAGCATAAATATCAAGGTATCATCTGTTGTTTGAACAGTAGTTTATAATAAAGGACCTGGTAATTAACAGGCTAAAACCAAGGACAGGGTAGGAATGCAAAACAACCATTGACTCGCTCCTTTCCCATAACCGGACTTTTGATGGAGATGGTAAGCTGTTTTGGCTACATGGCTATCAGATTAGACCAAAGTTTATCCTGAACTCTAAGCCAGAGTGCTGGTGCTGTTTAGAGGTGCAAATAAAAAACGGGAAGTGATACTACAAGCTCAAAATAATCCAGGGTTACAGAGCAAAGACTGTTCTCTAGCTGAAGCGTATAGAAGAGCTCTCCAAGCTATTCCCAGCATGGAAAGTACAGAGGTGTGAATGGTGGGCACATGCCCAGAAAACCTTGCAAGGGATTGGGTGTGGGACGTTAAGGCAAAATCCAGCACTCGCGAACATGAAGTCAGCAAAGACGATTGTGGGCGGCTTTTGGCATAACAGGCTAGAGCTGGTAGTAAAAAGTACAAGAGGGGGTTCTTGATCATGGGCTACACACCTATAAAGTTAACAAGCATTTGCAATGTAATAGGTCTCGCATTTGCGAGACTTTGAGCTACTGGCATTATAAATGACAAACCTTTCATCTATGTGTTGGTTTTGAAAACATATAAATGAAAAGCATTGTCATTTACAATGCCAATAGCTTAAAATGTTGCTGAAAAGTTTCCGAATCCCAGCCAGTTTGGGAGCTACCAATACAAGGGGGTCTGATTTCTGGCGAGCTATAAAATAATTACAGCCACATTCCTAGGGCCCTTTGATATCCCCAACCTGCCCAGAAGGCTTCAAAGGTTCCTACAGTACAGCATCGTTGTAAATGATAATGTTTTTTACCTACGTGTTTTGTTTTGGAGCGGAGTGTATGTATGTGGTGTGGCGGGGAGTTCTGTGAGTTGTATTAGAATTGTTAGTTGTGGGATTGTGAGTTGTGTAGTGTATTTGTGGGGAGAAATTATTTGGTATGGTGAACAGATAGTGGTGAGAGCTGCAGAGAATAGAAAGAAAGGAAGAATGAGAGGGATAGGTAGTTTGTGTAGGAAGAGGTTATTGAACTGGAGATAGAGGAGCAGAAATACTGTATGAGAAAGATAGAAAAAAGGGGAGAGCAGGCCATAGACACATAAAGACGGAGGCTTTGTGTACGCAGAAGACACCATAAGAAGAGGAGGAGAGCGTGGCTTTAAGGGACAGAAACGTTGAAAAGTTACGAGATAGAAACTGTGCTTGAAGACCTGAAGTTAACCACATGAGAGAGGTGGGAATAGTGCATGAGACAGTGACGGGTGAGAAAGGGTATGAGAGAGAGAGAGGGACAAGTGGAAGGGACAACTGGGGGGAGGCGAGGGGTGGACTAGTGCACAGCGTTAGGAGGTAGAGGAAAGTAGCATGTGTGAGTAGGCAGTATAAGAGGAGACCGGTAGTGTAAGGGAGGGATGAGAGAGGGCAGTGGTATTGCAAGATGAGTGGGTAGTGGGAGTGTGAGAGAGATGAGAGGGGAAGTGGGTATGTGAGGGAGAGATGACAGTGTCCACATGGGACAAACAGACGCAGAGCACTAACAAAAACTGCCAAGTGTGTAGGAAGAAGTTTCCTTACTCTAACTGTTGTCAAAGTGTTGTAGATTTGTGTGCGTTTTGTGTGGACTAAAATATAATTTCAACAATGCGTGTGCCACTCTTAGAATGCAGTGGAGAAGATATACAGGCTGAATCGGGAGTGGATTACTGGTTGTGCCACTAGTACACAAAAATGCCTGTTTTAGATACAATCAAAAGACGAATCAACGTTTACACAAAAGCAGGTTGGCAAAATATTAGACCATTTCATTAAAAAACACACACACATGTCTTGTTTTACCTCTCTTTAAAACCCTTGCAGACAGTTAACAATTTACTCTATGTTTCAGGTTCTCTAACAAGCCCCAACAACTGCACAGGTTCAAAGTAGAGATTGCTGACCAGTCAAAAAAGACGTGCCTAATAGGTTAAACCTGCATGCCTCGGGATATGTTCTATATAATGACCAGCGTGTTAAGGAAACATCCAATTTCCTTCAATGTAACAGCACTGCACTTCTCAACGTTACGCCAACACTTATGAGCACGTTTGGTAAACCACTAATTGTACAAACTCACGTGTGCGTGCGCCTGAAATTCGAAAGCATGTAGAGCTCACATTGAAAGGCTTGCTGAATTCACAGGCATGCCTCCACGAACATAGGTGTTATGTTTTTAAAATCAGCACCTCCGATTTACCATGAATTCCATGAATACCATTTGGCATTGCCTGCTACAAGCAGCACAACCTCTTCTTAAGAGCCCAGGCAGCATGTGCAACTTTTTAAACAAAGGATGCCAGTGCTGGTGATATATGGCGCCCACCCGAGTTCAGCGGAAAAAGCGATGGCTTTCCCAGGTGAAATGGATCTCTTTCCAGATGAGCCTGGCACTAGTCAGCTCTCACTGCCTGCTCCCACTGCAGACAGACACTGAGACCCACTGTGTCCCGTGCTCTGGCTCTTATCCACACCTGGCTGTTATTGAAACCTTTCGCCCCACACACACATCCCAATCACAGCCCCAGAAATATGAGAGGAGCGGAAAGCTAGCTACGAAAAGAAAACCTCAGGAAACCACAATGAACCAACGTTTTTAAGCAGCTTTCCATCATATCACAGGCACGTTGCAGTGAGACAGCGTTATATATGGACAATATCGGCACTGCTTGTCGGTGTATATTTTACATGCAAGGGCATGCAGTGTCGTTCCCTCACATTCACTGCCCGCAAGAATACATGCCCTCTGACGGCGGGGTCTCTGAAACACATTCTGCAGTCACACGATGTGGTGCTGGAAACCCGACCTGTTTCGACCTGCCCCGAGGACGCCTCGCCTCCCCACCTGCTGTTAGTTAAAGTATGTTCATAATTATTAACAAGCATAGAATGGAAGCGAAAGGAAGGAGTGGCAGAAATAAAAAGTGAGCAGAGCGGAAATATGAGGAAGAAGGAGGAGAGGAAAGAAGCAATGAGAGAAAGTAAGGAGAGAAGAAAGAAATGCGGGGAAGAAGGAAATAAACAGAGAAAGTCAATGAAAGAGAGAAAAGACGTAAGAAAGGGAAGTGAAAGAGAAAGGTGGGTTGATAGCATGAGAGGGAAAAAGAGAAGAAAAGATCATTGAAAATTAGAGGAATAGTGGCACTTACTGTAGGATCAGTGCCGGTCACGTACGGGTCAGTCCTCCACCGCTATGACACCCCAAAGCACACATCCGCGGCTGGCATGCTCGCGGGAGGAAGAGGGAGCGGGTGGGGAATAAAAATAAACAAGCAGCATGCACTGCCCACCCCTCACGCACACCGACTCCTTGCGCATGCGCTGCTGCCATGTTTAGGTCAGGCAGAGAGGCGGCAAGACAAACAAAAAGTCCGAACAGTGCGGACGAAAACTGTAGTTGGTGACCGCTGCTTCCGGACTACACGGAAGTCAGTTGGACATCAACAGCCATTGAAAACAAAGGTAACAAAAGCGATAACAACATTTAGCAAATAGCAAGCAGCAGGAGAAACTATCGGCTGCTTGCCAACATATAGAGATTACTTTAGGTCTCGCTGAGACAGCGCATGCAGCGCATGCGCTGCCAAGGCGAGACCTAAAAATAGGTTTTGAATAACATTTGAACGAAGGTACGCTGGAGTTGAGGTGCTCGTGGTATGTCAAAGTTAGAATTGGCATAGTCCCAGTCCGCGCCTACACTGTAAAATGGGACCTTCAACAGGGTTCTAATGGGCTTTGTGAATGAGAGTGTTAGAAAACATCACCCGTTTTCTCTCTTTCGTGCAAAACCAAACGGCCATCTTAGAAAGATTTTGTTACCCTTGTTTAGGCATTTTACCATTAAGGATTGCAGAAAAGTCGTGGCACTGTGTATTAGAAGAGATACAGCTTTTAGTTATTGTTCGCATAGGGGCAACAAGGCTGCAAACAAGGGGCTCATTCCATACGTATGTTGAGACATATTCGTCATAAGGCTGAGACGAGCATCTATACATGTTATGTTATAAGCATCTGTATTGTCCCATGGTTTTTGTGATTCTGTCTGTGGGTATTGTGTTTGGTATTGTTTAGTAAGGAGTCATGTGCAGAGACTTTTCTAAACCAGGGTCAGTGCCGCATTATCACCCTTTTTCTTGTTCTCACTAAGCCACGCAAGGTGGGGTTAGCTAAGCATATGCTTCGAAGTGAATATAAACACTGTTGTACTAAACTACGAATGGCTAACCTTGTAACAGAAATGCTAATGTCTGTGATCATAAAAAATTAATAATAAAATACTTTGATACATAACATCACTGGACATTCTGATACTGAGTACCTACAACCCTTGTGCGAATCCTACCTGCATCCGGCTTACATCACCCATATTATGTGGGCCCATGGACAGGGGTGTGAGGGCATTTATTAGTCATGTTAATTTTTACTTCTATTGTGTAAATTAAAATAGGAATTATAGCGAAAATGCTCATCTGTATATTGATTGCAGCCTTGAAAGAGCTCATGTAGTGAAACACGTGTGGGCTGACTTGTTTTTCAAGCAAACAAAGTGTAGCTCCACAGGAAAAGGTTGGAATTATTTCTTTCAGGGATCAGAAAGTTGGGTTCATATAGTTATTATTATTTCGGGTGCTGCACATCACCTTTCATTTACTTCAGGGTGTGGTAGGAGTAACACAGTCCGTGCTCGAAGAAAGAAGTGGGTGGGCTCAAGTCCAGTCAGTGCTGGTGGTGACATTTTAAGGCATGGGCATAGCGGACAATTGCACAGGGCCCCATCTTCCAAGAGACCCGTTGGGAAAGCAATATGTTTAGCTTTTTCTCTATATCAATCTCTTCCTCAGACTCAGTCTCTCTCCATAGAGTGTTAGCTAAAGGATTGTGGTACCCCATCCAAAATGTTTTAACTGTTCTTTGAAACAGTTTCAGAAAACGTGACTTATAATTCAATGTTGTTTGGCATTTAACAGGCTTAAATTAGCAGAAAATGGGTAATAAACTTCAAAGTTGTTTCGAACAGAGGAGCCCCAAATATGTCTTGCCAATGGCCCAAAAAACCTTACGGTGACACTGGGTGGGCCCAGCTTGATAATATTCATAGCGCACCCTGAGTGCATCCAAAAGTTTACGATCCTGTATTCCTGTTCTTAAGCATCTTAATCTTTACTTCTTAAACATATATTGCGTATGTCAATTTATTAAAATAGGATTCAAAAATATATTTAGGAAGGTAGTTTTTCAGTGCCGTCCAGAAAACGAAGGAACTATTTAGACTTTCCATTCTACTGCTTCAGATTGATTCCTCAAAATCAAATTTCCCCTGGAACATGAACTTGCGACGCAGATCGACAACTAATCACCTGCGTTGTGCAATTCATCCCCCTCTCCTGAGCACAGCCAAGGCATCCAGCATCGCCACAGGGCTCGATTGCAAAGGCTGACAAAGTGTGTAGGATCGGCTTACGTACTTGCATACATTGGAGAACCGAAGTCCGAGACGTATGTTAATCTTGTACCAACATACAATGGAGAATGGAATTTTTTTTATCATTGTGATAGAGTAAAATTCAATCAATTAAAATAAAAAGCCACAAACCTGGGGAAAGACTAGCAAAGATCAAGATAAATGGTGAATAGATGGTTTTCCTAAATATGCAGGCGTTCCAGAACGATTTCGAAACCATTTCCGTGAATTTCCCGCTTGACATGATTTGAAAAGCAATTAAGGCATTTATGCATATAATGGTTCAAGTTCAGAGAAATCCTATATCCAATGTCTAGTGTGCAGTCTGCATTAATAGCTTTCGGATCATGTTCTTTGAAAAGCTCATAAACGTGTTGTGCACTCACCATTCTCATTGGCCGCGTGAAGCAGGGCTTGTTGATCCTCTGTGTAAGCTGGAGTGCTTCTGCCACTTGAGTCCAGCGCAAGTAGGTAGGTAGGTAATAGTTTATTGCATAATTTATATTAAAAATCAATACAATACCATAGATGATAAAAACAACCTGATGAATCCTAATAATATTAAAAAAATAGTATTGATCATCAACCACCAATGAAAATTCATATGCATAACATGGAAGATTAGCTGACTCCGTATTTGAACGCGTACCAGAGGGAAGAATGTGTTAATATTCACAAGAGTAGTTTTCTATTATGGTGGAACTTGCATGAGAGGCATATGGTGACCTTGATTTGTGTGGGGCAGTATTAAGTTACAAGGGAGACATACTTATAGAATATCCGACTCCGGAGCAAGCAGATTCATAAGTGAAGAGTACACATTTGTGTCAAACGGGATATTTAGCCTTTTTGAGATAGTTAAAGCTGTGCCTATCTGATGGACCAAGGAGATCCCCCTGCCTTATCCTAGTCCCTCTGTACATCTCTTATATGGTGAACATTTGTGTGGTGCCCTGAAGAAGGTGTGTGGTGGGTTTACCATCTCACGCAGAAACACGTGTCGGGAGTGACATAGTACAGGAGATTAAGCAGATACACTGGATAAGAAGCTCCGTGGATGCCAATGAAAGGAATTAACTTAAAGGATTTATTCAATATGCATGCACTACTATGTTACAAAATATTTTCCAAATGAAGATTGTAAACAAAATTGTTAACAATATGGCGAATGTGATAAGCTTTTGATCTGCTAGCGATTTGGGATATTCTGATATTGGTTTTTATTTGAATGTTTAGGATATGAATGAAGTATGAGTGAGAGAGTTTGTTGTCTTAAGTGGGGGATGTATGGTGGCTAGAAGGGGTTCAAGAGTAGTCTTTATGTATTTTGATATCTATGTACAGATGTGAATTTAGGTGAAGTAAAAATAAATGTAACACTAAAGCAAAAAATGTAATTATCAAATGAACCAATAAATATATATTTTTTTATAGTCATTGGGCTCTGCATTAAATTATGTTGAGACGAATTAGCATTGTATTTAATACGTGAGATTTATGAGCATAATATACACTTTGGAATAGGTGTTTACTCTTTGGTGAGCCGTATTGTTTACCTCCTGTTCCGCTCCTGTTATTATTATTCAGGCGCCCTCTTTCTTTGATTGATAATATGAAGTTTAAAACACCCTGTATAAATTATTTCAACCAAGCCTTTAAACGCATGTCCACAAATGAAAGAAATTTGGTTAAGCACCTGATGCACTTGTTTGAGCTCCAAGCAAAACAGTACTGCATATCTTCTTTAAGTGTCATTGTACCTGCTTGCTGTAAGAGTGATTTCAGGTACTTGTTTCTCAAATCCTGTACAGAAGGACATAGACAAAGGATGTGTTCTATATTTTCAGGAAATAAATAACGCAAGCGATATTTCCTCTTGCAGTAGTGGGATATGTAAAAGTAGTAAACGTAGAAAGGCTTTTTTTGACGAAGTCTTTAAGTTGGAGTCTAAATAAGGTTGCTTCTTGTTTGTGACGGTTGCATATGTATAGTGAGAGTACTTATTCTTGGTTACAGCAACTAAATCACTCTCATATGATACCAGTTTCATCTTCTTTTTAAATAACAGCTTACAGGTTGTCTTGGGGATCGTTGCTAAAGTTGTTATTGTAGGAAATTGAAAGTTTCCTGGTAAAAGCTTTAACTCAATGTCCATTGCCACGATCAATTTCCTGGGTGTATTTCCAGATCTTCTCTTTTTAGTCCCTTTAAGCTGTACAATCGTGCATTCTGACACTCACAAATTGTTAACTACATTTATATAATTTAAGAAAGTGAGCAGAGTAAGACCAAATTGTAATCTAATCATAGCATGTGGTGTCAAGGGTCCTAGGTTAAAAGTTTGTCATATGATTTTAATTAGAATAACATTTAAGGCCTCCAACATTTGTTTATTTAAATCAATTGCCCCATATAAAAGAAATGGGTACATTTTCATTGTTAATACCATTAAAGTAGGACCTATAGCTGCTCCTCCATGTAGGTTGAAAAGCGTGCAATGGCTCTTGCTGTGGATATCAGTCTATTCCTGATGCGTCCCAAATGTGATGATCATTTAGTTTTAATACATAGGTGACATCTAAATACGTACACGCCATAACTTGTTTTATTCCCTTGTCCATTTGCCAGAAAAATCTAGACTTTGTTTTATGGAATTACATTATTTTAGTATAGTTAAAAAGTAGATCATTCTCTGAGGTGTATTCACCCAGACCATTTAACTGTTTTTGCAGGCCAATCTAGGTTGTCAAGATTAAAACAAGTATGTAATGTACAGTGCAAATAGCAGAGAAGCCAAAATGCAGCCTTGTAGACAGTTATAGATTTACATTTTTGTAGTTAGACATTAGACCCTAGTTAATGTCACTTGAATCCAGATATCCGTGTGGAGTTCAGTTAATAAGGAGCGCGTGATCAATTTCCCATTGGGAAAACTTTTGTCTTAAAACCTTGTCAAAACTGGTAGAAAAATCCACAAAACAGACAAATTAGTTTTTTTAATTTTAGTGTACGATGGATTAAAGTAGTTAAAACAACCATATTATGCCCGTTTGTATACACATTTAGAAATCCTGCGCTCAGTGAGGTCTATAGTAGCCTGTGTCATGTTCCAGCTGTTCTGCCTGCAGGTTTCGCAGGTTATATGTTTGTATGTAATTATTGGCATTTGTGATCGGAAATGTTTCTATAATATATGCAGTGGGCTTCGGCTTCTAATGTGCCATGGAAATTGAATAAAATTTGTTGTTAGAGAAAAAAACCAACCATATTATCCATAATGGAGCAGTTAAGTCTAAAACCAGTTTAATTGAGTAGGATATGTTCACCTCCCCCTACCCAGGCTAAAAAGAATAAGTGAAGATGTTTGGTAAATATCTTGCCGTCGGCTGATAACTACTAGGTTCTGATTTTGGACCATTTTGATATATCGGTTGGATATAGGAGCCTTTCCAAGTTGGTAAAACTTGACTGTGTAGAATTGTTTGATTAAAAAGTACCAGCAAGACATTACTCCAATTTTTGGGGTCTGATTTAATAACCGTTATTGCTATGCAGTTAGGACCGACAGCCCTAGATCCTTGACTGTACCTTATTAATAATTGTACAACTTTAGGCGAAAGGATGAAAGGCTCAAAATCCTTCTCTCTAAGCTGGACTACTACCATAGAATGATATAATAAAAGTTTCCTATTTACCGCATGGTGTAAGATATTCAGAGTTGTAACTATATTTCTGTAGGCCTGATGCTATTATTGACCAAAATTTTTGATTGTTCCCAGTTTTAATTGCAGTTTGTAGGCTAGCCAACTGTCCACCGGGTGTTTTAGCCTTATTTTATAAATACTCTTTTATACTCTTGCTTTAATATTATATATATATTAGTATATACTGAGTAATACACATGCAGCAACTATGTATGTATGAATGAATACGAGTGATCCCACCATAGCTCTCACCAGCCTTCGTGTCTGATTCACATCTGGTAAACCCCTTAGGTGGTGCTATTTGCCCTGTCTGCCATGCTGTCCCCTTCTGGATATCCATGTCCGATGGGTCGCTTAAATCGTCTATTAGTCTGTGTATCTTATTAACTTTCTTGGGGCAGCGATGGCTCTCACATACCACTCTCTGCGCCCTCCTACATCTGTTCATTCCATACTGCCACATATCTCTGGTGGGAGTGTGTCCCGCCCCCCACATTCTAGCTCTATCCCTTTTCGCACTACAAAGCCCAGCTGGCTGAACAGTAGTTGTTTCCTAAGAATGTCTGCATCATTATGTATGTCCAGTATTATAAATTGGGTTGTCTTAGGGATAGCTACCTCCATCACGGCTTCTAGTTCACTGGTGATTTTCATCCCAGTGCTCTCCCACCCTTGGGCAGCTCCAGAGAGTGTGTAAGAATGTGCCCTCTTCCGTACCACACCTAAGGCAAGTGGGATTCTCCGGACCTTTTGTAGAATGACCTGTGAAGTATGTTAAGTTGGATTAGTCTCAATCTGGCTTTGATAGCAACTTCCCTGGTGTGCATCAGGGCTGCCTCCAAGTCGATATCCAAAAGGAGCGCCGGGACACTCCTTTTGGAGTAGCTGAGCACTATATAAACTCTTTCATTCATTCATCTTCTAGGGTCCCCACATCGGCTTCCCATTTGTCCCCAGGTTTCCGGGTGTATTATTAAGGATGGTGCAATACAGCTTGGAAACCACCTTGTGGGTGATAGCACTCCTCAGGATCCAGCTTTCCAGTGGCTATTCTCTGGGAGATCCATCTCCAAGATCCCTTTTTTCTTCAGGGCATGTGTCAGTTGCAGATATGTGATCTTTTGGGTAGTAGTTGAAGCATATTCTTGCTCAAATTCCCTAAACACTCCTTCATCCAGCACATCCTCTAGTGTTTCGATCCCTATCTGGTCCGAGAGGTAAAAGCCAGTGAGCTTGCCTATCTCCAACAACGTTGTTCCCTTCCATTATGGTGTGGCCAAGGTAAGCATCCCTCGCTAGCCCAGGGCACTGGTAGTGCTGTCATCGGTCTCAGGGTCGCCCCTGAAGCAGGGTGCAGTTCTTCACCTGCACCCGGTGTGCCCATTCTATTAGAAAACACAGTGAAAGGTGGTCCAAGGGCAGAAAGGTGCGCAGCCGTGTCTTGAGAGACTGCTCTTGGCGGACCCTCCACTCCTTCCGGGAAACCCAGCAACAGGAGGTTGTTACACCTTGAGTGTCCCATGGCATCCTCGATGCGGGCTGCCAGCTCTCCAGACAGGTTTCTTAGTTTCTGGACTGTCTGGTTTAGTTCTTTCACGGTGCCTTCCAGAGCCTCCATTCAGGATTCAGCTTCAGTTACTCGACCCCCAGATTTCCTTAGGTCTTGTTGAAGTAATGCTGTGCCTACCTTTCCGATTTTGTTCTCCAGGGCCTGACAAGAGGATTCAATTGCACTTAGAATGACATCCGTGCCTGTGTGGGATTCCCCACCAGCCTCATCTGTACACGACGGTTTAGGCCCCATGGCCTCCCCTCCCCTCTGACCGCCCTCTGGTGGCTGCTACAGGAGCTTGTCATAATTATCCAGTTTCCCCTGTTTTGGTGGGTCTTTGTCTTCGGAGACGTGTTAGTTGTTCAGCTTTAGGCTCTGTCCCAAAGGCCGGCCTGCCCGTACTCCCTAAGGCTGGTGTCATGAGCAGCAGAGGTGGTGGTGGTTGCTGTGGCGGCCTGGCTTGTTCCACCCTGTATGTCTTTGTCTGTGGGCCAGGTTCCCATGGTGGCCCCTCTACACCTGTAGGGTCTCCACACCTGCATAAGGCTCTCTCTCTGGGACAGCTGCCTCCTGGGCGTGGGCCCGGTCTTGTCATGTCTTCCCTCCCCAAGGGGGGGGGGGGGGCACCAGGGCCTCTCAATGGGGTTTCCAATGGGAGACTCCCTCTGGTGTTTCAGTTAGTGTGCCTTTCGTCTCCCCCCTGTGCAGCAGCCACATGTTCATCCGGAGCAGGGGAATGGAAGGGGACTTCACTCTTTTGTTCCTCATCACCCCTGGCACCTCTCACTTCCCCACCTGCACAGCAGCCACTTGTTTCTCACCATGTGACACTATTATGTGCAGGGCCTCTTCATCGCCATCCAAGAGGACAGGTCAGGGAAGAGTCCGTTCTTGAGCCTGCTTCCGCATCCCTCAGGCCTTCTCTGTGCAGCCGCCCCCCTGCAGCATCAGCCTTGTCGCCATTTTGGGATGCAGCTCTTCAGAGCCCGTATCGGCAGCGGCTGCGAAGAGCCCCCGGCTAACTTCTCTTGCCAATGAACTTCCATTAGCTATTTCTATTTTTAAATTATCCAGTACGTTGTATGCGTCTGAATCTTGTCCCAAAATTTCCCTGAGGGGGGGTTACTGTTGAGGCGGGTACATTACAAACCAAATATAAGTTTCTCAACATCGAGGGATTTTTCTCATTTTGACAGTTTTGAGTATAATTCCCCAATCGGCAAGATAATTTTCCTTTGACCAGATCTATCTTGCAATCTCTTCAGTCCTCCATGTTGTACGTGTAATCAGCGGAAGCTCCTCCGCTAAGGCGGAGGAGCATCACACCACTGAGTGCAAAAGGAAAAATAAAAAGATAATAACGCAACATTAATAACTTTGTTATTATCATTTATTTTTCTTTATGGAGCTCGAACCAGGTTAGAGCAGGGCGGGCTGGGTTGTGTCACAGGGAGAGGGAGGAGGTGTGGTATAATATGCACTTAAGTGCGCATGGCTGTTTAGCATGTTCTCCACCCGGTTGTATTGCACAGCCAGGTGAAGAACATGCACAGGCTCCCACTCCCTGTCTGAGCACCAAATCATGGCACTCAGACCAACACGATGCTGCTGTCATTCTGATGACAGCAGCATCGTGATGGGCTTAGGGGAGTCTGGGAGCCTGTGTGCTTCCTGTTTCCTGCGTCGGACGGAGGAGAGGCAACGGCCCTTCAGGTATGTGAACTTTTATTTTTTATATCAAGCCCAACCTCCCCCTGCCCTACCACTACTTTTCAAAAGTGACCACCACTGCATGTAATATTAAAAGAAGAACATAGATTTCACTTAAATTCTATGCTCAGTAAATCCCCAGAGGTGACTGCTTTGAGATCATCAAAGACTGTCAGCAATTTCAATATAGTTTCAAGAAGTCATGTTTGCCTTCAGAGTGATATTGTGGAGAAAACTCAATTTGGCTGCCAATGTTGGAAACTGGATTGCAACACGCTTTTTATTTTTGAGAACCCGCAATTTAAATTAGAAGGATTTTGAGCACTATTACCACACATAAGGTCTGAGGTAGCTTCAGGATGTAGTAAATTTAACTGTGGTGCCTTCAAAGACATCATTGCGGGTGATTTGTAAGCCAGGTCAGTAGCGGAATTATTACCCTTGTGTCTTCGATCATGTCTCAGTTTAGATTAATGGGGACATTTTTAAGTTGTTAACTAACTCCTTAACTCCCTTAGCTATCTCCATAAGGATCATATTGCCAGCTGGGTCCTGCACTTCATCTGGAGGTTTTCTCTCTAAACCACCTGGCAGAACTGGGTCTTTTATCAATGGTTATTGCCTGGGCAATTCTTAGAGTCAATGAAGTCGGTTCATTTTCTCTGATGGTTAGTAACTCGTTTATTCCGGGTCTAGGGAATGAATCGACCTCGTGAATGGTGACTTCATCTGCCTTTTTATTAGAGAGATACCTTTGCTTGCCATTCACTTAGAAGATAGGGAAGAATTTCTCAGAGATGTTATTCGTTACAAGCTTGTTTTTAGAGTTTGCCTTTTTATTTAGCTTTCTCTGCTTCTTGAGCCTTTGCTTACTTATATATATACTTCAAACCCCTCGTAATCCTGTCCATCCCCTCAAACTTTCAAACCTGAGTTGTTTGTAACATCTTTGTGAATAGGAGACACTGATAAGACTGCTGTGTTCATCCTTCTTATTTCTGGGGGGACGCTTTTGCACTTTGATGTGTCAGAGTCTTTCCGAGTTGACCCTAAAAGGGTTTGCATTGGAAGATCATCCTCTCCCATTGCATTGCGAGATGAGTTCATTTCATTATATTCGGTAATGTCACTAGCGTCGTTCCCACTTTTAGTTCTCTTGATCTAAAGTAGGTTTACTGAAGCTGCTCCTCCGGAAAGTGGTAAATGAGAAAATTGAGTTAGTTGAGCTCCTATCTTGGTTTGGAGCAATTGCATTAAGTCAATAAAGTCCTTATTCTCAATAAGGATTTTAAACTCCCCAGTAGGAATTCCAATCCCTTTTGTGAATACCCCAGAAGGTCTTGAATCCTGTTGATTTCAGTTAACGGTTTAACACTGATTGCCATGTTTTTTATTGTCTGTCCATTGAGTATAGCAGTTTGATTTACCAGGGAGTATGACATTTTTGTCAAGGTGTTACTGATCGCGCCCATTGCAGCTAAAACCGGTAAAGTAGGTGGTGCATTAATATCTGCATAGTCCATAATTTTGAGAGACTCCTTCCACTGACATAGATTGATTAAGTTGGTTTGTTCAGCAAAATTATCTATTCCATATAGTATATCTGATCTATCAAATGAATTGCTGGAAATATTTAGCAGTGTTTGAGCGCTTCTGGAGGCACCTATGGACCCTCTGCCAAAAATTGAATCTGTTTCATGATCAGAGATCATGCCTTGGTCAATAGTTGTCAAATGGTTGATTTGAGCTTAGTTACTATACCATTATTGGAAGAGATCAAGTGTATGAGCGCAAGTAGTCCAGGATACTCTCTGTGACTGACCAGGTCCCTTCACTGGAGTTTGACATGAGTCACCAGCCGACTATGACACTTAAGAATACTGTCACATTCGTTCCTGCTTCGGGGGAGGGGGAGGGGGGAGAGGGTGGCCATGTGGAAATGTATCAAACCTGCCTAGTTCATGTGGAAATCTAAAAGACAGAACACTGCTAGAATTCTTCAGCAGAGGCATGTACTGTTGCCATGACTATGGCCGTCTGATTTTTGCCCCTTTGGGCTTGCTGTTGTTGGACTCTGTAATCAAGGAGCAAAAGTTGTGCTGTGGCTTCATGGGATGCCATTCTCAAACCTGCAGATGAGGGCTGGCTGTCTTAGCTGTCCGGATCTTTTTGCTCAAGGGGTGGTTGCAATGCTTAATTTATAAGAAAGAAAATAAAACAATATAAGTGCAGAGGCCTACGGTTTTTCTTAGTAGCCTCCCGCCAGTGCTGGCTAATCTCATGGTTGCCAAATATCAAGGCTACCTAGTTGTGGTTGCACCTCATGCCTCTTTTTTCAACAACCCTACACTTCCTGTCTCTTCCTCTCACTCTTGCAGGGCCTTTTCTATCTCTGTTACCTCCGTTTTCACAGTGTTCTGTCTTACTCTATCACATCCTTTCTCTCATTTCTGCATTTCTCTGTCTTGCTCTGGATCAAAGTCAGATGATGAGAAATCAGCCCTGGTCCACAAAAATGAATGGCAATTCTACAACTAGCACAAAATAAGTACAGGCCTGTGCAAGGATGTTTGCTGCCCAACATGACATGGCCACCTAACCATGTCTGCTGCTTCCATGGGCAATATATTATTGCCTTCCTCCATTACTTTCTCTTGTGCGTGCAGTCTGGACCACTCCACGTTTCCCAAAAACATTAACCAAGGCGTGCTACTTCAAACCTTATGCGCCACGCCTAGAGTATCTTATGTAGCACTTTCAAGCTTGACTTCTTTTTAGAAAATTGTTTCCATCACGTTCAATTCAGTAAGTGGAGTTTCCTGGCACTCTCGCTTGTGGTGTTCCACAGCACACTTCTTTCTTCTCCCTGCCCCCACTTCCTCACCTACCTGTTAATGTCAATTGCTTAACCCATGACGGCCTTTTGGTTGTTCCAGTTTTATATAGTATCATCATACACTGATGATATTTAGATGTAAGTTCAAATACAGACTGTCAGTCAATTCAAAACCTTCTGGCATCTCAGACTGGATGACTGCCATTTGGCTGCAACTTACGGAGGATTAAGTGGAAGTCCTCATCCTTGACTCCCATCCCCTCAGCCCCCTAACCTCTGCTGTACCCCTAAGATAATGAATGAACCCCTAAACGTACCGTTGGATTTCCACAGTGTCTGACTAAATACATTTTATTTGTGAATCTCAGACCCAGCCTTAAAGCGGAATAATCCAGCACGTAGCATGGGCTGTGGAGGTCAAAACACATAAAAGCAAAATACACAAATAAATAGATTCAGGTCGCTGGGGATCACCCAGAGGACTATTCAATTATTGTTTAGACAAGACTTGTGAATTTTGGGCGGCTTTTTCATGGTGCATGCAATCCCAGTGTCTTCAGTTTTTCTGAAACATGTTTGTTTGTCTAGGGATGTGAAAAGCACATTGTGGCCCTGCTAATTGTGCTCTGACATATCTTGATGTTCCTAGATGGATATGAGTACCTTGTCCATATTTTTGTTGAACGTGCTTTGGTGTACTTGGTGTTCTTTGGAGGGGCGTTACCATAGGAGCACTTGTATGGCCACAGGTCCAGGAGATATTGCCTGAAGATTTATAACCTGTTTCATTAAATTTGCTAGTGAGTGGGGGTGAACCTGATGTAAAGAGGGCAGGAGTTCTATGGGCATGGCACGTAGTTGGAGAAGGGTGTTTTGGTGGTCGTCCTTCCCAACAAAATACGTTTCAAGCCTGACTGGGGATTAGCTTTCAGTGCAATGTGCCCTTTCATGCGATTTCTGGGAAGGTACTTTCTTGATTTGATGGCGAGGACCTTGAAGATGATGCAAAAGGTTTTGAAGAGTTTGCAGGTTGTAAATGGCAACCGGTAGAGAGCAACTAGAATGATTGATGATGTGGGCATTCCATTGAATTTACAAAGGATTTAAGACTCCTCCCAGGAATATGGAGCAGTCACAATTTCTGGATTTCTTTGTGAATCCCATGTTACTTCAATCCATGCATAGTCAGTTATGCATGCATATGTGCTACCCCAGTGGATTTGCACTGTGAGACCTTTTTGCCACAGGGAAAATATTTTTCCCCTTGGAAAAGCCCCTTTCTCCACTCATTATGGAGTGTGCTCTCTCTCATCCAAAACTGGACAGGACCTTACCCCAGTTTTTGACAGGGGCAAATCTCTGACCATGTCCTGTGGGAGCAGGGGAAAGATGCTCATCACTTTGCTCTAAAGCATTCCCTGTCGTGTAAGAAAAAGACAGTTTTTTTAGCCTATAAACTGAGTTGGAGAAAAGATAAGTTGTTGGCTTCTGGTTGATCTTGCCATCTGTCTGTTAGCTGTAGTATTGCATGGGTTTCCACAGTAAGTCTAGGTAGGTTTGATGGAGCAAATCAACATGCACAATGCAAGGATCTGTAGCATGCTGAAAGGCACTAGATCCCTGAGTAAACAGTTTCATCACAAGGCACTTCGGACGTCAAAATATTTCTGGAACTTTGATGGAGCGAGCTCTGGTTCCACATTGGGATCATCAGCAAACCCTAACCTGAATGGCTCAAACTATGGTCACAGACCATCAATGGTTGCCTGACCTTTTCCCCATGCGAAGGCACGTGCTTTAGGTGCTTGGTTAAGGGTTCTGGATTGTCAGCATTCTATTGTTGGCCCACTGGTTGCTGCAGTTATTGCCTTTTTCATATGAAGACTGTCCGGGTGTTTCGTCTTTTTACAAGTCTTGCCCCATCAGTGGTTTGTGGTGACAGAGGCTCTGTCATGAGGATTTTTCTATCTGAATATATTTTATCTGGTTTCGCCCAGATCTCCCATAGCCTGCATCCAATAAGTCCTTATTATCTCGGACTACTGCATGATGGGGGTTGGCTAGTGAAAGCTCGTCCTAGCAACTCTACTGGCTCTGCAATGTCTTTGTGTGTCTACACATAGCAAGTTTGAAGCCTGGTGCTTCGTCCACAGGGTCCCATTACACCAAAGGAACTCGATTCCTAACTGAAAATACCTGAAATTGGTCTCCACATCACACAAACTCTCCAAGGTCTGATGGTTCCGAAATAATGCTTATGGGTGATGTGCTTCTAACTTTTGGCTGCTAAGTTTTGAAACATGCTGCCTCTGCTAAGATGTTGCACAGAAAACATTACAAGAGCTAGCTATTTGACCAGTAGCTTTAGTATCTATGTGCAGTTAAGTTTTCAATGTAACTTATGTGGCACACTTCAAGAACACATAAATCAAAATTAAGGTGAGCAATGGTTACCGTTGGCAGTGAAAGCCTAATGGATGGACCTGCTTCTTCAGAGTATGAGGAGATATCTGAGTAATGCTTACTACACAGTGGGTGGCAGTGCAGCAGAGATGAGATGTGCAGGAAGGGCAGGGGTATCATCCTGGCCCATTTGCGGAAACTGAACAAGGGAACGAGACTGCGTATCTGGGGTAATAAGAGAACAACAAACAGTACATTTAACCAGGGCTGTTAATGTGGGGCAGGTGGATTGCAGGAACCTAGGGCTGAGCAGGAGTACCCCAGCCCTTATTAAATAAAAAAAGCACTTGCATGCACACACTCCATGTCCAGGAGGATGTTTCTGTTGTAAAAAATGTATTCTCACCTCTTTTTCAGGAGTTTCTGGGGCTTAAAAGAACCAGGAGCTCAGGTGTTTAGTTTTTTTTAGTATTATTTTTGGGCTGCAGTACCTCTTTAAGCTCCCTTCCTACCTGCCCTTGACCTTTCACTGACCTCTCATTATTGTCTCTTTCCCTGGCTCTCTCCTCATTAACCTGCCTGGCATTGAGTGTTCATTGTTTCTGCAGCAGACTGATCCTTGGTAATTCAGTGTCCCCAAACATACAATGGATAATTGTGTCCATTGTTTCTACTAGGGACACAGTCCATGTTTACACATCACATTAATCAATTACTTGCCTGCCAGTGAGTTCTGTACATTTTAATCACAGTACCCTCCTGCCACAGGACAATTATATTGGGACTTCCTGGTACTACTAAAATATTCCATGAACTGAATGGCCATTCTGTGGATGCTCTGGAGAAGTCCAGGCTCCACCGGGTTTTCAGGGAATCGCCTCTTACTAATGGCCATATTGTGAAATGGTTACGAAACCCAAGTTTGAGAAACTATTTTCAATGAGAGTGATGTAGCAGAGAATTGTTCCTTATCATACAAGTGTAGTAATTCCAGCATGCATATCTTCTTCACCTTTACATTAATTTTTGAGTAATTTGGAGTAGATAGGAAAGTTTTTCCAAGTTCTACCAATCTCTCTTTCCCCCTTCTCAAGGTGCGGGGTGTAAACTAGTAGAAATCTTGTATCTTTTGTCACCTACACAACTACAGTTTTTATCCTCTTCCCAATTTGACATATTTATATTGAACGGATCATTTATTACATCAGCTTCCACTAACTACATCCCGCTGCAACATTTCAGTAGACTAGAATAGTCCGTTTTTTGGTTTGATAACAAACAACTTTAGGTGCTCGGAAGATCCCATGTTATCAATTATTTTTAAAAAGTGTAATAATAAAAAGTACAGAGTTCAGAGAAAGAGTGGGTTTTGGGTCCGCCCCCTTCAGCTATTGGCTTCCGTGTGTTTTTCATGCTTTGCCATTGATTGGATTAACTGTTCATTAAACTCATGGTGTTTTGAGGATGGTTCCACTGTTCCATTTGTGTTCCTATGAGGTTTTAGTGACGGCGCTTCAAGTAGTCCTTTTGTTAGACAGCAGATGCGACTTTAAAGTCACTGTGTGTGTTTTTATTGCATTTGCTGACATGACTACATCTTAATGACTAATTTGTGGCTTCTTTGTTTATGAAGTGTGTGCTATTTGGATGCCTTTTCCTGCCATAAAGACACTGTTAGTAACTAACTACACTTGCACATTTGTTTCACATGTAATAACATGTAGTTGGATTTACAGCTTTGTTCACAAAGTAAACATGTATGCACATAGGGCTTTTGAAAGATGCAGTGAAAATATTGGCCCTTTGTCAAAAGTATTTCTTATGAATAATTTTGCTGTGTTTGCCTTTTATGTTTACCACTTACAATACAAATTCCATCTTCTGACTCATTTTCATAAAGTTATTCTTTGAGGGTACAGCTTCACTCTACTACGGCCATCTGTTCAGCAGCGAAGGGTCTACTTCCAACTTCCATACAGTGGCGTAGCTGGGTGGGGAGGGGGGGGCGGTGGGGGCGGACCGCCAAAGGTGGCACGAGTTTTGGGGGCGGCGGCCGACCCCCGCTCTTCCTGCCGCAAGAATCGGCAGCACCCCTTCAACCCCCCCTTACCTGCGGCCGTCGCGACCTCATGAATCACCAGCACCCCCACCCTCGCTCTTCGATCAGGCCGCTGCGGGCAGCAAACACAGGGGCCGCCACGGGCGGCCTAAGGCCTAGCTACGCCACTGTTTCCATATCATTGTAACACAAGATGTTGCTTCATTGTGGTATTTTCTGTCTACGACAGTTAGGGGAAGGCAACATGTTAAGTCACCTATTACCAAACACTTTGCCTAACAAAAAGCCAGACCTATTTTATTTACCAGTCTTTTTTAAAAATGCACAAGTTAAGCACACTATCTCTTTCAGATGGGAGCATGTTCCATAAACAGGGTTCTGCTACTGAGAAAGTAAGACAACCTTTGGAAGATAGGTAAAATCTAGATGTCTCTTAAATTGTGGAGAATCTGAAAATGGTTGAAAACACAGACCCAGAGCCCATAATAAGTATTGTACAGGCTTAGTAGCTACTACTCCTCGCTTGCTCTTTGGTACCCTTGGCACTGCTCTGATCTGACTATCTATGGTGTTGTCTGTGATCATGAATGAATGAATAGCTTTTGTATAGCGCTCTGCAATTCGGAGTGTCCCGGCGCTTTGACAGTAGCAGGCAAAGCAAGTTAACAGGGCTCCAAGAGCCGTCTTTAATCTGAACTAGTTTCCACTCCTTTTCCTTTCTCCGCTCTGTCAAGGGAACAAATGTGGGGAGAAAGATCAGCACTCCGATGTCATAGAGGCTCAAAGGATTCACAATGTCAATTTTGCTATCTCCAGCTTTTTGGGGAATCTGTCTCTCTATGTAGATAAACACTGTTTTTGTTTCATTTTCCCAGTCTACTTTCTGTTTTAGGTGTGCATAGTAACAATTCCTTTGTTTCTTGGGACCCAGGTTGGGGAGGGTAATCGCCCATCATACTTAAATAGAGGATTTAGTCAAAATATTTGAGTACAGTGTATCTAATGTCACATTTTTTCTAGTTGTATCTGAAACTCAAACATTTAAAGTTTAAAGTACTAAAAGTTGAGATTTTTTTTTATAAATGATTTTCGGCTGAACAGCCTTTTGTGCAAATCATATATTCCTGTTACTGACAACTTAAAAATAAAATGACCAGAACAAATAATTACAATCCTCATACTTGCACAGTGACATGTAATAATCATGTGAAAAAACCTCTTGGGGCCTAAAGTGGCATGTGCGTCGGAAATGGGTATATATTAAATTGCAGCTTATAGACCTAATGAATCCCAGGATGTGCCTTAGCTAAAGTCAAATATGGAGTAACATTACATTTATGTAAAAGCACCTACTTGGCATATTGGCTGATGTAAAGTGTCAATAGGCACCACTGTCCTCCTGAACCAGTAAAAATGTATGTTCAGTAATATTAATTCACAAGAACTGGTATTCTGCCACCACCGCTCTATCAACAACCCAGGACAGGAACAGGAAGTAGTCTTATGACAATATAGATGGCATCTTTGGTGCCCCTCTTGATCACAGAACAGTTCCTGGACTTTGGAAATGCCATGGACTGGTCTAAACTTTAGCACACTAGCTAGATTGCTAGATTCACATGCGGACTCCGTTGCGCGGGGCTCGTGGTTCAATCCCCGGCGCCGACAGCAGCTCAGCTCAGAATCCTGTGACTCTGGGCAATAGCTCACTTAATCTCCCCGACGGCCCCCAGCGCCTTGAGACCCTAAGGGGTGATTAGTTCACAAATACCGGAATTTTATTTATTTATTCCGTGCAGGGGTACATGCCGGTTTATCATGCAGGGGTACATGCCGGTTTATCATGCAGGGGTACATGCCGGTTTATCATGCAGGGGTACATGCCGGTTTATCATGCAGGGGTACATGCCGGTTTATCATGCAGGGGTACATGCCGGTTTATCATGCAGGGGTACATGCCCGTTTATCATGCAGGGGTACATGCCGGTTTATCATGCAGGGGTACATGCCGGTTTATCATGCAGGGGTACATGCCGGTTTATCATGCAGGGGTACATGCCGGTTTATCATGCAGGGGTACATGTCGGTTTATCATGCAGGGGTACATGCCCGTTTATCATGCAGGGGTACATGCCGGTTTATCATGCAGGGGTACATGCCGGTTTATCATGCAGGGGTACATGCCGGTTTATCATGCAGGGGTACATGCCGGTTTATCATGCAGGGGTACATGCCGGTTTATCATGCAGGGGTTATTCCAGTCCCAACGCCTGAGCATGTGCCTTGCTTACGGAAGAATTCCAGCGGGAGACTGTGTCACACCGAGAATGTGTCACCGGGGCACATTTTCTGCTCCAACCAGTCTTCTACTGCTATCTCGCTAGATTATTTTGTGAGTGTTGAGGTGTGAGCTCAGGTACATAAAAAGATGCAAGATTCTGGCAAATCACATTTTACTATAACATTATTTTGCAAATTTTCATAAGAAACATTTACACCGTTTTGCACACCTCTACAAATCATGTTTCAATCAATCAGCTAACTCTGTCCCTTGTGCATGTGCGGATGCTTTTCAATTCATTGTCCATCTTTTAATAATACCTTTTTTGAATATAGCACTTGCACTGCACTGCTGATCCTAAGTGCTTTAACTAGCCGATGTTACTATTTTCCAATGTAATGATACTCAATTTAGCGACTGCAGAAGGATGGAAAACTCAGGCTGTCTGTGTGGATTCAACTATGTGCGGTTCCAATCACTGCAGTTTTGAGGGTGATCTTTCTTCCAAATGAAGCTTGTGTTTATCCAGTATTTGTCAATTTTGGCGACTTTGCTCCATGTCAATAAACTCTATACACGATAGGAGATGATGAGTAGACAGAAAGGTTTATACATTTCTGCCCAACTTAAACTACATTAAAATATTGATATGCAGTTTCGTCTACAGTGATTGCTCCGATTTTTCCTACATTGATAGACAACTCCCCAGGGGGTGTTTAGAAAGTAAAAATATGAGCTATTTCATTGACAGATTAAGATCTGGGGAAGGGCAGACAAACACATTCTTGAAGAAATTGAGTAATGCTCTTTTTAAAACTGTAATGTTGTGGAGCAGAGGCTGCCATTTCAAAAACGCAGTCCAGGGATACTTGATCTCACAGCTGCTGTAAATCAATCCCCTTCCTTTCTGACACCCTTTGTCTGTAAAAATGTGCTTTAATTCCTTAATAAAGAACTGAATTCCAGATTCAAAGGATCTTAAGTGAATTATGTACGGCTGATTTAAAGCAAACGATGACATTTAGAACTGGGGTGTTATTCATTGACCAATCCCTAAGCTTGACCCTTGGTGTTCTTCATGATAAGCTGGTGTTGCAATGGATGGTTGTCGACTAGTTATAAGGTTATTTGCCTTTAAACATTAACTTCCAGTAAGCTAATGTAGACTGCAGGTGCACTGTACAACTAGACTTCTGGATACGTTTCATGCCACATAAGTGCCCAATTCTCCTTTTGTTTAGTGAGACTTTCATGCCACTAAAATGAGAATATTGCATTACTGTTCGAAGAGTGGGGCCTATGTGTTACATAAAGCTTCACATTTGCTTACTACTGACAAGGAGTGCATCATTGCTGTGAGCTGGGCAGACTGACCTTGTATGCAGACTGATGTGGCTTCCTTGGGAATGGCCGACACTTCAGAGATTCATTTGTGGGCATAGCCAAGAGTGAGCTCTGCGGCAGAGTATTCGTAGATGGCAGATAGGAAGGCAGCAGGAGTAGGGCCTCCTTGCCATCCACCCCAGCGACCCCTTGCTTTGCCTCTCTATCCACTCCTGTTCCATGGTCCGAAACACGTTTTCGGTCACTGTTTTATGGTCTGGCTTGACAGCATAGCTGTCCCCACACAATTATGTGAGTATCACTAGAGAGGGGCTTTGGTTCCATCCACATGTTGGGAGTCAGGGGTACATGTTATGATTGGGCAGAAGCTGTGTGCTTCCTCAAACAAGCATTTGCAATGCAATAGGTCTCGCATTTGCGAGAGTGTAAGCCATTGGCATTGTAAATGACAATGCCTTTTTATTTATCTGTTTTGATACTTAACACATAAATAAAAGGCATTGTCATTTACAATGCCAATAGATGAAACTATTGTAAATGCGAGACCAATTTCACTTCAAAGAAGCGGCCGCCATTGTCCCGGGTTGCTTGGAAAGTGACAGCGCGCAGAAACTCATGAAAGAAAATAGTGCTTACAGACTACATAAGACATACCATGAAACAACAGAAGTAAAAGGGCCAGTCCTCATGGGAGGTTACAAATGAAGACAAGGCGGTACTAAGGAGAGACTAACAAGCCTATTAACGAATCAGAAGCCAGCATTTACAAAGGAAAATGACACAAAACAATGAAAAATACGGGCGGAGAGTGCACGGAGCTTCAACTCCATACTCGAATATAGCATGCCTCGCAGAGCAGCGCATGCGCTGCCCAGGCTCGACCTAAAAAGTACTTGCCCTCCACACAGCTGTGATTATTATGTTTATTTACACAGCTACAGGAGCTTGAATTTTCAGGGGCACACACATGACATAATGCTAATAAAGTGTCTTAGATAACTAGTTCATTTATGTGTTTTTCTCTAGCAGCAGCACCAGTGGGAGGAGGGCAATCATTAACCCACATGGATGTTTAGGTCTGACTTTACAGTGCAACTGTCACTACCCTATTAACTTACACTAATATTATTTTACAGTTCTTTGCTTCCACAGAAATGCATATCTGTTCCCATGCTGTTTATTTCAAATGTGTCACATTACCATACAACATTCCTTTAAAGCCAGCCCTATTGGCATTGCCAATGCTTGTTGATTTTTGTGAACTGGTAGTTTTGTGTCAAAGTGAAATACAGGCTGTAACCACCATGGAGGAGCGTGGCTAACTTTGGGACAAGGCCTCTATGAAGCTCTCCCATCACAGAGCTCAAAGCGCATCTACTCATCATCCTTAGTTTTTCACACCTGGAAGTGGAGGATGCTAAGGGTCTTAGGTTTTCCCCTAGTAGCACATTATTCCCTCTGCTTGCATCTGACATTCAATAGTTTTTATTCTCTTTATGTCCATCTTTTCTCTCCTACCTTCTCCATCTCCTTTACCTGTGACTTTACACAGTAGCCTTGTGCTACATGTTTACCCTTCCCTGATTGCATTCCTGCCACCACATGCTATTGTCACGTCTCCTTCCTGGTGGCATGTGACTCTTTCACACATCCAGTTCTGTGCATGCTTCTCTATAAGCTCTGCATCTGCTTCTTTTGGTTGTCTCCCTCTTGCCTTTGAATCTTCTTTCCTCCAACAACCCATGGTGCAGGTCTTATTCACCACCTGTTTTTCCAGCTATCACATCAGATTCAATACATAAGGGTATAACGTGGAGTCATTTTGAAAAGTTGCACCAGTGCTTTTTTCTGATTTACCAGTTGCATGTACTAGATGTTCTTAGTCTATCTCCTCAGGCATTGCCCATGCATATGCTCAGGCAGAGATGTTCATGTTTATTAAAACTTGCTCTATATGTTCACTTACTGAGAGTGATCATTTCTCCAAGATTTCCTGTTTCTTGAACATAAGGATTGAACAGAACCCAGAGTGGTATGATGCTGGTTGTATGGATGTAGCTATCAAATCCAGATACCCCTTAGCAATTGTAATCTGAGATGATATCAGAATATTTTGAAACGTGGATGTATGCGTCTACGGATATAGATGATTTTTGTTTACATTACTGACAGCTCCAGTACACTGGAAATCCATAAGGAAATTGTTGGATATGTAATTTGTGGGGTACCTTAACACCCCGTTGTGAATGAAAGTAGGGTGGATTTGTGTTTAATAGTCTGTTCTGAATAAAGCAGTCCAGCAACAGAGGATATTATTATTGACTCATTTGCTTTGACTGATTCTTTGAAAGCTAGGTTAATTTCTAAAGAGAAACAGAAATTTAAATATCATGAGAGGTAATGAAAATAAGCAATCATGTTTCAGTGGGAGATAAGGAACACAACTATTCTCTTTAAAAACCTTCATGCGGAAGTTTGGATAGCTATACATCTTTGCATAGTTCTGATTCAGTGCATTCTCTAACCATGTTAAGTGTGAGTAAACAGTACTTTCCCCTTCCGATCCTCTACTAGAGCGGTGGCTAGTAAATTATCTAAAACATGACAAGATCCATGAGTGGTTTTCAGGATAACCAGTAATTATTTCAATTAGTTCCATATGCAATCATTATATGTAAACTGATCTCATGTGAACATCCTGAAAATCTGACATGAGTCCTGTCTTCCTGGACCTACATTAGATATCTTATTTAGAGTCCTGGGCCCTGACTAGATCTCTAACTTGTTATTAAAGGGCTTCATCTTCACCTTTTTTGGTTCCTGTCACACCCATTAAGGAACCTCCACCCATTATCGGATCTGTCGTCAAAAAACATCCTGTCGATGGTGGAGCTGATGACGGGGAAGGCATTGGCGCATGCATTCCTTTCAGTGCTGGTGACGACGGCAGCGTCGATAATTTCGACTACCAGAACAACAACGATGGCATCTTCATCATTGACGAAGACACTGATGACTACTTCATCGTCTCGCCGACTTCAAAAATATCGACGGCAGCAACGTCAATGCCCTCAGCCTCTTCTAAGAAGACTCCATCAACAAAGATACCTTCAGGGCAAGCCACGTCGATGGCCCCGCCAACGGCCTCATCAACGACTGTAGCTGAAACCATAACCATTTCAGATGATGGCATTCCAACACCTATTCGGCAGGACATTTCCAAGGTATCTCCGCTACCTCCAGTAGGCCTTCTGGAGATGCAAGATGTGCGAGGATGAGGGTTCATCCCAACTTAATGTTAAATGTTAGGATGAGGGGGCTGATCAGGACACTTCAAGATACCTTGAAGTTGAATTTTCCTTCCAGGATAGGCGTCCACAGCCCACCCAAGAATATGACATGTTTCTGGAGCATTATCCTTATGAGGAACCGGAAGAAGAACAACAGTATGGACAAGGGGACGCAGTTACAACCCCTATATCTCTGGTCACAGATTTGGGCCTTATTTTAAATGACTATTACAAACGATTTCTGCAGGCAAATGCGCCGGCACAACAAACCCCGGCTTGTTTGGAAGCTCCAGAGATAGTTTCCCTTCCAAAGAGTCATACTCGTGCACAACAAGGGATACTTTGGCTGATGGTGATGGGGACCAACAACCGGAGGAGGGTGAGATTCCTTCTGGGAATGCAGATGACCATCCAGACTGGAATGACTATGTAGCACCATTGTCGGCTTCACCTTCCCCAGCCCCAGCTGATTCAACTCCAGCTGATATTGGAGGTTTTCAAGAGCTTCTCGAAAGAGTCTCCAAGCTGTTTGACTTACCGCTCCCAGTTAAACAGACTGAGTGTTTTCTTTATGACTTTAAGGATTCAGCGTAATGCTCCGTAAAATCCATCCCCATTGTTGAATATATTTGGCAGGAAGGATTAAAGCTCATGAAGCCCTGGCTTTAGTGGCAGCGGTTGTCCCTAAATTAGACAAAAAGTATAAGGCGTCTGACAACTTGCCAACATGTCTTATCGGTCAGCCTCGTCCTGATTTTGTCGTCATGCAGGCAGCCCAACAGCTTTTAAAAAAATCCATCTACTCCTTGTTCTGCCCTGCCGAACAAGGAAGGTAGAAGACTGTACAATATTGGCAAACGCTATTAGAGCATCCAACGTGTTGGCTATACTGGAGAGATACGGCCATCACATGTGGTTGGATAGGTCAGTCTTCCTGGAAAATATCTCAGAGAATAAGAGAAAGAAAGCAAAAGAAATTCTTTTGGAGGGTGAGAAAGCCTCCTCATAGATTATAGAAGCTGCCATGGACATTTCATCTACAGCGTTCAGACAGATGACAGGGACCGCTGTCCTACGCCGTCAAGGTTGGCTAAAGGCAACTTCTTTCTTCCCAGAAGTGCAAACCAAGATTCTCAAAATGCCATGTGATGGTGAAAATCTCTTTGGAAAACAAGTGGATGATGCTTTTCAGTCCATAAAATCAGACATGGAGACAGCACAATCCCTAAGAACCTTGCAACAGCGAACATTTCAGCCCTTTCGAGGGGGAAGAAGTAGAGGCCAGTTTGCCTCCAGAATTCCTTATCAACAGAGTAGGTACCAACATTACTCCCAGCAGGGGTATCGCTCACAATACCAATCACAACAGCCATACGGAGCGATGATAGCATCACCATATTCTCGTCAGTCATCAAGACGACGTCCTCCGGCGGAGGAAAATCACTGGATGCTCCTAGACGCCAATGTTTTCCAGTCACCTAAGTCCCACCTCTACACCAATTCGGAAATCCTCTTTCCAAATTTTAGTCATTGGAAGAGCAACTCTTCCAAAAAATGGGTGTTAGACATAATCCAGCATGGTCACACCGTCGAATTTGTTCAAAAGCCTCCCAATTTTCCTCCTCACAGAGAATCTCATCATCATCTCTCTCTGCTGGAGCAGGAAATTAATTTACTTCTCACCAAGGATGCGATAGAGGAGGTTCTATTGTCTCAGCGCAACACAGGCTTCTACTCCAACTTCTTCCTCACCAAAAAGAAAATGCAGACAAGTGATAGGCTTGAGGCTCTTAAACAAATACATCAAGAAAAACCTTTCATGATGATATCCCTACAGGAGATCCTACAACTTCTGAATACAGGAGACTACATGGATCTTCTAGATGCATATTTCCATATCCCCATTCATGTAAGGCATCAAAAATTTCTACGGTTCGAGGTGTCAGCGTGCCATTACCAATTCAAAGTACTTCCTTTTGGGCTACGATTGTCTCCCATGGTCTTCACGAAGTGTATGGCCCTGGTAGCGGCCTTCCTGAGGAGAACTGGTCACCAGGTTTTCCCATACCTGGACGACTGGCTTATAAAAGGTCCCACATTTCCTTTGGTAAGAAAGTGTACTATGACCTGTCAGCGGCTGTTCAAGACATTAGGCCTCAAGCTAAACAGAGAAAATTGACTCTTACCCCGTCTAAAATGGCAATCTTTCTAGGAGAAGTCCTGGATACAAAGGATTCCAAGGCTTTCCCTACGTCGTGGAAGATACATCGTGTAAGGTCATTAACCGCTTCCCTCTCGGAAAGAAGGTCCACTTCTGTCCAGCAGTACAAGTCACTGTTGGAAATGAAGTCACTTTGCATCCCGTTGATACCAAACTGTTGGCTTCATATGCAACCATTACAGGAACAACTAGATGGGTAAGGGGCCCAGTGCTGGGGCACCTTCAAGGACACCATTTCAATTACCTCGACTATGAAACGATGGATTGGTGGAAGGTCTCAGCAAACATCTTGTAAGGTCTAACGTTCATTCCCATGCAACCCCATATTGTTATGCGAATAGACGCTTCTCTGGAGGGCTGAGGAGCTCATTTGCAGGATTTGGAAATTTACAGAAGATGGTCCGCCCAGTGGACATTGTCGTACATCAATCTTCTAGAACTGAAAGTGATTTTTCTGGGTCTCCAGTCTTTTCTTCCAGGGCTTCGCAATTTCTCAGTGTTGGTTAGAACAGATAACACCACAACAGTGTTTTATCTCACCAAACAGGGAGGAAAAATATCACAAATCTATTCAGCTCAAGCTCAGCAAATCTGGGAATGGTTGATTCTCCACAAGATCTCTCTGAAAGTTGAAATCGAATCGGCAGATTCCTTAAGCAGAACAGAGAAGCCATGCCAGGAGTGGGAACTTGATCAGTGGCAATTGCTGCAGGTGTTTCATCAACAGGGTACTCCGAATCTGGATCTCTTCACCACCTTTCAAAACAAGAAATGCAGGAGGTATGCCAGCATGTTTGCACAGAAGTCTTGGGGAAATGCTTTCCAGTTTGTGTGGATGGAGGTGTTCGCTTATGCTTTCCCTCCTTTTCCGCTGATCCCAAGGGTCATTAGGAAGATGAAGCAAGAACCTTGCTGTCTGATTCTGATCGCTCCAGCATGGCCAAGGCAATACTGGTTTACAGAGCTTCGTCTGCTTTCACAGTGTCCGTATTTTTCATTCCAGCCGATGGAGGATCTTCTCTCAATGAACGAGGGTCAGGTTATCCATCCGCAGATACAGCCGATAAGCTTTTCAAAAATGGCTCCTCATGACAATGAAATTGGGAACCTAAATTTGCATAGGATTCTCCAGCACTCTTGTGTGGACACCACCTGCCAGAATTATGCTGCAAAATGGAAAATATTTTGTTCCTGGTGTAGCTCTCATTCACTACATCTGCTTTCTGCTACTTGAGAGCAGATACTCCATTATCTGTTACACCTAGCCGAATCAGATCTTGCACATTCCTCCATATAGGTTCATTTGGTTGCTGTTTCCCGTTGTTGATGACGAATAGCAGAACTATTGTTATGGTCCAACCGATTCATTAAAGAATTTGTGAAAAGGCTGTTTAGAGTCCACTGTCTGATGAGGTCTCCTCCCGCGTCTTAACACAGTCTTATCTCAGCTCATGAAAAGTCTGTTTGAACCAATTCATAAAGCGGACATGAAATAAGTCTCATGGAAAGTGGCCTTTCTCTTGGCTCTTACGTCTGCCAGAAGGATCAGTGAGCTTCATGCCTTGGCGATTCATGAACCATACTTAGTTTCAGGATGACAAAGTCATATTGCGAGCTAACCCTAAATTCATTCCGAAGGTTCCAACATCATTTCACCTGAATGAGCCCATAATATTGCCAATATTCTTCAGTAAACCATCATCCGCATCAACGATAGAGTTGCGCACTCTCAAAATCAAACGCTGTCTCAAGTTCTATCTCGAAATAACCAAGACTTGAGGGAAATCTGCTCAACTCCCAATTTCACTTGCCTCACCGAGAAAGGGGCAGCCTTTATTGCTGGCAAGTATTGCTCGGTGGGTTTCTGCAGCCATCATCTTTTGTCATAAGAAAGCAGGAAGACCATTGGCTTCAGCCCTGTTTGCGGGTGTATCATTGCCGGATATCTGCAGGGCAGCAATGTGGACTAAGGACCACGCCTTCACAAAGCACTAGTGTCTGGATTCATTGGAAATGGCGGATGTGGCACTCGGGCAGACATTGTTATGTCACTTGTTCCATTAAGGTACACAAGTGTTTGATTATCTTCTTATACTGTATGTTTATGGTGGTGTTTGCATACGTATGTCTTGGATATTTTATGCAATGCTTTTCACATATGTAGGATATATTCACATTAGTGAGATTGGTTTTCAATTTCTTTTTTCTTTCATGGTGGGATGATTTGCCTTACCCACCGCCATTTTTACTTTGGTACTATTTGTTAGTCTGATTCAAGCATATGAATCTATGAAAGCTACAATACTGGAGAAAAATCAAGTTATATACCTGTACACTGTGGTTCTCCAGTATTGATATCTTTCATAGATTCACATGCGACCCTTCCACCTTCCCGTTAAGGCATACCATTTTTTATGCCTCTGTGGTCTTTATTTTACACTTGTGCTCGAAATCTGAGGTATGGTGGCTCTGCAGGGGATAAGTGTTTCAGGGTCTCTAATCTGATTGATTGAATTTTGGATTCATAAAAAATTTAAATTGGCTTACAATGTCTGTTGTTCTCAATGTGATTTCTAATGCCTATCTATTAGCAAAGTTTTTATTTCTGTTACCGTGGGACTACCATCATGACGACGGGGAAGATTCAAGCATGTGAATCAATGAAAGATATCAATACTGGAGAACCACAGTCGACAGGTAAGTAACTTGTTTTTTGACATGACTGCTGTGCAGTTGGGACTGGTTGAAGGGTCTGACCTGTGCCTAGGCCCTGTGCCTCACCTAGCATGCGTTCAACCCCAACTGTGACTGTTCTTTGCCCTTGGGCAGCGGTAGGTGGCTGCAGTGCCTGGCCTGTGGCTAGACCTTGCAGCCATATCCATTGCGTCCAGCCTCCACTTCAGAATCCAAAAGCATTATGCAGCTAGGGTTAGCAACAGGGTATGGCCTTTGGCCAGGCCATGAATTCAACCTCAAGTGCACCCAAATGTCACTGTGCTTTCCCAAAGGCCTAGTGCAGGGAGGATTGACTGCAGGGCCTGGCCTTCCCTCCACCCATCTTCCAGTGCCCCCGACCTCCATTGCTCCCTGATGCTGGGTAACCTGAGAGTTGTAACAGAGCTGTGTAGTTTTACAAAACTGAGGGGAATTTTATCTCAAAAAGTTTAATGGACAAAAATCCCTGGGCACCTATTGCCAATTACACCACATTATCTGTCCGATGGACTAATTAAGAACCTCTGAGAAGAATCTGTTTCTTTACACATATATAATCCTTTGAAAAACATCTTTGAGGTGGGGATGAGTCCACTGAAATAGATAATGGCACCCACCGTTACCCTAGTGATAGTTTCTCTAGAAATGCATGTTGTATGCAACAGATCCTACAGGAGGAATTTACTTCATTAGGGAACTGTCCTCCATATTTACTTCAACTCTGACCTTTCATAGGAGCCTTTCCATATGAACTACAGAAATCAGTAGTCACTGCTTTAGTCCTGTCTAGGCTGGATTATTGTAATGCCTTATATTTAGGCATTCATTAACGCTCTCTTAAGAAACTTCAAAGCCTACAAAATGTGGCGGCACGTTTGCTGAAGAAAACCCCCAAGTTTAAGCCAGTCTCGGAAGCCTTACTTGAGCTCCACTGGCTGTCTGCGAGGGAAAGAGTGATGTTCAAGGCCTTATATTTGGCACATAACACTTTGTATGGTGAAGGTCCTGTTTACCTGAAAAGAAACCCCTCTTGGTATACACCCAGAAGGCAGAGGAGCATTGCCCGACTGCTTTTCAGCAGTGTAAATAAAGGAAAAATAAAATGATAATAACTCAATGCTACTATCATTTTATCTTTTCCTGCTGCGGCAGCTTTGTGGGCGGGGCTGCTCAGCAGACAGAGGAGCAGGGGGAGGAGTGGTGGGCACTCTGTATGTGCGCATGAATGTTTGGCCTGCTGTCTTGAGTTGGCCAAACAGTTATGCACACTTTGCATGTTCCCCACCCAGGCTGCATTACAGCCTGGGTGGAGAACATGCCCAGGCTCCCAGTCCCCGTCTGAGCTCCGAACCATGGTGCTCAAACCAAATCGCAATGCTGCATTGAAGCGTTGTGATTGGCTTAGGGGAGCTTGGGTGCTTCCTGTTCCAGCCGCATCGGAGGGATGACGAGGAAAGACTTGGTTTACCCCCACCCCTGACCCGCTACCCCCGATCCCTGCCAGCCCCCACTGCAGAAGAACCTTACGGTCAGCGAATTCTAGGACAATTAATGTCTTCAAATTCAGAAGAAAGAACTGGGGAGGTAGGAGCTTCATCCACCTTACATCTCAATTGTGGAATAACCTACCCTCTCAGCTTAGAGCCCAGTGTAACCTTTCCAGTTTCAGGAAACATCTGAAAACCTGGCTATTCTTCTATTCGGTGTGATCAGGCATAGGCCCTTCCTGGTGAGCACTGTTTAGTTCTGCCCACTCACTTTCTTGTATAGCAGACTCAGCGCCAAGACGCCTTTGGCATTCATGCACTATATAACATTTTTCAATAGCAATAGCGTTATCCTTCTCTTCTTCACTCCTTATGTTCAGAATAGGTTGATGTGTCACAAAAGTGGAACTTATTGCAGTAATGCAGCACAAAAGCAATAGAACACATCACTATCTTAACGAAATGCCACATAATCGATATGCACAAACATTCTTGTTGCACATTACCACCTCCAGAAATCTGCTTTCCTAATACGGAGGTAAACTATGTTTGCACCAAATTTACCACCAAGGACTTGAAGTAGAGCCAGTCAAAATGTTTTGTGATGGGGCCTCAGTTCTTTATTAGAACTATGTGATCTTCACAGGGGACACTGGACAGTGATATGTGATTTGCGACTGTAGTGAGACTTTCCTTAGCTTGTAGCTATAATTCTCATGGGTAGATATTGGCCAGCTATATGTCAATCAAAATGCAGCATTTCACTAGCGCACAGATGTCTGATATACAATTGCCTTGGCATATATATTTAGCAATCTAAAAATGTTAGTTCTTGAAGGTTTAAAATTGATTGTGAAGAATGGATTAGATCAGTGGATCTTAACGTGTGGTCTAGGGACACCTGGGGGTCCGCAAAGCCTTCTCACGGGGTCCGTGACTGCTTAAAAAATTAAATAATATTAACAGATTAATAAAGTGTATATAAACAAAGAAGCTAAATGTAAAACTGAACATTTTAAAACGTTCTGTAAATCTAAAGGAATTTTGAAATTGGAGGCTAAAAATTAAGTTCGTATCCTCAGATTGATTTGTGGGAGCAGTGCAAATACATCAAACAGAATATAGTATCGACTACGAGTGGCCTCAATTGAATTTAGAAAAGCTCCAACCTTCCCATTAAAATTTACATTTTGATTTTTTATAAGTGTTTGTGAAGTAAATAAAATATTTCATCATTTGTTTCATGAATGTTTGCTTCTGTATTTTTTGTGTATTGTTTTGCGGTTCATATCAAAATGCTTTGCCGGGGTCCCCGCCTTCCTATAATGACTCGGTGGGAGTCCCCAGATTCCAAAATTGATTCAGTGGGGTCCCCGGGTTCCAATAATGATTAAGTGGGGCTTCACAGAAGTCAAAAGGTTAAGAACCACTGGTTTAGATCACCAGAAATGTATCTATTTTGACTCTCTTTTTTACATGGCATTCACAAATCAAATTATTTTTGAAACACAAATAATTACTCAAGATGTGCTTTGTGTAATTCCTGGGCTCTGATTTTTTTTCATTGGGGGTGTAGTTAGAAAAAAAACCCTTCTTCACATAAAAATTCTTTGGTTAGCATTTTTAAGGTCCAATCCCTAAAGTTAATTTACAAAGATTTATCCTACCATTGTCTGCTGTGGAATATACACAAACAAAGGTTTTGAAAAGTCAGCACAGAGAAAACATTGACAAGGATCACATTTACCATCAAAGACCACATGGGCATATTTTGTTTAAAAAGACTTTATTTAAATAACAATATAAACATAAAAGTGTGCACAGGTGAGACGCATAAATCTATTACATGGAAAGAGAAAAACAGATTAACTAACAAAAGTAATTTGTAATTTCAAGGGGGAAGAAGGGAGGGGTAGGAGGAAAGGGAATATATAAGAGAAACAGTACTTGCATAAAGATACATGAATTATCCTCATAAATTGTAAATCAATACAAATAACTTAGAGTTATCATGCAATATTGAATCAATGATAAGAATAGACAATAATAACCTGTAAAAATAAGGAACAACAGAGAGATAAATATTCATGGTGGTTGGAAATTTTCCAACAATGTACAAACCGTAAATGACATACAATTTTCAGTGTTGTTAAGAAAAGAAGTCAAAGGTAACCATAAGAAATGAACTTTAGGAGAAGTAGAGCATTGAGACATATAAGTACGATTTAGTTTATCATGGGAACAAATGCATTCCCACCACACCTTATATGATAATTTAGATGAACATTGTTAATTAAAAGCAATTTGTTGAAAGGCAGTGGCTAAGAAAATATCTAGCAATTTACAGTTAGGGAATGAAGGGGAAACCCCATTAGTTAATGTTCCTAAAAAGAGATGGAGAATGTTAAAAGAATGTTGTATTTTAAATATTTGTGTAATTTATGACCAGACTTTGTGCTAAAAGGAAAGTGAATTGGGACATCAAAATAACATATTCATAATATCACTGTGGGGGTAATCACAAGGCCAGCATTTGGAAGCGATATCCTGTGAAAATGTTGAACATTGTATGGGAGTAAAATTAAGTCTGTGGTAAATAAAAAATATGATTCGAGTAATACTAGCTGTTCTAGAGATTTTGTAAATACATGACCATATCTTATCCCAAAAAGCAATATGCCAGTTCACCCCAAAGTCCTATTCCCAAAGGAGTTCGGCTTTGGACTTGGTACGAATAGGAAATGAGGAGGAAATACATTTATAAATAATGGATGCCTCAGGGTAAGAAGTAAGAAAATTAGTTAAGTCAGAAGTATGTGAAAAAGAAAGAGGAGTATCTTGTAAAGAGAAAACAACCTCTAAGACAGAATTTATAAGTAATGAAAAATGAGTGTGAAAAATTGAGGACAATAAAAGGAATGTCGAAAGTAAGGAAAGGAAATAGGAACATAATTTTCAAATAACTGAAATATCCCCATAATACCTTTAGTCTGAGTGACAGAAAATTGGTCTGTTATGAATTTAAAAAAATGTATTATACCAATTAGACATGTTATGAAAAATAGAACACAATAATGCAGTAGAGATGTAAGTTGATTGTATCAAGGAACAAGTGTGTTTAAAAAGAGTAGGTAATAGAAGATTTAGAAGAGAAAGAGATAACCTCTTTTGGGGAAAATGGGTGAAGTAGAGCAGTCTCAACATCAAGCCATAAAGGAGCGAAAGGTGAAGCCAAACCGGAAATCCAAAACGAAGCTTGATGTAAACCAAACGCTTTATGATAGCAACTAAGCTCTCAAAGATTTACACCGCCTTCAAGTTTTGATTTTATCAGGAGAGATAGAGAAACCTTAGCTTTCTTATTTTTCCAACAGAAATTTAGCAGGTATAGAATCTGTTTTCTTAAAGGTAGCTCTGGGAATGTTTACCAGCAGCATACAAAAGGTATAAAACAAAAGAGGAGAAATCATAATTTTATTGGAATTTAACAAACCCTACCAAGACAAAAATAAAGGATTCCAAGAAGAGAGTAAACTTTCAATGTAAGTAAATAGTTTCTTAAAGTTAATAATAACAGAATCTCAAACTGAATTTGAAAACCTAATACCTAGGTATTTGTTCTGAGAAGAGGACGCCCACTCAAATCCAGTTTCTACAAAGGAATGTTTATTGGTATATTTATTTAAAGGAAGAATTTCAGTTTTATCCTTGTTGATTTTGTAACCTGAAATCTCAGAGAAGGCTATTTCACTAAGTTGTGCTGGTAAGGACGTCTCTGGGCACAAAAGAAAGAGAAGAACATCATTGGCATAAGCTGCTAGTTTTAGATTACTATCCCCATATTGAAAACCAGATAAGGACGAATTAGTCGAATACGAGAAAGCAAAGGTTCGAGAGCAAGAACAAATAATTGCAGGGAAAGAGTACAACCCTGATGAATACCACATTGGACGGGAAAATATGGAGAAACTACAACGTTTACAAGGACTGATGTTTGCGGGGAGTGATATAGTAGGGAGATTAGGGCAATTGTCTTAGGGCTGAAACCATGTCAGGCTAAAGATTCTAACATAAAATCCTAGTTGATCCTAGCAAATGCTTTCGCTGTATCTATAATTATTGCTGTAAGTGGAGTTTTAAGGAGAGTGGCCTTACTGAGAGCATTAAGAAATAATCTTGTATTATTGGATGCCAATTTATCCTTTATGAACCCTGACTGTTTCTTCCCAATAAGATGTGGGAGGAAAGATTCTAAGCGGAGTGCTAAACGTTTAGCAAAAATCTTGCAATCTACATTTACTAAAGGGATAGATCTATCATTTTGACATAAAGTGGGATCTTTGCCATCTTTATGTATAAGGCATATTGTGGCCTCTTGAAAAGTACCGGCAATAGAACCAGATTCAATGAAGTGATTAAACAAGTGCATCAAGCAAAGAACAAGAATAGTTGAAAAAGTATAAAAAAAATTCTACAGTAAAGCCATCCGGCCCTGGTGTTTTCTCTCCCTTTTTTTTCAATGATTTTAGTGCTTGGAAAATCTCATTGAAACTAAGACTCATCTCCAAAGATGCAATGTCTAAATGAAAAGGAATAGATTTAGGAGTTTGATGCAAATAATCATCAATGTGAGTGGGTTGCACAGGAGATTCTAGAATATATAGAGTTATAGAAATTGACAAATTCCTCCTAGATATCCTTATGTTTAGTCAATGAATCTCCCTGTAAGGTGAGCAAGGAATATATCTTAAATTGCTGTTTCTTCACTTTAAGATAATTATCCAGTAATTTAGCAACTTTTTTGCACCCTCCATAATAACAAGCATTACTTTTCAACAACACTGAAGAGGCTTCATTAGTCAAGAGAGTATAGTAATTTGGCTTTGAGCAAATTTTAAAGATCACTATTTAGCTTAGAAGAAAAATACTTTTGTTCTAAGGTTTTAATGGAGGACATTAAAGATTTATGTTCCCTATTCTGCAGTATCTTTTTCTTGGACAGGTAATTGATGATAAAACCTCGAGTAGCTGCTTTAAATGTGTCCCATCCCAAAGGAATTGAAGTAGTAGAATTATTAAGCAAGAAAAATTCAGAAACAAATGATGTAAAGGACATAGAGAAACGCGGATCCCTTAGCAATGAATTATTAAATCTCCATCTACGAAGATCAGGTTGAGGTGGAACCAAGTCCAAATCTGGAACAACCGTGGCATGATCTGAAAGCACAATGGTACTAATGGAAGATTGAACTATATGTTGTGACAAAGGTTTAGAAACAAAAATATGATCTACTCTTGTAAGGGTACCATGAGTAGAGGAATAAAAACTGTAGTCCTGTGAAGTGGGATTAGAGAGTTTCCAAAAGTCAGTAAAAGCACTATGAGATATGGTGGAATGCAATTGCCTGTTTATTTTATGAGGAAAAAACCTGACAGAGGATTGTCTATCCAGAAACGGTTCCATATTGGTTACAATCACCACCTAGAATAAAGTATGTGTCATATTGCATGCATTTGTGTGTGATTGCGGGCCAAAAAGTGTTGTCGCATTGGGGCATAACTATTAAAAACAGTTAAAGGGATTTTGTTGACTAAAAATTTAATAATAATTAAGGCTCTCGGTTTTCCGTTTAAACTGATTTTTACATATAAATACAGACGGAAAACAAGTTTTCCTTTGTCTGTATTTATATTTAAAAACGGGAAAATACTAGCACGTTTTGCGGCGCTGCCGTGCTCCAGCAGAGAGTTGCAAAACAGGATGGTATGGTAATTGCTCACAGAGTATCGCCTCTGGTGTTATCAGTATTTATGGGGTGAGAAAAGCCATTCAAGATAATGAGTAGTATAGTCGAGTGCAGCTTCTAATTGATGGATGTCAGAGGCGCAACTAGAGCCAAATTTCGGGGGGCTGATAAAAATTTCAGGGGGGGGCTAATTCTTCCAGGCATAGGCAGAGTGGAGATGCAGGGGCTCTAAGAAGGGGTGAAAAAACACAACAAAGCCTCGTTCACAAGTGAATAGTCTTTTAAAGACCTGTGAAGTGCTCGGGTGCGGCTGGCAAGCTCAAAAACTGTCTGTGTCTGGGCCCGGGAAGCTGTCTCAGCCCGGGCTGTCACACGACGGGGGGGGTGAGGGGCGGCTGAAGCCCTTTGAGCTATATGGGCGTTGCGCGCCTGATGGATGTTCTCTCACAAAATAGACACAAAACGGCCTTAATTCTGCACATTTCCACTTTTAATGGGTGGTTTCCTGATCTTCTGGACTTAGAGGTAGGGAACTGATAAGAAAATATAGTAAGCACAGTTGAGCTAATGCAATGTTGACATTTCGGGTGCACAAACTGATCATTATGCTTATAAAGGCAAACACTGCTCACTATATGCACCCTGGATATTTAACCTTCTCTTTGACACCTGCTTTTTTGTTCCTGCTAAATGATGTTTAAATATTCAGCATCTTTGGATTGTTTTTCGACCCTGCCCCCTACATCCCAGCTTCTCCACAAAGACTGTGGAATCTCAACCTGGTAGATGGCATTACAATAAAGGCTTCAAGTGCTTTGCACTTAAAACAAAACATTCATATTTTAGGCAAGAGACCACTAGTATAGTATAGTTTATTACACTTAATTTAATTCTAAATGCTAAACGTTTTTCGCCTAAAATAATTATATGGAAACAGCAGTGATTTCACTAGTAAATCTAAATCCCCTCAGAGGGTGTCAATACAGCCAAACAGCAAGAGTCCTTATGATTGTGCTGAGATCAGACTTACTGCTAAATTAGATTAGAGTCCCTAGTCCATTTGTACCTAATACTTTGAATTGCTGTTAATGTGGAGGCTTGCTTGGGTCCTGAAAGAACCTCTCAATCTCTGAGATACCCGTCTAACTAGGTGCATTTTCATGTCAAGTAAACAAACGAAAATTACCTAATGTGTTTCTCCCTGTTCCTTTTTTTTTGAATTTGGGTTTTTTATATTCTACTGTGAACAGGGTTCAGTCAAACCTGTACTGTTGAAATGGTGTTTCTTTATTCTCTTAGTGCATCCCTTGCCCCTGTGTGTCTGGCCAGAATTGCTGTCAGGATCTCAAGCTGACAATGGCAAAAACTAAAATATTAATAACCATGGAATTATAAGGAAACAGTAAAGTGCAAGCCACCCTCACTGTGCAATCTGTGTCAGTTAGGGTATGGAAAATCCCGATATTTTTCCCAATTCAAAAATGATAACATGCAGTTTAGAGAGCAGTGCTGGGCATAGACAGACATGCTTTTTCAGGCAGCATATTACTCTTGTCTAGTGCATAATTTGAATTGAGTTGCTTCCAGGTGTTTATAGTGGGGCACAATTGGGTTGTAGCTGAAGGCAGTGTTAGTTTCTCTCAGTGGGGCAGTATGGTGTTCAGTGTGGGAGAGGATGTGGCACTCTGTGCCGCTGACTGAAACTGCAAGGCTCAGAGACAAATGGCTTTTGATAGCACTTTTAGGCGTATTTGGGACATTCTGTGAATGGCAAAGTTTTCAGATGAATGTATTGTGTTGACCAATAACAAACGAGTGCATGTGTGCATTGTCAATTTAAATAAATGTGGAACAATACTAGCTGCAGCGTCGTCTTTTACTTGTGGGAAAAATAAATGTGGATAAATACAGATAAATACAGACGGAAATGGCAAAAAAATAAATACCATAAAACCGGGAGCCCTAATAATAATCTAGGGCTAATAAATCCTTTTATATTCCATGTAACTACCCTGAATGTTACAGCGATGACAAAATGAATAAAGCAGGAGGACAATCAAAAAACTAACATGTACAATGAGAAAATAAGAAAATATAGAGAGCAAGAAAAATATAAAAAGGAGTGAAGCATACAGTATAAGGGACAGGGGAAAAGAAAGGGGAAAGAAAAGAAGTGTAAGAAGATATACCAAAAAGAGACAGTACATGTCAAAAACTGACAACCAAAAACATGTACCTGAATATTTGACAAGAAGGCGATTGGGGTGGTGACAACACAGATGACAATGCCACATCTGACAAGGGGCTACGCACCACAGCAGAACAAAACATGAGAAAAGGGTCATGAATAAGCAAGCAAATGATGTGAATGTGTAAGAAAAAAATGAGAGAAAAATTAACATAAACATCACATCACCAGGAGAAACATTTTATCCAAAATTAGAAAATGAAGAAACAACTAAACATTGCAAAAGATATTAGTGTGTAGGGGGACCAGACGTGTTTATTTTATCCACCATATGAGAGTTTATAAATGTCCTGAGTTCAGCCGGTTCTTCGTATGAGGTGGTTTTATTTTGGTAAGTGACCATAAATAGACATGGATGAAAAAGGCCATAATGAGCTCCCAGAGTGCGTAATACAGGATGGAGACTAAGAAAATATTTTCTTCTGTTGGCCGTTGCATTGGAGACATCCTGTGAAATAAAGATCTTTCTGTCCAACCATATGATTTGTATTTTTGATTTAGCCACATTAAGAACTTTCAAAAGGTTAGTAAACTCCAAAAAGAAGAGAATGACTCCTCGAGCTTTTGTGGGTGGTGCAGAAGTAAAGAGACAAGGACCCAGTCTATGCGCTCTCTGTATATTGAGATTCGTGGAAGGAGGCAAATACAATAATTGTGGTAGAAAGGATATAAATAAAGAAACTGGATCATCTCCCTCTGTACCCTCAGGAAGACCATAAATACATAGATTATTGCATCTGTTCCTATTCTCCAAGTCTTCTAAGTGTTTCTTTAACTGAAGGACCACTTTCACCAAAACTGCCATTTTATTGGTTTCATCATGTAAGTCACTGACCTGTTCTCCACCAAAGACACTCGAGTCTCCATGATTGACCATTTATCATTAAGATTTTGAATGTATTTGTTGGTCTTCTCAACAAAAGGATGAAGGGCTCGAATTTCCTCTGATAAAATCTCTGATGATACAGGAGATGGTGACTTTCCCGGTGAAGGGGAGTCCTGTTTAAGTCTCTTATTTGTGGAAGAGTGTGAATGAGATTTCATTGAAATGACAAACTCAGAGCGGGGAGTAACTGAACACGCCATTTCAATGGAAGAAAAAAAATTATCCATCAAAGGAGCCCCAGAAGAGGAATCTGTGATTGACTTGGAAAGAGACCGCACCTTGGAAATGTTATTAAAATGATATTTCTTTAGTCTGCCCATACACCAGCCAGACAAATGTAAAGTACTGTTGACAGTTAGAGTGCCAACTCTACAGTATTATTTGAAAGAACGCCAAATTTGCCACGCACATTTAGTAAGAGTGCCAATTCACAGCATTAATAAAGAGGGAGCGTTAAGCTTGCAGACATAATGGGGAAGAAAAAGCACAAAAGCTGTGGTATTAATGTTGAAGGCAAAAAACAGTCAAATTATAGCCACAAAGAGCGCCAAATTTACATGGTGGAGGTGAAAGAACATCAAGTTGCACTAATAAAACAAAGGATTCCACTTGAGCAATTTTTCCATTGAAAGACAAAGTGTTGTGATGTGAAATCTTCAAATGTGGATGGTGGTGTAGAAAAGTGCTCAAACTGCAACAATCTTTGAGGAAAAGCACTGGTTTTGCATTACAAATGGCTGAGATTTAAGCCAAGCAGCAAACACTCAAAAGCAGAAGCGCATAGCGGATGTGCCAGTGAGAAGTGGTGCTTGCACAAGATTGCGGCTGTGATATGAAGGCGGCAGCACCGGCAAAGAAAAGGGTAAGGAAGCCTTCACCTGATGACTTGGAGAGCCGAGCAGAAGCCTAGGGAACCAGAACCCACGGCGAAGGCTCCGACATGTGAAGGAGCTTCCCGAGCAGGTGGCCATCTTAGGTGGCATCCAAGCCACTCCCCCTATATGGGCATTTTTTCATCAATCCATTCATGTGCATATTTGTTCATTGGCATCGCTGTCATTGCAGGTATGGGCTTAGCAATTCCAACATGCAGATGAATGTTGCTCAAACCCGGGACAGGCTGCATGCCTCGCAAGTGTTGTGGGGTCACTTGGTCTGTGATTGCGTATGCTGTACGTATTCCCTTATGATTTTTCGTGTGTGCACAAGTGTCTCTAAGTGCCTTATCTATGGTCCCCCCCACTCCTAGCTCTGGCCCTCTGAACAGGATCGTGGTGCTACTCCAGCCTTCCGGACCGAGGACGTTTCTCTCTATTCCGGGGACTGTTGACGACTTCCACCCGATATCCAGGTATCAAGATTCTCACACTGGGCTGGAGCGTCTTGGAGTGCTCCCCCCTCCGCTCACACCCAGGGTCAGGCCCTCCGGACCTCCCGGGCCCTGTCCCCCCAGACTCGAGGTGGGCTTCTGCCGGCTGGACCAGCGGCATCTTCTGACCGCTGAGCGGCTCCCCCCCCCCAGCGCACCAACTCGGGTGAGGTTTGCCGGCTGTCTCAGCCCCATTGGGATCCGTTGCTCCTCTCCCTTGGTTGCCTCCTCTGCTGCTGTCGCTGGGTGCGCAGCCGACGCCACCTTCCCCGGACCTCCCGTTGCCTCTATTGTTCCTCGGCCGGGCCTCCCTGCGGCCTCCTGATCCTCCGACTTGGTTGCCTCCTCAACTGCTGTCGCCGGGTGCGCAGCCGAAGCCGCCTCCACCGGACCTCCCACTGACTCTGTTGTTCAGCGGCTGGGCCCCCACGCGGCCTCCGGAGTTTCCGCTGGTTCTTCCGGTACCGCGCGGCCCCGGCCCTGAAAGATTGCCCGGGCTGCTGTACGGCCATTTTGTGGCGGGGCCTGCTCCCCCGAGAAGGTGAGGGGACCCAAGATGGCGATGGAGAGATAAAGTATCGCCCCAGTGCCCCAATCCTGCTCCATAAGATTACGTGCAACGTGCCTGTCTTTGGTTTCTCTCTATGAGGCGCCCCCTACCAGGTGCACCCGGGATGGCAGATCTCTGGCCCCTCCTGTGAGACCAAACATCCAGGCGTCGGACCAGACCCTGGGCCCCGCTTGGCATGTTGGCGTGGCTCTGGGCCCCCATTCTCGCTGTGTGCCTCTGGACTCGGGGACACCGCTGCGCCCGCGGGGGTCCCTGCCACCTGCTCCAACCTCGCCAATAGCTTCTGCGCCTACAGAGAGGATTCAGGCATCCTCGATGTGACGCTGGTTCCCACACTCGCCCTTTGCTGCAGAGCTGATTACACTGACTCTTATGACTCCATGAGAAGGCCATTTGATTGTTCCACTCTACCTGGCTCCCTTTACTGCTTAACACTGCCACTACCCTTACCCTCTCCCAGAGTGGCCTCAGAACCGCGACGCCTCCCCACAACTCCTTTTGACCAGGGTTAAAACGCACCCCGCAAACTTCTTCTCGCTCAGAGGGGAAACTCTTACTGTCTGTCTTTGTCCACGGGCCGTAGTATCAGTATTTGTCCCTGTGACTTGATCCCTCTAAGTGACGGTAACTGGCACGATCTCACCCCACAAAATAGCAGATGGTCTTCCACCAAACATTCTGTAAGCCTCCTCTCACTGGCATCTCATGGCCTCCCCAGCTCCCTGGGCTAGATCCCTGCCTCTCACTATTTAACTAACCTGATGACAGCGTTCAATCCCACCAATAATCCTGACCTTTTGGCTGAATTGGAATGTTGATACTCCCTTGCTACCAAGACTACCAGCCTATGCTATTAACCTTGCAATCGTTACTGTCATTTCTTTTGACTACTGCCTAACTATTCCCTCTGTGGAACTACAGACTTCCTAATGATGGTTTGAACCCTACATGCTCTTTTGTATTGTTTCTCACTGTGGTTTACTTCCATTGCTCACTGTTTGTTGCCACCATCTCACTTAGTTTCTCACTAAATCCCCAATGTCTCTTTCTGTCCCTCTCTGATTTTGCCATTTCTCCTCCCCCTTGCTCTGATCCCTCTTCCTTCCCCTTATTCCTACCTGTTCCTACACTTGTACAGGTTTTCCAATATGTACACTGACTGATTAGCCCACCTAACACCTGACTCCGATTTATGGCTTCTTCTCCTTCCAACTCTATCCTCTTACTCCTTTCCCTAATGCGCCCCCTTCTGGTTCTTACTCTACTCACTCACTTTAACCCGGCCCCTATTCCGACCCCCACACCTCTCAACGCCCGCATCAAATCTTCCCCCATCCTCTTTCCCCCGCCCCTAGCCTCCTTAATCCTACCACCATGCCCCCCCTCACACACACCCTCATTACAACAGAACTCAGAATCAATCCACAGGACTCATCCATCACTAAACATGGCCCGAACTCTTGGTCCATCCTCTACCCACCCAATCTCTCCAAAAACGCTAAGAAAAACTTCAAACACAAACTACTTATTGTCCACCAAGAAACCCTATTTGTCGATAACTACCTTAGCCTCTCCTCCATAATCAAAAACAAACTAAATTTTTTACTCCAAACATCCCTCCAAATGGAAAAGCATTTTTCTCCACCACCTCCCCATCACTAAATCATGTAAAATCCAGTATGGTTTTAAATTGTCCACCTCCCCATCCCCTACTTTCCTCGGCGAAATAGACATCCCCATGTTCAAATCCGGTAACATCCTAATCCAAGCTTCAGAAAATCACCTCACCATCTTTGAGCAACATTTCAGCACCTTATCCTACCTACTATCCACCCCACCTCCCAACACTGCAACCTCCCAACCGATTGACGCCCCCTCTCCCTCCCTTTCCTTGTTCCCAACCACTCACCCTACAGGCACCTATACTGCGTGTGAGGACTCTCTAACCCAATCCTCCAATTACCCCCCCTCGCTAACAACCCCCCCTCATCCGGACACCTCAACAGCATGCCCAGTCTCCCAAACCCTTTCTCTCTCCAGTGACTCCCCCCCACCCACCACTAGGCACACCCCCTCCCTCACTTCCGCCTTCCTGCACCCTCCTCCAGACTTTCCTACTATTCAACCGCCTGTACCAATTTCACCTTCTCCAAACTGCCTTTCCCCCCGTAGATAGGATTTTATTAGCCAGGATGTTATTTCCCCTCTCTCCCCTCAAGATCCCTTACCAACTCAGAACTCCGATTATAATTCTATGCACTCCCCTCCCGACGACACGGACTTCCCCTCGTCCAACAACCTGAGAACGACCTCCCAACACACACACTCCACAGACCGTTCTCCCCGGAAATTTCTGATGCTAATCTAACACAGACCCTATCTAACATCGAAAGCTATCTTCTTACCCTGTCATCTGAACTCTCCCAGCTCAGAAAAGATCTTTCCATGTCGTCTGAACTCTCTCAACTCAGGAAAGATTTTAACTCCCTCTCCTCTGAAATCCTTCTAAACCGGATGATCTCCCCAAGCTCAGACGCACAAAACACCTCCAATCTTCAACAGTGGAGAACCTTCCCTCGCTGCAACTGCTCCCACCGACCCCCCCGTGCGCCTCAAGCCATCTCTCCCCTTCTGACCTCCTTGACCTTTGTAACTCCTACCTCCCTAAATATCCAAATGACCCTCCCACCCCCCACTCTACCATCCCCGTGATCCTGGGGACGTGCAGAATCCCTTCCTCCCCCGCCTCCCCTAGACCCCTAACACAACTCACCGCTATCCAAACATGCCCTCCTCCCATAAACAACCCGAAACCCCTCACATGCATGCTGGTAAATTGCCGCTCAGCTGCCCAGCATGCGACGGAAATAGCTGAAACCATTCTCAGCGAAGACATTGACATTGCCTTCCTTACGGAAACTTGGCTCAAGGCACACTCTACATCTATCCTTGACCTACTCTCCCCACCCGGCTACTCCATACTCAGAAAAGATAGACCTGAGAGAATCGGAGGTGGTTTAGCTATCATCTTTAAAAACGAACTCCAACTCTCGCTTGTCAAGAACTCTGACCCTGCCACCTTTGAATACCTCGGTGCAGAACTCAAAATTCAAGGCGCCCCTCCTATTCGCCTACATAATATCTACCATCCTCCTGGCGAATCCCTTCCCTTCGCAGAGGAACTTTCCGACCTCCTCACCCAATGCTCCCTTTCCAACTCTAAAAATCTCTTCCTTGGAGACTTCAACCTCCACTGGAATTATATCAAAGACCCCGCTGTTAATCTCCTCGTGAATCTTCTAGAGATCAGTGACCTTAAACAAATTTGTCACTCTCCAACTCACACTAAAGGGGCCACTCTTGATGCCATCATCACCAATAATGATTTGGCCTCGCTCTCCAACATCATCCCCATCGACTGGTCCGACCACCACCTCATCCTCTTTAAGATCACCACCACGGCCCCTCCCCTCCACGCCAAAAGCATCAAACACAAGAAATTGACCAGAAACCTTCATCTTATCCCCCCGGCGAACTTGAAACGAAACTCAAAGCCCATTTCCTGCTCGCCTCCCTCTCCCAAAATGCGGACGCCCTCACCGAACATTATAATAAATCAGTTACCGAGGTCCTAGACCAAGTGGCCCCTCCCAAACTGAAAGCCCAAAGAAACATACCTTCCAAATCCTGGTTCAACTCTGATCTCAACAACGAAAGACGCTCTCTTAGACAGTCCGAAAGGACCTGGAGGCAACGCCCGTCCCCCTCCCATCTAGCCCTCCTCCGATCTGCTAGGTCCAACTACAAAAAACACATCCTCAATGAAAAGGCCTCCTTCCGAATGCAGCTTGATAGGGCCAAAAATAGACCTAGAGAACTATTCAGCATCGTCAAAAACCAAACCTCATCTGCCCCCCAAAAGCTGATGGCCACAAACGAGAAATGCGGAGAAATTGCTAATTTCTTCTCTGATAAAATCACTAAAATAGATCAATCCTTCCTCTTAAATCCCCTCTCTACTAACTCACTACTTTCTTATGACATTTCTCCTGAATCTCCATCCCCATCTAATCCTCCCCAGGTCCCTTCCCGTCCCTCATCCGTTTCCCTCCCACCTAAATCCAACACTTTCCTCCCCCAGCAACTAAAAAACAATGCCGCCTGGCATAATTTTCACCCTGTCACGGAGCACGAAGTCTATAAGACTAAGCTTAAACCATCCTCTCACACCAAAGACCCCATGCCCTCTAAACTTGTCCAAGACCTTAAACATATCATCGCCCCACTCTGGACCACCATTATAAACTCATCCCTGACCTCAGGGTGTGTTCCCACCTCCCTCCAACTGGGTCAAATCACACCCATCCCCAAAAATCCCAACGCAGATCCCAACGACCCAAATAACCTCCGACCTATCTCTAACCTCCCTCTTCTCTCCAAAGCCCTTGAAAAATGCGCCCTGCTCCAACTGGATAATCACATAAACACCTTCGACCTCTTTGACTCGCTGCAATCCGGCTTCAGAAAAGGGTGCAGCACAGAATCTGCCATGCTCAATATAGTGGACGACATTCATCACTCACTTGACAATGGCGAGTCTTGCCTACTCATTCTCCTCGACCTTTCCGTTGCTTTCGATACTGTTAACCACACTGCCTTACTTAACACTCTTAAAGTCCGTTTTGGCCTCAATGGCCATGTCCTCAACTGGTTCACCTCCTTTCTCCAACATAGAACCCAACAAATCAAGATCGAGAACTGCCTTTCCAACCCCACTCCAATCCCCCTCGGTGTCCCCCAGGGATCCATTCTCTTTCCTGCTCTCTTCAACCTCTTCATGGAACCCCTCACCCTCATTCTCAAACAAGCAGGAATCAACTACCACCTCTATGCCGACGACACTCTACTATAAGATTAAATCCCACTCTGATGTCCTACACCTCAATGACACCCTGACCAAGATCCAATCTTGGTTCCACCAAAATCATCTCAAACTCAACCCTAAAAAAACCGAAATCATTCTCTTCTCCCCTAAAAACAACCCACTCCCCATACAAAACTGGACATCTGACCTTAATGCTCTCAACTGCTCTCTCACCACCTCCAATTCAGTTAAATCTCTAGGCATCACCATTGACAATAGCCTTACCCTTACCTGCCACATAAAAACCACAGCCAAAGGAGCACTCTTCACTCTCCGTCAACTCAAGAAAATTAAAACCTTCATCCCGATCGATGACTTCAAAACTGTTGTCCAATCGCTGGTCCTGTCGAGAATAGATTATGGTAACGCTATCCTCGCTGGAACACCCAAAGTCCATCTTGCACCACTCAAAGCTGTGCTCAACCTAGCTGCTAGACTTATCTCTGACTATAAACGTTTCGACCACATCTCCCCCGCACTTAAAACCCTCAAATGGCTTCCCATTGAAGGCAGATCCACCTATAAGACTGCTTGTATCACGCACAAAGCCCTTCACCAAAACACCCCACGTTACCTCTCAGACAAACTCCACAAAGCGGGCTGCATTCGACCAACAAGGAGCACCAACGCCCTCATTCTTATCCCCCCTCTGCTAAAAAAGAAATGCACACAAGCTCGCTCCTTCTCTGGAAACGCTCCTTCCATCTGGAACTCCCTACCTAAAGACCTACGCTGTAACCCTTCCTACATCAACTTAAAAAAAGACCTCAAATTGTTTCTCCTCAACAAATATTGGGGTCAATAATACCCACCTCTGACACCGTCTCCCACTCTGCGTCCCACCAGGCTCCCCCCCTTTGCCATCCAACGCTCTCACCCCCTCACTCTCACTCCCCTCCCTCACGCTACTCCCTTCCCCTCCCCATAACACCCCCTCCCTGCCTCTACCTTTAATTATGAAATCTAGCCTCCTGCACGGCCTCCCACTGATCTCCCATTCCCCCCTTCCCCTAACTCCCACTCTCCTTATCCCCCTCCTTTATCTCCTCTTGTTCACCTCCACACACCCGACCTAACCTAATTACTCTCTACCCACGTGAGCTTATTATTTGACTTTTGTAAATAACATTCGTATTTATCTGCTTTCCTTATATTGGCTCTTATTGCAATGTTTTTGACCAAATATATCGATTACTGTACCTCCTCACAATCCTGTAAAGCGCTCTGATACCCCTGGGTCTAGCCAGCGCTATATAAAACCTTTAAAATAAATAAATACATAGGTGTTGGTGTACCTACGTGTGTTTATAATAGTGCTTCATACTGCACTTCTGGTGTCTATAAGATTCACGTGCTTTAAATAACAGATGTTTTTATCGCGTGTGTTCCAGTGTGCATGGGTGTCTGTATCTTAGGCGTGTGCACATAGATGCTTGTATGTGTGTTACTGTGCGCATACGTGCTTAGAGTAAGTCAGTCTGTGTGCATTAAAGCTGTTTTTGCATACTTGCTTCTGTGAGCCGCTGTCTCTGTGTCTTTGTGTGCATGTGCTACTCAAAAACCAAATATATTTGGTTTTCCAAGATTTATTCCAAATGTGGAAGTTTATTTTCTGTATTTCCATTAAGATCAGATAATTCTATGCTTAGCGGCAACTAAAACCCTGACTTAATTTGTCCAATCGCCTGATGCCGAACCCGTATAATTTACGGACGCAACCTCCCTTTTTAGGTCTTAGCGCTGCTCTGGGCGAGAGTTTTAGTAAGCGGGTTTTGGAAGTGCAAACAGCACTGGCGACCAGCTTGCGTTCACGTGAGCGTGCACGCGCGTCACGGGTCATTAAGTGCATTGCGATCACTTTCACTTTCGCGGCTTTGAAGTAAAGAAATAGATTATTTTTCTATTTCTTTACTTTTGCTATAATCGCGGCACCCGCGCTTTACTTTAAGCGCGGGTGCCGCGATGTTAGAAATGGGGTCTCTAGTTGGCAAGGGTTTGCACCTTTGTCCAAGTAGGGACCCTTCTTCCTAGTCAGGGTAAGGGTGTTACACTCGTGAAGTAACCCCTGCTCACCCTCGTGGTAGCTTGGCACGAGCAGTCAGGCTTAATTCAGAGGCAGTGTGTAAAGCATTTGCACATAACCAACAGTAATACCGTGTAAGCACTACAAACGGACACCACACCAGTTTAGAAAAATAACTAATTTTTATATACTCAAGACAAGACCAATTACGACAAAAATCCACAATACTATACTTTAAAAATGAATGCTTGATAAGGTAACTTCTTCTTTGCAGGAATAACACAAAAGCAAAGTTCGTACGAGTCGGTAGCTCCGTCCGCGTCTACCGCGATGCTGAAAACCACAGAGTCTAACAGTTCCAGCCGACCGCGTCGATACGGGCCAGCAGAGTCGTGAACAGACTCGGTCACAGTACCTTTCTCGTTGTGGCTGGTACGGAGTGTACGAGCCGGTCGGCGTTCGTCGCGGTTGCGGTGCAAGACGGAGCGATGCAAGGTGCGGTGTCCCTCGATGCGGTGCAGGCAGCGGCTCGATGAGCGTCGTGCAGACGGAGTCGGTGAGTCCAAGGCGTGCGATGCAGGGTGAGACGATGCTCGATGCGGTGCTGACAGGTTGCGATGCAGGCGACCAAGCCGGAGTGCGGGAGCTGGCGTCGGACAGCGGTGCGAGTCGGAGCGGTGCGTCGCAGACGTGCGGCGGTGCCCCAAATGCGATGCGGTCACGACTCTTGAGCCAGTTGCAGCGTCCGCGTCGGTCGGGTCCGGCTGGTTCAGTGAAGCGATGCGATGCGAACTGCGGTGCCCACAGGTCACGGTGCAAGCAGCGGCTCGGTGTTGACGGCGTCGGACGTCGCCTACGATGAGACCAGGGTTGCGATGCGAAGCCGGGCGATGCGGTCTGCGGTGCAAACAGGTCACCGGTCAGGGATGGATTCGGTTGACGGAGTCGGTTGCAGTTCCCTTCCTCTGTGGCAACTGAAACAGCGTTCCAGAAGCGGTACCCAGAGGTTTGTGAAGTCTTTGTAGTCCCTGAGACTTCTTAACAGGAGGCCAGCTCGGTTCCAAGCCCTTGGAGATACTCAGCACAAGTTTGTAGAAAGTTCAGTCTAGTCCTTTCACTGCCCAAGGCAGAAGCAGCAGCTGCAGGCCAACCCAACAAAGCAACAACACAGCAAAGGGGCAGTACTCCTCCTGGCAGCTCTTCGTCTTGGCAGGTTCCTTGATTCCAGCGAGATCTAAATTCATGGGGTCAGGGCCCCAATATTTATATCCCAAATTCCTTTGTTCTCTGAAGGCAGAGAGGCCTTTGCCTAGTCCAAACCAGTTCTGGAGCACTTTGTTGACAAGTCTCCGTCCCTTCTTTCAGAGAGTAGGCCAGGGACATCAGACGCACCACAGGAGGTGGAGCCAGCATTGTGGAGGGAGGGCACTGTCCTATTCAGGGCCCAGGTGCAACTCCTCCCACCCATCTACATGTAGATCTTGCTATTCAGCCCTGTGCTGACTCACCCTGTCTCCTGGCATCCCCCAGCCCCTGTCACTCACACTCCAGACAAGGAATACACAACCTCGCAGAGGCAGGTTTGGATGGTTAGACAAGAAAATACCCACTTTCTAAAGGGGTATTTTCAAACACAGAATGTTAAAACCAACTTCACTAAAAGATGCATTTTATCATTCTGAGTCCAGGCATACTAAACTCGAATTTCTACCATGTTCCCGGGGTCAGTTAGGATTATAAGCTGTAATAATCAAAACTGCCCGTTCTGGCCTATGGGGAACAGGTAGCCTTGCAATAGTGAAAAACGAACTAGGCTGTAATTCACTATCAGGACATGCCACACACACCCGGGCATGTCCTACCTTTCGCATACAACGCACCCTGCCCACAGGGGTACCTTGGGCCTACCTTAGGGGTGACTAACATGTAGAAAAGGGAAGGTTTAGGGACTTGCAAGTGTGCGCACTTGCCAAGTCGACATGGCAGCCCCAGGCTGCGCACAGGCTCTGCGATGGCAGGCCCGAGTTACACTTTACGGGCTGTTTGCGTGGGTGGCACAATCCAGTGCTGCAGCCCACCAACAGCATTTGGTCTATAGGCCCTGGCACTCGTAGTGCACTTTACAAGGGACTGACACATAAACCAAATAGGCCAATCATGGAAACGCCAATCCGTAACACATTTTATACAGGAGCACTTGCACTTTCCCACTGGACAGCAGTGAGGAAAGTGCGCAGAATCATCACACCAGCAAAAACAGAGTCAAAACCGGGAGGTCAGAAAGCAAAAAGTCAGGGGAAACACGCCAAAAGATGCCAAGTCTAACACGCGATTATAGCAAAAGTAAAGAAATAGATTATTTTTCTATTTCTTTACTTTTACTATAATCAGCGACACCTGCGCTTTACTTTTAACATTAAAAGTAAAGCGCGGGTGCCAATGATTATAGCAAAAGTAAAGAAATAGATTATTTTTCTATTTCTTTACTTTTGCTATAATCGCGGCACTCACGCTTTACTTTTAATGTTAAAGCGCTTTACTTTTAATGTTAAAGTAAACGCGGGTGCCGCGATTATAATGGTGTAGCCAATAGGTCTCGCTTTTGGGATCTTATAAGTATTTAGTTATGCAACTGTTGCATGGCTAAACACTTATAAGGTCCCAAAGGCGAGACCTATTGGCTATGACAATGCTTGTTTTCTATCTATTGGATGGAATACATCCTTCCGTGAGTCTCCCCCCCCCCCCTTTTTATTGTTTTTTAAGTTTTACATAGCGCAAACTCGACCCGAAGGTATTGGAGCGCTTTACATACGCACCAGTTACATTACACAAGGATACATTGATTTTTAGTAGGCAAGGGGAGATTAAGGGATTTGCCAAGAATCGTGGGATGTTGACGCCAACCTGGTTCCCCAGTTCCAAAGTCGGCAGCTCTGGCCGTTACGCCACATCCTCTCCCCTTTCTCTCTCCCCTTTGCATGGCAGGCATGAATATAAAACTTGTGAAAGAAACTGTAAGTCTGTAACTTTGTCTTCTAAAGGTGAAAGGAAGGAAACAAATGAAGTTTGCCTTTGTGCATTATTTTGTTTTGGGATTGCGAACTTTTCAAATTATTATGCTGCCATCTAGTGGTGCTTTTATGCGGTGCTAATAGCCTACGATAAACCACTTCGGCCTTAGTTATCAGCGCTGAGCAAGAACTTTGACTTGGGTCAGATACTAACTAATTGGGTTCATTTTAAGTTTTTAGGTAAAGCCACAATTGTAGGGTCTCATTAGGTTTGGCTTGGTAGCTTGATATTGTTATCAGTTTTCTAGAGTGCGTTTTGACTGCCCTGGAGAGTATTTCACTCGTACCATTCTACTGGCTGTTTGATGTATCATTCCGCTTCCTAAATAATTAGGGTGACCAGAATTGTAAAGCCAAATACCGGGACATTTCACGAAAATAGAAGAAGGACTACAGTTTTACTTCAATTGCGCGCACAGAATGGCAGCGCTCCTAAGCAGAGAATTACAGAACAGGCAGTTAGAACATACATAAAATGCAATTTTTAAACCCAGTAGCTTGCCTGTTAATTAAATTGCTTTCTTGAAACAACTGCCAACTATCCCTGCTTTGTAAAACATAAAAAACACCTCCCACTGTTTTCAGTCGACCCTCTCTAAAAACCGGGACAGGAGCTAAATTTCCTGCAATCTGCCGGGACAGCTGGTGAAAAACCAGGACCGTCCGGGCAAATCCGGGACGCCTGGTCACCCTATAAATAATGTGTGCACTCGGTTATAGGGTGGGACAATTTTACATCTCAAAAATACGCTTTATCATGACACAATAAATTCTTTATCTCATAAAGACATTGTCTATAGAAACAATCGTTTTTGTATTGTTTTTTCACTGCAGCAAATAGGTTGCAGGAAAATATTTTAGTCAGGAGTCAAAATAGACGACAGCCCTGTTGGCTTTGCCAATGCTTGTTTAGAGGTCATTATGAAAGGGACAACTGTGTGATAACTTGATTATTTTTCTGCTACTGTGGATTTAACCATCAAACTGCTTGTATGATAAGGTTTAAACAAGCATTGGCATAGCCAATAGGTCTCGCCTTTGGGACCTTATAAGTATTTAGTTATGCAGCAGAATATCCTTGGTGCAACAACATCAAGTGTTGTATGGCTAAACACTTATACGGTCCCAAAGGCGAGACCTATTGGCTATGCCAATGCTTGTTTCTCCCGAAGCTAATACCACTATGGACAAAGGAGCCAGCATGGTGCCAATCTTTAAATTACTCTATAAGCACAGTATGCATTATGATTATATAATAAGAGTTTTTTACGTTGAGAAAATAAAAGAAAACTAAATATTCTAATGGGTGTGGTGTTATTACTCCCTTGAGAATGGTTAATATGAATACAGGAATCTCAAATTGAAAGCATTTCACAGACTTCCGGCACCAGTGTTAGAAATGCACAACGTTAAATCAAATACAACAAGCTGAACGGAATCCCACAGTGATGCTGTCCACATAAATAATTATAGTCCGCAGTACACCGAGATGCCAAAAATCACCAAGAAATTGCAGCAGCTGCATAAAAAGACACAAGAGAGACGCTCCCATCTAAACCCCAAGGCACACATCCAGCCAGCGTAGCCAACATTGCAAAGAGGATAACCGCAGCATCTGTGACAACTGCTGGAAGACAATCCAGGTTTAGAAGATCAAAGTCCAAGAACAAGAGGTAGTTTTGAACAAACGAGGAGTTGACGGAGCAAAGAAAGGAATCCTTAAGGATAGCCAAGCTTGTTTATGAATGTCCAGTAAAGGCGAAGTGTGTAAACTGTGTTCAACAGATGTATTTATAACAAACTGGTCCTGACAGCGTTCAACGGCTTGAGACAAGGAAGCCTGAAGGTAAACGAAGTTTTGCGTCTGCTTTGAGGGAAGAAGGTAGAGTTTATCTTAGGGAGCCTGCGCCTGAGCCAACCCAACCGCCAAGGCTTGCCAACTCTTACAAAGAGCAGAGGAAGTGCCCTGGAAGGCGGCCTTCACGAACACATGCGCATGGGTTTCAACAACATCATCACAATAGCCACAGACTAAAACAAGGTCTTAAAAAAAGGGGGAGAGAGGTACATCCCTTACAGTGCTTTTTACAGAAAGGCCCGTGTTGTAGGAACAGCTCATCCTGAAAATACTGTGTCAAGTTGTAGCTGGTACGTTGGAGATTATTCGGGCTGATTTTGGGTTTTCTGTAGTATGTGATGCGCTTTTAGTTAAAAAACGACATTTCTGTATTTTAAGCGAACTACTCTGGGCCTATTTTAATCTCCATTCTTAGCAAAAACTAATTTTCTTTTTGCAACTGCATAACAGAGAGAGTGGTTTGTGTAACATTCATTAAAGAGTTTGTCAGCTGCAATATATGTTTTTCTACATCAGTTTAGTGGCATGCATATGCAAAGCTGGTATCTGTCCGGCACATTTATTTATTTGAATATGCATTCCCAGCCAGCCTACATTTACTTGGACTCGGTTTCCAATGTTGGATGGTTAATGAATTCCACTCGGTACTGGCCTCGGACTAGTGACCCCACCACCCCTTTATGCAAAACATTTCACAACTAAAAGAAAGGACTATACGCCATTTTGTTGCGATACTATGAACAAATTAATAACTTATATTTCCCTACACTAAACCACTTCTAATCCTAAACGTGCTAGCAGCCGAAAAGCACTTCGGCGCCTCATCAGGGGACGTGAGCGCTATATAAATACAATTACAGTAAAGTTGCGATGTCATTGCCAGTACTTTGCATCTCACGTTGTCCAGAAACGCGCCAAATGCCACTTTGCTTGTTCTGCACAAACATGAACTACGGATGAAATCACAACTCATTAAACCTGTCGTGCTGATAAAAGGCTGAGTAACTCCGCATCTTTGGGGATGGCGAGTGCGACCACCACCTCGAACAAGTAACAGGTCATTGCTAATGTGCCTTTAACTGTCAGGACAGCAACCGAAATAACCGCCATGCAACATGAAGTTCATAAACACAAGTCTGTTAAGTGTGCAGTTGGACCATATTTTATATGCAGTTCCCTGTAGGAAAAGGGCCAAATCATGCCCAGGCCTATGAAAAATATTAAAAAGTGATATGGCCGGTATTTGTCTTTCTGAAAGGTGGCAACCCTAGTGCCTAGAAAGCCTGTTGTGGTGTGCATATGCCATACACCGTCAGCTCTTGAGCAAGGTACCCCCCAGTAACGTTTGCAGTTTGCGAGCCAGGGTGCTGCAGTGCGAGACTTCATGTCAGGTTACTCCGCACTCGATGCACCGTGGCAGACTGGCGCAATGAAATAAGACACCACGCTCACATTAGGTGACGTGGGAGGCTGGGGCCTTCCGCACCAAATCTGTACCACTGTAATGGCGACACCCGGTCACCCAGTGTGTACCTGTAATTGTTTACGAATGTGCGGGTGGCACAGTATCCCTTAAAGCACGAAGGTGATGCAAGAGAATAAACTGTAGCTGGGATGAAAAATCCGTAAACTGCTACTACCTACATCAAATAAGGTTGGCAAGTACGTATGTTGTACGAAAAAAAATATATACATGGAACTTCTTTGAAACTTTGCAAGTATTATGGAAAAACACACATTTTTGCAGATTAACAATTTCCTAGTGTGTTTTTGATGACTAATACGTTTTATTAGAGATGTAAGAGAAAATAAAAATATAAGATTTTTTTTCTTCTTTTTACACGATAGCCCAAGAAAATCTGTAACGTCCCGCACGTGCAATGCAATAACTTGTTATTTTAATTTCCCTTTTTTATTCACGGAGGATTTTTATGTGGGTGGTAAAAAGATACAAAAAGAATGCCCTTCAGGCTGCCTGCAGCAAACGTTGTCGCGTGATAGGCTTGGGTTGGGAGCCGAGGAGGAGGAGTAGAGAGGCTTGGAGCTCTTCTTTCGCCTCGGCATCGGCGAGCACACTGAGAACAGGACCCTCATTCTCTGATCACCACTGACGAGCCTCCTTTCTGCTTCTACCAGCGATGGGAGGGGCCGGCGCGTTAGAGCCCTGCGTCGAGAACAAACTTGTTGTGGTAAAAATTAAAATATACCTTTTCCCCCTTCCCGCGCAGGCCATGTTTACAGTCAGCAGGCATCACCGAAATCGTTCAATAACTTGGCGTGGCGTCTCTGGTTTCATGTTCACGGCGCCCATCCCTCCCTCGTAACTTTTCGGGAAACACTTCCGCCCGTTGCAGTTTCGATAGGTAGAATGTGTGCAAAAGTAAATTCTAATGAGTCAGCAGTAAGAGTCGACCTAAAAAGAAGCCCGCGAGTGGTGCGCGCGCGAGAGCGGTGCGCGCTCGAGAGTGTGCACCATGGCCTATTGCTTGCGGTTACCCGCACGGCCGCCGGGCGCGATAATTGAAAACACATGGCGGCCGTGCGGGTAACCGCACGGAAAAGGCCATTGTGCCCGAGCGTGTGGTCAGCTTTTGGAAGCCCCTTACATAAAGTCTCGCAGAGCAGCGCATGCGCGCTACTCTAGGCTCGACCTAAAAATCAGTGACGTGTTAGAACCCGATCACCTGACGGAAAACTTGTGTCATAGGCCTGGTTCCAGGAATTTTTATCTGGGTGGGCCAAGGGTGCGTTTGGGTGGGCCAATGCGGGCCCAATTTATAACAACCAAAACCAATTTATAACAATTCTGAAGGTAGACTACAAGCCCTAGAGTTACAAATGGACATTGATTCACCAGAATGCCTGGGGTAGCGGAAATGACATCTCACATCATTGACCTTAATGACATCACTAGAAGTGACATCATATGACCTTTGACCCTCAATCTTCCTACGAAGTGATGTCACATGACCTTAACCCTTATAACATCACAATAATTGACATCGCTGAAGTTATAATAAAAGCCATAATAAAACATGACTAATACAATAACAGAACGTTGAAAAATGTCTGTTTTAGATACCACTTGTATTTGGGTGCTTACGTCATATGAAAGGAGATCATTAATCGTTTTTCTTAGTTTTACATGAAACATTATGTGTTCATCTGAAGAGGATAATTCTACATTTATTGTTAGATAATGGTCGGATATTTAGGATTCCCTTGTGGCTGCTTATGCAATGAGGCATGCACTGCCACTATGGGAATATTATAATGTATGCCACATCCTACGATATATTACTGAGTACATCATACACAGACTAAAATACATAAACACCTTCAGAATCCACACACAGAAACAGCCGGGTCTGGTGGACTAATGCATCCACCGTAGGAGCCTGTGTTCGACCTTATAGTCACAGGTTCAAATCCTGGTGGGTCCACTCAGCCTTTCATCCTTCTGAGGTCAATAAAATGAGTACCATTGAGTTGGGTAACAATAAACATATCTTATTCAGTGCCAATGTACTCTTGGGTGAACGTGAGTTTTACAAATACACATGTTATGTTAGATAATTGAGGTGCAAAAGGACGCTGACAGCTCTGGGCTCCGGTGCCACTGCACCTGCTGCATCATTGGCAGGTAACACCCTGTCCCCACTCCCCCATACACACTGCCTAACTGCAGCTTGCCTCCGACATGAGGTACGGTTGCCACATTACCGTTTTCTTCTGACATGAATATTGTAATGTCTCAGCCAGTGTAAAACTAGAGAAAATCATCCTAAGTCAGCATTTTTCCCCTTTACAGTGCATACTTAGAACAGTATTTATAAAAACAATGCACTTTAAAATGTGTTCTAGAGGTTCCTTAATTACACCTAAGGCTCCCTGTTATCTGTTTTTACTGATTTTTACAGATAAATACAGACAGAAAACATTAATTTTCCTGTCTGTATTTATTTTTAAATGTGGATAAAAACGGAAATTGGGTTGCTTTTTGAGTAATTCTAAATACTGTCTGCTATGACTGCCAAGCCAAAAGATATGTGGATTGAGAGATAAGGAGGTTAAAAAAGAAAGGAATTTTAGTAAAGAGACTTTAACAGCAGTAGATATGCACAAGATTGATACTGAAATTTGCATATTTTCATATAAGTGCACTGACTTATCTTCTGCGGGTGTTCACAGCACTGAAACCTGGCAGACATTCAAGCTTGAGTGCATATTTATTGGTTAAATAAATGTGGAAACATACTAATTTCAGCTTACTTTTTCCACAAAACCCAAAATAAATATGGATAAATACAGACGGAAATGGCAAAAAAATAAATACCTTAAAACCGGGAGCCCTACCTGAGTAGGGTTGCCACCTAGCTGATTTTTTACTCGCACCACCGGTATTTTAATGCCCTAGTTGGTACAAAAATTAGCAAAACCGCCTAAAGCAAGAATTTTTAGCCCTTATCTGTACCTAATTCAAACAGCAAATATAAATGGAAAACACTTTTAAATGGATTCTAAGGCTGCAAAGATTCCTGACTATTAAATATAGTAAAAACAGACGGAAAAGTCATGGTACAAATGTATACATACAATTGTATTCATAGTTCTATTTAGTATCATGTCCATGCCTGTGCAGACTCTTAAAACTACAACAAATAGCCGGTATTTTCTTTGGAAAGGTGACAATGCTACCCCAGACTGATAATTAATGTAAACAAAGTAAAAAAGCATCACAAGGCCAAAGGTCATGTTTGGGTGGGCCTGGCCCACCCGCTAGAACCGGGCCTGGTCATATTTAAGTGTAAAAGACTGATGTTCATTAAGCTTCTCACAAGGCTCATTGGTGCATTGCCGTGCGTTATGCCATATTTATCACTGCACAGTACCAAGGTCCTGATTCCAAGGGGCTGCATAGTGCAGACTGCTGCCTAAACTCTTCTTTACTCAGAGGTCGAAGTATGAGTGGTGCAGAGTTCACTGCACCCGGTAATTACCAGATGCGACGAAGTCTGCACAGCTGTATTTTTCCACAGCAGCAGGTCAAATGTATTTATACTGGATGAAAGAGCCCATTAAATACTGGTAAATGTAGATTTTAGTGTGGTAAGCAACAAAATCCTCAATGCCTCATTTTGAAGGGTAAAACCTGTATTATATGAAATTTATCGCAGGCACCTACCGCCTTCCCCCACCCCCTCAGTCGGGTATTTATCTTTCACTTAACACTATTGACTGTTTGGGTGTATTCTGCCACCTCCACTCGAGTACTTACAGTAAACTGCTCTAGGGACTACTTTACAACGATAGCCCGCCCGGTACCAGATTTGATCAGTTGCAGCAAATACTGCACTGGTAATCAGGGCCTAAGTTGGGAACTGTGACGCTCTGGTTAGTTGCTAGTTGTGCTGATCTCAGGTGGTGCTCGAAGTGGACACCGCAGTCCTTATAGGGCTGTTGGCAGTAAACTCAGTCATTAGCGTTGATCCCATCATTAGATACGGGACTGAAAGTGTGATTGCACTGTGCCCTCTGTGGTCACGTGATTATGGCCTATCTTTGGTTTGACTGACACTTTTTTGAATCAATGCTAAACCTGGAGGTGGATCCAGTAGACGGCTATCCTCCACGGTATTATTACTGTGACGTAGCAACTTTAGCATTTCCGCTAGAAATTTAAGGGTTTTCTGTTGCCATCCAACTCTAAATCAAGACCAGAGTTGCACACCAAATAATTTATTGGAGTGCCAGCATTGACTGAATCCAAGTTCCTTACCGGACACCACTCCATCCAGGAGTAAGTAGCATAGGACGACAGAGACCAACAAGGGAATATTTTAAGGAACAATATCAATTCAACACAGTACCTGAAAAGTGACCTGTTAAAGGCAATTAATGTTATTGAAAAAATATAGTATCCCCAAAAGTGATTATGTTGGAAAAATTACTCTTTATCAAGTATTAAACGTGTGTAGCCTAGGACAAACACAATTAGAATATGCTCACGGTATTGTGTGAACACCCAGTGCTCTAAGCAGTTGTGCAAACGGCACAAGCAGTGATCCCAATGAAAAAGAGAAAAAGCGGCAAAGCAATTTCTTTTAAAAGAACAGAGTATTTTCAAAAAAGCTCAAAATTAATTAATGTTTTTCAAATGTATACTGTTGAAAAACAGTCAACTGATTAATTGTGCTTCTTGTGAGTGACTCTCCTTGTTGTCCTTCATGAATTCCAGACCAACTTCTAAGCAGATAGACACCATTGGGATTTAAAAACATGAGTTTCCCTTAAATACAGGCATATGTTAGCATATATTTGTATATAATGCTAACATTTTTACCTTTCGGTGTAGTGTTTTGCTATATTTGGCTGCTTAATTCGCTAAAACGCGACAGGCAGTAAGGCATCAAACTATGAGTGCATGTTTATCCGTTTAATAAATGTGGAAATGTACAATTTTACAACTCCATTTATTCTCAAAACATAAAATAATTATGGATCAATACCAATAAAATTGCCTAAAAATAAATATGGATAAATACAGACTGAAATGTTATAAAAAATAAAAACCATAAAACCCGGAGCCCTATAATGATTGTCTTTTTCTGCCGATTATCTGTCGACGATTTTTAAACTCTGGTCAAAATGGAACAGATTTGCCAATGCTTATTTTGAGTTCATTGTGAAAGGGACAACTGTGTGGTAACTTGATCACTACACGTTCTTTTTCTTCTGTGGATTTAACATTTAGTGATAAAACTGCTTGTGTGATGAGGCTTTACCAAACAGTGGCATGTTAGAAACACATCATCCGATGGAAAACTTGTGTGTCATAATTAAGGGTGTGGCTTAAACATGTAAACTTAATTTCTGGAATTTCCATAGTGTGCCACCCAACCGGTATTTTGGTCCCCCTTTATGAGCGTTCTATTAATAAATCCAGACATAACACTACTGATGTACAGCTAAAACCAGCCAGGAATATTGGCTTTTTCAGTGATTGTTAACGGTTTGAGATAAAGCATTATACAAGACAAATATGCTACAAGTTAATAAAATGCAAAAAAACAACATCCTGCAAATAGCTAGCACTCTCAGGGAATGCAAGATTAAGTAAAACATGAAATATAAACAGGAACTAAATCGCTGACATGGATTACATTAACCCCTTGGCTGCGGCGGTAATTCCGCCGCGGCGCTGGGGGGGTGAGCGCGGTGCCGCCATGCTTGTGACGGAACCACGCCGTCATGAGCCACGGGCGGCGTGTGCTCATGACGGCGTGGTTCCGTCACAGCCCCGCCCGCTCATTAATTCGCCCGCACAGGCGGGGAATTAATCGCGCGTGGGCCGAGCGGCAGCCGCATGACGGAACCACGCCGTCATGAGCACACGGCGCCCGTGGCTCATGACGGCGTGGTTCCGTCATAAGCACGGAACGGGTTAATGATTTTTACATTCATTGTTCAGAAATTGATCAGTGTTTTTACCAGTAAAGTTGAGGACATGTATATAGGATCCGACCCGTTTCAATGTCCGTTATTACTTACTAACGGGTCTGATACCCAGATGGACCCTGCCCACTTAAAGCCCTGATCGCACTTGATAAATTCCAACCCCCCCACCGGAGTTACTACACAGGGGAAAACATTATCCCCCTGTAAAGAAAGGTTTGTTTTTTCACGTTTCCACCATGAATATTCCAGTAGATGATATGCCAGGTGGCAATCTCCTGGCATAGATATTGTGGATCATGAGAACTCCTAGAAATCTACGATTTGTGTAGATTTTCATGGGCTACACATTGGGATTCAGCGAATCCCTAAAGATCCATAAATCTATGGCAATCATAGGTGTACGTATGTGACATGCGGATTCATGCATTTCCTGTGCGACCCAACCATGCTCATAAAATTACACATAAATTAGGGGCTTTTTTTATAAATTAGGTACAAGACTGAGTGTATTTCTACATCTTTTTAGAAAACCTCGTACTTCTGTAGAGACAATAGTCTAGTTGACTGTCTTATCAGGGAAACATTTTCTGTCTGCAATGCCTGTCTGGTGTAGCACAGTTATGTCAAGGAATGAGAGTGAACTGAATTGTATCCTTCCACTGCTAATGTTGCTTGCATTCAGGGATCTACTTTTTCTTCTTCCTTTAGGCACTCCATGGCAGTACATGGATTTTCTTGCTATCTCCCTATATACTGCTTCCACCTTCACATTTCCTCGGGCCCCCTCTCTTTGTTGTTTTCCCATCCCCAGCTCATCCTTTGTGTCCCCTGCCCCCATTCGCTATATATATATATATAATATACAATCCCCCCTCCTCAATCCCACACTCCTTTGTTGTTCCCTCACCATCCCTGCTTGTCGCCCCTTCCCCGCTGATTTGTTTTTAAACTTTTTTTGTGCCCACCTCACAATCTGCAGGTGTTCATCGTAAAATGGGTTTTTACCCATTTCAAGATTTCATCCATGAGTATGTATCCACACGAATGTGTGGTGGACACCAAGAAATGGGTTTGTATTATTTGAAGAAACCAATTCAAACATGGACACCAGGGGTGCATCCACTGCCACCATCTTTGAATGGGTTTGTTCAAATATTATAAATACATTCGAAGATGGTTGCATTGAAAATACATGCATCCACCTAGCATGTGTGAAAGGGGTTCTTTAAATATTACAAATGCATTTAAAGATTGTATTGGAAGTACACACATCCACCGTGCATTTAAAGATTGCTGTCATGGACACTTGCACACATGGCAGTCCTCTTTGAATGCATTTTTTAATTTGTAAACATCTCCATTTAAAGATGACATTCACTGCAACTATCTAACAAATAAGAAGCATCAGCAAAGCCAATAGGTTGAACTGCAGAGACATATTGGCTTTGTCAATGCTTGTTTAAGATGTTTTTCCAATTTCAATTCAGACCTCAATACATGTTTTACAGAAGGTACACACACATAATTTGCTGCCATTTTAGCAATAAAAGGGTTTTTGTACTGACGCTCATGTCTTGTGATTATCTATTGACCCCTCCCTTTATTTATAAACAGTTCGTTCTTTATAAACCGTTTGAGTTTTATTTTGAAATCTGCATTTTGTGGCCATTGCAGGGCACTTTGTACATATTGTAATTTCCAGCTGTCGTGCGGCGGAGCACTTCGCTGGTAGCGCTGCTTAAATTGCTTAGACAACGCTTTTAGACTTTTTATTGTTTTAAGTCCCCCCTTTTACTGTGTATTGCGACCATTACCTTTGTGTCCTTCCCCGGCTAACAATCTTCGTTTGGCATTGCTTGCTGTTTCCACACCCCGGTCCACCGCAGCCTTTTTGGGCTGATTGATGTGGAGGGTGTCGTGAAACGCTTTTTTCTGCCGCGAGAGACCCCTACTTCCGGTTGGCCTCGTACAGCCGCCATTTTGCCGGTTAGCGGTCCAGGTGCTCGTGCCTCTTGATACCTCCGGTATTTAACCGGGGCATGGTGCGGGAGCGCAGCGGACGCGCGCAGCGGGCGCGCCGGTGGCGCGCCGAAGGCAAGCCCGTCTGCGCCCGTCCGCGCCTGCACGTCGCCTCTCGCCAGGAATGCTGGCCGGAGCTTTGTGGGACGGCGCACTTACTCTAGTGCAGAGTTATTGGCAGTTAACTCTATGGTTGAAGGATGTAGTGGGCCTCGGCTGGGTCCCCTGGAAGGGCCCTTTGGATGTTCCTGCTGTAGGTACGTCTCCTCTATGCCGGAGCCTCCTTTACCTCCTTCTTCTCAGTCTAGGCCACCAGTAAGAATGCTCCACCTGAATGTGCGGTCTTTAGCCAAACATTATCTAGAAGTCTATGACTTGGTTCTGGAGGAATCACCGGATGTGTTTTTTCTAACCGAGACCTGGCTCAATGAGGATACGATAGTTGAACCTAATTTAGCGCTGCCTCCCGGCTACTCCATTCTTACTATCAACAGAGAGTCCAGGGGGGCGGCATTGCGGTTATTTTTAAATCTTGCTATTCGTGCCTATTTGTTAAAGAAGCTATGGAGGGCTGTGAATGTGCGCGTTTTAGCATTACTTTCAGTGCCCATCTGACCATCTCAGGGCTGTTAGTATACCGTCCTCCGGGGCCTATTGCGAAATTTAAATCGGCCCTGCTGGAGTGCACCTACACGCTTGCAATGAGTACAGCTAACTTTAGCATTCTCGGTGACCTTAACTTGCATTTTGATCTTGTGCAAGATACCGCAGTCAGTGGGCTGCTTGCGGACTTGGCAGCCTGCCAACTAAGTCAATTGGTCCCCGGCTCTACCCATTCAGCCGGCCATCTGTTGGACCCCTTTTTTTCCAACATTCCTCTGGCTATGGTGGAGACTCCTAAACCTGTAGGCTGGTCTGACCACTTTTTGATATCCATGTCTTTCCCTGCCCCTGAGCCCCTTAATAAGACTGTTCTTCCCCCTATTTTTAGGCACCCTTGGCGTAAATTGAGATTGGAGGATTTTCATGCGCTCCTTGCTGCTAATATCCCGGCTCCACACAATGATGCAGATGTGGGCTATAGAGCCTTTTGTAACTGGATTGTCCAAGTGCTGGATTCTCTCATTCCAGCTAAATGGTTGAAAGGCCGCACTTTGAACCCTAGCCCATGGTACAATGACACTTTGGCTACACTTCGGAAAGCATGCAAGAAATTAGAACGCGCATGGAGAAAAGACTATGACTCTGTGGCAAAGAAATGCTATTTGTCCGCTATAAAAAACTATCATAGAACCATTTGTACGGTTCGAGCAGCTTTCTATGCCAATGAAATAAAGCTTAGCTCTAATCCGGCCAAATGTATTTTTAAAAATTCTTAAGGACCTCAGAGTAAGGAGTAACTCTTCTGTTTCTATGATTACCTCTGAGCAACAGTGTGAAGATTTGGCAACGTTTTTTGTAGATAAAGTGAATACCATCTATCGGTCCTTTGCGCAAGGGTCTTCTCCTCCAGCCGTTCGTCATGAGCCCCCTCCTTTACATTCTTTGGCAGCTATTCCCAGTATAACGCTGGAAGAGTTTTCTTTACTGAGTAGGAAAATTAAGTCTGGCTCTCCGGCCGATCCTTTAAAACCTGCCCAGTTCAGGGATTCACCGTCTCTCTTCCTGGCACCTCTGTGCCATGTTGTTAATACTTCTTTTACTACGGCTGTGGTCCCTGTGCCGTGGAAACAGGCGAGGGTATCCCCTATTCTTAAAAAACCCTCACTTGACCCAGCAAAGCTGGAAAACTTTCGGCCTATATCGCTCCTTCCTTGGGTAGCTAAGATTGCTGAGGCCCATGTCAACTATATTTTAATGAAATATCTCACTACCAATAACATCTTGGATCCTTCTCAAAATGGTTTCAGCCCTGGTCACAGTACAGAGACGGCTCTTCTGGCTGTGACAGAACATCTGCGGACCATTCTTGATTCCGGTCATACAGCGGCACTGATTCTACTTGATCTGAGTGCCGCATTTGACACGGTTTCACATAAAATTCTGTTACAGCGTTTGGAGGAGGCTGGGGTGGTGGGCCTAGCATTAGATTGGTTTAGATCATTCCTGACAGAGAGATCTTTTCGAGTTTCGGCCCCCCTGTTTCTTTCTCAGGCTCATTCCATCGGGCAGGGGGTACCACAGGGCTCTGCATTGAGTCCCATATTGTTTAATCTTTATGTTCAGCCTCTTGCTAAGGTGGCTAGGAACATGGGCCTCACCATGGTCTCGTATGCAGATGATACACAGCTGGTGGTGGCCCTGTCCGATGGTTCCACTCAGGATGCTTCAAGGTTTCGAAGCGGCCTGGCTGCTGTGGCAGACTGGATGACTTTAAACTGTCTCCAGCTGAATGCGACGAAAACAGAGCTATTGTTGGTGGGGAGGGACAGGAGCCTCTGGAGTGAACAATGGTGGCCTAACGTACTTGGTTGTACCCCCACCCCTAAATTGGTGGTAAAAACTTGGGGGTATGGATGGATGCTACCCTTAGCTTTCAAGAGCATACCAAAAGAGTTGCGGGTACCTGTTTTGGCCTCCTGCGGGGACTGAGGCCCCTGCTGAAGTTTTTTGATTCATCTACGCGCCAACTGATTGTTCAATCAGCCATTCTAGCCAGACTGGATTATGCTAATTCGCTCCTGTTGGGAGCTAATCAGGCTGAGATATTGCGATTGCAGCGTGTTCAAAACGCTGCCGCCAGGGTCCTGCAAGGGCTCCCACGTAACTGTCCTTCTACTGGGGCCATCCGGAGGTTACATTGGCTTCCGGTGGCCAAGCGGATCCAATTCAAGGCTCTTTGCTTATCTTTTAAGATTCTGAAACTTGCCTCGCCCAGTCTTCTGGCTAACTTGCTAGCCCTGTATGTCCCCACTCGCCAGCTGCGCTCCTTGGGACAGCATTTGGTAATCGTCCCCGTGTGAAGCGCCTTCGGGTCGGAGGTCGATCTTTCCGTTATTTAGCTGCCAAGTTATGGAATTCCCTGCCTCCTCAGATTCGCAGCTTGGATCGCATTGTGGACTTCAGGAAAGCAATTAAAACTTTTCTTTTTCCTTCTGCTTAGTCCTGTTTGTCTTCTGTATATTCCTTATGCCTACCTGTTGTGTTCTTAGCCCTGTTCCTTCTGACGCTGGCATCGCCGGGACGCCTCTTTGCTGGGGCAGCTGTGCGCTATATAAACTCTGGTAACATAACATAACATAAACTTACTTTTTTTTAATATGGCACAACTCACAATGGCCTGCATTTCTCAAATCTATATGTTCTGAGGTTTCAAAGACCAGTGAAGTTACAAAGAAATCACAATAAGCAGGCAATTTATTGACAGGTTGTCAGTTTCTAATTTTGTAACAGATTGTGTATAACTATATATTTAATTTTGAAACAGTAAGAGACATGGAATTTTAGAAAAATATTGATTTTGAAAAACAAGGCAGAATTTGGAATTGATAAAAGAAGCCCTTGTTCATTTCTTTCAAAATGGCTGGCTTCCTAATTAGCATGAAAACATACATGTTGAACATAAATTGAAAACAAAGGGCCCAATTTACAAAGGGCCTCCGCACTTGAGGCGGAGGCCCCGCAGTTGTGGCGGGGGCCCACACTCGTGGCAGGACCTCCACATTGCAGTTTCTCATTGTTGAGGTCCCGCCACAAGTGTGGGCCCCCCGCCTCGACTGTAGGGCCACCGCCATAAGTACGGAGGCCCTTTGTGAATTCTGCCCTTCGGGTAAAAATCTACACTGGTTGCTATGTTCTTCATTTCTCTCCATGGATGGAGCTATTGACACTTACCGACCGAGCCGGACCCGGAGAGATTTCCGACCGAATCGGACACTAGCAGTCCGACCGAACGAGTACGATGCGCACGCATGCAATCGGACTCGATTCGGTCGGACTCCCATTGAAGTCAATGGGAGCCGGTCGTACAACGCGTACGCGGGCTCCCATTGACACAATGGGTGCGAGGCGAACAAGGGCGCCCCCTACAGCGGGTACGCGTCGATGCGACTCGCGCCGCACATGCACAGGTAGGGGGGACCCATGGGTCCCCCCTGTGTGCGACTCGTGCGGCTACGCGTACAGGGGGGTCTGACACGGACCCCCAAAGTCCGGCTCTGACTGCTCTTTCGAGCCGGACGGTGCGAGTCGGTCGGACTGCTCGAGGCGCGCATCGTACTTGCCCGGCCGGGGAACGTCTCCAGTGCGCGGTGCGAGTCGTGTTCGTGCGAGTCGGTCGGTGCGGACCCGTGAACGAGTCGGACGGCGATTTCGCGTGCGCTCGTATCGTACTCGCTCGGCCGGACGCACGTTCGAATCGGTCGGGAAAGAGGGCTCCGAATCGGATCCGGTTAAGCCGAATCCGATTCGGTGCCCTACCGGCCGAGATCGGAATCGGCCCCTCAGCGTCACTCCTTCTCAATCTTGATGCATTCGGTGTTTCTAAAAGGACCCTTTCCAAGTATGTAGCTCTCTAAAAAAAAAAAAAAAAAGGCACTGCTTCTGGTAAGGATGCAAACTTGTTGGCCTCATCTCTGACCTTTTGTTATTCTTAATCAGGTGTTTGGAATTTGCTATGCAGTATCCTGTAGTATGCTGTATCCTTCAGTTGCCTCTGTAACAATATGGGGAACTGTTTCTTTATGTATCTCAAGGATATACTGAATTAAAAACTGTACTAATGTGAGGCCCTCTGATGCCACCAAGGCCCTGTTGGTACTTATGAAAAATTTCCAAAAAGAAATAGTTTGATTTCAATCCATTTGTTTCTTAGGACATATAGTGCTGGCAAGTGCCCCATACTGCCTGTAGTTTCTGCGCCCAGCCTGGCTTTTTATCCCACAATATTTAGCATTCTTTGCCCTTTAAAGTGCTTTCTCAGCACACCTACACGGCAAAGCTAACATACAAAGCCAGGAAAGATCCCTAAGTAACAAGAAGCCGCAGATATGATCAGAATACCTAATTGTTCTAAAGTTGAGCCACTTTTCTTATTAATTTTCCAGTTTTTGACACCATTCCTTCTACATCAGTAAAAAAATTAACTTGGTGTTGATCTGTGTTAAAAACCTATGTCTCTAAAGAATACAATACTATGAGCTCTCTGACCGGTCATTTGACTCCTTCTCAAAGACATAGGGGCATATTGACAAGCCCCTATCGCCACCAGAGCGTCACTTTTTTTCACGCTCCTGTGGTGTAGCACCATTTTCCATATTTACACGGTGGGGCTACACCACTTAGAGTGGCTTAACACCACCTTGTAAATATGCCCCTTTCCGCTGCAGTCCTCTGCGGCAAAGGAGCGTGCAATGGGTGCTGTTGTGGGTGTTCCACCACAACTCCCATTGCTTTTTGAAGCTGCCCCAGATTTACAAGGCTGAGGCAGCGCCAAAAACGAATGCCATGGAATACCAGGCGTTAGAATGGCGATATGAGGAGAAATAATTAATTTCTCCACGTTTTTTGCTCTTTCCATGTGTTCTGCATTCTGCAGCAGGCATTAAAAGAGCAAGTCGCCATTATTGATTGTTCATGTGCAGGATGGTTTCCCTTCCTGAACATAACTGCAGCACTGTTTAATTAGGCGCTGCAGTGCAGGCGGCGAGAGATCAGCCAGCAGAAAAAATGCGGCACAGGCAAGTGCCAGGAATAGATTTATCTTGTGTGTCTTTTGGCACAAAGGTTTGATCAAAATTTCATGAATAGCTTACATGTTTGGAGACACATCTCAGAGAGCTTGAAGTCCAGGAAAACTAGCAATGCTTTTCTCACTATTTCCTCATTCATAATAACGTACCAGCCAGAGAATTTGTTAGACCTAAGTAGGGCTCTCTGCCAATTCTCTCCCACTGAGACTCTGAGCTCCTGGTCATTCCAGCACTACCTCCATTCCCTGGCTAGTGCTGGATGTTACCAAACCACTGCATGCACCCTCACTAATGCAATGAGATTTGATATGCCAACAACACGTATTAATTGCACAGAGGAGACTCTGTATCAGATGGCGGTTACATGGAGAGAGACTCCTTGCTACTACTGCCTGAGGAGCTCTACATTTACCCGCTGCCAAGAACCGCTGCTTCTGCTATGCATCCCCTCATTTCCAGCTACCCTCTCGTTGTCCTTGTGATGTGCTAGTGCTGAGAGAATTTCTTCTGTAGTTTTATTTCAATCCCTCTCTGTGATCTTTAATTCCCACAGAGATGCTATGCGCGTCTTGACTTGGATGTGAATTTCCATCTTTTCCCATGATTATGGAGGTGTTATTGGTGTTGCTGTCCAATATGACCTCTTCCAGGCCCCGCTCCAGAATCTCTCTGTATTCACTCCACACTTACAATAACATTATTTATTATATTATTCCATATTCTGCTGTCTACACGACACTGTGTGCCTTCTCTACCCTGATTACACCCTTCTCATGATCCTGTGCCCCACACCTCTTCCTAATGCAGGATCCACCCTCTACATGCTTTTCTCCTACACACATTTCATAATGGTCTTGCACAACAATACATATTTTCTATATATTTTACCTGGAAATCTACAGAATTCCTCAAATTAGTAAATGTTAAACCTTCATAAGTGTCCACATTGTCTCCTTTCACAACAATCTAATTACATGAATTAGTTACAATTATTTAAATGAAAAAACAGATCAAAAAATAAACTGTGGAAGTGAATACTGACAATATTTGGATTTCCAGCTTAAAATGCAATAGTTCCTGCTACAACCTCAGTTGAGGATGCTGTGTTTACGTCCAAACTTTTCATATTAAACACACTTCTTTTCATATTAAACACACTTCTATTCTTCTCCACCTGTTTCTGCTTTAGACGCAAAGGCTCCGTATGTGTACTCTTTCCTTCATAACGCTACTTCTTCCCTTGGGATCTCAAAGCATCTCCTTTCACTCGCCTTCTCCTTCGGGTACCTCCCTGGTGATGCTCTGGCCAGGTTAGTTCTTTGACCATTACTCTTTTCTGTCTAATGCTCCTCGCTGAGCAATCTTGTTTTCTACCTAGGGTTCCTAAACCTCATATTCACCAACAACTTAGCAAGCTTCTCCTCTACTACTTTGTCTAATATATTACTCTCTCAGATCACTTCTTGTATGATGATTAATTTGTCAAGGATGAACTTCTATTTCCTCCCTATTAACCTAAGCATTCTATTAAATCACTCATTCTCTTTCGTACCATATTTCGTTTCTTACTTGCATTAGCCAACAACAAAAGTTTTCTCTATTCTGTTCTTGCGGAGTATCGATTCCATAAAGCCACTCCTTCTCTTTTAGAGTGGACTACTGTGATTTCTTCCTTTCTCCTAAGTGTGGCTGCTTATCTTTTCTCTCCAAATTCTCCAAAACGTTGCTGCCAATTTTTATTTATAATTTCCCTTATTTTACTTACTATTATATAGTTCTCTTCCAACACCACTGGCTTGCCTGCCTCTCGACAGTTCTACTTAAGTTTATCTACATTGCAATAAATCTATACACTCTGTCGCACCTTCCTATCTTTTCACATCCAATGAATACTCCTTAATTCTTTTCCGCTAATACTGCATTTACCCTGGCCCAGCTTCTCCATTCTGCTCTTATAACTCACTGGCCCTTTACGCTCCCTCTAGAGATCTCCCATTCTATTTTCTGTCTGCATCTAAAAAGCTACATGTCTCCATCATATTTGTTTCCACCTACTTGGCTGTTTTGCAGCTTTAAAATATTGAGTTTTATATATTTATACATTTATACTTACATAGTTAAAAATCCTCACAATCAACACTGTACAAAGAAAAACTCAAAAAGAGAATAAAATACACAATCCAGACACAGTCCTCGCAGTAAAAACAGCTTTGTGGATCATATAAATGGCAGTGAATGGCAGCAATACACATCAACAGAACAGCCAATAAGAGATAAAAATTGTAAATGCCAATTTTAATATCACGTATAAAGGGGGTTAGACAGAGAAGTATCTGTCCCTTCGAAAACATCATGGAACAACAATAATTTTGCACATGAATAATAGAATGCTGTAAAGTGAGAACAGTAAAGTGCAAAGTGAAGATAGCCAAAACTAAGGGCCTTATTACGATGTCAGGCGGACTTGCGTCCGCCCGACCTTAGGTCGGTGTTTCTGACATTCCAGTTTGGATGCAACCGCCCATAGGGCGGTCGGAAACATCCATTTTTCAGTGGAAGCTTGTGCGGCGGGCGGAAAAGGCCCGCAGCACAAGCTTCCATTGAAAAATTGATGTTTTCAAACATCCCTGCACCGTGTGGCAAGCACCTCACGGTGCCTGCCACACGGTGCAGGGATGTTTAGGGGGGCATCATAGGTGTCCCCCAGGCCCAAATGCAAAGGGCCAGGAGGTAAGGGGGCACTGCTAGGGGCCACCAATGTCGCTTTCCGACAGCCTTACCATGTCAGAAAGGCCGACAAGGAATGGCTGTCAGAAACCGACATCATAATTCTGACGGCGGAGCCGCTGTCATTAAAGGATTATGAATAGTTTCCGAAGCACCGAAGGAAAGGCCTCGGACAGTCTCTTCGCCTGCTGCCTCCTACCGCGCGCATTATAAAGCGTTGGTCAGACCCTCATCATAATCATACTCTAAATGTCTAGCACATTAGATAGCTGACTAGCATTGGATTCTAAAATTTTCTTACATATGATCCAAGCAGCAAATAAATATTTAGCAACAAAAATAAAAATAATTTTGTTTGTATCGGTCCTCTGAATCCTCAATGCAATTTCATACTGTCTGATTCCTAAAGCAAGACAAACCAGTTGAATCCACTTCTTGTGAGGTGTTGTGTAAGCATCGCAAAAGAAGAGAGAATGTTGCAAGGATTCAGACTCCTGATACATGACGGACATAAAGTGCTCATACAGTAATTGTCTCCCCAGCAAATACAAAAACTGTCGATCTGTAAAATTCCTTGTCTAAACTTTATATATAGCTGTTTAGCCAAGGGACATAGAATCTTATCAAGAAAGGGTTCAAAAGATCGAATAGCTTTATGATCTAAATTAAAAAAATAGTCATCAACCTGCCCAGCTTTCGATTGCGTAATTCCTCTTCCCATAAAGTCGTCTTTGCTCGTTCTTCGATCACTGACTAGTCACAAATGTAGTATGCATCAGTAGGAGATTCCCATAGACCTGCAAGGTCCAGCCTCCATAACATTTCCTCGACATACACTAACCAGGGGATTTTCTGGTTGGAATTGGAGTGCATCATTTCTGTGAGGGACAATCTATAAGGGGCTTATTCCTCACTAGACCACAACCTGTGCCACTAGAGTAATGGTCTGAGTTTACACACTGAGGAAATTGGGTACACACCTGCATCAAGTAGTTGGGGTAAGTGAGGGGCACTCTGTGGGAGATTTAGTAGGGACACAACAAACGTGTTTTCTGACACTGAGTCCCTGTCCTTTGCGTAGCCCTAAAGCTCTGAACCTCAGAGAGCAGATCCTTTAGCTTTTACATGATACATTTCCACTGCAGGGGCGAGAGACCTCGACTCATGCTCTTTGCCAGTTTCAGAAGGGCCTGGATTCCTGCTGGAGCTTTAATGCACGCTAGCTGATCTGCAAGGACCATGATCTACCATCTGAATAATGAAAATCTTGGACTTGCTCGAGCACTTCATCGTGGGACCTGATGCAGCTTTTCACAGGTCTATAAAGATTAAAAGCCATGAATGTGCTCTTCTTAATATTCAACTCCAGCCCCCTCTCGTGCAGAAATTTAAAAAACGATCCACCAAAGCTTGTTTACCAGCTAGAGTTTTGGAAATAAGAAGCGGGTCATCTGCAAACAACAGTGTTGGAATTTTAAAAGCCCCCACTTTTGGTGCATCGTTACCGGGACAATCCAGATATTGCACTAGCCCATATTAAGTTTTATATCAAAGATAGTCACTCCATTTTGTTCCAGTTGCACATGCAATAATTTTGGATAAAAGTGCTGTAAAATGAAATATATAATTTTATGAATATGCTAGCAATTTCCACCAAGCATCATGTATTTCTGGTTCTTGTTTTCTCATTCTGTCTTTTTGCTTGTATAAAATGTCTCCTGTAGCTGTTAAAGCCAGTTGCTGATTTAATTTTCTGCTCTAACCCGTGCTACTTCCTGTTTGTCTGTACTCCTTCTTGCTTGCTCTATGGTGTTTTTAAAACCATTTTTTATTTATATTTCAGCTTCAAACAATTCGGACCAGACCCATTCTGACGCCACACAACTGTACAAGAAGTAACCTGGGATGCAGGAGATAAGCAAACAGGTAACACGTTTATATCCGTTTTAATCACAATCCATACAGAAATGCTGATAGCATGGCACCGGATGTATGACGGAACAACACATTCCGTTGCAACGCATGCCTTTACCACGCATGCGTTACAACGCAAATGCCTTTACCACGTATAACCTTTACCATGCATGCTTTTACAATGTATTTTGTTGTAAAGCATGTATGGTAAAGGTCCATGCGTGATAAAAATGTTCCCTAACTCCTGCCCTCAGTCCTCAAGCCAGACCCTGAACCTCCCCCACCCGACCCTTTTCGAAAATACCCGACCCCTGCCCTAATCCCTAAAAATAGTCCCCTGCACGACCCCCACTACCCCTGCCCTTTTAAAATAAATACCCGACTCTGCCCTAAGACCTAATTGTAGAACTTGCGCGAACCCCACTGTCCCCTGCCCTTTTTAAAAAATACCCGACCACTGCCCTAATCCCTAAAAATACACTCCTGCATGACCCCCACTGCCCCGCCCTTTTTAAAAAAAATCCACGACCCTGCCCTAAAGCCTAAACTTAGAACCCAGCGCGACCCACACCGCCCCTGCCCTTTTTAAAAATACCGACAACTGCCCTAATCCCTAAAAATACACTCCTGCACGACCCCCCCCTGCGCCCGCCCTTTTCATTAAAATCCACGACCCAGCCCTAAGGCCTAAACTGAGATCCCTGCGCGACCCACACCGCCCCTGCCCTTTTAAAATTTCTCCGACCACTGCCCTAATCCCTAAAAATACACTCCTGCACGACCCCAGCTGCCCCCGCCCTTTTTTAAAAAATCCACGACCCTGCCCTAAGGCCTAAACTTAGAACACAGCGCGACCCACACCGCCCCTGCCCTTTTTAAAAATACCCGACCACTGCCCTAATCCCTAAAAATACACTCCTGCACCACCCCCACTGCCCCCGCCCTTTTTCCTAAGCCCGAAATCTAGCCTTCTGCCCTTTTAAAAAATACCCGACCCCCGCCCTAATCACTAAAAAAAACACCCCTGGGTGACCCCCACCACCACCTGCCCTTTTAAAAAATACCCGCCCCAAAAGCCATCCCAAAAATAATCCTTACCTTAACAGGACGATGACGAGGCAACTCTTGAAAGAGGAAGCATAAGGATCTCTTTGCTCCTCATAACGACGCCGATAGCCTTGACCACGCAGGTGCTGTTAGCAGCATATGCCCTCACCACATACGTTGCGTGGTGAAGGCTATGCGTGGTAACAATATATGCATGGTAACGGCTGCGTGGTAAAGGCCCTGCGTGGAAACAGCCGCGTTGTAAAGGCTGTTTCCCAGAAATACCACAGAAACTGCAGGGGCAATAAAAGGAGAACACTTTTTAATAAGAGGGATGCCCCTCTTTATAAGATAGTCTGTGTGCATCAAAACAAGAATCTAAATTTGCATTATTTACTGATTAGCGCATATAAATATGGACAGAAAACTGCTTCCACATGTGCATTTATTCTTAAAAATGGAACAATGGAGAAACGAGCTCTTCACTTAAGTGTGTCTCCATACTGTCGGTCATGATTCTGGGGTCAAAAACTCTTCTTGTGATTGTGCTGTTTTATTATATACAGCTGCTATGTGCACTAAAATAATACAAAAACCAAGTGTGAGTGTACATTTATCAGTTAAATAAAAATACAAGTTGTAACTACTTTTTAACACACCAAAAATGAAATATGGATAAATACCAATTAGATGTGAAAAACCCCCAAATATAATTAAATACAGATGGAAATTTTTAAAACTAATACCATGAAACCAAGAGTCCTAATCATAACCCCAAATTTCCCTATGGCCCTCAATTGAATAAAGATTATGGTCCCCCTAAGCCATGGCATTTCACTTCCTACTTCCTCTCCTAAGCAAAATTGTCAAAATGTTAGGGCTGTAACCAACAGTCAGAAACTTGGTGCATTATATAGTGCAGCTTAGAGTTTTCTTGATTTTTAATGTATTTAATAATACAGACTTTAATATTACAAATTACATTGTAGGAAGATTTATGGCAAAATGTCCTTGCGATTGATGGTGCTGAAGCAGGACTCTAGGTTCCTTTCATCATGTTCCTTTCAATATGTTTCTTTTGTCAAGATCACTTTTTTATAAGAAACGTGAACCTCAAAATCACCCCCTTCTTTATATAATATTTAGAAACAGGAGATATGTATCAATTTTTCTGAAGTTTCCTTGTACATAAATATCCTCATAAGTAAACCCACTTGATTGTTTTAGAGGGAGGTAAAATCATTCTGCAATTGCCCAGTATGATTACATTCAGAAAGTAAATTAACAAGTGACACAGTAATGGCCTGTCGTGGCCTCCCTAGATAACTTTTAATTATTACAAAGCATAGTTTATGTTGCAATATAGAGCAGGACAATAAGTACACCATCAAATGTATTTCCCATTTCTAGGATTGAAAAAAACCGAATAATTAACACTGAATCAAATGTTAGCTTTATCTCTTTTATGTGGTTAATACCAGGCTGGATTTAGGAATGAGCTAGCAGTCTGTTTCTGTGAAATGCTAATTTATCATACTGCTGCGACCTAATCTTGAGCATTCCCTTTTCTGTATTGTCAAACGCCTTTCCCTGGTGTAATATACAGCCTTCAGAAGGCTCCAAGAGCAGAATTGCTTGTATGAGCTAAACATTTGTTGGCTCCTCATTTTTTTCTGACTCTGCATCTCAAATGCTAACTATGTTTACAAGGGGCATTCTCTTATTGCTGAACCAGTACACCCTTATTAATGAACTAATCTCACCACGACTCACATTCGCAGATGGGAAAAAATGTCTTCCAAGCCTTTTGGAGGAAGAAAAACACTCTTTCTGTCCTGTAATAGTCAACACCACCCCCAATAGCACAACACCTACAACTTCAAAGTGCAATACTCCCTCTCCAGCAGCACAAACCCACACCACCTCCAAAAACATTCTTTAGACTGCTTACTGATAATGGCCAAGTACCACATATTCATCCTATTGACAGACACAGAACCTGGCATACTTTTCATAACTGAATCATGGCTGGGGGAAGATATAACATCAGTGTTGCATGAAACAGTTCTACTAGTCTATTAAACTGTGACACAAAATTGCGTATGCAAAAGAGGAGGCGGCAGCTTACTCGTCATTAATAAGAAAACAACCAATCTCACCAAATCTAAGGATGTGTCTTTACAAGGTTATGAGGCCGTCCTTGTCAGATGCAACCCTACCCTAATCTTTTCCTATAAATTTCTTCTTCTTTACCGAACACCACCTAGCAACTGAACATTCCCAGACATATTTTTAGACACAATCTCTAACTTTCTTACAATATGTTCAAACCTATGCATCCTTGGTGACATCAACATATGGTTTGACAAAACTAATATGCCACACACCAGAGCCATCCTCACTAACCTAGACACACACAACCTACCACAGCTCATTTCCAATACTACACACATTGCACAACACACCTTAAATTTCATATTCGCCAACCCCTACTTAGTCATATTCCAAATGATTACACCATTCACATGGTCAGACCACTACCTCGTTGTCTTACAACACAAGAAACCACAACTCACCCTGCTAATCTCATCTTACGCACAACTACATATCGACCTTGGGACAAACTGAATTGAGAGGAACTAGAAAATATGCTTACCTGCAACACAGATCTGGTCACAATAAGTTCTGTACACACACTCTATGGCTAGCTCCATGATATTTATGATATCTTAACCTCTTCGGTGCTCATGACGAGACCAGCTCGTCATGAGTCACAGTGGAGCTGTGCTCATGACGAGCTGGTCTCGTCATAACGGCTGCGCTCCGCCCACGCGGGATTAATTCCCTGCCTGTGCGGGAGAATTAATCAGTGGGCGGGGTCGTGACGAGATCAGCTCGTCATGAGCACAGCTCCACCGTGACTCATGACGAGCTGGTCTCGTCACGAGCACCGCGGCGCCGCGCTCACCCCCCGCCCCCCCGCACCCGTGGGGGAATTACCCCCGCAGGGAAGGGGTTAATTCCACTGTAAACATATACACATAACAAAATAAAACACACAACGTGGATGAATGCAGAATTTAAAAAGATCAAAAAACAAATTGCTAAGCTTCAACACAACTGGCTCAAAACAAATAACCCCCAGCACAAGATACGTCTACACAGACATAAAAGATTATACAAGTCAACAATAACAAAACCCAAATAACTATACTATTTCAGTCAAATCCACAACGCAAAGTGTACCAATAAAGAATTATATAAAAATACTCGCAGAATACCATAAGTCAAAATGCAGAGAAGCTACCAATCCCATTTCTCAAGATTTTTGTGACATACTGGCACATCATTACACAACTAAAACAAACATGTGGATCCTTACTTAACCAACAAACAAATAACCAGCCCCAACCCATTTGCAACAAAACCCTCCAAGGGATGGTAAACACTGCCTCTACACTCCTTCACAGAACTATCACCAACTGAATTTCTGGATCTTGGAAAGCAAGCAAGGCAGCTGACTGCCCTTTTGACCCTTGCCTACATCAAATAATCAAAAACATTATTTTAACAACTTCAGTGGCCATCCCAGTCAGAGCACTCAACAACAAATGACAGGTTTTTTCCCAGAATTCTTAAAAAAGCATGCATTCTCCCATTATTAAAAAAAAATCTAACCTCTACTATCAAGACCCTGACAACTACATACCTATATCAAACTGATGATTCCAGGACAAACTTATAGAAATAGCAGCCTTCACCCAGATGGCACAATTCATTGAAGATAATTTCCTACTTCCAGATTGGATTCCGTCCAGGTAGAGGCACTGAATCTGCCCTAATCTCAATCTGGGATGACCTTAAAAGCACAGTAGACCAGAACGGAGTTGCTGCTCTTCTTCTCTTGGACCTTTCAGCGGCCGTTGACACAGTGGATCATGACGCATCAATACAAAGACTCAAGGAACCCGAATAGATGGCACGGATCTCGCTTAGATGACATCCTACCTACATAATAGAACAAATATCATGCATTCTCTTCAAAACCGTACAACATTAAAGTAAAAGTCCCGCAAGACTCCATCATCTCACTAATTTTTTCAACATCTACATGAATCATTACCAGATCTGTTCAATGGTTCTGACTTCACCAGCTATGACTACGCAGATGACACACAGATTCCTCTGAAATTGGAAAGCCCCAAGGACCTGGAAACATCTAAAATTTTCAGTTGCCTCTGGGCAGTTGCTCAATGGATGACATGGAGCCACCTCAAATTGAATGCATCCAAAACTGAAATACTCATCTGTGGCAATTGGAAAACGTATGACCCTCTCTGCTCCTGGCCTGACGATCTAGGACCACCACCACCACCACAAATATCAAAGGTGGTACGAAACCTCAGAATTACCATGGATGTGAATCTATCAATGAATGCCCAAGTGGATAAGGTAGCCAAATCCAGCTTTCTTCCAATGAAAACACTGCGACGCGTCTTCCTGCACCTAGTATTCTCCCTCAAGGTCCTAGTGACAATCTCTGTTCTCCTATCAAAACTGGATTATAATAATGGTCTATATCACAACTCACCTTTATCAACTATGAGCAGAGAGAATTCACAACTCTGCTGTTAGGCTACTCCTACATGTAAAGCCACAACCACCCATATTTCCTACCTTGAGTGCCCTACACTGATTACCTGTTGCCAGAAGATCCACATTCAAGCTGCTTTGTGATAACCACAAAGTAATACATGGGAAAGGACCACTTTTCATCATGAGGAAAATCACCAAATACATACAACAAAGAAACCTATGCTTTAGGATTGCACCCCATCTCAAAATTCCTGCATGAAAAAAAGATGAGTGAGTGTAGGAAGGTAGGATCCTTCTACATGGTTACCCCCATTTTTTGCCTGGTGCTAAGCTGGTTTTTGACTAGTCTGACTGGGATCCTGCTAATCAGGACCCCTGTCTATCTGCTTTCTCCCTAAACTATTGTGTTATGTACTTAGGTACACTTCGGATTGGATACTGGGGTACCCTTGTCAGTTCCTAGTATATGGTACCCATGTACCCAGGGCATAGGTACCCCAGAGGCCTCCCATGGGCTGAAGCATGTATTGTGCCACCCATGAGAGGCCATGCAAAATGGAACTACAGGCCTGCCATTGCAGCCTGTGTAAGTTGGTGCATGCACCACTTACTAAAGATATAGGTTTACTATATCTAAGGGTTGCTGAACTTAAAACCTGTAAGTCACCCCTATAGCAGTCCTTTACAATCCTGAAGGCAGGGTGCTTGGTTCTAAGTGAGAGGGTACCCCTGCATGAGCAGGACACCGCTGCAGCCTACGAAGTCCATTCTCTTGGGTTGTCAGTGAAGCAGCCATATACTAATATAGAGGGGCAATACGTAACCGCATGATGACCATCTCGAAAACGGCTGCAGCGAACCCTATCGTGTTTGGTGTCAAACATGTTGGAATCATACCCCCACACCGGTAACTGGTGTGGGAGGTATGATTCCACCCACCAGTAAAAGCCCTCCGTGGGGCTCTCAGTGTTCCCGGTACCAGCCTTCTAGCTCCGGACAGCACAAAATGGTTGCTGCCGACCAGAGACACATTTCTGCCCTCCTGCTGCTGAGCCAAGCTCGAGCAAAGGAAGGCAGGACAATAGACATCCTGTCACAGGGAGGTGTGACCACCTCCCAGACAGGATTTAGTGTATTAGGAGTGGGTGGGTGCGCTTGCCAGCGCCTGAAAGTCTGCATGAGGGGCACATTTGGTGTCCCTGTGCATAGTCCAGTTCAAACCAGTCCTGGGAGTCGTTGAAACTGGACAAAGGACATGGGAGTAACCTCCCCCCCCCGTCTATACCCTCCCCTGGGAGGGTCCCCTCAATCTTTCCAACCCTCTCCCGTGGGTACTTAAGGGCTTACCTGGCTGTAGGACCTTAGATTCATCGTTGACAAGATTCAGAATTGAAACCACTGCACTTCTACCGTCTGGGCACTCTGGACTTCATTTGGGCCTGACTTCGTCTCCCTTCCAATCTGCTGCATCGTCTGTGCCTGTGCATCCTCCAGGAATTTTCCAAGGCCTGTGAAGCATCAAGGACAACCGAAGTAATCTCCCTTGGAGTGAAGGAGTCACTCCCCTGCGTTCACAGGCACCGCAACGAAGACGACCGGTCTGCAGATCCCAAGCTCCTACGGACTCCGTGGGCTCTGCAACTCGGGTGGTGGTTTTCCTCAGCCCCCGAGGCCTGCTCTCCCCTCTGACCAAGTTTGAGGCCAGCAGCTCGAGTGGGGGTTGCAATAACGAACCCCTGGGTACCGCATTACCTTTGCAGTTGCAAAGGCTTGTTGACATCCTTGGCTACTCATTCCCATATCTTAAAACATCCATGTATAGGAGCTGTTTCCTTCTTTGGACGGCATAAGATGCGTAGACAGAGACTCTATAGCATAAATTCACATTATCAAGGTTACGGATAAAATTAACAGCATACATTACAAAAAAGAATAAAATGCATGGTGGACTTGTTGGACTGGTTGGACTTGCCATGGCATGGTCTTTTGGATAACGTTTGGGAAGAAAAGCCCATCTTGGGAAAAGCAGCCAAAAAGTGCAGTGGGCCTATTCACAGTCTAGTTAGATAGAATCTATGTTGGATGTTTGACACTATGGTAAGGTAGCTCTGGACACACAAGAACTCAAGAGCACAAACTTACCACAACTAATCCACAAGGAAACAATAAAGCACATATTACTAAAGCAGATATTACTACGGCTGGAGCCCCTGTGTGCCCTGTTCCCCTCGAATAAGGTCCGGCAGTAGCATGAAATGATCACCCCATAATGTCATTGTGATAAATGAATGAAATGTGGGCATCTGGTCCTTTATAACCTAGAGGACTCGTAGCCAAAATGTGCAAGCATCGTTACATTGTGCTCTTGATAGCAAACATATGATGCCCACGTTTTTGCTACAAAGTTGGATACATTGATGCACTCTAAAGCAAGACTGTTTACTCATCGGCGATGATAGATCCAATACTACAGGTGTAACAATTATTTTCAAGTCAATCACCTCCTACCAAGAGAGATGAGACCAATACGCACTCAATTAGCAATTTCCTAATACTCAATTGGAACATGTACTTAGCCAGAGTGTCTAATGAAAATCCCCATTTAAGAATTTCAGGTCATAGAATTGCCGCTGACCTCGTTGGACTTTCCCCACATTCATGGTCTTCAATTTAGGGACAATTGCGAGTGGGATTCCTAAAAGGTATATCTAGATTCATACCTTGGGTTACACTCAATTGACCCATAACCCCAGGCTCCTCTGATGGTCCCACTTTAGCATGATATTAACTGAAAGACCTAATGGCTGAGAAAAATGGGAATTATTGTTGATGGAGGTGTAATGGTGGTGAACGTCCAAAACCTAAAAGATACGAAATGAACAAGTTATGTTTAGGCCCTAAGGTGAGCTCCTACCGCCCCATCCTCATTCATCCTGAACTTACAGCCCAGTGACGTGCTATTTCCAACACAAAGTCCACACATACAGTACTACATTACATAATTGACAACATCACACAGTACATCTCCAAACCAAAGACTCTCATCTATAAATGTTTTCATGCTCTTATTTATATCTCATTTCCACCTTCCACAAGTGATGGCAGGGTTGGAGTTATGATAAAACCTTATCCTTAGCTCCCACCACACCTTCTTCAATCAGCCTTAACTCAATAGCCCGTCCCACACCACACTACCCTTGGTGAAGGCAGGGGCTTTATAAGAAATTCCCAAACCTTCCTGGCTTCTCTGTAAGGCCAAGGAGTGTACGCTCCTTGTTCCTGCTCCTGAGTGCAGTCATTATTGAGTGCAGTCATTATTAGTTGCAAAAATAATCTCCAGCAATTGCAGCTATGGGGTGACAACATTGAATATTAGTGGCCACATGTGGCATGGACCTTCATTTCATTGGCAATAGCCCTTCCACCAGTTAGTCCCCTCTCTCTTGCTATCATTCTTCACAGTCCTACCTCTAGTAGGCATGCCAGTCTTTTGCAAGTCCCCTGGAGTTTACCTGAATCCCTTTTGTCATTGGATGTGCATCTGATCTCCTCTAGTTTCATGAAGAACGCACCTTCTGAGTGCCTATCGAAGAGGTGCCTTGTGTCTCTTTCCCAGCTATGCAAGGAAAGTGATGGAAGACCTATGGAGAAAATTTAAATAAACATGGCAAATCATTGGCTTCTGCCTTCAGATTTAAGGTGGTCTTGGAGCTCCTGTCAATTCAGATTTAAGTGGCAACTACCAAAATAAAAACAAATACACACACACACACTCGCAACCAATACACCTCAAGCAACAGGAAATCAGAGCACTTGCCCTAACAACTAAGCACCTACTTCGTCTTCATGCTCAGCCCTGCTTGGAAACGTCTTCACACAGCACCTGGCAACACAGTTAAAATTGTCTGTATGATCACAGAGCACATAGTGGGTAAAACTCTAACTGGGACTTATAAAGACCTATACATTGCCCACCAAAGCCCTCTGGTGACCAACTAAATGGACCGAAATGACAATCGGGCTATAGCTGTCATGCCACATAGCATTTAACCTGAAAATACCTCTTGCAATGTCTGAGAACATTTGTCTTTTTTAGTAGTGTTAGCTGCAGTTTGAGTTAAGTTTATAGTTGTAAAAGTTACTTTATTCTATGTTCTTTTATAACCCTACCCTGTGTTCTTTGATGTGAGTTAAATATATTCAAGATCCCACTCGCTGGAAACATTAAATCTTTTGTTTGTTCTCTCTCTCTCTCTCCCTGTCTCTCTCAGTGCAAGTGAAGACACTTTACTTCAAGAGCCATGGCAAGACTTCGGGGCATCAGCATGCTTGTTGTGGTGGTTCTCATGATCCAAACAGCATTTGTAATTGTAATGTATTCAAGGAATGGCACTTCTTCGGCTCAGATAGATGAAAGACCAGACAAGACAAGACCAGACAAAGTTCACATACTAATAATTTCTTCCTGGAGGTCAGGCTCCTCCTTTGTTGGACAACTTTTCGGCCAGCATCCCGATGTCTTCTACCTGATGGAGCCAGCATGGCATGTGTGGGTGGCCATGTACCAGAACAGTGCCAATGTCCTCCACATGGCAGTGAGGGATTTGATACGGTCCGTGTTCTTGTGCGACATGTCAGTCTTTGATGCTTACATGCATATAAAGCGAAACGTGTCTGATCTTTTTCAGTGGGCCGTCAGCAGAGCCCTTTGTTCAATCCCTGCCTGTGATGCTTTTCAGCGTACAGAAATAACCAGTGAAATGACCTGTAAGACACTTTGTGGAAAATACCCGTTTGAACGAGTGGAACAAGCGTGTAAGACCTATAGTCATGTTGTTCTGAAAGAAGTTCGTTTCTTTGACCTCAAAGTGCTCTACCCCCTTCTTAGGGATCCGTCCCTCAACCTCAAAATCATCCACTTAATTCGGGATCCAAGGGCTGTAGTCAAGTCACGGGAACAGACTGTAAAAGCCTTGAGGCGTGACAATGGGATTGTTCTCAATACCAATGGCACAAAAGTGGATGACACCAAATTTGAAGTTATGCAGCGGATCTGCAGAAGCCACGTCCAGATTTATGAAACCGCTACTCAAAAAACTCCTGGTTTTCTGAAGGGCCGTTACATGATGGTACGATATGAAGATCTAGTACGTGATCCCACGATTGAAATCTCTGCCATGTATGAGTTCGCCCAACTCAAGCCAACTAAGAAACTGGAGAGCTGGCTCTTCAACATCACCCATGGGCGAGGTCCTGGGAACAAAAGGGAAGCCTTCAAGACCACCTCAAGAGATGCAGTAAATGTTTCCCAGGCATGGAGAAATGCTGTCCCATTCGAGAAAATACAAAAAATACAAGAGGTTTGCAAGGGTGCCATGACCATGCTCGGCTATCATTTGGTGGATTCTGAGATGGAGCAAAAAGACTTATCCTATGAGGTAGTGTTGCCAAGAAGACAATACCAATTTAGTTGGTCATCGATCAAGGAAAGAAAAGTGAAATAAAGTGTTCCTTAAAGGTGTTAAACATTGTATTTATTTACTGTGAAAGCTTTAGATTTTGTACAGTGATGAGTTGTAAACCTAGGAAAGATGCTTCTCAAATGCCTTGTCTTCTACAAAGGCAGGGAAGGAAAACTAACAACTGTTTACTGAAATATCAGTTCACAAATGGTCCTCATGAAAGACTTTGCAGCTCATTACAGCTCACCTCAAGATAACATCCTCAACTAACTTTGGATTGGATGATATAATAAATGTTCATCAACTGATGGCAGCCAGCTAAGTAAACCAAAGCATCTGAGAACAAATTAAGCGCTGAGCCGCTCCTGTGAGATAAGGACTGTGGCCATATTAGATGTACCTAAATCATTTAATGCTACCAGATGCTTTGTGAAGCTTTCTTAAAATACAAGTTGTTTCAATTCATAACAGCACTAGAGTTAGCTGCTACATCATTTGGCCTATATCCCAGCAAAGGACATAATCGGTAGCCATTCTCTTACCCATCATTAATCATTACAAAAAATAACATATCCAAAAGCACAAACCGAGATTAGATCATCAAAATTCAAGCTTGCAGTAGACACCATGACAGTGCTCTGCTTTTGGACCAAATACACTTGCAAAGAAAATCTTGAAACATTACCTATTAAATGTTATCCATAAGTGAAAGTGTGTACCCCAGGACTTGTGCTATGTGCACACAGACCCACACATACTCCTATTGTTTGTCTAAAGTGAATTAATATTTAAGTTATTGGATTTGTACAGTAATGATGTCCAGTTGTGTAACTCTCAAGACATATACAGAGGAACGATTGAACTAGGCGAAATACAACATTAATTGTTACATTAACCACACAAATATAATAGGAAGAGCAGGAACATGAACAGCAAGAACCAACTGCACATGGGTCTTTAAGAAGATTCCAAGGCATAGTGGGTGCTCGTCTCTGGAAACTGGCATCTCCATGCACTGTGCTCTTTGATCACATGTTCCATGGCAATGATCATGGGAAGTGTTATACTTGCTTCATACATAAGATAACAGATTTTTCTTTGCAACCGGTGAAAAATGTGATTCTTTTCTTTGATATCAAGGTTATGCTACGGATTTCATATGGGTATCAGTTTGGCCTCTTTTGTAGCTAAGATGTTTGCGTGTTGGAGTGCTTGACAATTTTTCAGTTTATGAGGGCAATAACACGTCTATAAAAGGGGGAAGACATATTTGCTGGCAAAAGGAAACCCCAACTACAGCCCCCTAAGATATCATTAGTAAAGAACCATCAAAAAACAAAAATAAGTCTCTTAGCTTTTCGATTAAGTGATATGAATTATTGTTTATAAAGTTTACCAAACTAAAAAAGAAAAACTCCAGACAAGCCAGTATAGGACATAAGATAGACGAAGGAAAGATGTACAGTATAATAGCAGATATGTGTTTCATTCCTGGCTCGTCAGCCCTTGAACCGTTTCAAGGCATTTAATAGTTTAGATCTGTAATTAAATATTAGGAGACAAAGGGCCTGAGTTAGATCTTGGCAGACGGGTTACTCCATCACAATGATGACAGATATCCAGTCCACTGAAATATAAATCCCATAGGATATAATGGGATTTTTATTTTGGCAGACAGGATATCCGTCACCGTTGTGATGGAGTAACCCGCCCGGCAAGATCTAAATCAGGCCCATAGTCACTTGCTAAGCAAGAATCAGGATCAGACTAAAGGAGGACACATCACAATGACTGAAAGTGAATTTGTTACCTAATATTCAATTACAAATCAAAGGTGGTGCAACTTGGTGGAGAAAAATAGCAGCAGAGGAGAGCTCTTGCATCCACAGTTGAAGGGTATGGTAGAAATTGTGCTGGATAATTGTAGGTATTGTGTCTGGACTCCGCTTCAGAAAGCTCATGGACATTCAGTCGTTGCTGTATCCTGGGGCATTTTTGAGAGGATGGGTGTTCTTCGTGAAGACGCTCGAAAATAACCAGATGTTATCCACTCATTTGCATTTAGTGCATGGAAGTGCCTTGCTGACTGAAAAAGATTCCTTGTGGTGCCATACAAAGATTGTACATTATGGGTGAAGGGTAGCTCCAGACAAACCAAATCTACATGAATTCAATGCATCCAATTTTTCAGGTGTTATCAGGTTTGATGGGTCCTTAAATTTTTCTAAAGTTTGATGGACTGTGCTTCATGTATTTTTTGTATATATGTAACCCTTAGGGAAGACCCTGGCAGGTTAGTGTAGCCATTCTGTTTTCAAGGTCTGTGGAGGAGGAAAATAGGTGCCTACAGGCAGTACCATATTAAAAAAAGATCAAGACCAAATGTGGACGCCTGCATAATCTTCCCCCACCATCTTTCATTGATCTAGTATGTTCAATTCTATGAATACAAGGAAGAAGTAAACAAAATAACATAGAGTAGCACAGCATGGAGACAGAAGGAGGGTGTATCAACCCAGCACCTGACTATAAGTAAATATTTTCCACATGCTTTTTTTGGGGGGGGGGGGAGAGATTTGCTTAATGGCCAAAGTAACTGCGTGCACTTCTCCCTTTCATGTGTAGTCTGCCTATTATGTCCATATAACAAAGTGCACAGTGAGAGCATGAAGTAGCCTGTGATTGGCTACAGCAGTAAGATCTTTTTGTGTTTTTTGTTCAAAGCTGCACTCCCCTGGGGGCCTGCCCTCCCCTGCTGGGTGATTAAAAGAACAGTAAATGGGTGAAAACCCGGTGGGGCCACTGGGACTGGGGCTCCATTTCCTCACAAAGTTGCAAAAAAGATCTATTTTTAACGAAGTTTTGGGTTGCAGGAGCAGAACTTACACTGGGCCGTCAAGGATCAGACATCTCAGTGTAATAGGTAAATATAGTTTGATATAAAGAATCTTTACAGATAATATGAGAGGGGTGTGAGTGGGAGGGAGGTGACAAGCCGAGGAGTGTTGAAGAGGTGTGGCAAGACGGCACTATATAAAAATAGGTATGTCGTATTTCATCAAAACAAAGTATTAAAATCATCGTGCAATATGGGAAAGTCTATGATGTAGCATTATGAGGGCTTGTAAAGGACTGGGTGATCCGTGTGAACTGAAACCTGACTCACATCGTTACAAAATATACTTGCAAATTGAAGTCAACGTGTTGTTTCCTCAAAACCTGCTCTTTAATAAGGATTCACAAGTATTTACAGTAAGGTCGAGACGCGACCCTTTAATCTCCAAACATAATTTTTCGAATTTTCTAAATGTTCTTGAATGTTGGACGTAACTCCGATACCTTGATGTAACAGGATAAGACCAAGTTAATTTACTTTTGCCTAGGGAGGTCCAGCCAATTATTCAAATTTTATGAGTCTCAAATTGTGTTCAATAAAATATAATTTAGAAAAACAAATCTTAGGCTGAGTCTTAAATTTGACAGGTTGCAGTTGTTGCTCATGTTTTGTTTTTCTCTTTCTTCTCATCTCTTTGAAGAATTGATTTGGTTTCTGGTGCTCACTGGTAGAACATAGTCTCTGAAGGCCTTTGGTCCTTTCAGGGCAATGCTTGCTTCTCTTTCCAGTAAGATCTATTGCTTTGCAACTTGATGATTTAGAGATGCATGGCTGCACACACCTTATACTACTGTTCACAGAGATTATTTTCACATCCTTAATTCCATGTCTTCAGTTAGATGTTCAGAGGGTGATTGTAGCATTCAATAATAGTCCCATTCCCTTTCCTGTGCTTGGTAGAGAAAGCGAGAACTGGATAGCCAAGTAATTGAATGTCTGCTCATTCATCGTGCACCCTCAATGCTCACATTTGCTTTCCCCAGAGGGCAGTGCAGGTAGGAACCCTTCCTCACCCCCAGGGCCTCAAAGGGTGGTTTCACAGATTAATGGAATCTTACCTGGCCAAATGTAATTGTGAAGAGAAGCCCTGCATCAACACCATGACTGAAATAAATACACCTCTGACTAGGGAGAAGTCTGAGCAAATTTCTATTTCTGTCTAAGAATGGATCATTGAAAGTTAATTTCTGTGACTGTGTACCTTTTGTGCATCATTTTCTGGTTTCCACCCCTAATTGCATTCTGATTAGTCTAAGTGTTTGCCTGAGTGTAAAATAATGAGGTTTACAAATTACAATATAATACTTGGGATTCTGAAAGCCCTGTATACTCACCTGTCTCTAATTTCTTTATTATCGGCGACTTGTGATGCACCCAGTCACCGGTTATAAGGAAAAGGCATCAAAACTTGACTGTTATAAGTTATTACAGTAGAGTTCTGACATTACAATGCCTGCTGCCAGAGCTAGAAGCCGGGTTAAAAGCAGGTAAAGTTATATAGCATAATTGAAGCAGCTGTTTAAAGCAATAAAAAGGGAAAGTTGCTTTTCTTCTGCTCTATTTTAATATCTTACAATGACACACAGAGAGAATGTTTTATTTTTGTACTCCTTAGACAGAGAAAAGCTAGAATCTTTCTGCATGTTTCTACACATTCCGAGCTACTGCATTTTTTTAAACTGACTTGTAGTGAACTGTTTTTAATATCTGTTTACCACAAATATCTAACAGATTTTTGATGTGTTTAATTTTAAACTAGAGGTTTTATTTCCATTCTTAATGTTTGCTACATGCTCACTGTTTCATATGAAAGAGATATGCACCAAGGTTTTAAATGGTTTGTGGGAAAGGTGATTGTGTGGCCATGTATTATATGAGAGAAAGTACCCCCTGGCGTACATGATAAGTGTTAGAAATTGTGGTCTCTAGTTGGCAGTGGTTTGCACCCTATCCAAGTAGGGACCCTCACTCCAGTCAGCATAAGTAAGTTACACACTGAGAATAACCTGTGCTCACCCCCATGGTAGCTTGGCAAGAGCACACCCACACACCCACCCACCACCACCACCACACCAGTTTAGAAAAATAGCCAATATTCATCTGAGTAGAACAAGACCACAACTACAAACATCCGACATACACAAGTCAAGATATGAATTTTTAAAGATTAAATAAAATATAGGGCTTAGAAAACAATTTCTCCCACCTGGCTATCTGGTTGGGCTTAACCAGTACGAATACACAAAGTAATCCGACCTCGATGGAGCGCAGACCCTTGTCGGGAGTCATGCAGACCTTGGTACAGTATCTTGTAGGCATCAGAAATCAAAGACGATGCAAGACACAGCGAAGTGAGGTGTCATGGAGGCAAGTGCTGCGTCGGTTCCTTACTGCTATGCAGGTTGTTGGCACGTCTCCGCGGCGGCGAGTATGGCATGCTACTGCAGCACACGCTGATATGGCGAATTAGTTTCCTGAATAATAAGCGGACCGCCAGCATTAAAGGACTCCTGCTACATAATCAGAATTCTCCTTCGGAATTGCAAATAAACAACCTGGGCTTAAGGGCCAAATGTTGAAATACTAATACGGCGTGACCCATCAACACTAGGAAGTTTGTAGACCTCCTGAAAAATTAGCAGAAACCAGCTGATCTTACGTGTCCACAAAGCTCACAGCCCTGAGGAAGACCTTCTTTTAAACACACCACCGGCCCACCATAAAGGTCGAAACGCGTCGGCGTATGTAAGAGCATGGCCAAGAGTTATCATCCAATGTATATAAATTGCCCATATATGTGTGCGTTACCAGCGATCGAATTCACGATCACATGTGTATAATAAGCTATGCTCTGACCACATTTCAAGATAGGGCCAAGCAGTACCGGTTTAGACTGCAGACAAGAGAGTATAAATTGAGACTTGCCCCAGTATATGATAGCGTAGGACACTAAATACCTAAACCAGTTTATTCATGTTTTATGACCAACTCCTTGCATAGACTTGCATACACTTTAATGTTTTGTTTGATGTGATGTAATGTATTTTGGTATGTACATGTCTTGTCTTTGACTTATGAGGTAACAAGTGTAACCTTTTGTGAAGGTGTGTAAAACAGTACATGTAAAGTGTTCATTTTGTTCATTAAAAAATGAATAGAACAAGAAACATGATACCTTCTATATCCACACTTATTTAAATCTTGAAGATCAATGTTTTGATTATTTCTATTGGTGCGATCTAATTTTGAGTACACTTTTGATGTAGTTTTCAAATCAGAACAAGTCAAGTTATTGACGTTTGGAGAAACAATTTTTTGGTTTTTTCGAGTTAGATATTATTAGATTGATGGTCTTGGGGGTAACTTTTTTATGATAGAGGTTGTTGGCACGTCAGCACTTGAGGACAGTGCATTGCACACAGGAGGTGAGGCGTCATTGAAGCAAGTGAAGCATCGATTCCTGGTGGCGGTGCAGAGTCGTGGAGTCGCTAACACCCGGTGACGTTGCGAGGCGCAGGGGAGGTGATGCAGCAGTTGCCAATGTCACCCTCTGTTCCTTACTGCTGTGCGGTGTTGATGATTAAGTCGGCCCCCAGGGACGATGCGTTGCACATGGGAGGTGAGGTGTCGCTGATGGCGAGGCGTCGGTTCTGATGGCGCAGCAGCGTCGATGAGGCGTTGAAGGTCAAGCCCCGAGTCTTTGTTTCTGCAGCGCTGAGGTCGAACCACTGGATCACAAGTGCGGAGTTGAAGCGGTACATCATGGACTTCGGTTGTACGGTGCTCGGGGCTCCCGCAGTGGCGGTTCTTCGGAGGTGCTCCTGTGTTGACGGAGTCTGCGTTGTAAATGTCGGTTGTTGTGTTGAGCAGGGACCACGGCTTTGGTGCAGGCAGCGGCACTGCGTCAAAGTTGCAGACAGCCACAGATTCCGAAGTTGCTCGGTGTCGGTTTCTTCTTTGTAACACTGAAACTCACTTCCAAGGGCCCAGCAACTGGATTTGGCCCCACTTGGTAATTTGGGCTCTCAGCAGAGGAGCCCAGGTGCTACAGGTGAAGTCTTTGACCCTGAGACTTCCAACGGGAGGCAAGCTCAACTCAAGCCCTTGGAGAAACTTTAGAAGGCAGGATGTAGAGAGCAACGTCCAGTCCTCTCACTCACAGGACAGAAGCAGCAGGTCAACACAGCAAAGCAAACGGCAAAGTGGCAGCCCCTCCTGGCAGCACAACAGATTTTCTTCCTGGCAGAATGTCCTCAGTCCAGAAGTGTTCTGGGTATATGGTGTCAGAGGTCCAGAACTTCTACCCAATTTGGCCTTTGAAGTAGGGAGACTTCAAAGAAAGGTCTTTGTAGTGTACAATACACTGCCCTTCCTGGCCCTAGCCCCAGACACACTACAAGGGGTGGGGACTTCTTAGTGTAGGGACAGGCACAGCCCTATTCAGGTGTAAGTGCCAACAGCTCCCACAACGCTAGCTCAGGAAGGCTCATTAGCCTGGTGATGGTCCATCTGTATATGCAGGGCACACCTCAGCTCCTTTTGTGTAGGACTGTCTAGAGTGAATTCACAAAGTCCAACTGTCATCCAACCCAGACGTGTATTCTAGGGACAGGCAGAGGCAAAGAATGGTTAAGTAAGAAGATGCCAACTTTCTAAAAGTGGCATTTTCAGACCTGCAATTTAAAAAACAACTCCACTAAAAGATGAGTTTTTAAATTGTGAGTCCAGAGACCCCAAACTCCAATTTTCTATCTGCTCCCAATTGGAAGATACACTTGTAAAATGTTACAAGGCAGCTCAAATGCTAACTTGTAGGAGAGATAGGCCTTGCTGTAGTGAAAACCAAATTTAGCAGTTTTCCACTACCAGGACATGTAAAACTCACAAGTACATGTCCTACCTTTTAAATACACTGCACCCTGCCCATGGGGCTACCTAGGGCCTACCTTAGTGGTGTCTCACATGTAATTAAAGAGAAAGTTTGAGCCTGGCAAGTGGGTGAACTTGCTAGGTCAAAATGGCAGTGGCAGGCCTGAGACATGTTTGCATGCCTATTCATGTGGGTGGCAAAATCAGTGCTCCAGGCCCACTAGTAGCATTTGATTTACAGGCCCTAGGCTCACATAGTGCACTGTACTAGGGACTTACTAATAAATCAAATATGCAAATCATGGAGAAACCAACTACCATCAGGTTTTAGACACAGAGCACTTGCACTTTAGCACTGGTCAGCAGTGGTGACGTGCCCAGAGTCCTAATGCCAGCAAAAACTAAATTCAGCTCAGTCAAAAACAGGAGATCAGAAGCAAAAAGACAGGGGAAACCACACCAAAAGATGCCAGGTCTAACAATAAGGATATTGCAAGTCATCTCAGAGTTCCATAGCCTTATAAAGGAACTCTGCCTTTGTCCTCGTTCCTCTATAAGGGTATGGAACTCCTCGGTGACTTGCAGTATATGTCGTCTAACATTGTCTTATCTCTTTGTGCTAGGGCACAATTCTCTCTCCATGGAACGCTGAATAATCTAACTGTATGTTGATTGTGGTGCCTTGTTTTGTTGGTGATTGCTCAGTGCCCCTGTGCTGCACCGAAACATGTAGACCTCTGTAAAGTATGTCTATGGAATATGGAGCAAGAGACAACAGGCTACATCTCTTACAGTCTGTCAGTGTGTCTCCTGTTGCTCCTCTCAAAGGCTTTCCAGCTGCTTAATTTCCATGAAGGAGCAGTCCTTGGGTCAGGTCCCTTCTGGGAGGGGAGTCAAAAATACTGTTGGAATGAGTTAGCTATGGACAACATTATCCATTCTAGAATAATGTCGATTATCACCAGCGCTGGACAGGAACCAAAGCAGCGCAGGACAGGTTTGTAATTGTAGCCCCATATTGCACTAAACAAGATTATCTTCAGGGGTATTCAAAAGGCGGGGGGATAAATACAATTTTTATGTTTTTCTTATTTTGTGAAATACATTCATGAGATAGAAAAACTATAAAGGAGTGTAGCCAGAGAATTTTCTGACTTTCCAACTCAAATGACTGAGCAGCATACAAGACGTATAAAAAAATCAGGAATGGAGTTTTTCACTGTGCTAATAAGGTATCCGCTGCTCTCAGTGGTTGTGGTAGAACTCAAGCTGCGTGTAAACAGCAAACATTTCGAAATCAGGCACTTGGTGTAGCTGTGTGTCTGCATGCATAATACAGCACCCTCTTGACTATAACAAATCATCAATTTCAGAAAGTCTCAGCGACTTACAAGCCTCATCCAAGACCTACTATTGGTTGCACGGACCTCAGTGTATGCAACAAAATACAAGCGCTGGCCTAAGGCTTGGCTGGTGAACATGTTTAATAGGCTTGGCAGTGAAAGAGTACAAAAGTATGTATGTACCATTTGCTTTTTATCATCTGCTTTCTTACAAAATGCCAAAAACATTTAACTACTTTTAAAACAGAAGTAGACGAATACGTTGAAATTGGCAACATTTTTAACAGCACTTGTAACTCTCTGTATGCTGGGCCCCAGGTTTTTGGTTCTGGAGTTTTACTGAACAAATTAGTGCTTTCTATTGTCCTTGGTCGGTCTTTCCAACTAAAAACAAGAATTGGCATAGCCAATAGATCTCGCCTTTGGGACCTTGTAAGTGTTTAGCCAGAGCTATTGGCAGTGGCGGCCGCCATTAACAAAGGGTAATGGGGGTTAGCATGGGAGGGAGAACGCGCCAACGCGCCAAGGGGAGGTCAAGGGGGGGAACATGTTAAAATAATAAATATAAAAACTTACCTGACGCCGCTGGCCACCTCCCGTGTTGCGTCGCTCCTGCTAGCCTCTTCCTGGTCCCAACAGCCCCTGGGGACAGACTCCCATCCAATCCCCGTGCTGCAGAGCAGCGCGGCGATTGGCCTGAGCGGGCACGAAAGACGGGCATGGGGTCTGTGGGGTTTATCCAGTCCGGCTGCTGAATGCAGCTGGGCTGGAGAAACCTAAGTGCACATGTGTGTTTTGGTCAACCTGAGACGGCTGGCAAAACACATATGCGTATTTAAGGAGTGCACAAGCACTCCTTCTCCCACCTCCCATGCCACGCCCCTCTATGCACAAGCTGGCTCAGAGCTGGCAAACGAAAAATTAAATGATGCTAGAGCATTGTTTTATTTTTCGTTTGCTGGCTCTGCGCCAGTCAGTGGGGCGACGCTCCTCCGCCATTGCGGAGGAGCCGCCACTGGCTATTGGCTTTGGCAATTTTTTTAAGCTATGTTACCCAAGCAGACAGATATGCCGAAGTAGTAGAGAGAGCGTTTGATGTAACCAACGATTGAAGATCTTGTTAGTGTGGATTCAAACGATACACAGACCCTAATGCATAAGCACGTTAAAAGTGCTTGTGCATGAAGCAGAGAGAACGTGAAGTTTGTGAACTTAGTTTGGTGTGGGTGCAAATTCTCCATTGCCAATGGAGGAACCAATGGGTGAGGCAGACTGGCCTCAAGGGTCCTGTGACCTCAGTGACAGAGTCACTGTCACTATAGGGTGTGCTGCTTCGTAGGCCTGCCTGCCTTCAGGCACAACCCAATTGTGCACCTCTATAAACGTCTGGATGCGACTTATTTCAAATTATGCACTAGACAAGAGTAATATGCTGCCTGAAAGCAAAAAGTAATAACATCCTGGAAAAAGCAAACACTTAAGGGAATGCAAGATTAAGTAAAGCATGTGAAACGAAGCAGGAACCACATGGTTACCATAACACTTTTACACTCATTATTCAGAAATCAATGAGTGTTTTTGCCTGAAAGGTTAAGGACATGACTACAGGGCCCGTATGGGACCCGTTTCAATGTCTATTGCTTATATCCCTACAAAACGTAAGCAGTATGGCTTAAAAAGACACACCCCTGAACACATTTTATAAACTAAAACAAGGAAAACAGTTGATCATGATCACATTAAATATTTTCCACTCCACATATCAACAGAAAGACGAGAAAACTAAAGTAGCGTTTCACTGGCAAACTCTGTAAAGTGGCGCTAATGTGTTTAGGTGTGAATAAAACCAATCTGGCCACTTTGCAACCACTCTGTCTTCCTTCATTTAGTTATTTTGTCGTATTTTGAACCTTTTTTTCCTCTCCGTTCCGTGTCTGCACTTTGGAATAGAAAAATGTGAGAAAAAGATGACATTTCCAGCAACAGTTTTCCTTCATTCGTTCCCCTGTGAAATGGATCCAAAAGAGAAAGAAACAGAGAGGAAAGAGAGGGTAAGAGCCGTTTCTTGAAGTCACGCTTTCATTCAGTAAGTGAGGAGGAGCAAGATAGAGACAGAAAGAGAAGGAAGAAGAGGAAGAGCAGAGCAGGAGAAGTGGGCACTGTCCTTGTCAGGGCAGAAGTGGCTGTGGCCAGACATGCCCAGGCACGGCCAGTGTTTGAGTCCGGCCTCCCATGATATAAAAAACCGTCAACAATGAGAAATGTTTTAAGCACATGACCAGCATTGCTTAGCATTATGAAACCCACTGATTTTTTAGATCATAGGAAATGCTATCAATAAAAATAAATACGCATATGTGCCACCTTCAAAGAATATCTATGAAGGAGGAGAATAAGTGAAATGCAAGCAGCGCTGTATGCCAGCCAGCGGCAAGGAGAGGGGGGAATGAAAAAGTAGTGCAGTTAAACAAAACATATGTCCCATACTGAAAGGATCCAAGTAGCAGGGGCAGTCAGCAGGGCAGGAACAAAACAGCCCCAAGGCGAGACAAATGGACACTATTCACCAAGCAACCAATGAAAAGCAGTGGGCGTGTGGTGGGTGTGTTCAAAATCCACAGACAGAATACAGCATGCCTCGCAGAGCAACGCATGCACGCTGCCTCTAGGCTCGACCTAAACAAGTCTGAACAATGTTTTGGAAAGGGAAAGGTCGGGATACACAGTCTGTGGCGAACATCCATTGATACAGAGACCCAAGTGTGAGAAGTTGGCCTGGTATATGCTGTCCACTAGTTATAGTGGGCACCTTGCACCAGTCCAAACAACCCCTTATTGATGATAGGTTAAAGACAACCTTTATTGAAAGCTATCCTAGTGGTAGCTATGGAGAGCAGCCTTCAGGCTGAGTCTTGAAGGAGTGTAAAGCTGTTTGTTTTACCAGTCTATAATCTCTTGAATGGCTAAATGAAAGGAGACCACACCAGGTATATATATAAAATATATGTATTTATTCTAAAACACACCCCCCTAGTCTCTTTATGAGGCTAGAGGTCGAAGTACACAAGTTACACTTAAAATAGCACAGTAAATTAGCAGAATATACGATTAGCCCTAGGGGCGTACCAAACCATATATTAAGAAAGTGGTATAAGAACCACGACTTGACTAGACACAAGACCTAGAGCCTGTAGAATCGCTGGGACCCCAAGGAACCACCCAGGGGACCCACGGGGAACGTGTGCAGTGTGTGAACACAGCCGCGAGCTCCGTTAGCTTCTATGGGGAAAGTCGCGGTTAGAGTTTTAGAGTTTAGGGACACTTCAGAGTGGACTAGGAACAAACCCTTTTGGACTTAGATGGTTCTAGGGCCAACACCCACGGGAGCACTGGAGTACTCGTGTTACCTCACCCAGGGAAGCCGGGTGCATAGGTGTCAAATGCTGTTGGGTCGCTTCGTCGTTTTCAATGGTAGCTTGCAGAGAAGTGCTGCTGCCGGGAAGATGCGAAGTGTCTGAAGAGATCCAAGCCTGGATCGGAGATGTGAAGAACCTGAAAGCAGAGGGGACAGAGTCTGGGTCACTAGCCAGTGACCAGGGGCACGATAGACGAATGCCCACCGATGTCGGCTGTTTCAGGTGAAAGAGGTGAAGCTTGACTCTTCAGCCACGAGGACCAGGAGGCGTCGACGACGACCAGGAGCTGGATTCGAGCTGTCCCACGAAGGATGTCGAGTGCTGCAGCGTTGGTGCCCGGATTGGACACAACAAGCCTTGGCAACAGCAACCCACGCAGGAAGAGGAAAGATGCTTCGGGACGGACCAGCAAGGTCCTGGGGACCCCTCAAGCGATGGAGAGTCAGGGCACGTCTGGAGCAACCAGGAAAGCCCAATCAAAGTAAAGTTACCCTTCTTAGGGACCCACAAGTCGACGGACAAGGGATCGCGAAGGGACCTCGAGCAGAATCACAAAGTGGCGGCCCACGGGTCACTCGGAGTGGGTAGGCCAGCAATCTTCGGTGGATTCACTGCTCGTGGTCAGGGCTACAAGTAACCCAAAGCACAGCCTCAAGGTTCGACGAGAAGCTTATGCACTTGCAAATGTGCACGGTGTCCAGGGGTTCCGGTTCCACGGTACCCACGAGGGCTACGGGTCTCAGCTTTGCTGGGGACTCGGGTCAGCCTCTGGGAAGTCTGGAAACCCACCTCCTGGGTTGCAAAGTCTTCGGTGTCCGGCGGGAGCTTCGGAGATGCAGACCGGTCAGATGCGTCTTTGGTGCCTGCCAGGCAGGGGAGTAACTCCTTTACTCCAAGGGAGATTCTTCAGTCATCTGGCATTGAACAGATCGTCGAAGGTCCAGGATTCAGTTTCAGAGTTTCGTACAGGGATATCTAAAGTCCTGTTGCCAGGGGTTCCTATCTTATACCCAAGGAAGGGGTTGGACTAACTCAGGAGACCCACCTATGGGAGGGTTTGGAAAGAGGGGTGGCTACACCCATTTCCTTTGTCCAGTTTCGCGCCAGAGCAGGGGCTGGTAGCCCCTGCAACCGGTTTGAACTGGGCTATGCACAGGGACACCAAATGTGCCCCCAGTGCAGGACTTCAAAGCACTCTGAGAGTGCACCCACCCAGCCCCAATACACTAAAGCCTGTCTGGGAGGTGGTAACACCTCCCTGTGACAGGAAACCTATTGTCCAGGCCTCCCCTGCCGGAGTTTCGGTCAACAGCAGGAGGCCAGACTCGTGTCTGTGGCTGCAGCATCCATTTTGTGATGCCAGGGATCTGTTAGCTGGTACCGGGTATACCGGTGCTGTCATGTCTCTCCCTCTAGAAGGGTGGGATCATACTCCCACACCAGTTACTGGTGTGGGGGTATGATTCCAAGGTGTTTGACACCAAACACGACATGTTTCCGTGCAGCCATCCCAAAGTTAGCATTTACCGTTTGGTTATAATGCACTTAAGAGTATATGGTCAGGCTGCATCACAGACAACCCCGGAGAATAGATTCCGAAGGCTGCAGAGGGGCTCTGCTCATGCATGGGCACCTCTCACATAGAACCAAGCACCCTGCCTTCAGGATTGATAAGGCCTGCCATAGGGGTGACTGATAGGTTTATATGTGCAGTGATAGGGTGAGATATAGTGAACCTATATCTCAGTAAGGGGTGCATGCACCACCTTACTCGGGCTGCTGTAGCAGTCCTGTGGTGTCATTTTGGAAGGCTGCCCAGGGGTGGCATAATACATGCTTCAGCCCCTGGAAAGGCCTCTGGGGTACCTATGCCCTTGGTACATAGTATACCATATACTAGGGACTTATAAGGGCACCCAAGAATCCAATCTGTGGTGTACCTAAGGTACAGGGAATCAATTTAGAGAGGAAGCAGCTAGGCTGGGGTCCTGGATAGCAGGGCCCCAGCCAGACTAAAGTCGAAAAACAGTGAAACATCAGCAAAAAGTGGGGGTAACCATAAGAAGCAGATCCTACTCTCCTACACCAAGTGTGCCAAACGTGAGCACAAGAGAGATGAAGTCACTGAGTTCATGAGCTACAGACCAAGGACTGAAATTACCTATAGAAACCAATCTACCGCTTTGTACAGGTAATCGCTCCATAGAGTGAAAGGACTGGTTGGGCCTGGAAACTGAAGTATTTCCAAATGGGCATTGACATTTCATATTTTTGCCCTGCTCCTCTGCGGTTGGGCTAACCATTAAGGGAACTTAAAGCCTCCCTCAATCTCCTTGTCAATCTGTCACTAAATCCCACTGTCTGCCCCTCCTTTCACATCTGTCTGACTCCACTATTTGTGTGGGACTTTAGGTTGTTTGTGCATGTGAACCCTCTGTGCAAGACTCACTCACTGTTCTGTGTATATGTGTGAAGGTAGAAGTATTGACATATGTAGGTTCACGTGTGATGCATGTCGATTTAAGTATGTTCTGTGGCTGTGTGCGTGCTCTCCTCAAAACCCAAATGCATTGCCTATTTTAGGGTAAAGCAGGTTACACACAGATCACTGCAGCAGACAATATACTTTTTGATCATCGATTGGGTAGTAGTTTGAATGACATGCGTCCAACTCGCTAGTCTGTTTATTTCCAGCTTACTTTTATAAACCTCTTTTTATACAATTTACAAACCTCAATGCTTTAGTTTTGAAAGACTTCAAAAATGTGGTGTGCTTTTTATTTTCAGAATATTGTCCCAACTCCTACTGATACCACTCCCCCAATACTCTGTTTCATTACTTTCCTGGATAGATACCCTGCCAACTCCCTCCCCTATGTCATTACACCATCTTTTTAGGTGGGTACTGTGTGGTGATTGTTGGTAAACCTCAGACTTACACCCCCGAATCCCAAGGACTAAGGTACAATCCAGCTGATAATGTATTGGATCTGTTTTATGGTAGAGAAAACTGGGGCCCACAGTAATACCAGGAAAAAGGGGCTCTTTCATAGTGCTCAAGTTAAGGCCTGTACAACTACACACTTCTCACAGTACCCCCCCATACCCCCTTCCCCCCCAGGGGTGGTGCCATTTTTTTTTTCCATGCATGGACTTTTGAGAGGACCAAAACAGGTTCCAGATTACACCATGCACCCCACCAGACTTGATCAGTTCACTGACCCCTCAAGTTGTATCTCTAGCATGTATAAAGTAAACAGGCCTTGAGTTTCCAGGCTTGCCTGTCAAATTTGACCTCTATGATGTCCAATAAACCAGAATGCCTTTAATGTCATTTTTGGTGGGGAAGTCATTTTCACTTTCGCCCGCAGCTGCTCTTGTGTAAAGTTTGGAGTTACTTCACTCCAAATGGTTGCAGCTTTCAAACTCCCTTGTACATGTACAGTTATTGGGTTACTGAAATATTTGCTCACTTTGCTCTTGGGGCTAACCATTTGTCTTTTGATCGTGTCCTAAGGCTACCATTGCATACCTAAGATCACTGCCTGGTCTACTCTATCAAGAGGTGTAGGGGTGATCTTTTACATCACTGTCTTGGTTTCACCAGTGGAGCCTGTCTTAGGAGTTTGTTTCTGTTCATCTGTACCCCTGACGTTTTCCCCATGCATCTTCATCACCCCACACCTCAAGAAAAAGATCTGCTCATGTTTAAATCTTTGTGATCAGCCAGGGGTGAGGTCACATTAATCTCCCTGGATCGAGGTTTGCCCTTGCTGATCACCAGGAGAATCTCCTTATGGCTGAGTCTCCTGTTGCTTTCGGTGACCTAAGCAGGTGAGTGGGGACTTGCATTTAGTGTCCTCCTTTCGTAAGACTTGAGCACTCACTCCTTTACTGGCTCTGTTTATCACTCCATTGCTCCACTTGATTCGGCAGTTTACATTGATCATTTACACAAGAGATCTATGTCGCTAGTGGGGGTAGATTTCTTTGCCCCCTTATCTCTCACGGTCACATATACCTGCGTGCAATGACAGGTCCGGTTCAGGTGCCACAGTTCTGCTCTACATCCACAGCTTGGCCATTCCTGGCACGCTTTATTGGCCCAACTTCTGTGTTGGACTTGGCCCTCTCTGCAGGGTTATTTCCAAACTTTTGGGCTCAACCCTACTGTTTTCTGAACCTGTTTTGTTGACTTTTAGGACTCTGTGCACTTTACAACTGCTAGCATGCTTGTTCTCTCTCCTTTAAATACGGTAAAATTAGCTTACACCCAATTTACATATTTGCTTGCAAGTTCCTAGTAAAGTGGTACTACATGTACCCAGGGCCTGTCAATCAAATGCTACTAGTGGGCCTACAGCACTGATTGTGCCACCCACTTAATTAGGTTTTTAAACCTGTTTCAGGCTTGCCATTGCCACCTGTGTGTGCAATTTTAAAACTGCCTTTTCGACCTGCCAAAATAAACCTTTGCCAGGTAGAGAGGACGTGGACTCACGGCTAGACTGCCGACTTTGGAGCTGGGAAACCAAGGTTAGAGCCTCGGGGTTGACTCCACATCCTGTGATTCTGGGCAAATCACTTAATCTCCCCGTGCCTAACAAAAAATATATATATATGATTGTGTCCTTGTGTAACGTAACTGGTGCTCATGTAAAGCGCTCCAATACCTTCGGGTCGAGTTCGCGCTATATAAATCTGCAAAAAAATAAAATAAGAAAATAAACCTTCCTTTTTAAAACCTATAAGTCACCCATAGGGAAGGCTCTAAACATCCCATACGGCAAGGTACAGTGTATTTGAAATGTTGGACATGTACTGTTAATTTTTACATGTTTTGGTAGTGAAACACTCAAATTAGTTTTGTCACTACTGCAAAGCCTATCTCTTTCATAGGATAACAATGGGTTACTTTATTACATTTAATAAGAGATAACTTTCAATTGGGAGCAGGTAGGAATGTTGAGCTTGCTTTCTAAAGAATTGTAATTTAAAACATTCTTTAATGGTAAAGTCGGATTTTAAGTCACAATTCTGGAGATGCTGCTTTTAGAAAGTTGGCTATAAAGAGGGGTTGGCCCTATTACACTCCGCTAGAATGGGCCGGTAAATACTGAAAACACAATATCGAGCTGACCGTTTATAATGTTGTCACTTATTTCAACAGACTCAGACCAAAATATAAAATGTCTTGGCCTACATCGTTTAATATGTCAATTATTTTGATAAATTTCATGAAGACTCATTTTTTGAATTCACAAAAGACAGATTTGGACAACACTTCAAAATTATAAAACATCAAAACAGACTAACAAAAAAAATCAAAGACAATTTCAAAAACAAACAGATGATAGTGTTAACCAGTCAAAATCAACAAGGTAACCCACATTTCATTTCATCACGATGTTAGTAAAACATACTGGGGTTACTGACCAACGGGGACGAAACATTTTGGGCAACATGCCCTGGGACTTATTGGGTTGTACATCTCACACTAGGCAGTGTTGCAGTAGTTCTAACTTACTTTTGACGGAATTCATGCAGCCGTTAGTTTGCTGCGTACCGCTCCAGCATGCAGCGCGGAATTCTGCCTGTTCAGCTGTTCGCGCCTGCATGCCATATAGCTTAATCACCTGATGGAGACTTCCGGTTGGCCAGTACGTAGCTCATTAGTCCGAAGCATTATCCTGACGCATTCTGGTATTGTTAGTGCATCTGCTGCGTGTCAGGGGAACCCAATAGAAAGTATCTTGCCATCTTTTGGATGGAATAAAAACCAATCTAGATAATATGTTATATTCATCTGTGATAGTTCAAAGTTATGTTCTCGATATTTCTGACATCTCGTTTAGGCCTGATATGGTGCTATCATACTTCAGTATTAGGTAGGCCTCCTTTTGTAGCAATAGAGCCTCAACATCTCCACCTCTGGGCGCCTGTTTTATAACGCTTAGTACTGTCCATGTAATGTCTTTCTCACTATGATTAGCTAGTGTAAAGTGGCTGACCATCAGTGCATTCACAACCTTCGTTCGAATTCGGGAACGATGCTGAACAATTCGTAGCCTGACCTCTTGGTTGGTTTTTCCAATATAAATTTTGCCACAAGGGCAAGTGATTTGCATAAACAACGTTTTTCGTTTTACAGTTTGAGAAGGACTTATGAACCCATTTAATGTTGTTATGATCAAATATAGATCCTTCCAGGGTAGATTCGCAAGATACACAATTACCACACTTGTGGTGGCCTTCAATTGGTTTTAGATTCCACTGAGAACGAAGGTCCTTCTTTTTAGTCACAGGTGTTAAGTCGGCCCTCACGGTCAGCTAGATATTGTGTGTTTTCAGCTTTTAGAAAGTTGGCATTTGCTTGTTCCAACCATTTGGTGCCTGCAGCCTATATCCTGGGTTACATGACTAGGTGTAGCTGGCAGTTGGTCTTTTTGCATTGCTCCCAGACAGTGAGACAGAGGGGGAATAGGAATTGGCAGGATGGGTCATCTCTTACCTACTGCACTTGCCCATCACAAAGGCTCTGCTCAGCGCACTCACAAAGGGTTTGACACAAGTCTTTTGTGACCCCAGACAAGCTGGGGCCGGGGCAGGGAGACGAGAAAATCCAAAAACCTCTGGGGTGAAACTTCCAGAGCCTTCTCCTTCTTCAAAGTGGGCACCAGGCATAAATATTGTACCTTTAAAAACACAAGAGAGAGAAAGGGATAACCACAAAAAGTGGAGGGGTATACTCCTGATCCCCTTTAAATTACGTAAACAAACAATAAGAGGAGTACAACCTGGAGACACAGTGAAGTCTCCAAAGTATTGGGATAAAGGGCACAAGAGAGGAAATATCCTTTCTTAAGAAGACTCCTCACTCACCAACCTAGTTGGTGACATGCTTCATCATCGGGGTCCCACCCGAATGGCCGAATGCCATCCGGGTGTGCTTCGACACCTGATTACAGTGGAGCAGGTTTATTTTCTGTGTAGGTGAATGAAATAGTGATTTAAAAATTGGCCAAATATTACTCAAAATTAGTATTTTTAATAATAGAGCACCTGGACAATATTAAAAGAATTATAAGACACCCTTTTTGGTTAAATTGACCAACTGGTATCTTTAGGTAAAAAAGTGCAAAAAGTGCGAAAAAGAAGGTCTACATGTTTCAACCTAATGTCGATATTACTAGGTTTTCGTCAGGACCAAGAGTACGTGACCCGGGTGGTCTACACACGCTAAGGTGTATCCTGCCCTTGATCACTGCTACCTAACTCTGTACTCACAGTTAGGAGACCTTTCATCCTAGTAGTTGAAAGGAAAGAATCTGAAAGAACAAAAATGTACAATCACAGACAAACAACACATAAAAATATAGCGAAGATTCTCCAAAGTTAAGTGCTCAAAAATATCCCAAATGCGAGTAATGAAAAAGCGTTAAAAAGTACACATTTAGTGAACATCTGTCGCCAAAATTCAGAGACAGTATATGGCAATGTGCACATGCATTTCAGGGAAAAATTAAAGAAAAAGTATCAGCCATTCACGACATTCGATCCAGTTGTTTCTATTTACACTCTGGCTGGCAGTACTTATCACGAAAAGCAAACAAAAATAAAAATAATAATAATGATAATAAAACAAACTTGAATAAACGCGGACAACAACTAGAAAGAATGGGACTATCACGCTACTTGTGATTATTATTTAAGGAGTGAGTGTCTACGCTCGCATTACATAGATAAGGACATACTTAGTGTAATTTTGATATTAATAAAATCGAGCGTATCATGATAAATTACAGCAATGTCAAGAGCTTACTATGTAACGCATGATTGCGTGCCTCATGGGAAAGGGGGTCATGGTGCTGGCTCAGTCGCGTGATCTGGAAAAATGAGCGTTATGAGGTAAATGACCAGAAAAGAGGAAAGTAAGCGGAGCCCACCCGCGTTGAGAATGGAGTACTTACAGCGAGTCACCAGTCACCGGCTGCTATGCCTATACTAAAGACCTGCCACCGCTCCCCGAGGATTCTCAAAACAGAACGTCCTCGTTAGGTAAATGCTGGGCGCTTCCGGGTTCAGGCGTGGTGACGTGGTCACATGACCAACGTCAGTACGTAACGGGGGCGTGTTACTAAATATTGTACCCTCAGACCCAACTCTACAGTACTTATCTGGAAGACTCAGAAGGACTGCTGTGCTGCAGGAAGAACTGCTACTCTGTTGCCTTGCTGCCTGAGTGAAAAGGACTGAACCTGCATCTTGAATGTAGGAACACCAGAGTGACTCCAAGGGCTAGTTGGCTGGTCTCCTGATCAGATCCTCGGGGGACAGAAAAGGCTCCAACCACTTTGAACCCAGGACCTGGACTTTGTCTGCTGTAAGTCCTCCCCCCAAGTGGTGCCACCCCAGTCCTGGACCCTTTTCAAGTGGGCCTGAAGGTGCTCTGCCAGCCCAGCTGTGGGCCTGTAACCAGAACCAATGCAGCCGCTTCGGAAACACTGCAGTGCAATGCAACCCCGATGTAGGACCTCAAATCACAGCGCGCATCTTCCTCGGATCCGCCACTGCGCGACGCATCCTCAGCGCAGGCCTTCTCATCTCAAGCCCCTCATCTACGCCATCCTCAATGACGACGCAGGACTTTGCAGCTCTTCGGAACAGCCGCTGTGTGACGCATCCTCGATGCCGCACTTCACATTGCAAGCCCGCCGTCGATGGCATCCTCTGAAGATAATGTAGGGCTCCGCATCTCCTCAGAACCACCACTGCGCAATGCATCCTCGACGTGGGATCTCACACCACTCTGCAAACCAGGATTTAAGGTACTTTGTTTAGCTGGCCAAACTTGGTCTCTGTATCCGGCATGTGCTCCATTGGGGTCGACTTGGACTTTAAAATTGCATATCTCCGTTCTACTGATTGGATTTCTGTTGTTTTCATCTCAAATAATTTATTACATTTTACTCTATTTTTCTAAATTGGTGCGGGATTTTTCTTGCAATGTGTTTTCACTTTATTACTGTTTGAAGTGCTACATAAGTACTTCACACATTTCCTCTAAGTTAAGCCTGACTGCTTTGTGCCAAGCTACCAGAGGGTTAATCACAGGTTAATCTGGGGTTGGCTTGTGACTTCACCCTGACAGAATTTTTGTTGTTGCTTGAGTAAGGTTTCACCCCCCTCAACCAGTAGCCCAGTTTCCTACATTCAGCCTTTAGCTTTGTCTCACCTATGGTGCTTTTCCTCTCCCTACCGTCCCCTTCATATCAGTTGTCAGAGCCCCCACACTCACACCTCCACCAAGCCAGTGATTCCTTTCACTCTCCTCTGTGAAGGTAAATACTGCAAAAAGACCTCTGCCCATTCCACAGCAAGTACTGCTGCGGCACCTGGGCAGCTCTGAAACCTGGGCAATGTTCAGGGTACAACCCAGGGGATCTTCCCTCATGCATATTGGTTAGTAATGTACTAACTGGCTCTCACAGCAATGCACAAACACAATGTAACAGGATATGAAACATCACTTCCATTTAATGTCCTGTCGATGTATACAAATGCCATGCATAAAAACGTTAACCTGATAAACCAAATGCGCTCCAGCAATCTGGACACATACACATTGCTCATCGCACGCTGATAAAGCGCCCCACATGCAACAGAGCAGGTGTTCTTAACCTGAGATCCGCAACACCTACTCAGGTGGTCCATAACTTTTAGAAATTAAATCATTTAGCAGAATAATAAAGAACACATACATACAAAAGCAAACAAAAAAAATCTTTAAATGTGAAGGAATTTTAAATTGGAAGTTAAAAATTAAGTTGGTATCCATAGCTTGATTCGGGGAAGCAGTTCAGGTGCATCAAACTGAATCTAGTAAAGACGATAGGAGACTTTAAAACACTGGATTGCACCACAAAAGATAGCATGCATTAAGACAAAAAAAGACAAAGTGATACACTAGAGGCTAGCATATCACTTCCTCTGTTATAAATAATAAATATTGAGAAGTTCGAGCCGTCTCATTAAAATTAAAATTCCGTTTTTCGTGGGGTTTTTTGTGAATTAAATAAAAATCTTATAATTTGTACATCTGTTTGATGCATACTTGTTTCTGTACTTTTAGGTTCCAATTGTAGAAATTGCTTAAGTGAGGATCCCCAGCTTCCAGTGCTGATTCTTTGTGGCCCACAAAAGGTTAAGAACCGCTGCAATAGAGCACAAGATTGATATAGTTTGACGTCTTGTCGAAACAGTGCTCGCCAACAGATTGATTTTTTTTAATCAAAGCATTGCACCCCAGCTACAAATCCCATTCATCACACTGACCACTGCTCATAATAAGAACAAAGCACATACCCCAGATAGGTACATGAGGCTTAAATCACCAACTCATCGTGCTGGGCGGACTTCCCCGTACCCGCAGATGGCTATTACTGAGGTTGTACTCTAGTTTTCACTGTATTTTGTTTGGTCCTCCTCTTTGTCATATGTGAGATATTCTTAAATGTGCCTCATATTGTATATCACCTCATTGTTGTACCATTATGTTTATGCAAATGGATAGCTGTGCTAATGAAACCAAGACTTCAAGCGACCAACAGCATAAGAAGAAACGCAGGGCCAGGCGCGATGACGATCTCGCCGATTCCCCTGTGTGCCTGGAATTCAAGCTAGTCACAGCACAGCATCACACCTGCTGTGTAATACTGCCCTCCCACAACAAAAAGTTCTACATTTTTCAAAGAAATGACCCCCTTTCTATTCTATTAGCCATTGAGCGGGGCAATGCTTTGCTTCCTCAGACACTTAAGCTCGGAAAAGCTGGATACCAGGGACCAATGCCAGAAGATAGGACCAATGTTCTATAGTAACCATGCATATGGCCTCTGTACCTCAACTGTGTTTAGGCACATAAAAAAAGTATTGTCCAATTTAATTGTACCCCTTTGACTGACCTCAGAATGATGAAAGATTGAGTCATTCCTGCTTGGATCAGAACCTACGAGTGGTGCTCAGATCTCTGTAACATCCACCCAGCTATCTATCCACACCCTTTCTTGGAAAAGCCACACCACCAGAAAGGATAACTAGTAAAGAGATGAAAACGTGCTAGGTTTGCAAACCTCATCGCAAAGTTGGCTTATTTCACACTGTTTCTGTTTCCCTTGTACAAACATCAGTGGCCTCAAGCAACAAGGCAGGATTCCCCTCGGACTTTTCACCTCTCTGCCCCTTTGTATCTTCAAAGGGATTCTTAGAAAAAACACTATGTTCTCCAGACTTCCCTTTGAAAAAAGGTGAAGTCTGAAACCACTCCCAATAGGCCCCTCTGTTAAACCAAATAATTCAAACAAAATGTACCTGGCGTAGCTAGACCTGTTGCCGCCCGTGGCGGTCCCTGCGTTTGCCGCCTGCGACGGCTGCAGGTAAGAGCGGGGGTGCTGCCCCCAAAACTCAGGCCGCCTGGGGAGGACCGCCATCCTGGCCCCGCTTGCTACGCCACTGCAGCCTGTCTCAAAGATCCTATTTCAAACAAAAGCCCTTGAGAGACAGAGCAATCTATGGTCATATGTAAAGTTATCTGGAGTTGTATGCTTCAGAGCTATAAAGCACTGAAGTACCCCCTAATTTTTATCTGCGACGACCTCCTGAAACATAAAAATGTAGACTTGCTTCTCAGTGTCCTAGATCTGTCCTCTAATACTGTAAATCACAATAAGCACTTTCAATTAATTTAAGAACTTAGAATTACTAGCAAAGCTGCAAACTAGAACCAATTGTTTCTGTTAAACAGATTTCTAATAATCACCTTGGAAAGATCCAGTCAAAACCACACACAATCACTCACATATGAAACACCACAGGGTTCTTCCTTAACCTCCCTTGGCACATACATGTTTCAGCGTACATCTAAGACCCTTAGCGTCTCTGATCAAATCATTGGGACCTTTATAGTACTACTAATACAGTGCCGAATATAATTAGATCATAATAAACATTGACTAAGAGCAGAAATTTGACCAAGCAATCCTGTAGGATTGTTCGGAAGTAATCAACTGCTGGATGCTGGATAGCCACCTAAAAGTGATTCCCGACAAAGCAGAAGTTATGAGACGTGCAACGCATCACTGGTCCCAGCTCCCACTCTCTGGGCCATCCTCTTCCATTCCAAAGCACAGCTCACCAATTGGGTTCCTAATGGGCTTTAAACTCACCCTCTTACCACAAATAAAATGATTAGAACCGGTTTCCACCTCTTATTATCATTCAAATGGATTTTGATATTTGTAGAGCTCCTTATTAGGGTCATCTCAAAAGACTACGTAAACCAGATTATTTCACTTGCACACAACAAAGAGTTCAAATTTGCACATTTAGGATGATTGTAAACCTAAAATTGTACTAATTCATTACTTGGCTCTCCGTTGCTTTGAACATCAATCAAAACAATGTTCCTAGCCATCAAGACAATTCTCAGAGCACTCTAAATTTCCTTCAATAGCACCTTCTAAGCACCACCTAAGCAGTGTCTGATGTCTTAAGAACAGTGTCCCACAAACTGTGACACACAGAAGAATCTTCAGGAGATTGATACTATTGGAAAATGTGATTCCAATTTGACTGCTGTGTATTAAAATACAATTACAAAAAAATAACAGTGCCCACTTTAAAAGGACAAAAATATGAAGAAGGGACCTTCTTTGTATACATTTGAAAACTTTTGCGCACCCTGCCTAAACACATCCGGCTCTTTGAGAATTGTCAGACTTTCCATAAAGCCATCAAAGCCTAGTTAGTCCTACAATCCAGAAAGCATTGACCGCTAACCCTTCAACAAATTTGCAGCAGCAATTCCAATCATAACCATCATGCAAGGTGGTGCATCTCAAAAGACCCGAGTGGAACAAGGTTAAGCAAACCAGCCCACACACTCACATAAATACTGGTACTTGGAATGAAGGAAAGAAACACCAAATAAATAGCACCTTTTTGCAGAATCAACCATTTATTATGAACAGACTGCAGGACACTGCAGTTAGGTAGATCATTCCCTGCACCACACCATCCATCTGAGCTCACTAAAACCTGGTTGATCAAGGGACTACCTTCAGAATAGAAGAAATATCAGGAAATTAACCTAAATAGACTCGAGCGCCTACACATTGTCCTTCCTCTTTTACTACTTTCTTATTGCTTACTCTCTCTACTTCTTGTTTACCTTCCTAAAACCTTTCCAACCCCACTCCCATCCTCCCTTCCTCTCACTGAGAGGCTGTCAACATGCCCGTTTAGTAATCTTTTTATTTATACAAAGCACAAAGTTTTGCGTGGACTGATATATAAGTGTTTTCTCACCCCGGAACCCACCCAAGGCGACTCCCCTCTCATTACTGATTCTGTTCCTTCCGGCTGTTTTCACTCCTCAATCCACCATCCTTCCTGGATTCTCACAGCTGCCTTGGCAGAGAAGAACCTCCAGAGAGCAGGGGTCTTGGGCGCACATCTTGTGTTTTTCCTAACTTGCATGTGCCTCTGTGAATAGGAAGGCAGACCATTACCAGGATATTCACGTCAAGCACATTGATAACACTTTATACTCACACCTCTACTTACACCAGCAGAACACATTAGAGACAACCGCTGGCAACATTATGCATACAATTAGGTTCCAAGCTACATAGGCAGCAAAATGTTTTCCAGAACCTATCCTACAACCATTCAATTTATTCTGACACGTACTTCCTCTCAGCATAGTAACTATAACCATCCTGAAGATGTTTACTTAAACACACTGCACCCGCATAGGCATTGAAATGGTATCAAAAGTCACAATAATGGCAAACGCCCAATACCAGCAGCCACCTGAAGCTGAGCTTAGGCTAAACGTGCACCCCGGCAGGAATATATAAGCGGAAATGTCCTTTCAGCGCACACATCCTTGCACAAAATGCTCCACATGGATCCATAAGAGGATATTGCCTGCCGCCCACCTCCAATATTATCAACAATGCAACAAACTACATTAATCTACCCAACATTCCAACCATTATCCTTCATTATCCATTATCATTCACTAACTAGTACAAAACACAATCAATCACAAGATCAACAGACCACTATTACTCCAGTTAACAAGGATCCGAGGGCCAGATGTACGACCCTTTTTAGCAGTCGCAAACAGGAAATCGGCCAATTTGTGACCGCTAAAAAGGGCTGTGGTATGTACTAACCCTATTTTCGCAAAATAGGGTTTGTGAGTCGCTATTAGGAAGGGGCGTGCCAAGGGCAGAGGGAGAGGATATGGCCTAAAGGCTAGGGCGGTCAACCTCGAATCTGGGGAACCGGGTTCGAGTCTTGGCAACGACACTAAACATCTCGTGATTCTGGGCAAATCACTTAATCTCCCTGTGCCTAACAAAAATGAATGCCTCCATCTGTAACTCATCTGGTGCTAATGTAAAGGGCTCGGATACCTGATACTTTCGGGTCGAGTTGGCACTACATAAATCTCTAGAAAAAAAATATTTAAAAAGGGCGTCCCTTACTAATAGCGAGTCGCACTGGTATGTATGATTGTTTTTGCGACCGCAAATGCAGTCCCAGAACAAACGCAGTTACCACCTACTTCAAATAGGTGGTAAGCCAGCCGCAAATGAGAAGCGGTCCCCAGGAGACCCCTTCCCCTTTGTGAATGTATGTGAAAATATTTTTTAAGAGCAGGCAATGGTCCTACGGACCACTGCCTGCCCTTACAAAATGAAAAGAAAACTTTTCATTTTTTTTTTTTAGACGCATCCCATTTTCCTTTAAGGAAAACGGGCTGCATTTGGAAAAAAAAAGTTGCTTTATTTAAAAAAATTTAAAAAACACACAGACATGGTGGTCTGGTGCAACTTTTTTCTGGTGACCAACTTTTGTCTTTTTCTGATCTTCAAAAACACGATTCTCTTTGCCATCTACCTTCAAGACACAATACATACTTTTATGCAACTCTCTAAACCAATATGTTTTCATATTTACTATTCAATTTTTATCAAAATATTTAGTGCCTTATGCTTATTACTTCTGTTCTGGTTTTTGATGGCATATGTTTATTATTCAAATGCTGTTTCTATACTGTTTCCTAATAAACTCAAACTATTAGTGAGGTAGGTCTTTAGCGACCCCATTAGGAGTCGCAAACAGTGTCTGAGACACTGTTGTACATTCCATTTTGCGAGTTCCAAATTGCGAGTCGCAAAACGTTGCAATTTGCAACTTGGAGAATGGAGTGGTCGTGCATCTGGCCCGAGAACGTTAATGAGGGTACAGATTCTAAAAGCACCAAGACCTTACTCAAGATGGGAAATGCAATATACAACTGGACATATCATCACACGCGCATAGCACGGCCATTCACACAGGCCAACACTCGCAATGAGAACAGGCACTGCACCCCCACAACACAACACGAAAGCCATAAAGATGGCAATAGAGTGCCTTCTAACTACACAGTTGAACATTATTGGCTGAGCAAGAGACAACCATTCACCATTGTGGAAGAAGATAAAAGGCATAGCCTTAGAACTCGCGTGCAAAGCACAAACTTATTTCTCCGTTACATTAGTGGTAGCCACCATGAAACACTATACAGGACAGACAGATCAGACAACACATTGGCCCTAGTGATACAGTCTGCAAGAAAACACAGAAGCGTACATAAGGACAACTTCCGGAGTGCTGCAAGCATTAAATTGCATGGCAGATATATAGGAAAACTGTTAGCCTCAGCTTCTGTTCGTAACCAAGGCATGACTTTTGGCGCAACTCTTGTCCTGATCCACACCCACGCCAATCAAGTATTCCTTAACGCGGCAACAAGGTGATACACCATAGCTTAAAGTAATTCACATTTACATTTTTTTACATGTTTTTATCCTTCATTGCTAGCTTGCCTCTTCCAATTCCAAGGAAATGCCGAGAATTGCCATATCTCAGGGAATCCTGCCTCTTGCATGAACGAAAAATGTTGTGGGCTTGTCCTATCTTTCTTTTTTCCAATAAAGGTTTTGTTGATTTGAGGATGTTTTCTTACAGGAGTAAGAGTATGTGTTGAAAGAGTATATGTTTGAATGCATTCAGTTTGCTGTGCAGGCCCAGGTCCGTCTGGTGTGGCGGTGAAAGCTCAGCTGGACCCTGGGGCTAGAAGGGAAGGCGGTCTGGTGGTATGGCTCTCCAAGGAGAAAGGGATCAAGATGTTGAGCTGCTGGTTTCATCTGAAAAGAGGAGCAGAAAGCATGCACAGTGAGAGACTGGGAAGATTTAGTTGAGCAGTGAATTGGGAGTGACCTTCAAATGACTTCTTCTTGATAGGAAGCAGCCTATTGAGCAGGACCCTCAGTTCCTGCTCAGTTTGACTCTCCACGCGACCGGCGTGCAGCCAATTCACCATCTGTCTCCTTGAGGCAAGGGGAAGAGAATCCCCCAATGGTGCTTGCACATCATTTCATAGTGACCGGGCTGCTGTTCACCTGGCTGCAGGTTGGTCTCTTCGGAGAGGATCCCAAAAGGAGGTCAGGCCCTCCCCGAGGTGTGGGAAAGCTCCATTAATTCCTCTGTACAGAGGTATGCTGTGCAGGAGCATGCCATTAGGTCTGTTGTAAGTCCATTGTGAGTCTGGTGTCTTTCCCCACGTACCTCTAGTGCGATGGCATATCCTATAGCCTGCGTGTCCAAATCCAATGTGAGGAGGCGTACAGGGAGTAATTCACACCAGAAGAATAACAGTAACAGTGACTGAGCACAGTGTACTGCAGGGCTCACTTCTGAGCAGATGTGAAGGAGAAAAGCTATTATATGGGCTGGGTAGGGTGGACATGAAAGCATGGGGAATGTGTGCAGAGGCCCACCAACCTTCATAGGGATTAGATGCTCTTGAGATCACTTGTAATCAAGATGGAAGATTGACACAGGGTCATTTAAAGTCTGGGATCATGGTGTTTGATTTCTTCTTGTAGAAGAGAGTAGAAGGAGTAGCACAACCTGGATGCAAAAATGTATTGGTGGTCTGTGTCATGCAGGTAGACTTTGCATTCTGGGAGTTCACAAAGCTCTCTGATTGGTTTGACATTTAGTAGTTTTACCAATTTTCCTATAAGAACTGTTCAGCCCAATTATGCGAGTTTCACAGCCTCTGATGTTGTCTAACAGGGCAATGAGGTCAAGAGGACGAAGAAATTCAACATGAACGTTGGTTTCCCACCACATGAAACAAATTAGGAGTACCAACCAATGAAGCGGATCAGTGATCAGATATGAAATCAGCTTTCCTGCAACAGGAAATGGTTTGGTTAGGTCCCACAAAGTAAGGTGGAACGCCAAGTAACCTGCTAACAGAAGGAACTGTTGAGCTCTGCCTGCTGCATTACAGGGCGGAGACTAAACCTGTTTCCACCTGTCATCCCATAAGCAAAAGATTTAAGATGAGATGCAAGCAGCATCATGGAAAGGCCTTGGCCTGCCCTCTCTGCTGAAGCTTCCATTTCTAGTGATATAATCCCGCTGGTCCTGCGGGGTGTGTCGGTGGGTGTTCCCATTATCAGGGTACTGGGTCGAGAGGCATTTGTTCCCTCCTCTGTATATAGACCCTCCCAGGCTGACTTGGAACAGATTAAAGTAGCTGAGCTTTACCTATCAAATTTCCCACACCTATTGCCTGAATGGGTAGACTTAAAACACGCCAATACAAATAAAACTTTCAGAGCAGAAAATCTAAATCCACAGAGAGCTGCTCCTAACATCAGCCGCTAAACTACCCTACAAAATAAATACTGCTCTTTCAAAATCTCAACTCACAGGGACGGATTATGATGTGCTCCGTGTATTCCGACCCATGCATAAATCCCTGTTTACGCACAGGTTGGAATTACAAGTTAAAAGGTATTTAACGCATCCGACAATTATCGGATGTGTTAAATACCTCAAAGCTTGTTAAATTTTTCCAGGTCAAGCTGAAATTTAAAAGGGTAAAAGCATACTGTATTTACTGTATCATGCAGATTCTGTTGCGTTAAACACCAAAATTTGCACATTATTCCCCATAAATTCGTAATAGGTGCTATTTATCAAACCTGAGAAATAACGTACCCCAGGTATCTTTATTTATCAGGTGCGCTAAATAGCACCACCACTCGTAATCAGGGCCATAGGCTTCCTTAATGCACACTTTTCCCCAACTTTATTCTTCTGGGTTCAAGTGAAAGTTCTGTCTCCTCGGAAATAAAATGCTCTACCATGACAGCACCTTTTATAGGCACTGTTGGCTATGTAAGAGGAATGTATGACGGTATTCCGCAAGCCAGAATTACGATGTGCCTTCACAGCGCTGTCATTAGAACAAACGCATCTTTAGTACCCATTCTTTCAGCATGCAAGTCATTATAACGACTTGCCTTAGGGGGTGCTGGATTTTGGAATAGGTTAATTTACTATTCCAACTCCAGTCTGCACAACAGTGGGGAAGGTGTTGGAGTTTAAATCCAACACCATTCCACCAATGCGCCCACCTAAGGCAAGTCGGAATAATGATTTGCGTGCTGAACGAATGCGTACTAACGACGGGTTCGTTCTATTGCAGGCGCTGTGAAGGCACAGCGGGATTCCGGCTTCGTTCTAAAGGATGTTTCCCATGTAAGAGTTAGCTGGTCTAATATATATCTGTATAATTGATTTATATACTTCTCTTAAGGCATGTATGTTTGAAAACTCAAAGTATCATTAAAACTGACTTAAACATGAATGTTCCAATTTGTCTATGTACATTTTGTATCAATGTATATTTTAGTGGTTTGCTCATGACACTTGTGTTCCACCAACTGTAGAGCACCATGGAAAACCATACATAAGTAAAGGCCAGCACACTCAATCCTGCCACCGAAGGCGCATAATCTACCAGTGATGACGTCGAGTACTGGTCTGGTGGCATCCACAGTACAGCAGACTGTGAGACAAAGGCACATTTCAGCGCCTGCGCGATCAGCACTTATTATCGCGAGTAGGCAGCCTAAGGTCAGGGGGCAGACCTAGGGCATGCAACAGGAACTCACTCTTCATATCTCCCATTTGCAATTCAGAGTTACATCAGAGCGCTGATTCAGGGGCTGGAAGTTTGCCCTCTGTCTCTTCATGCATGTTTGGCTTGTGCATAAAAAGCCAAAAACAGATAACACTGAGATACATATTGCCAATACTAAATATGCTGCACTCTCCCCCTCTGCAGATTTTTAAAGAATTGTTACGTATCACGAAATAAATCAGGCGAAGATAAACGAAAACATTTAAGGGAAGAAAGTGGAGGGAGGATGAGAGGGAGCCTTTAAAGAAGAAAAGTAAACTCCTTTTCAGGGATTTTAATCTGGTTGCTGAACTTAAAACTCTTATGCAAACCTCTGCCAATCAACTGATCCATGGCTTAGGTGACTAAGGGGCACATGCATCAAGCTAATTTGCAATCGCAAACGTTGCGACTCGCAAAAAAAGCATGTTTGCGACCGCAAATTAGCCACTCCCAATGCATGAACCCAAATTAGCGGAAATCCATGAAAATCGCAAAAATAAGGAATAGCTAAGTTTGCGAGCAACTATTTAGCGATTCCTTATTTACGAACATCGAAATAGCGAATATATACTAGCGATTCGCAAATAATGATTTGCAAAGATATGCATGAAAAATCGCAAATAGCGATTCTGATGAAATTTGCAATTTTGCGAGCGCAATTTAAAGAACATTACAGGCAGGTGGTAACCATGAGTAAGAATCCCCTACAGGTGCTAATCCTCAGCAAACTATTTAAACAGACCCAGGAGGCCTCAGAATCTTTCACAATGGCAGCGCTCTACGTTAAGGCGAGGAGGATGAGGCTCCAGGCAACAGCTCAGTGAAGAAGGAGAATACAGGAGCGCATTTTCAGAGTGCGCATCACATTGTTGGGACAAACAGATGAGGAAATATACGACAAGTATAGGCTAAATGGTGCCATGATCCTTGATCTAATTGCAGATTTGGAACCCCTAATGCAGCGCCAGACTCGTAGGACCAATGCCATACCCACTCATGTGCAGGTCCTATGTTGCCTGCACCTACTTGCGTCAGGCAGTTTTCAGGGGGTAGTAGCTGTAGCTGGAGAAGTGTCACAAAGCTCCCTTTCACGTTTTTTAAAATCTTTCCTGAACGCCATGATGACAAGAATCCATAACCACATTAGCTTCCCCACAACCCCACAGGAATTGAATAAGAATAAACTGGACTTCTACCAGGTAGCCCGGTTTCCACATGTAATAGGTTGCATAGATTATACGCATGTTGCCATTTGTCCACCAGCAGTGAATGAATACATTTTTAGGAACCGTAAATCCTATCATTCACTTAATATCCAAGTAGTCTGCAATGCTAACAATATCATAACAGACATTGTGGCTCAATACCCTGGAAGCACATATGACTCCTATATATTTCGACACAGTGGCATACACACTCGTCTGCTCAGGGGTGATTTTGGCGAAGGACATCTGCTTGGTAAACATATGTTATGATTTCTCTCACACAATGGCCAAATGGCAATGCATAACTGTCACTAACCCTTTGCTTACTACCCTGTAGGTGAAAGCGCATACGCCGTGCGCAACTACATATTGACACCATACCTCAACCCAGCCACCCCAAATGAGCAGAGGTATAATGCAGCGCATATCACGATACGAAATGTCATAGAGCGCTCCTTTGGGCTGATGAAAAGTCGCTTTCGCTGCCTCACAAGACTGGCGGAGCGTTTCAGTACCGGCCCGAGACCTGCTGCAGAATTGTGGCTGCATGTGCCATTTTGCATAATATTGCTACCAGGAGAGGCATACCCATTGAACTGTCCGACAGCGAGCCTGAGGAGTACAACCAGCAAGGGCCACAACTACGACCAGCACATGGGGCAAGCTTAGCAGAAGGGAGAAGGAGACGTGCAGAAATTACACATTATTTTTGAGGTGAGTAATGATGAGACACGACACAGCATGTTTGAACTGTACTGAATTTATTTGAATGAAACCATGTGGTTGTGTTAAAGCACACATACCAGGTGCAAATTAGCACAGTGATTGTAAACAAAATAAACAACAATACCTCATTATCAGACTTGTATCACAGTCACTACTATGGTATTGTCAATGGTTACATCACCATCTGTGAGTTAGTCTGCTAAAGTCACACTATTTCTTTCTACCACGCACTCCCAAACACCTTTCGCTGGCATCATCCTCAACCCTCATGGAGGCTTCGGAAGGTGTTGTGCTCCTAGTTGTGCGCCTCCTGCATGTAGTGACTGGCACCGACAGACTACTGAGGCTGGACGCCTCCTCACTCCCCTCTCACATTGCTGCCCCCAGCAGTAGCAGCCTGGAATTGTTCCACGGCATTAGTTACCTGGACCAGTGCCCTGGCCACATCCCCACAACAATGGCTCATTTCAAGCTGCATGGCCACAGACCGACGGGACAGCAGTGCTGTGTTGGTGCTCAGGCGGTTGTTTGATTTAGTGTAGCCATCTAAGCGCAATAACAATTGGCGATGCCTTCTTCTTTGTGACACCTGGTCCTCCTGCATCACCCTGCTTAGCTCCAGCATGGCCGCATTGGACTGCCTATTGCCTTCCACCACTGCTGTTGTCAGCTCTCTCTCACAGTCGCTCATAACTGCCATGTTGGTTGCCATTTTGCTGAGTTGTGCCTGCATTGATCTCATGTGTTTTGCCTGCAGGCGCTGCACCCTCAGTATCTGGCTCTCCAGCCCACCCCAGACATTTGGACTCTGGTCCTCCTGGGATTACATCCGCGCCCTTGACCTGCGCCTCCGGCTTTGGATTGTGCTGTGCCGGACATGTAACTGGGGTGTTGTTGTGGGGGTACCTCGAGGCTGGCTTGTCTGTGGAGCTGGTTCACTCTCCTCCTCAAGTTTCATGGGCTGCAGTGGTGGAACTGGGGACCTGCGTCTAGTGGGTGCAGGGGCTGTGCTTTGTGGGGCCACAGGTATTTCCACATCTGCCTCAGCCAGAGTCTCCTGTGTGTCTCCGCCTTCACTTTCCTCAGACTCATCTTCTGCTGCATCTGTGATGTTAAACAGTGCAATATTTAGTAATTGTAAAAGGAATGTCGTGTCACATTCAGCATATTTTGTGTCTCATTAAATTACTATCTGACACACAGAGCTTTTTTGTATTTGCCTACCAACTTGCCTAACCTGCCTGTTACTCCCATAATGCATTTGGGTGTTGCAAGAAAATGTGGACTGGAGTTTGAATCTGAACACTAGAGCTGAACTGAGGTGATGTTCCCATATTAATATATATCTTTAAATGGACATTTGCATGCATCTTACCTTGTGAAGTACTAGCCGCTCCTGATGTATCCAACTGGGTCACTCCCACTACTGCTTCGGGCTGGAGTGTGGACTCCACTAGGTAATCCAGGGGTGTATTTCCAGGCAGTGTTGCTGGTCCCCCTCCAGTCTTCTTAGCCTCCTTGAGCCTGTCCGCAATCCTCTCCTAAGCACGGCTGCGCAGGTCATACAACCTTTTTTTCAGGTCGTCAATTTTGCGGTGGGTGACCCCCACTGCATTCACTTTATTTTGGATCCTGAGCCAGATTTTTCTCTTTTCTGACTCCGGTACCTGGAGAGATAGCTTCCCAAAGACCTTATCGTGGCTCCTCACAACCTCCTCTCTGAGGATTTCGATTTCTTTTTCACTGAATTTCAGTTTACGTTTTCTGGTTGCTGCACTCTTCCCTGGTGCTGCTGATTCAATTTTTTTGGCACAGGACAGTTCTACAAGCCCAGAATTTGCTTTTCCTGCTCTGCTCCTGCACTCAGCCTCCTCTTCTCACTCTCTCAGTGCACTGAATGAAGCATGGGTTGGATGACTTCCTGGTTGTGATGTCATCACCATGCATCACAAGCGACGCGTTATTTGCGAGTTCGCTATTTGCGATTTCGCAATTTGCGATATCGCTAATAGCGACCTCGCAAATAGGTATTTCTTTATTTGCGAATCGCTACAATGTATTCGCTATTTGCGATTGCGATTTTTAGCGAATCGCTTTTTATTTGCGATTTTGGTCATGCATTGGAGATAGCGATTTCTTAATAGCGATTCCTTAAAATTCGCTATTAAGAAATCGCTAATTCTGAGTTTGATGCATGTGCCCCTAAATGCTAGCATAACACTGGGTCTGTATCACTAACTTTGCCAATGCGCCACTGTTCTGTCCTGTGATACATGACAAATACTTGCCAATATTTCAAAACGAGGTCTGATTTTTCTGGTTACAAAAATCGTCATTACCAAATGATGAAATCCCCTCTCCAGAAATTATTTTACGTGGTTTTGCCTGATGGTAACAAATGAATTGCAACTAAGACCGCTTCTTTCCTTTTTAGGCCAGGGGTGACCAACGTAGGTCAAGGAGAGCTGGATATATGCAAGATTTTCAGGATATCTACAATACATCTAAATGTAACTATTTTATATATTCAGTGGTTATCTTGAAAAGATGGCTTGGATCTGGTGCTCCTGGACTTACGATGGCCACTCCTGCCCTTGGCATATACAAGTTTCATCAATGTTGTTTCAGCATGGGATTTGTTCTTGCACATCAGTTGCTCAACCAAATTAATTTTTAAGAAGACTATCAAAATATAAATTAAATTAGCAGCTTAAATATGTATATCAACATGCCTTTTACCTAGGGGGCACAGCTCACAATTCTTCTAGTTATACAGAGATGTGAAGAATAATATACAGGTACAAAAGTGACTGAAAAGTATTTCCCAATTGAATTCTGGAATTGGGCAATGGCATGGCTCTTTGTCGAGTATATTTTTTTTAGATTTCAGCATCCGAGAAATGAGCTTATTTCATTGAATGCAAGGTAAAACCATTTCCTCCCATCATCACATGATATTCAGTCTCATGAGTTGATGCTTTTCAAGAGATGCCAAAAGATAGCTGAGTGGGTTCTCATGTTGCAAATTGCTTCTTAACCATACCAGTTTCATTGGTGTATGATGTGCATTCAATTATTAGATCAAATAGTTTGCATTCATTGTCCGCTATGTGTCCACTTGGGAACATTGTGTTAAGTTTAAAAGACAGGTCTAGGGAGGTGCATAGGCCTTAAGAGAGGGGTCCCTGGTTATACTAGAGTGGGGGATGATGTGCCACCAACTACACAGGATGTTGTGACCACAAAGAGAAATGAGGTGGATGGAGGAGTGCGTGCAACTGTCACCAAGGACAAAAATGTATGAATCATATATGCTCAGGGAGTTACTGTATCTGCTGCATAGTACTCTGCACACATCTATGCATCACTTGCTAACAGCCTATGTGAAGGAATGCTCAGCGGAATGAAAGTTTGGCCCCACTTTAAAAAATAAATGTAAATGACAACCCCACAGCCTCCTAGGGAGGTACGGGCTTCCTTGCTTAGCTCGCTTAAAGCCTTTCGGAATGTACTTCAAGTGGAGGGTATGTTTTTTTCCTGGCTACTCCCCTGATGTTGCATTAACTATGTCAGTTGCGCTGGCTTCGCTAATGCCAAGTACTTTTCTGATTTTGAACTCCCGGGCTCAAAAAGCCTAATACTATCAGACATTAATACATGTGGCACCTATGGAGGTCTTAAAATTAACTGAGACACACCAGAGTTTTCAATCACCTCCCAGACATCCGGAACAAATAGAGACATACGTATGTCCCTATTTGTAAGAGGGGGCTCCCACTATAGTTAGATATTTAGATGTAGAGATGTCTACAGATATGGAAGTACCATAAACAACAAGCATTGACATAGCCAATAGGTCTCGCCTTTGGGACATTATAAGTGGACTACTGTTAACAACATTTGCAAAAAAAGACACTAGAGCAGTAGAGACCTACCTTTCTAGGTAAAGAAAAGACAATCCAAGCATGGAAATTGTTGGAAGGAAAGCAACCCGACCTATAGCACTCATGAGAATGAGAACAGAATCTGCAGGGGAACATTGAAAATAGTGTGCGCTTCTACGATCTGTAAGTTGAAGGCTTAAGACATGGGCCAAGGTCGGAAAAGCCGAAGTAGTGTAAGTCAGCATCCGTGGGATAAGCAGCGCACACGCAGAGCTGAACCCAAATCCAATTACAGCCTGAGACCTGCCCAGAGCAGCATCTGAACAATGGAATGACCCAAAGGGATGGCCATGACTGCACGCAGAGAATATAGACTGCTTGACCAACCGAGATTCTGTGCTTTGCGTTGGTGGAGAGAAGTCGACTACTGAAAGTGACAAGGAGAAGACTGTCCGGTGCATATAGGACCTGCACTCTTCGGCCCGAGCTCAGTGTTGAGAATCCTGCTATGAGGTGGTTAGGGACACCAGCCTGACTTGGCAGAGGAGTGGAACTGCTGCCCAGCTGGGCCTTCCTCATGAGTGACCACTGAAGACCATGGACTGTAACCTGCTATCATTGTATGAGAGCTACATGGAATGGATAGATGTTTGTTTGAAGTCCTCCGTGCCTGCACCCTGCATTGCCTTTATTTATTCTGCGGCGAAGGGCTGTTAGGCCATGTGTGACTGCCCCCTGCAGTGCTTCTCTTTTTTGCTGTCCCTAGTGACTCTGTGAAGTGCTGCATGCCTACATCCTGTCTTGCCACTGTTTCTTGTGTGTCTGGTGTCCTAGTGAACTGGTGTGCATTTTCTTCTAGATCCTATGTACGCGTGAGGCCCTGGTGCCTGCCGGCTGTATAGCCACTATTTCTTCTGCAACCAAAACCCGGGTGAGTCCATGTGTCTCGCCCTTGCTGCTCAAGAACTCTACTCCCTTCTCTGAGCAGACTGCTCTGTCAGTGTGCCCCTTGCCTTCGTGAGTTGCATGGCTCTGGGGCTGTTACTGTCTCGTAAAATCACCCCAGTACACTGAAGTTATAAATCAACCCCTATGAAATCTGAAATGAGTGTGGGACGATTTTTCAGGTTGTAAAACCGCATAGCATACATTTGCGACCTGCTCTTTCTAGGTGGTAAAGGAATCAGCGGGCCAGGCTTTTGGAGGGACTAGGGGAGTAAAAGGGAAGCTCTTTTCTAGGAGCGGGTGCCATTACATCTCACACAGAATGGGGCCTGGCTGCTGCTGCAACCAAAGCCTCGTGGTTTTTAAGGCCGGAAAATCGTGTTTAGGTCTCCCACACGCCACACCCAGTAAAACCTGAAGAGCAAAAACCAAACATCTCATAAGTACGCAGAACGAAATGAACAAATAAAACATGTGGTTTTTTATTTCTGCATAATTTGAAATCATGGCCTCTGTATCTTTCCGCTTAGTTCAGTCAGACTGCGGCTTTCAACAAACTGTGAACCTAGCGAAATGCGGCCGTGTGACCGCTGCTGAGCAGCGCATTCCCTGAGTGCAGCTCCCATGATGCCACGGGAAATGGCTATGTGAGAGACTGGACCAGATAAAGAACTGCACTAACAAAACAATGCACCCAGCAGATGCTGCTCTGGGCTTTAGTTGGGTTTATCCAGATTATTGGAGCCCTTCATCAGGGCGTGTTAGCACGAGGAACAAGTAACCGACGTAAGAGTTCAGAGAGAAATGCTAATGCCATACCACTTTTTACAAATTAAAGTTACTAAGGATATCACCTTAAAAAAACTATAAACGTTTTACCTTTTCACAACAATTGCATTCCTTGGACATTATAAAGACACCATTAAAATCCAAGCCTAAAAGGGCAATATTTGAAAGTTCTCTGAACTCACACTAATACCTGACCCCTTTGTTTTCAAGGAGCGCGGCGATCCTCTTCACACGGGGTCTGTAACTCACCGTGAGTCTCACGGGGCCTCGGAGCACAGGTCTGACTTGGATATCACGTCAAGTAGAATAACCCATCTAATGCATTTTTTTGGAACACATTGCATAGAGGCAACGTTTCTTTCGTCCACTTTTTGCTTATTTTTCAGGTAGCGCTATACATTAGTCAGGGGTAGTAAGCGCTATATAAATGCAGTTAGTAATAGCTTCTTAGCAGTAAGTAAATAAAGCAAACCACTGAGAAGATATGTTCTAATTTTTTTTATGCACATATGTGTTTACTTTTCTTGGGCAGGCAAAATCCTTTTCAGGCTGTTTCTGTTCTATTACTGTATTTGATTCACAATTTCGTCGTGACAAGTGGGTTGACGCACTGGGGGACCTCGTGGGGCGGGCGTGGCCTACAAAACCGGAATAAGACCTGTCACTCACTTACTCGATGCTTTTAAAAAGATCACGGGAGTCATTTGTTCTTGCTTCCGAGCAGTGCCTTGCCACTCAGCCTCAATTTTTTTCAAATAGCTTCTGTTTTTTCAGGTGCAGGCGTGCGGTGTCGCACATTTTGTGAATTTCTAAACTCGATGTGTCATTCAGCAAGACAGTTTGACTAACGAACCGGTTTCAAATCGCTTCTGTTTTTTCAGGCGTGCGGTGTCGCACATTTTGTGAATTTCTAAACTCGATGTGTCATTCAGCAAGACAGTTTGACTAAGGAACCGGTAAAGCAGCGTCCTCTTCTAGGTGATACTCTGCAGCCTGCCCTCCATCTGGCAAACTGCGCGCCGACAAAGATAACAAAGATAATTAAAAACAGATGGCACAGGGCTCGCTCCCGAGCACCCTAGGCCAAAGGACACAGAAGGCGGGACATGCACCCGCCTTGGGCCAATTGCGTGCTGTCTTTCTTAGAAAGACGCATGCAAAGCCCAATAGCAAATGATTTAAAAGCCCTTACTAAATGCCTCGCAGAGCAGCGCATGCGCGCTGGCTCAGGCGAGACCTAAAAAGGGGTCTGTCGTGCCACTGCCTTCCCAACACCCTGTGTTTATTCCTCTAGCATCACTAGTACCATACCTAGATCATTTTTAAACAACTGCCTACGGCACTTCTTAGACTGGGTGGGAAACAGGTTTGAATGAAATGGGAAATATTAGTGGTCCTATTTGATTGGGGGGGATTGCCATCCCAGATCCTGAAGTCGACTGTGTGCCTGCACAAGCGCAATATGCTTGTTGCTGGTTTTGAGTTACCACCACATCACGCATTCAAGAAGGGAAGCACACCCCTTGATACCATCACAACCTCCACATGATTCTGTCATGGCTGGTAAAAACCAACCAAGGCCGCCATGGTGTCAATGACAGGCAGGGCAGTTTATAAACTGGTACTAAAGGTACTACAAATGATCCATCTTTCCACAATTTTCCTGTCTCAAGCACTAATGGTTTAAACATCACCACCTAGGCTACCTTACATTTAATGAGTATTATGGAAAGGGGTGATCTATTTGACAATAATACCTTACTGACAGCTGAACAATTTAATTTCTTGATATCTTCATGTACTGCATATTTGGGGTGATTGTATGTCTTATATCATGAGTACTCCAGGGCACAAGTCCTAAAAAAAAAAAGAAGTGGGGCAACTAACCACGTTGGGCAGTATGTAAGTGACATCATGGTGCATGACATCACAGCGTGTGACATCACACGTGGCATCACAGCCCAAGACCTCACATGATGTGACATCAGATCTTAAGACCTCACTCATGTTTAGCAGGTCTATCATGAGTACATTTTAGAGCATTACAATATTGAACAAATGGGATTTCGCATCTGGTTGTGCCAAAAAAGTGAGGCAACCCTGACACAAAATCTGGGCCTCAACTTATACATTTATTTTTTTTAACCCTGCCATAAAGAAATTGGCAACAAGAACAAATGTGGCAGTAATTGTGTTCTGCTTGATTGGTTGCAAAGTCTGAATTTTAAAATACCTTATGGGGTTAAGGCACCTGCTGCAGAGATCTTTGTGTGGCAATTAAATCTCAGGGAATAATGATAATAATGGTAAGATAACTCTGGAGGTTGAGGTATTTGCTGGAGAGATCAGTTTTTTTGTCTAGTCCCATTTTTGAATCAAAGTAGCATAGAGAGTTATTATGTCTCCTGCAAAGCACATTATGTAACACGCAGATGACACATTTTTATTTTATGTAAATGGGTAAGTGGGTTACTGCCTTTAACACAGGAGGAGCTCAGCATCATGGCTGCTCGGAGCTGAAGCTCCGTGGAAGCCCCACGCACGGCAGCCAAGCGCTGTGCTTCAATCACACCAAAACCGGCTGGAAAAGCTCACTCCCGACATCGGAGCTTTGGGAGCGTCTACCGCTGTAGGCGCCGTTCCCCCAAACCGCTTTGTTGCCGTGAAATTGGCTGAAATCTCGTCAGGCGATCGCGCCTCAAAATGGCGCAGGAAGCGGAGCGGACTCGCCTTTTTGTATAACAGAGCGGGGACCGCTAAATCAGGAGCGGGCCCCCCGGGAGACTACATCGAGGGAGCGGCGAGACCTGGAGCTGCCTTCTCTGCATCCCCGGTGGGCGCCTGCAGCAGAAGTGGAGCAACCGCTGCCGATGGTTTCAGCCCTGATCACACGGAGCGTCACAGACGCCTCAACCCGCATGAAAACATCCACTAAACCAGAGTCAACCCAATGATCCCCCGGTACCTGGGAAACTCTGTGACAACGCGAGAGGCAGCATCATCCGGCGAGCACACCGGGAGCCCGCTAGACTCGGCGCCGGTGCCGTGAGAGTCACACACCCCTTTTCGGATGCGCTGCAGGGGCGGAGAAGCGGTGAGTGAGTGAGCGGGGTAAGACTCAGGAGACCCAATTTGGGAGTTTTCGAGGTCCAGAGGGTGCCTGAATCTATCCCCCTTAAAATAAAAACTTTGCTGATATTTTCTTTGAGGGATACGCCTTGCCTGACTCCAAAATGGCGCCTGCCAGGGAAATACCATCGGTGAGGGAGGATCCTGAGGTATTAACTGGACTAAAAGCATTACAGAATAAAGAATCTCAGTACAAGAGACAAGACAAACTGCTGAGTCACGGGGTTAAGCAGTCCCCCCTTAAGCATCACTCCTTACCTGGGACTTGCCTGACTCTAAAATGGCGCCCAGACTTAATTTCCTCAATGTCCCCATGGGTGGCCTATTGAGGACTTATCTCTGTTGAAGTTCAGGCTTCTATTCTCGACCCCTCTTCAGTCTATGGCTGCCAAACCACATTCCTTCTCCTATCCTGCCATCCTCGCCAGCTCCTACCTCCCGTCTCTGGATTCTAGACTTTTGATCACCTCCTGTTCCTCACTCTATTCTGGCGTAGCCCGAAACGCATACATGGCCGATTCCCGGTGGAGCTGCTCCGACAGTTATAGGGGAGATTGGCTCTGGCACACCGCTATGGCCGTCACCTACCCAGCCGGACTTCGAACATTTGTCTCGTTTTCTTCCCCTCTGCTGTCTCCTTCCTGTGGATTACCAGCTTTCCCTGGTCTTTCTGATCCTGATTTTCGTGTTCGTTCAATTACTCCTGTATTGTATATTTATTCATTCTGTAACTATTGTGAAACTTTTGCAACTTTTAACACGATGTTTCCTCATGTAAAGCGCTCTGATACCTCCGGGTCTAGCCAGCGCTATATAAAACTCAAATAAATAAATATTGAAAGAAAAAAAAACACAGAGATCCCTTTGTTACTTGCAGTTCATAAATTGTAATCCTTCTAATATAGCACAGTGAGCTATGAAGGACATGTGGCTCCTACACTTTGTAGCCCTCACCATCTTATGTAACACATCCTACATATTGATTTACACACATACGATTTATTGTCAATGTATAATGTGTGCATGTGATGTAAAGCACTCTGACACCCTGCATTGGGATGAGTAGCACTATAAAAGAAATAAAACAAAATAGTGGTATTTAAATTGCTATTTGTGTAAATACTGGGACAGACCAACACACCTGACATTGTTACACTGCATGTATATGTCTTATATACAGGGACCAAACAAAGTCAAAAGCATGCCTCTTTTAAGTACCTGTGAAGTAATAAGCTGTGTGCCTTTGTTTCCCCTCCATTCCTTTTAGGTCCAAGGCTCCCCATAGGTCCCAGGGAGGATACTCCAACAAAAGGAGGGCTGATGACCCCTTAACTTCGGCCTTTGTTATGGGCCTAGCTGGAATCTGATATGATAAACCCCACTGCCTGCACGTTGCTGCTTCGAACGAAAACAGACAATGTGCAGGCACTGCTGAATGTGTCCCGATGTCTGAAAATTACACCGGGACAAGTTTAGCATATTTCTGTGGGGCCCAACCTCTTGGCAGGGTGGACGCGTTCACCCTGTGAAAAGAGCGGGTAGACGCCATCTACCCGTGTGACGCCTCGACCTATGCCCTGGGGTACTCGCAAACATTTTCCCAAGAGACAAAAAGTTTGGTCTGGGATGTGGCCAAGGGCCTCATTGATGCCAGCAGGGTGGCTATCGGGGCGGGGCGTTGTGTAAGGTGGGTGTAGGGGAAGCGAAGCATGGTCATCTAGTGGCTGAATTGCACAATGTGAAACCAGAAAATTGTGGATCAATGCCAGCTTCCCCAATTTGTGTGATCCTAAGCAATTGTTTTATTTCACTTTCCCTCCTTAATCTTCATTATGACAAATCAGAAGACCTTGAAACACATGACTTCAGGTTGGTGCTGTACGAAACCTTCTCCTGTGCTTAATTTAATAAACTACAGTGTCGTCCCTGTATAAAGGCAAACCAGGCCACCCAAAGGGTGCACATAAAAACTGACTTGCCTCTAAGTTCACTATTGCATTGTTTAATGTTTCTAAATACATTTTTGAATATTATCACTTTTAAAAAATACCTCTCAATCTGATGTAGTAAGGTGAAACAATTCTGCATGTTAATGAAATACACTTTTTGAATTTTGAAAAGACTTTATCATATTCTTACACGTGTGTTGCAATATGTCTTTAAAAATGAAGGTCCGGGCGTGGCCAAAATGGCAGGGAGATAGGACGTGAAATCCTGTCCCTCCGGCACCGCTAAGTCTCAGCTTTGTTTATATCACCCACCTCTCGTGCCATCCACCCGTCTGCACTGTCTGTCTGGCCCTGCCGCCCTGGTCTGTATCGGCGGGCCGAATCTCAGGTGCTACGGCCTCCTCTCCGTGGATCCCGGCGGTGACGTGGGGCGACGGCCTGGCGGACCGGCGAGAGCGCGCAGCCCCGAGGGGGAGCTTATAGCGACAGCTGACATCTGGTGGTGCTGCCCGGCGGCGACGTACGGGGGCACGGGCTGACGAGGTCCCTTCCCACCGGATACCTGGTGAGGGGTCCGGCAACGCCAACTGCTGCGACCGAGCATCACAACGGGCTGCGCCGGCGCCATCTTGGTGCTGCGCGGCCGCTGGCCTGTGAGGAACGGGTGGCCTAGCCCGGCGGTGGGAGCGAGCTCCACTGGTGGCGCCCCGGGGCTCGAGACAGACGAAGACGTGGATCACACTGCTGATTGCCCTGGAGTCGGTTGCGGCGCCGGAGACCGGCCTGGACTGTCTGAGGGTCAGAGGAGAGAGCGGTAAGAGGGCCTGTGTGTGGCGCGGTGCGGCCTAAGCAGGGACGGGCTCGGTCCGTGGATCGGCGGACGGAGGGCACCTGTAGGTGGTGCTGGCATTGAGCGGGAGCTAACGAGTCAGGGGGTTGAAGCGTTGGGTCCCCCCCCCGCTGCATGTGGACTGCTGGCTCGCCGCGGGCCTAGTACTTCCAGCAAGGATAGAGGACCTGGCTCAGCGGCTCCACGAACGTTTCTATCTCCCCCAGCTGGGACCACATACACTTGGAGTGCGGCGTTTGGGCCTGTCCTGGGCCTGGGGGCAAACTGTCCTGCAGAGATCTGGCCCCGTGGCACAGTGCACCCTGGTGCCTAGAGAACCCCTGACACTGTGGTGGTGGTGGTGCGGGCCGTGAGGCCACTGGGCGGCACGATCACTGGGCAGCAACCCGATTGGGAGCGCAGACAGCTAGCGACCCCTGCGGAGTAGGGCGGAAGAGGGGGCACAAGACAGCGAGGCCAGGTCTGGAGTGAGTCTGCTCGGTCCGTGGTTCGGCGGACGGAGCGTGCCTGGACTGCGGTTCTCGGGGGCCCTAAGGGTGGTGGATGTGCTTGCTCGGTGCCCTAGGATCAAGGGCCTTGCAGATCGGAGTGTGGATGGACCTGTTCTGAGCCCCCCTCGGTCCGGGCGTCGGCGGACGGGGCTCAAGAGCGGTGGCGTTGGTAGCGGAGACTAGTCGCTGGGGGTCCGACCCGGCGGCCGGGCCTGGGGTGCGGCCCTTGCGGTTCGTACTTTGGCGGACGGTGGACCCCGGAGTGGTTCTGGGTGAGGGGGCCCGCAGGACACTGCATTGGAGAGGCACTCAGAAGCGGAGCATACGGCACCGTTACCGAGACGGCGGGAAGCGGCTACGATCTGGGGGCCTTGGAAGGAAGGTGAGCGCCATGGCTGCCGCCCGAGCACGCAGGGAGAAATCTCTTAAGGAGCTCCTGATGAAACAGCCCGGTCAGTCTACGTCTCAGGGAGACAAAGGGGCCTGCCTGCAGGAGGGCGATGACTCCCCGGCGACTAAAGCCTTCATGGTGGAGCTCTTCACCGCCATAAAAGAGGACATACAGGACCTGAGATCCCAACTAGCTTCGGATTTAAAGGAGGTGCGCCGCGACGTGGACGAGATAGGAGAGCGGGTGGCGACACTCGAGGAACACGACCTCACCAGAGACGAGGAGATCCACCACCTACAGCAAGACATGCTACGCCTCAGCGAACAGAACAGAGATCTGCAGGCCCACGCCGAGGACCTGGAGAACTGCTCCAGGCGGAACAATGTGAGAATACGGGCAGTCCCGTGGAAGGAGGAGGGGGACGACCTTAGGGAGTATGTCAGTGCGCTCTTCCAACAAATTTTAGAGGAGGAGTGGATCTCAGACATTCAAATGGATCGGGTCCATCGTGTGGGCCTCCCTCGAGGTAATAAAGCGCCTCCCCCTGATATATTAGTGTGCGTACACGATTTTCAATTAAAGGAGCGCATACTTCGGAAGGCGCGTGAGGCCCAGCCTATACACTTCCGTGGTCACCAACCGGCTCTCTTTCAAGATCTGGCAGCCTCTTCCCTCATTAAGAGACGGGCGTTCAAACCTGTAACCACACATCTAAGAGAGAACAACATCCCCTACTCATGGGGCCACCCATTCCGCCTCGTTTTTAAACACCAGGGCAAGTTGCTGCAGCTCCGATCACTGGAGGAGGCAATGGGAATTCTAGGCCTTGAACACACTACTCCCGAAGAGGATGCAGAGAGACCCAAGTCCCAGCGTACACGTCGCACCTCTGGCTGGCAGCGGGTGGGAAGATCGCCACCCATCCAGAAACCTGACCAGGCCACAAGAGACAAGGAGAAGGAGGCAGTGCAGGCTACTGACCGCCCCGTCACCCCGTGAAACTGTTGGTTGTCGGCACGGGAGTGGGCACATGAAGAGGCATCGGAGGGGCGGACACCAATGACCGGCATCCCATACCGGCGGTGTTTCCCCGTCGAGGTGGCTACCTCCTGAACTCTTCTTGAACTGGACGTTAGTCGTTGTCACGATCCCCTAGATCTTCACCACTGTGACGAACTTTGGTCATGTTTTGTTTGTTCATTTTTTTTTCCTTAGGTATTGTATGGTTCTGCTGGTGTTTTTGGGGTTGGGGTTTGTTTGGGTTGTGGTTGGGATCTCTCCCCAGTGAGCTTTTTAGCCTCCTGCCCCCTACCTTGTCCGGAGGGCCCTGCTTTCCTGATGGTCCGGTCCCCCGATGCACTACACTGGACCTCAGCACACACGCTAATTGGCCTATCTCTCCTCCATGGCACTTAAAATAGTTAGTTTTAATGCCAGGGGCCTTAATAATCCCGTTAAACGAAAGGCGGTCCTCTCTCTCCTTGAACACTCCGGTGGAGATATTTGTCTCCTTCAAGAAACCCATCTGCTCCATAGTGATACACACCGCATGCGCCATAGCCACTTCCCCACACAATTCTGGTCCTCTGGGAATAATAAGCGGGGTGGGGTTGCCATTCTCCTCTCTAGGCGCTTCAGGGGCCGGGTAGTGGGTCCCATTGCAGAGATCAAGGGTCGCCTTCTTGCACTGCGCCTCAGCGTAGGACACTCACGCTTCACGATAGCCTCCATTTACTCCCCAAATGAAAGACCAGAGAAATTTCTCTTAGATACCTATGCCGACGTCCTGCACTCACCAGACCCGATAGTAGTGTTGGGGGGTGACCTTAACATAGTCATGGATGCCGAGAAGGATCGCTTGGGCTCTCGCTCAGGTGGGACCGGGGCTTTGTTGTTGGGGGGAAGTGACTGGCTGCGTGACGCGGGGATACGCGATGCCTGGCGCTGCATGCATCCAGATGAACGTGACTTTTCAAACTACTCGGCAGCTCACAAGACGTACGCGCGCCTAGACCACTTTCTGGTTACTCCAGCCGCCTGGGCCTGTGTTACCGACTCCACCATTGAGGCCCGCTCCTTGTCTGACCATGCACATATCACCTTGACCATGCGCCTTCCTTCTGTGCGGTCCTCATACACCTCTCAATGGCGCTTGCGCGACTCATTACTCCGGCATCCGGATGTGATGGATGACCTGAGGCGCTGCCTGACTGACTACCTAGCAACTAATGATGTGGGGCTTTTACCTCTGTCCTCGGTGTGGGAGGCGCTTAAACTAGTTGCGAGGGGGACACTCATTGCCAAGGCAGCTTATGATAACAAGAGTAGGCAGTCCAAGCGCGCAGACCTGGAGGCCCGAGTTAAGGAATTGGAAGCCATACACAAGCGCACCGGTGCCCCTAGAATCTGGCGGCAGTTGGAAAAGGAGCACCTTCAGCTCCGGAGGCTGGACCTGGACCGGGCCGAACACGCAGTTGTCCGCCTCAAGCACAAATATTTTGTAGGCTCCAACCGGGGGGGGCGGATGTTGGCACTTTGCTTGCGCAGTCAACAGACCGCACGAAGTGTTAAGGTGATCCGGGAGGAGAGCGGCTCGGAGCTCACAGAAGATGATGGTATACTGTCGGCTTTCCGCTCCTTTTATAAAAATCTGTACACTGCTGATCACTCCCTACTGCCTGACCCCACCGAAGTTTTTGCAGGGCGCGGCGGTCACCCCCTCCCTCCGGCTGAGGCGGAGGCTTTGGAAGCTCCTATACGTGTTGAAGAGGTAATATCTGCTATCGCCCGTTTGAAGACCATGAAGGCTCCAGGCCCCGACGGCTTTAGCGCTCTCTTTTACAAGACTTTTTGCCCGGAACTCGCCCCGTTGCTCACCCGCTTGTTCAACTCCTTCGTGGATACTGGGTCCCTCACAGCCTCAATGTTACAGGCATCTATCTCTGTGATCCCCAAACTGGGGAAAGACCCGGAGCTTTGCGGTTCTTACCGCCCGAAATCGCTCCTTAATATTGACGCGAAACTTTTTTCTAGTGTCCTGGCCTTCCGCCTGAACACTCACATGCCAGGCCTGGTCGACCCGGACCAGGCAGGTTTTATTCCAGGTAGGCAGTGTGGCGATAATACTAAGCGACTCTGCCACATTATAGATAAAGTACAGCGGTCCAAAGAGGAAGCCCTATTACTAGCTGTAGATGCGGAAAAGGCTTTCGACCGTGTCCACTGGCCGTACTTATTTGCTACCCTGGAGAGATTCGGACTGGGACCCCGATTTCGACAATGGATAGCGAGCATTTCCAGTTCCCCAATGGCGGCGGTGCGGGTCAACGGTCGGTGGAGAGGGGTACGCGGCAGGGCTGCCCCCTCTCCCCTCTACTTTTCGCTCTCTATATGGAGCCCTTCGCCCAACGGCTTCGGGACAACCCGAGAGCGCTCGGAGTCCCCTTTGGTCTGGACCGCCACCTCATCAGCCTCAACGCTGATGATGTTATCTTTTCGGTAGCACACCCTCTGACCTCTCTACCGGCCATTGTGGAAGACATGCAGGTCTTTAGCCAGGTTTCTGGCTTCAAAGTTAACATGCAGAAATCTCAGGTGCTTAACCTCACAGCTAACCAACCTACAATAGATACCCTACAGACCAATTTCGCTTTTGACTGGGTATCGGATGGCATCGCGTACCTCGGTCTGACTCTATATCGGAGCCTCGTGAAAACGGCAGACGTGAACTATGCGACCCTCCTAACTCGCATCCGGGCGGATCTGACCCATTGGCGGAGACTACCTTTGTCGTGGTTTGGTAGGCTGTCCGCAGTCAAAATGAACGTACTCCTGCGAGCGCTGTACTTGTTTCAAACGCTCCCACTGGAGCCCCCTCCGCAGGTCCTTTGTCATATCCAGACCGCAATCGAGTGCTTTGTCTGGGGGCCGGTCTCCCCTCGCTTGCAGAGGACCCTACTGCAGCGCTCTAAGAAAGAGGGCGGCCTTGCTTTCCCCAACATTAACTGTTACTACCAAGCCTCTCTACTCCGGTATATGGTGGAATGGAACCGCCCCATGACCGAGAAACACTGGGTCTTCATGGACCAAACAGTGGCAGGCCACCATATCTGGCGCGATGCCTGGCTACCGCGACCTGCCCGCGCTTGGGGACTATACTCCTCCCGAGTCACCCGCCCCACCATGCTAGTTTGGGACAGGGTCGCCCTACGGGCTAACCTTACTACGTTTCCCTCGCCAATGACCCCGATTTTCTCCAATCCTGCCTTTCCACCTGGCGTGGACACGAGAGCAGCTGCACGCTGGATAGAGGGCGGCTGCAAGCGCATAGGGCATCTGTTCGATATACAGGGCCTTATCCCTTTCCAGGACCTACAGGGGAGTTATGGCCTGCTTAGCTCGGATCTTTTCCCTTCACTCCCAGATGATACACTGGATCTCGTGAACCACGACGCGCCCCATAGGCACACAGACCGATGCGACCCTTCGAGAAATGGCTAACTCGCAAGACAGATGATAGTGGGCTCATTTCAGCAATATATTCCTTTCTCATGGCAGGCATCTCTAAGACTCGCTCTGCAGGACAGAGGCGATGGGAGGCGGAGTTGGGGCGCACACTAACCGACAAAGAGTGGGAGGATATTTTCTATCGAGCGCATCATACGGCACACTCCATGGGACATGAGGAGACCGCCTTCAAGATCGCATCCTATTGGTACTATACCCCAGCACGCCTTACTAAGTGACATCCTAACTGTGACGGCCTTTGCTGGAGGGGCTGTGGCAGTCCTGGCACGCTCCTCCACTTATTGTGGCACTGTCCCAAGCTCACAAGATATTGGGAAGGGGTATTGGATGACATCGACAAGGCCTTCTCCACTACCATACCTAGGCTCCCGGCATATGCTATCTTAGGCTTGCCCAACGCGCTGACCTTCCCCTGCGCTCAATTAGAGGGAGACAGATGGCGCTTGCACTGAACGTGGCGCACCGAGTAATCCTGGCGGGTTGGAAAACAGACAGAACCCCTGACCATCGGCAATGGTTGCATCAGCTATGGTACCTTTTGGGTATGGAACGACTTTCCATGGCCTCCTTGGGGACCACTGCAAATTATACCAAGCTCTGGGCCCCACTTATCAAAATTCTCTCCACTGAATTTCGGGAACTGACATGTCCCAGCTATCTCCGGCTCTTGAATCTGATCCCCGAGGACGACTCCCCCCACAACCAGCGGTGACGTCCTATCACCAGTGCGATCTCCAAGTCAAAAGATGGTCATACTAACTCATACGCCGATAGGCAGGCTCTTCTTCCTTACCTTTGTTTTCTGCTCACTGGGGAGGATGGGTGGGGGTGGGATTGGGTGTTTATGGGTTTTTCTTTGTTTTTAGTTCCTTATGAGAAATGGCACCACTATGTAGCATCGATCTGCCACAGACTTCCGGCTATCATTGCGGGCACGACGACCATCCCACTGGCCTTTTGCATGCTTATCTGCTGGAACCGCGTTTGTTACCATTTTGTTCTCTCTATTTTCTGCGGCCGGCCCTTTGGGTTGTAGGCGACTTGCTGTGTTAACTATCAGTCAGTATGCTTTCCGTGGCTATTTGTTACACTGCTTTGATCAGTTTTTCGCCGGCCCGCTGGGTTGTAGGCGCCTACGTCCTGATCCATCTTGCTATGTGTCCTGCCAATAAAAATTGATTTAATACTAAAAATGAAGGTGCTCCTTAAGTTAAGGGTGCAGGACATCCTAGCTACTTCATTTCTTTAACTTCAATCAACCTGTAAATAAATGCTTGCCTGTTTATTTCAATTATTTTTAATGTTAGAGCTGAGTCGAGTAAACAGCAGCCCAGTGCTGCTGTTGACCAGGGGGCCGCATGAAAAGGTCAGGTCTGCCGCAAGCGGCTCCTGGACAGTTCTTTCAGTATCACTGGTCTATATCTTTCTTACTTTCCCAAAAAGCCTCCATCTCTGAAGTCTTGATGTATCTGGTCAGCCAGACTTAATCTCCTGGCACAGTATTTAATTTATGTATTATCCGTGACAGACACTGCGAGCACATGAGGTAAGAGGAATACTTTTACTGTCTGTCCAGTGATTAACAGTGGGCCACTTTGTGTACCCACAGCACATGTGACCCTTACATGCAATAGACATGATAAAACTGCATGATGGCGATCGTTCTCAATTAATGGGGCAGAATTTCTCCATATGGACCAAGAAAGTTGTATGTAGCCTCTGTGGTGAAGTCTTGTATATTATTAAAGACACAGTAGGTGCAGCACTCCCATGACTACAGACTCATGATTGTTTGGCTTACTACTGGGGTACCTAAAATGCATCAATCATTGGTGGGTATCTGTCCGACATGGATGAGTGAAAATCTGCCTAAACCTACTGGCTGAAAGAACGTCCAATGTGCAGTCAACATGGAGATTCCTATTGGAACTGAGCATAGCGTTCAACTATACCTGGTGTAAGTGGAGGTCATTTTTGCATAGGCTTGTATTTTCTTTAATAAGTATCAAATTTGGTATAAATTGCGCAAATAAAGAGCAGGGCAGGCTGAATTCTGCAGCCAATTAAATGTGATGGAACATGGTACCTTTTAAATAACACCTATGCCTCTGCTATATGATCAGTTGATGAATATTGATGTTACATTTTTATTTTCATATGTACAAAACCAATAAAGAAGTGTAAAAAAATGAAAAATCCATTTGCAAGAGTCGAATTGTAGGAAAAGTGAAACACCGCACAAACAACACAATTCTGATGTGGACTGTGTAGGTCGGGAGTGTTCAATGTAAGTTCTTAATTTGTTGAACTAAGATGCAGGACTAGGGAGTAGCCAGAAAATGTAAATACTCCCCACTTTGAACCTAAGCTCTTATGGCACCAAGTAAGCAAAGCAAGTCATCTCAACCCTCCCCAGAAGAGTTTGGTTGTCTCTTCCATCTAAGCATATTTCCATTCATATTTTTATCCTTCCACCCAGCCGTCGATAATCACCATTTCACCTTTACATTCTGTCATTCATTCAGTCTTTCATCCAGCATTCAGTCCATCCGCCCATCCATATCCAAACCTAGCCACCTGTCTTCAAACCTATCCATCAAACATATCCATCCTCTCACTCAATCATCCATTCTTTCACTTATCCATCCCCTCTCATCCATTCATCCATCCATCCTCTTAGTCATCCATCCTTCCTCTCATCCATCCATTCTTTCACTCAGCCAACCATCCTTTCACTCATGCATCTGCCCTTCGAACCATCCATGCATCCACTCATCGATCCATCCATTTACCCTTTCATTCTCCATCCATCCTTTCATTCATCCATCCATCCTTTGACTCATCCCTCCTTTCACTCTCATCCATTCTCTCTTTCACTCATTCGTCCATCTTTTCACCCTTTCACAAATCCATCTGTCCACCCTTTCATCTAGCCATCCATCTAGCCTAGCTTTCACTGATCCACTCTTTCACTCATCATCCTTAAATCCATCCATCCACTCATCCATCCATCCTTTCACTTCACGTATCCATCCATTTACCCTTTCACTCATACATGCAGACTTTCACTCACTCATCCATCCTTTCTCTCATCATCCACCCATTCACCCTTTCACTCATCCATCTACCCTAACACTCATCCATCCATCCTCTCTCCCTTTCACTCATCCATCCTTACATCTATCGTTTCACTCATTTATCCACGCATCTATCCATCCACCCTTTCACTCAACCATCCATCCATCCTTTCACTTACTCATTCTCCCAGCCGTTTAACGTTAATTATGAGTCTTTGTCTTCTGAGCTGCAGAGAAAAGATGCCTATCAAACACCCCCCACTGACTGTAGCTGCTAAAGCGGGGGGTTGACTACGCCCTGTCCAGATACTGACAGCAAGATGGAATTACAAGGCAGTTAAACATGAAGGCTTCTTGAGGGGTAGCGCGCAGATCATTAAGCAGTTATTCTGTGACATTATCTCAGGGGCTACTCAATATATTTATGTCTGAAGGTGCATTATTGTTGATTACACCACTGGAGAGCACAAATAGGGGCAGTTTTACTAAGATTTTACGCAGTGTTTGCGTCACAAAAGTGATGCAAATTGCCATAAAATCTTTTTGTCCGCTTTTCTTTTCAGTGCTAAACTTGTTTAGCCCTGGAAATAATGTGAAAGTAACGTGAAGCAGCGCAATGTGCTGCTTTGCATTACTTAGCGCAAAGCGGGCGTACCCTGGGTGGTGCATGGGTGTTCCCATGCAATTACCCAAGGTTTCTGACGCTAAACACAATTTACTAAATAAAGTAGACAGGGTTTAGTGTCAGAAAATAGTGCACCCTTCAACCAGGCGCTATTAAGGAGAAATGCTTTTTTTCCCAACTTCGGATGTGTGCTGCACCGTACAGCATACATACAAAGTGGGAAAATGTTTAAAATTAGTATAAGCATAGTATTTTCTACTGGAAGGGTATCCTTCCAGTACAAAACCTATGTTTGACTCACAGAGACACCATTTCACTATGGTGCAAAGGTGTCTCCGTGGCGCATGGCAGCTGATTTTAGCGCCGGCGCAAGAGATGGAAGGAGAGTGCTATATTTCTGTAAATTTGGTGCTCTCTTGCTCTCTCCTTCTCACGCAACGCAGTATTTGTGGCTGCTGCACTATGCTGCGTGAGAAATTGGTAAATCTGGCCCGTAGTGTGCCACTCAACACACCGAATCCTTATGCAACACACATAATATAGGATGAACTGACCACAAGAGGTCAGTCTCCAGACAACTACAAGCATTGTGTTGAGTCATTGTTTCTGCTGAAACCTTACCAGCTACAACTCCCTCTATTATAATACAAAAATAGGAGAAATGTAGGGCACAGAGTCAGCGCTCACTTGTTGAAACGTTACAAACACTCAAACATTGGCAAAGGGGCACCTCTCCCAAAGCTATTGATCAGACCGGTACAGTAAGTAAGTACGTAATATTTTTCGAAAGCGCGTGAATGCCGAGGCGTCTTAGTGCTAACATGCTGCCACTAATCCGGTAAGAGAGGAAACTTACTTAACACTGGAAACAAAGAGCCAAGTCTTCAGAGCTTTTCTGAAACACAGCCTGGGACTGGCAATAAGACAGGGAGTAATCTGACTGACCAGACACAAACCAAACCATTAGGATCAACTTTCCTCGGCGCTTCTCATCTTTTAATTCACATTTCTCAGCACCTTTTACCTACTTTAATACACCCTTGTTAGCACCTTACCTATACATCTTTATATACATCTCTCTTAGTGCCTCACTTACTTTAGTACACATTTTAGGACACATTTCTCCCTGCTTGACATATTTTACTGAAACCTTTCCTCATGTTTGTGAGTTCATGGCCGCCATCACGAGCCATGTTCTGTAGCGCTTTACGTGTCAGTGGAAATCGAGCAAGAAGGAAGATTTTTAGTCCACCAACCGCAATAATGATCTCAGAACTGTTTAGTTTTTGCCTAGACTCAAGTTTAAAGCGATGTCAAAGAGTAGTTATATCTCCACTATTTGTACAGAGGCACTTACTTTCAATAGTTGCTTTAAAGCTGTAATACACAAGTAATTGCGTTAGAGGGCAGTATTTCCCAATACAAATTCTTAACCTTACTAACAACACACAAAATGTAGACTCTTTTTCCATTATGAATGATCTCGCATTGCTAAATTCAATAGCCGGAGCTTTCCCCTGGCGTATGCCAACAAGGTGTTGTAATGACACGGCTGCTCAGTAACTTAATATAAGGGCGGTGAAATTTTGAGAAAGCGCTAGACTTCGATAACAAGAGCTGTTTGTCTCCTTTGGGAAAGTCGGCCTGACTAAAATTTCAGCAACAAATTTTTGGAGAAGAATTTTGGAGAGATTGTTTTCTCTGTAAAACTTTCTCAAAACATTGCAAGCTTGAGAAATTGAGATGACAATCTTCTCAACTTTGCACACCACTGACCTCTGCGTGCAAATGCGTGACAGATAGATCCCAGACAGCAAGAATACCTGTATGCGTGACACTGCTGCCAAAATTGTGAGGCATCCCACTGTTTCGAGTACACAAGACCAGCATGCCCATTGGAAGCAGCACAACATTCGAATGAAAAGCTTCCAGTGCGCATGTCCCTGAATGGGAGCAGCATGACCAACTGTAACCCTTATGCTGGGCTAAACCATTAATATTGGGCTGACCCGTGGGCAAGGCGCTTCACCATCTGCTCAGGGGGACTAAGCACTATATAAATGCCTATACAATACCATACCCTGAAAGCGAGCTTCAATGCTTTGGTAATGTTTTAATAAGAGTTGCTAAAAGAAAAGAGGGTTAAAAATCTCTTTCGAATGGGGTGGCATAGAAGTGCCCTTATTTTCTGTGCAGAGACATGGAGTGCCTGGCATGTCTAAATAGAGAATCAAAAGAAGGTGATGGGTAGAATGCTTGAATGAATCTCAGCTACTGGCAATCACTCAGGGTCGTATCCCAATACATCATTTTCCACCCTACATGCAACACCCTAAGTGGGACGGGTATGCCTTGCTGTGGGTCCCATGCACACTGTGGAGGGGCGGCTCCTCCGTTTGAGCGGAGGAGCGTCGCCCCACTTAAAAATCCCCACAAAGCCCCAGAGATTAAAAATAAAATGGTAATTAATTACCATGTTATTTTTCATTCCCGACCCAAGCCGAGTGTCAGGGGGCGGGCCGGTGCTAAGTGACAGCAGCAGGGAGGAGGGCAGGATGGTATTGCACTGTTTAACGTGTGCATTTCTTTTTGGCCTGCCGTCTTGCAACTGCAAGCCACACATGCACACTTTAAACATCGCTAACCCTGCTGTCGCAGGATAGCTGGGTTAGAGCAAGCCAAAGCCTCCAGAGCGTTTTGGAGTGCCGAGTGAGGCCGCTCCCACCAATCCTAGTGCTGCTCTCATGCTGGTGAGAGCAGCATCAGGATTGGCCAAGGGAGTTCCAGCATCCAGTTCCTGTGTCAATGAAAGAAGAGGTCCGGAGCGAGGATGTTGCCGAGTTCGGTAAGTTTTATTTTATGTTTTATATTATTTTACACTTGTACGCCCGCCCACCCACCCCTCCCCGTAGATGCCAGCCGGCACTGCGTGCCACTGAAACCAACCTATACCCAGCTGATGAGCCCTAATAAGGGCGAAACCGGTTGAGTTGCTTGTGTTCCGGTTCAGGGATTCTTCGTCAGGGAGGACCTGGCATGGCAGTTGGGCTGGACTGCTCCTATTGGAAAAGGATCAAGACTGATTTGCACATGACTGGGTTCAAACTGAGGCGGCAAGGTGTGCAATAATGATGGACTGGGATGTGGCCCCAAGTAATTACCAGTGACTGAGACGGAGTCGAGTATTCCATTCAAAATTCTTTTATACACTTCAGTAAATACAGAGAGCAACACAAGGGTGGACGTGGTTGCAGGCGAGGGTTTGGGGGTGAGCTATGTTTCACCTTAAAAAATGATCCTTTCTGAATGACAAACACTGAACGCCTTGTGTGTGTGAGCGATCCCATATTTTCACACACCACCCAAATCAACATATTTTTCACTCATTTGGCTTCTTAAATGTTGACAATGGGAATGTCTAGTTGACAACTGGAAATAGATATAAAGACTGCACTATCTAAGCCTCCATAAGCACACGGACACTTGTTTCCAACGGTTTAGTAATGCTCTTGACTTAACAAAGAACATTTGTGCCACAAAAAAGTTGACGTTGTTTTGCAAGCACCATGCCAGATTACATATGTGCATGTACTGTGGTCTGAATCAGAACATCGGATCTAGAGAAGTCTGAGAGGTCGGTATCGTCTTAAATTCCACTGCAACATATGTTGGCATGATGGGTCCTCTTTTGGAAGTCTTTGACCTGCAATATTTCCAGCACTTAATGCACGCTTACCCTGGTTAGGCAATCAGAAGCTATCACAGGTGTGGACCTGCCCTGCGGATGACCCCCATGTTGTCAGAAAAGCCCACCAAGACTAGAAGTCCATTTATATTCCTAGTTCTCCGCCTTGGGAGTGTTTTTTCTTTCCGGGGTCTTTTGAGCACCAGGACTTGAGTAAATGGATTTGTTATTGCGAGGCACAGACATCTGTATCATCGCCTCTTTCTAATGTAATATCACGTTTCCTGAAGGAGATTGTCCAGATGCCATTGTTTGGATCTTGTGGAGGGTGTGTTTGAAGGTGGAGATTTAGACCTGAGAATGCAGCCACTGTTTACAGTATTCAGAACCCGTTTTCGTGACTTCCAGGAGATTGACAAAGCTCCACTAGATCCCTGTGAGGGCAGGGTGGAGAAGTCATTGTTTGGTGACAGCAGGGACTTTCCTGCTAAGGAAGATGGTTGTTGGTTTTATTTTCCTCTCAGTGGTCTCCTCTAGCAATACTGAGAGCTCGAGTGCTGCTACTGCGGCAACAGTTGCTGCAAGAAGACCTGCTGAGTGCACTGATGGTGGTGGTGGCTTCCCGAGCACTTATAGTAAGACTTTGCATATTCACTATTGTACTTCAAGCATAAACCTTTCAGTGTAATTGCCTGTGCTTGGTTTCACTCATTTTACTTCTCAAAGTGAGTGTTGTAGACAGTTTTGCTTATGAAGGGCAGGTTCATAATTTTATGATATTTAACTACTTTAAGATCTATCAATCTCTGCCATGATCTCGCGGTGGAGCCTCTGGCTTCCCGGCTCTGCTCAGAGGGAGACGCAGTTTCTCTTTTTGCGTACGATTTGCTACTCTACATCCGAGACGTCTGCTTTGACCTCTCCTCCATCCACACCAAGTTGGCCTCATTCACACTTATCTCTGGATTACAGGTGAATTAGGTGAAATCCTGTGTGTTTCCCTTGAGAGATTCATTGCCCCCTCTCGCGGTTCGGATGCAGAGACATCGGCTGGAGTGGAAAGGAGATGCTGTTCGATATCTAGGGGTCGGCTTATACCACTTTTCTGAGGACCTTTTTGAAGGTAACCTCCGCAGGGTATATACAGCCCTCAAATCTCAGGTCCAATTCTGGAAATAACTCCCACTAGCCCCCACAGGCAAGATTGCCCTGTCCAAAATGATCATGCTCCCCTGGCTTCTTTATCATTTCACCAACCTTCCAGTTATCCCTCCACAGTTTTTCCTACTGCCGCACCATATAGCCCTACTGAAATTGCTGCTTCCCATTGAGGGGGCGGTCTAGGTTTGAGGCATATTATCTAGCAGCCCAACTACGGTGGATCTCTTGGTGGCTGGTGCAGCGGAACCTGTCTGAGGTCCGCGCGGTCGTGGGCTCTCTCACCCTTACAGATCTCCAGACCTTTTGCTGCCTAAGGCAGCCCCCTGACCCCCCCTCCGGCTGGCTCATGCCCCATTTGGCGAGTATAGCACACAAATGCCTTCTACAAACACTGGCCCTTACGCACCACATGGTCTCCTGAGCCTTTGATTTACCCCTGCAATGTCTCATGCTTTTTTCTCGCTTTAATTCTACCAAGGATCTGGTGCCCTGGCACGATTGCTCTCTCACAACAGCGGGTGACTTGTTTCTCAATATCACCGGATACGGCTAGCCATTCATAGCAAATTGTCCACAGTGGACACTGAACCCCCCCCACACACACAGTTATTCAGACTTTGCTCAATATGGGAATGGGATGTAGCCTTATTACGTGGCTCTACACGGCTCTTAGAGATCACTTAACTCCTGTAGCATCCAACCCAGCCCAGGCACTCACCAATGACTACGCCAGACATGGAGAGTAGTTATACATGTCTTTATTCTACAGCGTATAAGCAAGAACTCAACCTTCTAAAACATTCTAAACCTGCATTCACTTCATTACCCTCCAACGCCTTTGTCTCAGGTCTATGGAGTCCATCAGGAACCAAAAGAGTTCTGTCATTTTTTATTTACACGACACTACATCTCCCCCTTTGTTGAATAAAAAGTTACAACTTTTTTTTATAAATAAATACATAAATACATAAATAATTACAAATACATATCCACTTATAACTCCTCAATGAGCCTTCATGGCACTTGGATCACACAGCCTGATTGGGTCATCGGAAGCCGGGAGCTGGCAGTCGAAGTGTCAGTGATCTGCATAGGTGAGGTGGAGATAGTAGCAGTCACAGATTCATCAACTGTCTGTCGAGACCTAGTCTCTACAGTGACATCGATGTTTTGTGAGTGATGAGCCACATGTCTGAAGTGAAAAGAATCTCTCGTAAGGGACTTCCCAGGACATTGGGCAGTCAGCATGTGTCCTTTGATGGTTGTACTAGTAAAGGGCTCAGCCTCGAAAGGGGCATCAGATTTTCGCTTTCTGGACCGTTGAACTAGTACTCAATATTCTCTCTTGCAAGTGATATCTTTCACATGATGTCGCTTGTCAGAAATGATTTTCATTTTTCATTTGCGACCAGGATCGTCTGAGTAAATGTCTTTCTCAGTCTTTGATCTGAGATTGGCCCATTGGGCTAACTTGGTTGTCATGGCTCTCCCAAACATTAAAGTTGCAGGCCTTTCCCCTATAGTTGAATGTGGGGTCGATCGGTAAGTTCGAAGAGTGGTATTCAAAACAAAATTGAGGTTGAGTTACTCCAAAGGAGCACACTGCACAGCTTTCTTTAGCGTACTCAAGAAGTGTTCTACCAGGCCATTGGCCTGGGGCCGAAGAGGAGTACTTTTCTGATGTGTTACATTGAGATGGCTGAGAAAGTCTCTGAACTCTCAACTATTGAAGGGTGGGCCATTATCAGATTTCAAGATCACAGGGACAACCCATGTCGCAAAGATGCCATGTATTCGAGCAATAATGTTTTCATGAGTGATGGGTGAAAGATCTTCTACAAATGGAAAACGGAAGTATTCATCAACAATGACCAATAAATGATTCATTTCCAAATCAAACGTTGGCTTGTTAGCTGCTGTGTTGAAATTGTTTTGAGACCCAAAAGAACTGGCATTTCCCTGAAGATGCATATCACTCGTCAAAGTTTTAAGTCAGCACCATATTGGTCCCCTCACTCTATTCTATTGTACCAGTCAGCCATACAGGGACAAATGATATGCCTCGGATAATGGTTTAACAGCGCAGTTTAGAGCTGCAGATTATGTATGGAGCACTTCAAAGCGGAGAGTAGAACATTAGCAAAAATAAAGTGACTAATTTGCAGAGCATATTTATACATGTGTTTCTCCTTCTATAGAGGTAGATCATTCTGTGATGTAAGAAGCTGAGAGGGGATGGCTTTTTGACTTAATTCTAATAATGTATTGTTTTTACTACATTGTATGGTATTGTATTGTGAGTTTTCATTGATTTTATGGGCTTTCCAAAATAAATTCCATATTTTATTAAGAGTATGCTCTTGCTGGACCTGCAACATGCATCGCCACTGGTGGAAGAAACAGCTTACTTGCCACAGTGGTTGTGAGAGTACCTCCCCATTTTGTTGCTGGCTTTTAGACCCGAGTCCCCTTCAATAGAACGTTTCACATATCCACATCCACAATCTAGATTTATCTTTTCTCTGCTTTGCCTTCCAGAAATGCATGGTAATGCATTTCTGGAATGCCCTCCACATTGCAAATTTCACTCTGTAATCTCTCCCTTTCCGTTAAAAAGTGAGAGTACCAGAAGAAACAAGGTAACATCATTTCCTGTTTTTTGACACTGACTGCAAAGATTTCTCTTTCGAGACTTGGCGCGAGGTAAAACGTCTTGCGGAAACTGTGAAACAGGATGTGTGCCACAGTCGCCTGCACTGCACTAGAAATGTTCACCGCATGATTTACAGAACCTGGAGGATGTGGGTATCTCACAATGCTTTTGTAGGAGCATATGCCTTGCATAGGTTTGCACTGCAATTTACTGGACAGTACCAAGGGAAAGTTGTATGAGATCACTTGTACTCTGGGCACTTGGTGGAAATGGGGATGTCGTGATAAAATGCATTGTGAAATTACCCATTTAAATACTGACATTCACACTCATGTAGAATGCATCAACGCTCTAGTTCTTGCAAAAAATACACTTCCTATTTGCTGAAACACTATGCAAATTCACGCACCCTAATTCTGTGGTCAGATTTGACTTAATAGACCTTTAAATCTTCCCATCTCCAGAAAAGCAGCAGTCTCCTACCTCGGAGCTTCCACCTCTGTTGTTAGTCTTATCTTATCCTGGTGCTTTGAAGTAATAATTTTAAAGGGCCGATAATAAGGATCGGGTTGTGTGAGGCCCAAATGACAATGGTCCAAGGCAAATTATGAAATCCTACACACGACAATATTCCAAGTTAAAACGATGAAGGTTTATTCAAAATTAATATTCATTACAGAACGCAAAAAGTCAGTTTAAATCAATAATTCTAAATTGCTCATGAATCAAGAGAAAAGTCGAAGCATAAGAGAAATGACAATCTGACATAGGAACTGCTTGGTATGACATCAAGAAAAGGTCTAACAACAGAGTCAAATAGCCAAATTGCCATATCATAGAGTCTGCCTTCATTAAAGCAAGTAAAATGTCTGGCACACATCCCAAAAAGACACAGTTATAGGTTCAGACGAGTACGAAACTATGCTCTCAGCATAGTGCGAAATGGCACAGTAAAGCTGAAGTAACAATGTTACATGAAAAAATCAATCAACATTGCACAAATTGGGGGGGCGCTAGGTGGCGCGGGACTAAAATGGCCGCGCACTAGTGAGGCTCTTGCCAGCCGGGCGATATAATCTCCAACAATACCATCCTAAATCCTGTAATCCTGACTGGCGGAATCGCTTTCAGATCGTTCCGGAGGTTTGCCGCAACTCTTCCCTGAGACTCAGCATCGCCGGAGAGCGTAGCGCGGCCGTGTGGAGTTCTGGCCGTCGGACTCTGCTGCTGCGGCTGGTGCGTGGACCGGACAGGCCGTGACGCCGCCATTTTACGTGCGCGCCACAACAAACCCCAGTGGATTGGGAGTGAGGCGGCCTGCTGTCTCCTGGGTGGCGATCGCTTGCACCCCCCCCGCTACTGCCGGCCCTGTAGACAGGGCGGTGGATTGGGCATTTGGGGTCACCCCTGTGTGCGGTGGCCTTGTCACGAGGTCGGAGTGCCCGCACTGGGTGGAAGCACTGCCCATGCTGCCGTCTGAAAGCTGCGGGGACAGATCCTCCTACAGCGGCCTGCCTGCCACCTGCAGAGCCCTAACACAGAGAGGTGAGGAGACGGAGGGGGTCAGAGAGCGGGGATGCCCAAAATAGCTTGCCAGACCTGCTCATCGTTGTGCCTGCCCTCTCCCGGACACTAACGGCTGCACTCCCCCACTGAGACTGTTGCTCCATTTTCTACACACGGCGCCCCTGCCCACACCGGAGGCGACTTTGTTGAGCAGGAACCCCCATAGGGTGCCCAATTGGAGCCTCTGAACCGCGGAAGGCCCCCATTCGCTGCGGCATGTTCGTGCATTAAAGACCCGGCCTCAGACAGCAGCACAAGTCTACGTGGGGTTTGGGATGCCCATTGGGCCTGCATAATTACTGCCTCGAGATAAAAGCGGAGACATACAGGGCACACCGGACACTGCACTAGCGGCTCTCCGTGAGACGGGGGGCCGAGGCTGATCTGCTGGTTCCCATCTGTCTGCCCCTTCTCAGAGGCGGTGCTTCTTCCCAGAAGCACACCATTGTCTCCTGTAACACGTCACGTTGAAGCGGGTCTCTGCATTACTGCCCCGGAAATAGGCGTGTGGAACATCCTGCCTGCTGACCTACTCACCTCCGGAGTGTCTGGCCTGCGACACAGCCACTTCCTGGACCTTCACGATGGGTAGAACAGAGGGAAGGCAAACAAAAATTCCATTTGAGGCTCGCAGGCCCTCCGGTCACAATCGGAGGAACATCCCGCAACTGCACCACCAACAGGCTCGGAAGACGACGTGAAAGCCTTGCTGGTGACTATGAAACACAGTCTCACATCCATCAATGCCAAAATAGACGCCATGAATGTGCGCTTGGATTCTGTGGTGCATAGACTCGAGCAACATGATCATCGCCTCGAGGAGGCGGAAAACAGAATCTCTGAACTTGAGGATAATTCCTCGAGTGACCGGAAACAAATATCGCAGATGGACAGACTGCTTAAAGTCATAGCGGAGAAGAATGAAGATTTGGAGGCTCGTTCGAGGAGGAACAATGTCCGCCTTGTGGGCCTTGCTGAATCGGCCAACACTGGGCGTATGGAGGACTTTATAGAGACACTGCTCCCTGAACTATTCGGAGCTGAGGCCTTCTCCAGGCACCTCATAGTGGAAAGAGCCCACAGGTCCCTGGGTGCCCGTCCCCCTCCAGGAGCGCCTCCACGCCCGGTTATTGTTCGGTTTCTTAACTATAGGGACAGGGACGCAGTGCTACGCCTTGCACGGGAGAAAAAAAAAGTGGAAAATGAAAATACAATCCTGTCATTTTACCCGGACTTTACACAAAATGTGCAAGATGCTAGACGTAAATTCCTCAATGTTAAAAAGAAACTACTCTCCCTGAACATCCCCTACACCATGCTTTACCCAGCACGTCTCCGCATCACACACCAGGGCCAACACCATATATTCCAAAACCCGCAACAGGCTGAAGACTACCTAAAAACTTGCCGAAAGACATCTCCAGCCCCGGCGTCCAGCGGCCGCCGCTCTAGATCCGTGTCTCCACTGTCAACACAGGACTGATTTTGCTCCTCATAATTTGATATAGTATGCCTAGTGTTGGCCGCCATTTGCTATGCCTTTCATTGATTCCTGCCGCTCATATTTTCTCTACAGCTAAAGTGGACGCTGACTTATTGTATCGCATCGCCTGGCCCTCGTCCTCCCCACGATAATAGAGCCAGCCCGGCTGGGACTGGTCTGCCGGGTGAGATCACGGGAGGACATAGGCGTGTCCCGGGCCCCTAGCTGCAACCACGAGGGAATAACCCAGTATCGCTGGAATACTTACATTTCCTTTTTCTTCTTGGTTTATGTTTAATAGTTATTATTGGGTGGGAACTAATGCCCGACAAGTTGGGAAGGTCGGAGTGGGTGGGGTCGTTAGAATTGCACTCTGTTCTGCTATGCACACACTAGTACGTACTCCACGAACCCCTGTGCCAGACCCGTCCTTAGACTCCAATCTGCTATGCAATGCCAGACCCCACTAATACGCAGACTAATATACGCAGTGTGACCTGGAATGTTCGGGGACTAAATGACCCGCGCAACAAACGTAATGTCTTAGGATATTTGGAGAGACACCACGTCCAGATAGCTCTCCTCCAGGAGACCCACCTCGACCCATCAGCGGTCCCTACCTTCGCTGCCCGGTGGACCTCCTACCGCTGTTTCTCATCTTATTCCACCTATTCACGCGGGGTCTCGATCTTGGTCAAACGCACCACCCCCTTTGTATTAGGTGGCACCTTCTCGGATCATCATGGTCGGTACTGCATTATGTGGGGACGACTGGCCTCCCGCGATATCACCATGGTAAATTGCTATGGGCCTAATGTCGATGACCCAGCTTTTCTTACGTCCCTTTGGGGCAAAATTCTTTCCATAGGATACACCTATCTCCTCTGGGGCGGAGATTTTAATACAGCTATATCCCCAGCAATGGATCGCTCTAACCCTGCTGCAATACATTACACGGCCATGCAAAAACAGCTCGCAGACATTGTGGCGGACCATAGTCTCCTAGATGCATGGCGACATATGCATCCCATCACTTAGGGAAGGCACACACTATTCAGCAGCTCACTCCTCCTGGTCCCGGTTGGACTATTGGTTTGTGTCACTGGGTATGTTGAGTTGGATAGATGAGGTCTCCCATATGGCCAGGACATATTCTGATCACTCCCCGGTGGTATTGGAGCTGAAATTCCCTATAGACCCATCCCCCTACATAAACTGGCGACTTAACCCACTGCACCTCTTAGATGCAGTCTTCCATGCTGAACTAGAACAAGAAATTAGTGACTATTTTGAGCGTAACGTAGACTCTGTCCCGAGCTTGTCCACGGTCTGGGAGGCCTTTAAAGTGACGGTTCGGGGTTATTGCATGACTAAAGGCGGTGGCATCCTTAAAGATATCCGGAGTGCACTCAACAGGTTGGAGAAAGACATTAAAGCATTGGAGCGCCACATAAATGACAGCACTGGGGGGGACGCAGTCAGGACTCAACTGCGAGATAAGATTACAGAGTACACTAACACTGCTGAACGGGAATGTAACTTTCGCAGTAAGTATCACATCACTAGGGCATACGGGGAGGGCGATCGTCCGGGAAAGATGCTCGCGAACTTGACCAGGCGTCCCCGGTTCTCAACACATGTCACAGAAATTCATGATCCTAAGGGTGTGGTACACCATCATATGCCGGGGCAACTACATACATTCCTGACACACTATAAATCCCTGTACACCACGCATAGAGGAACACCACTTGACCTTCCCTCGTACTTTGAGGACACTGCTCTGGCATGGCTGGGTGATACTCAACGTGAATTTCTCAGCGCTGAACTAGAACTAGACGAAATTACCACAGCAATTATGCAAATGACATCAGGGCGCGGTCCAGGTTCAGACGGACTCCCCATAGAATTCTATAAGACCTTCCAGGTGCAATTAGCTCCTGTTCTTAAGGCAGTTTTTTATGAAGCCCTAGAGGAAGGCCGCCTTCCCCCACCATGCGGGAAGCTTTGATCATATCACTCCTTAAACCCAACAAGCCCCCTACCCAGTGTGACTCTACCGCCCCCTTTCCCTCATGAACTGTGACACTAAAATTTTAGCAAAAGTCCTCGCTAACCGATTGGCCTTGTTAATGGAGAGGCTGGTCCTACCGGATCAGTCCGGATTTGTCCCCAACAGAGCGACGTCCCATAATCTCAGGACCCTCCTCTCGGTTCTGTAGAATATTGACCCTGACAGCCCAGCAATTGCGGTATTCCTGGACGCCACGAAGGCGTTTGATTCTGTAGAGTGGGACTACCTCATGGGCACCTTGCGCTATATAGGTATGCCCCCGGCGTTCCTTGGGTGGATAGAACTGCTGTACCAACAGCCTACTGCCACAGTCCTCCTAAATGGTGCACGATCCCCTAGCTTTGGCATCACTAGAGGTACTAGACAGGGGTGCCCCTTATCCCCTATCCTTTTTGCCCTGGCAATAGAGCCCTTGGCGGCAAAAATCCGGCAACATCACAAGGAAAGAGCACTGATCTTCCCCTCCAGACAGCTCATAATATCACTCTATGCGGATGATGTTACCCTATATATTAAGAACCCACAGGCAACCTCAACCCTGTATTGAGAGAGGTCACGAAATTCGGGACCATTTCGGGTATTAATATTAATTGGGCTAAATCAGCTGTGTTCCCACTTACCCCCTCCACACTGGAGTATCCCTTGGATTATCCCCTCACGTGGCAAGCAGAGGAAATCAAATACCTAGGTATTAAAGTTACCAGAAATAGAGACAAACTAATAAGAGCAAATTACGGTGTAGCCCTAGACAAAGCGACAGACTCCATCACTAGATGGTTATCAATGCCCCTTTCCATGGCTGGGAGGGTTTCGTTGGTTAAAATGGTACTATTGCCTAAATTTCTTTATTTATTTACTAACATACCATATCACCCTGGCAAGCACTTTTTCACAGCGCTCAAAACGCAAATCATACGCCTCATCTGGGGTGGCAAACATGCCCGCCTCGCGCTGGACACACTTACGCTGCCGTTCTCACACGGAGGATACGAAGTCCCAAATTTTGAATTGTATTATTATTGTGCCCAAGCCCACTTTGCCGTATATTGGCTCCATCCCCCACCCTTTATGCCCCACCTAGCGGTGGAGGAGGGATATATGGCCCCTACTCCCCTTTCGGGCTTCCTATACACCTCCTGCCGGGAGCGGGAACGGGATCCCACCACTGTCAATTGCACCATAGTAGCCTGGAAGAAAATTGCTGCCAGACTGGACGCACCCATGCTTTACTCTCCCCAAATGCCCCTGGTGTATCATCCTTCCCTGCAGGTCACATATGACAAACAGTGCCGCACGATGCTTGTGAAACTACTCTAAACCACATGGGGAGACATGTACATTAGTGGCACATTCCGCTCCAGGGATCAATTCTTTGGCACACACGTACCCACGACAATGGATGTTTTCATGTTTATTAGACTTCGGCAGAGTGTCAAAGCTGCCACGCCTGCGTTCCCCCTAAAAACAACCCACACTGCCACCTATAACAGATGATCAATGGGAGTTTTGCTGTAAGCAGACTGCGGCCATGACGTCTAGCAGTCGTTTGAGATTAATACACTACAAATTCCTACACAGGCTCTATTACACCCCGACTAAGTTGCACCAATACAAGCTTCGGGAGGATGATCGATGCGCCAGGTGTGGAAGTGAGGGAGCGGACTTCTTCCATCTAGCCTGGTTGTGTCCGGCTATACATCAATACTGGCAACAAGTGTTCGCGGGCCTGTCCTCCATGTTAGACATGCCTCTTCAGGCCTTGCCAGAAGTGGCATTGCTAGGCTATACGCACCATATAGACACTAGATGCAAAAAATATTTAGCCCTAAGCCTCCTAATAGCTAAACGTAGATTGGCATGTCGGTGGGGTAGGGGCAGGGCACCAAAGTTTAAGGAATGGGTACACGACCTTACAACATGGCAGGAGCACTCGCTCACTTATGTTGAACTGCTCCCACTCTCTTCTAGGTCACGTGACATATGGGGTCCCCTCAAAACATATCTCCTCTCAACGGAGGACGATGCCGCTGCTCCCTCAGACATACCAGTTAGCACAGTGGCCTCGGCGACCCTCCCTGGTGGGATAGATGGGAGACACTGCCACCCTCACCCGCTCCGGGACATGGGGTTTAGCTGCCATCACACCGCACTTAGATAGACCGTAATACGAGCCCCCCGAGGTGATAGGCTCTCCTGATACCTCTTCAGTGCTCTCAGTCTGGCGGTCCTTGTAGCGCTCCAGTCCCCAACTGATGTTCATAGTCTGTATTGTATATGCCATCTATTGTACCAGCGGGTTAAGTTGTTTGGAGTACGGTCAATTAGACTTATGCAGGTATATAAAATGGGGGGGTGAATTTTGTTTTGGTTTTTCATGAAAATGTATATCATGTGCAGCAACTGTGCCTACGATCCCTATTATCTATACCTTTAAGTATCATCTTGATGTAACACCTGGTACGAAACATCAAAAAGTTAATAATTTTGTCTCACCTGACGCAGCCGGCCCGATGTGGTTGTAGGCGGCTTGCTGTGTACCTTCCTATCGCCTACACTGCTGTGCATATCAGAACTTTGCTTTGCCGGCCCGCCTAGGGATGTAGGCATCACGCTGTGGTCAACGATTCTTATTTTCAATAAAGGTTTTTGAAAATCAAAAAAAAAAAAAACATTGCACAAATTGATTTAATGAACAGGCCACTAAAGAGACCACCTAAATATTACTGAGTAATAATTTCTTTTACCCTACTTACAAGGGGAATGATATTGCACTGTTAAACAATAAACCATTTAAATTGATAGAACAAAGAATTGTGTCTCCAGGCAGCAACAGCCTTGATTATTGCAACATTTTGAAAACGTCTGTGGCGTGGCTTCCTTCGAAGGCACACCATTTAATACTTTTCATTCAATACAAGCAAACAGCACCACAAAACGAATCCCTTTACAACTATTTCACAACAATGGAAAACACAGAAGAGAAAAAAAAGTGAACGTGTGAAATTTTCCAGGTAACTTTTGATAGAAACATTGTCATCAGCTGTCAATGCAAACAGAGAAAAGGCCGAGTAAAATAGTTTGCAGCCTTAGTAATGGTAGCTTAAACACACACACAAATAAACATTATTGTATTAGCTATATATCCTCTAACATTATCAACAGCAAACCGAGATTCTTCAGAATGAGGGAAAGACAGGGTGATGTTTACTCGCTAAATGGATAAGCTGTTATTACTTACTCCATTTTATCTACGTTTCACTTTTGTTTCCTCTTACTGTAGAGAAGGGCCAGTTTAGGTTGGGATTTCACAGTAGCGGCTGCTCTCTCACTGCAGAGTGGCGGGGTGGGGGTGGGGTGAGAGGTGGGGGAGGGACGGACGACAAAAATAAAGAAAAAAAAAAACTTACCTTCTCCTCCCCGATTGCCTCTCTTCTCCTTTCTGCTGAGGCTCCCAGACTCCCCTGCGGCCAATCCTAGCGCTTCTCTCATGCATGAGAGAAGCACTGGGATTGGCCTGAGTGGGCTTGTTTTCTGCTCCAAAGGGGACTGGGAGCATGCACCTGCAATTCTCTCCGCCCGGCAATGCAGCTTGGGTTGGGGAGTTATCAGTGCGCATTACGTTTTGGCCATCCTAAGACAGCCGGCCAAATCATCATGCGCACTGAGTGCAGAGCCACCACTCCTCCTGTGACTGCCACCCGCCGCGATGGCCCCGCCCACAAGATGCATCAGAAAAGGAAAAATAAAACAATAACATGACACTCCTCCGCCACAGCAGGGGAGCTGCCACTGGATTTCACATACGATTACACTGTCCTGATGAAAGCCTTTAACCCTAAGCGACACATAGTCATGGCTGAAACATGTCAAAGATCAGAGATTTAGGGAAAAGTGGCTTCCCATATACATGGCTTTACCCCACACCCCATGACCGCCTCCTCGGATTCAAAAGTGCCCCTCATATCTCCAATCATAAGTTATTGCTAAAACAGCGCTACCCTCCCCAGGTCAGCGCCCCTCCATAGGTCAGCACCCAGTATGGCCACACCAATCGCACTGCCCTAAAGCCGGCCTTGGGAACGGAAAACGCATACAGGCCATTCCCTATGTATGTACAATACAACACTCAGCAGAACCCAATCCCACATGCACTTATTGAAATAAAAGGTGCAGCTATTTTATTCTGTCCTGCACAGCTACCTGTCCCCTGGCCGTCACTGATTCATGCGGAGTAACTGTGATGTGGGTGTTTAAATAGTTCAGTAGGCAGATATCACATTTCAGCAGTATTTTATTGACTTTAGATTCAGACCTAGCCACTATCCATTTTTACACCTTGTTTCCCAAAATCCACCATGAGAGATCAGTAACACCTGGATTTCTCTTCCTTGTAGGCGTGGCTCCTCCTTCCGCTTCCAGGTGGTGATGCTCCGGGAAAGAAAACACAAAAAAATAAACAAGCAGTCAAGTGTATGTTAACGGGAAAAGAACAATGATAAAGAATTTCCTGTCCTATCCTTATGGCTTACCATCTTTTCTCTTTTTCGTTTCTCTCTGGACTCTTTTGGCTTCACTCCTTGTTTGTGTTACCACAGTGGTCATAAAAAAATCAACAAAAATTATCATACTCAGCAACATAGCTAAGCAACTCTTCGCTATTCTCTCAACTGCCTCTTGTCGTTTATAAACGTGTATGACCTTATCAGTGAGCTGACATCACCTGTCCTAATTCCTCCATCCCCCAAACCAATTCTATACCCAAGACAGATTAGAGAAAAGGGAACACACACAAAAAACTGTGTGGCAAAGAACTATGGTGGGCTACTTTCCCCTCCACCTTTTCCCACTTTCTTGTCCCTACCAACTGCCCTCAATGGTTAAGCACTACCTCCTGACCCCGACACCCACCTGGCAAGGCCACAGTCCTTGGGGACTGTGGAGGGTTTATGGGCTTCACTAGTCCCAGGAGGAAGCATCCACCACTCTTCTGTCCAGTCTTTGCCATCCTCCAGGCCTGCCTCGGACAAAAGGTCAGTTTCCTCCTTGCCAGGCATATCATTCTTCTGTTCTCCATCACCATCTCTTGCCGTGCCTGACCGCCAGTCATTTTCTTCCTCTACGTCTCCCTCGCCCCTCGCTCCTCCTCTTCGTCTCTGTCCTGCGTCCTCCAGACTGCCTTGGGAAAGTCCCTCATTTGTCCTTCTTCTTGGTCTGTCCTTTCTCCCTCCCTCCTCTGGGTATTTTCTACTCTTTCTTCTTATTCCCCTACTTTCTGACTTTGTTATTCTTTTCTTTCTAGGATTTCCAGAGGACTTTCCTCCTGACCTTCTTTCCAATGCCATTCCAGTGCAATTACATCTTCTGGAGATCTGTGCCATGCTTTGGCTCAATTCACAATGCGACAAAATGCTCTGTTGGACGTCTGCAGTCTGGGTGGGCTGCACTTTGTAGCATCCTACCCAGCCTGGGTACCTGCCAATGACTACACCACACACGGAACCTAGCATTACACTTCTTTATTCTTCTGCGTGTAACTGCAAACTCAACATTCTAAACCGGCCTTCATTGCATTCCGCAGTAACACCTTCTTCACAGCTCTATGGAGTCCATAAGGAGCCAAAAGGGTTCCGTCATTGCTAACTCGCAAGACACAACATCTCCCGCTCTGTTAAATAAAAAAACAATTTTTTACATATATATATATATATATATATATATATTCACTGAAAAAACCATAGGTTTCAGACACGTTATAGTTAGAAATTAGCATTTAAAAAACCTTTGAAATTCACTGAAAAAAACCATAGGTTTTAGGGAGAGTTATAGTTAGTTGGACATTTCACTCGTACAAAACCATAGAAATTCCCCCGTTATAGTTAGTTCAGCTAACTATAACTCGCGCCCCGCAATGCACTGCTGATGACGTCACATATTACATCACTCATGACATGGTCAGTGACATCACTGATGACATCACTGATGACATCTCAAATGACATCACTGATGACATCATCCAGTGACTGTGTGTTTCTGTAAAGTTAATATATATAGGGAAAGGCGTATTGAAGAATGAGTGGGTGTATAAGTGTCTGAATGGATGATTTAGTACGTGCGTGACTGACTCTACAAGTGAGTGATTAAACATATCTTACTGAATGCATGGGTTAGTGACTAAACTTTGTGAATGTCTGTATCCGTCTGTTTGTTGGTGTGTAAGTGGATGCATGGATTTGCGAATAGCTACATGAGTGTCTATATGGGTTATTGATTGGTTCTCTGAGTATCTGTATGGCTGCCTGAGTGTTTGTGTGGGTGGGGTGTGTGTGACTCTGTACATAGATGTGTGAGTGGGTGATTCACTGGGTGCATGATTTCAAGAGTGCATCTGTGATGGACTGCTTGGGTGGGTGAGTGTGTGTATGGGTGTGTTAGTGAGTGAATGTATATCTCAGTGGTACATGTGCGAGTAACTACATATGTAAAAGGCAGTATATATGTGTGTTAGAGTATTTAAATGGCTATAAGAGAGAGTGTGTGATTGTGAGAGTGGCTGTATGGATGCGTGTGTGCTTGTATCAGTTATTGTATAAGAGCGTAAGAATGTGCTAGTATTTGTATGAGTAAGTGAGCTGGTGTGTGTATAACTGTATAGGTGAGTAAATGGGTGTGTGATTAATTTTTTGCATGACTGACTAGGTGTGTGAGTACCTCTATGGATGAGTGGCGGTGTGTAAGTAAGTCCGTTTTTATATAGCGCAGCTACTCACCCTTACGGGTCTCAAGGCGCTGGGGGCCGGAGTGGAAATTAAGTGAGCTATTGCCCAGAGTCACATGGTGCTGAGCTGAGATGCCGCCGGAGCCGGGGGGCGTGGCCTCTGAAGACCTCCTAGCAATACCACTGTGTGGGACTTACTGGATGTAACAGGAGGGGTAGTTGGCCCCAAGGACGTCCTTGGGGGCCAACTACCCCTTCTATTACCTCCAGTAAGTCCCACACAGCAGGATTGCTAAGTTCTCATAGCAAGCCATGACCACTTTGCCCACCACTCTGCAAACGCGCTCCCTGGCGCGCTCTTGGATGGGGATTAGAGTCCCCTTCGATGCTGGGGGTCCTTAGGGGCCAACTAGCCTACCTGACACCTCCAGTAAGCCCCAGATAGTGGAATTGCTGAGAGGTGGACACAGGCCGTGCCCCCTTTCTCCCCCACTCTGCAAACGCGCCCCGTGGCGCGTTTTAAGTTGCGGGATTAAGTCCCCTTGAATCCTGAGGGTCCCTGGGGCCCAACTAGCCCCCCAGGTACCTACAGTTAGGACCACAGAGCTGAGTTGCAGAGAGGCGTTCCGAGGCCACGCACCTATTTTCACCTCTCTGCAACGCAACTCTGTTGTGCTTACTGAAGGTACCTGGTGGGCTAGTTGGCCCCCAGGGTCCCTCAGGATTCAAGGGGAATTAATTCCCCAACTTAAAACGCACCACAGGGCGTGTTTGCGCACATGTCACCTGAGGCCCCGCCCCCTCCCTTCACCACTGTGCAAACGCGCCGGGTGGCGCGTTTTAAGTTGGGGGATTAGGCCACCTTGAATCCTGAGGGTCCCTGGGGCCCAACTAGCCCACCAGGTACTTCCAGTAAGCACCACAGGCCTGCGTTGCAACGCCTGTAACAAATTGTGCAGTTGTGTTTAGGTAGTGAAGGGGGTCGTGCTGGGGGTAGTGTTTTACGGTTTAGGGTAGTGCAGTGGTGTTTGTGTAGTGTAGGGGGTCATGCTGGGGGTAGATTTAGGGTTTAGGGTAGTGCAGTGGTGTTTGGATAGTGTAGGGAGTCGTGCTGGGGGAGTGTTTTAGGGTTTAGGGTAGTGCAGTGGTGTTTGGGTAGTGTAGGGGGTTGTGCTGGGGGTAGTGTTTTAGGGTTTAGGGTAGTGCAGTGGTGTTTGGGTAGTGTAGGGGGTCGTGCTGTGGGTAGTGGTTTAGGGTTTAGGGTAGTGCAGTGGTGTTTGGGTAGTGTAGGGGGTACTGCTGGGGGTAGTGTTTTAGGGTTTAGGGTAGTGCAATGGTGTTTGGGTAGTGTAGGGGTACTGCTGGGGGTAGTGTTTTAGGGTTTAGGGTAGTGCAGTGGTGTTTGGGTAGTGTAGGGGGTACTGCTGGGGGTATTGTTTTAGGGTTTAGGGTAGTGCAGTGGTGTTTGGGTAGTGTAGGGGTTCGTGCTGGGGGTAGGTTTTAGGGTTTAGGGTAGTGCAGTGGTGTTTGTGTAGTGTAGGGGGTAGTGTTTTAGGGTTTAGGGTAGTGCAGTGGTGTTTGTGTAGTGTACGGGGTCGTGCTGGGGGTAGTGTTTTAGGGTTTAGGGTAGTGCAGTGGTGTTTGTGTAGTGTAGGGGTCGTGCTGGGGGTAGTGTTTTAGGGTTTAGGGTAGTGCAGTGGTGTTTGTGTAGTGTAGGAGGTCGTGTTTTAGGTTTAGGGTAGTGCAGTGGTGTTCGGGCAGTGTAGGGGGTCTTGCTGGGGGTGGCGTTTCAGGGTTTAGGGCAGTGGTGTTCGGGTAGTGTAGGGGGTCATGCGGGGGGTAGTGTTTCAGGGTTTAGGGCAGTGCAGTGGTGTTTGGGTAGTGTAGGGGGTCATGCTGGGGGAGTGTTTTAGGGTTTAGGGCAGTGCAGTGGTGCTCGGGTAGTGTAGGGGGTCGTGCTGGGGGAGTGTTTTAGGGTTTAGGGCAGTGCAGTGGTGTTCGGGTAGTGTAGGGGGTCGTGCTGGGGGGAGTGTCTGAGGGTTTAGGGCAGTGCAGTTGTGTTCGGGTAGTGTAGGGGTCGTGCTGGGGGAGTATTTTAGGGTTTAGGGTAGTGCAGTGGTGTTCGGGTAGTGTAGGGGGTCGTGCTGGGGGTTGTGTTTCAGGGTTTAGGGCAGTGCAGTGGTGTTCGGGCAGTGTAGGGGGTCTTGCTGGGGGTGGTGTTTCAGGGTTTAGGGCAGTGCAGTGGTGTTCGGGCAGTGTAGGGGGTCGTGCAGGGGGTGGTGTTTCAGGGTTTAGGGCAGTGCAGTGGTGTTCGGGCAGTGTAGGGGTCGTGCTGGGGTGGTGTTTCAGGGTTTAGGGCAGTGCAGTGGTGTTCGGGCAGTGTAGGGTGTCGTGCTGGGGGTGGTATTTCAGGGTTTAGGGCAGTGCAGTGGTGTTCGTGCAGTGTAGGTGGTCTTGCTGGGGGTGGTGTTTCAGGGTTTAGTGCAGTGGTGTTCGGGCAGTGTAGGGGTCTTGCTGGGGGTGGTGTTTCAGGGTTTAGGGCAGTGCAGTGGTGTTCGGGCAGGGTAGGGGTCTTGCTGGGGCTGGTGTTTCAGGGTTTAGGGTAGTGCAGTGGTGTTCGGGCAGTGTAGGGGGTTGTGCTGGGGCTGGTGTTTGAGAGTTTAGGGCAGTGCAGTGGTGTTCGGGCAGTGTAGGGGGTCGTGCAGGGGGGTGGTGTTTCAGGGTTTAGGGCAGTGCAGTGGTGTTTGGGTAGTGTAGGGGGTACTGCTGGGGGTATTGTTTTAGGGTTTAGGGTAGTGCAGTGGTGTTTGGGTAGTGTAGGGGTTCGTGCTGGGGGTAGGTTTTTAGGGTTTAGGGTAGTGCAGTGGTGTTTGTGTAGTGTAGGGGGTAGTGTTTTAGGGTTTAGGGTAGTGCAGTGGTGTTTGTGTAGTGTACGGGGTCGTGCTGGAGGTAGTGTTTTAGGGTTTAGGGTAGTGCAGTGGTGTTTGTGTAGTGTAGGTGGTCGTGCTGGGGGTAGTGTTTTAGGGTTTAGGGTAGTGCAGTGGTGTTTGTGTAGTGTAGGAGGTCGTGTTTTAGGGTTTAGGGTAGTGCAGTGGTGTTCGGGCAGTGTAGGGGGTCTTGCTGGGGGTGGCGTTTCAGGGTTTAGGGCAGTGGTGTTCGGGTAGTGTAGGGGGTCATGCTGGGGGTAGTGTTTCAGGGTTTAGGGCAGTGCAGTGGTGTTTGGGTAGTGTAGGGGTCATGCTGGGGGGAGTGTTTTAGGGTTTAGGGCAGTGCAGTGGTGCTCGGGTAGTGTAGGGGGTCGTGCTGGGGGGAGTGTTTTAGGGTTTAGGGCAGTGCAGTGGTGTTCGGGTAGTGTAGGAGGTCGTGCTGGGGGGGAGTGTCTGAGGGTTTAGGGCAGTGCAGTTGTGTTCGGGTAGTGTAGGGGTCGTGCTGGGGGGAGTATTTTAGGGTTTAGGGTAGTGCAGTGGTGTTCGGGTAGTGTAGGGGGTCGTGCTGGGAGTTGTGTTTCAGGGTTTAGGGCAGTGCAGTGGTGTTCGGGCAGTGTAGGGGGTCTTGCTGGGGGTGGTGTTTCAGGGTTTAGGGCAGTGGTGTTCGGGCAGTGTAGGGGGTCTTGCTGGGGGTGGTGTTTCAGGGTTTAGGGCAGTGTAGTGGTGTTCGGGCAGGGTAGGGGGTCTTGCTGGGGCTGGTGTTTCAGGGTTTAGGGTAGTGCAGTGGTGTTCGGGCAGTGTAGGGGGTTGTGCTGGGGCTGGTGTTTGAGAGTTTAGGGCAGTGCAGTGGTGTTCGGGCAGTGTAGGGGGTCGTGCAGGGGGGTGGTGTTTCAGGGTTTAGGGCAGTGCAGTGGTGTTCGGGCAGTGTAGGGGTCGTGCTGGGGGTGGTGTTTCAGGGTTTAGGGCAGTGCAGTGGTGTTCGGGCAGTGTAGGGTGTCGTGCTGGGGGTGGTGTTTCAGGGTTTAGGGCAGTGCAGTGGTGTTCGTGCAGTGTAGGTGGTCTTGCTGGGGGTGGTGTTTCAGGGTTTAGTGCAGTGGTGTTCGGGCAGTGTAGGTGGTCGTGCTGAGGGTGGTGTTTCAGGGTTTAGGGCAGTGCAGTGGTGTTCGGGCAGTGTAGAGGGTCGTGCTGGGGGTGGTGTTTCAGGGTTTAGGGCAGTGCAATGGTGTTCAGGCAGTGTAGGGGGTCGTGCAGGGGGGTGGTGAGTCAGGGTTTAGGGCAGTGCAGTGGTGTTCGGGCAGTGTGGGGGTCATGCTGGGGGTAGTGTTTTAGGGTTTAGGGCAGTGCAGTGGTGTTCGGGCAGTGTAGGGGGTCGTGCAGGGGGTGGTGTTTCAGGGTTTAGGGCAGTGCAGTGGTGTTCGGGCAGTGTAGGGGTCATGCTGGGGGTGGTGTTTCAGGGTTTAGGGCAGTGCAGTGGTGTACGGGCAGTGTAGGGTGTCGTGCTGGGGGTGGTGTTTCAGGGTTTAGGGCAGTGCAGTGGTGTTCGTGCAGTGTAGGTGGTCTTGCTGGGGGTGGTGTTTCAGGGTTTAGTGCAGTGGTGTTCGGGCAGTGTAGGGGGTCTTGCTGGGGGTGGTGTTTCAGGGTTTAGGGCAGTGGAGTGGTGTTCGGGCAGGGTAGGGGGTCTTGCTGGGGCTGGTGTTTCAGGGTTTAGGGTAGTGCAGTGGTGTTCGGGCAGTGTAGGGGTTGTGCTGGGGCTGGTGTTTGAGAGTTTAGGGCAGTGCAGTGGTGTTCGGGCAGTGTAGGGGGTCGTGCTGGGGCTGGTGTTTCAGGGTTTAGGGCAGTGCAGTGGTTTTCGGGCAGTGTAGGCGGTCGTGCTGGGGGTGGTGTTTCAGGGTTTAGGGCAGTGCAGTGGTGTTCGGGCAGTGTAGGGGGTCGTGCTGGGGGTGGTGTTTCAGGGTTTAGGGCAGTGCAGTGGTGTTCGGGCAGTGTAGGGGGTCGTGCTGGGGCTGGTGTTTCAGGGTTTTGGGCAGAGCAGTGGTGTTCGGGCAGTGTAGGGGGTCGTGCTGGGGGTGGTTTATTAGGGTTTAGGGCAGTGCAGTGTTGTTTGGGCAGTGTAGGGGTCTTGCTGGGGGTGGTGTTTCAGGGTTTAGGGCAGTGGTGTTCGGGCAGTGTAGGGGGTCTTGCTGGGGGTAGTGTTTCAGGGTTTAGGGCAGTGCAGTGGTGTTCGTGCAGTGTAGGGGGTCATGCTGGGGGTGGTGTTTCAGGGTTTAGGGCAGTGCAGTAGTGTTCGGGCAGTGTAGGGGTCGTGCAGGGGTGGTGTTTCAGGGTTTAGGGCAGTGCAGTGGTGTTCGGGCAGTGTAGGGGTTCGTGCTGGGGGTGGTGTTTCAGGGTTTAGGGAAGTGCAGTGGTGTTCGGGCAGTGTAGTGGGTCGTGGAGGGGGTGGTGTTTCAGGGTTTAGGGCAGTGCAGTGGTGTTCGGGCAATGTAGGGGGTCGTGCTGGGGCTGGTGTTTCAGGGTTTAGGGCAGTGCAGTGGTGTTCGGGCAGTATAGGGGGTCTTGCTGGGGGTGGTGTTTCAGGGTTTAGGGCAGTGGTGTTCGGGCAGTGTAGGGGTCTTGCTGGGGGTGATGTTTCAGGGTTTAGGGCAGTGCAGTGGTTTTCGGGCAGTGTAGGGGGTCTTGCTGGGGGTAGTGTTTCAGGGTTTAGATCAGTGCAGTGGTGTTCGTGCAGTGTAGGGGGTCATGCTGGGGATGGTGTTTCAGGGTTTGGGGCAGTGCAGTAGTGTTCGGGCAGTGTCGGGGGTCGTGCAGGGGTGGTTTTTCAGGGTTTAGAGCAGTGCAGTGGTGTTCGGGCAATATAGGGGGTCGTGCTGGGGGTGGTGTTTCAGGGTTTAGGGCAGTGCAGTGTTGTTCGGGCAGTGTAGGGGGTCGTGCAGGGGGTGGTTTTTCAGGGTTTAGAGCAGTGCAGTGGTGTTCGGGCAATATAGGGGGTCGTGCTGGGGGTGGTGTTTCAGGGTTTAGGGCAGTGCAGTGGTGTTCGGGCAGTGTAGGGGGTCTTGCTGGCGGTGGTGTTTCAGGGTTTGGGGCAGTGGTGTTCGGGCAGTGTAGGGGGTCGTGCTGGGGGTGGTGTTTCAGGGTTTGGGGCAGTGCAGTAGTGTTCGGGCAGTGTAGGGGGTCGTGCAGGGGGTGGTTTTTCAGGGTTTAGAGCAGTGCAGTGGTGTTCGGGCAATATAGGGGGTCGTGCTGGGGGTGGTGTTTCAGGGTTTAGGGCAGTGCAGTGTTGTTCGGGCACTGTAGGGGGTCGTGCACGGGGTGGTGTTTCAGGGTTTAGGGCAGTGCAGTGGTGTTCGGGCAGTGTAGGCGGTCGTGCTGGGGCTGGTGTTTCAGGGTTTAGGGCAGTGCAGTGGTGTTTGGGCAGTGTAGGGGGTCTTGCTGTGGGTGGTGTTTCAGGGTTTAGGGCAGTGGTGTTCGGGCAGTGTAGGGGGTCTTGCTGGGGGTGATGTTTCAGGGTTTAGGGCAGTGCAGTGGTGTTCGGGCAGTGTAGGGGGTCTTGCTGGGGGTAGTTTTTCAGGGTTTAGGGCAGTGCAGTGGTGTTCGGGCAGTGTAGGGGGTCATGCTGGGGCTGGTGTTTCAGTGTTTTGGGCAGAGCAGTGGTGTTTGGGCAGTGTAGGGGGTCGTGCTGGGGGTGGTGTTTCAGGGTTTAGGGCAGTGCAGTGGTGTTCGGGCAGTGTAGGGGGTCGTGCTGGGGGTGGTGTTTCAGGGTTTAGGGCAGTGGTGTTCGGGCAGTGTAGGGGGTCTTGCTGGGGGTGATGTTTCAGGGTTTAGGGCAGTGCAGTGGTGTTCGGGCAGTGTAGGGGGTCTTGCTGGGGTCAGTGTTTCAGGGTTTAGGGAGGGGCAATGGTGTTCAGGCAGTGTAGGGGGTTGTGCTGGAGGTGGTGTTTCAGGGTTTAGGGCAGTGCAGTGGTGTTCGGGCAGTGTAGGGGTCTTGCTGGGAGTGGTGTTTCAGGGTTTAGGGCAGTGGTGTTCAGGCAGTGTAGGGGGTCGTGCTGGGGGTGGTGTTTCAGGGTTTAGGGCAGCGCAGTGGTGTTCGGGCAGTGTAGGGGGTCGTGCAGGGGCTGGTGTTTCAGGGTTTAGGGCAGCGCAGTGGTATTCGGGCAGTGTAGGGGGTCGTGCTGGGGGTGGTGTTTCAGGGTTTAGGGCAGTGCAGTGGTGTTCGGGCAGTGTAGGGGGTCGTGCTGGGGGTGGTGTTTCAGGGTTTAGGGCAGTGCAATGGTGTTCAGGCAGTGTAGGGGGTCGTGCAGGGGGTGGTGAGTCAGGGTTTAGGGCAGTGCAGTGGTGTTCGGGCAGTGTAGGGGGTCATGCTGGGGGTAGTGTTTTAGGGTTTAGGGCATTGCAGTGGTGTTCGGGCAGTGTAGGGGGTCGTGCAGGGGGTGGTGTTTCAGGGTTTAGGGCAGTGCAGTGGTGTTCGGGCAGTGTAGGGGTCGTGCTGGGGGTGGTGTTTCAGGGTTTAGGGCAGTGCAGTGGTGTTCGGGCAGTGTAGGGTGTCGTGCTGGGGGTGGTGTTTCAGGGTTTAGGGCAGTGCAGTGGTGTTCGTGCAGTGTAGGTGGTCTTGCTGGGGGTGGTGTTTCAGGGTTTAGTGCAGTGGTGTTCGGGCAGTGTAGGGGGTCTTGCTGGGGGTGGTGTTTCAGGGTTTAGGGCAGTGCAGTGGTGTTCGGGCAGGGTAGGGGGTCTTGCTGGGGCTGGTGTTTCAGGGTTTAGGGTAGTGCAGTGGTGTTCGGGCAGTGTAGGGGGTTGTGCTGGGGCTGGTGTTTGAGAGTTTAGGGCAGTGCAGTGGTGTTCGGGCAGTGTAGGGGGTCGTGCAGGGGGGTGGTGTTTCAGGGTTTAGGGCAGTGCAGTGGTGTTCGGGCAGTGTAGGGGTCGTGCTGGGGGTGGTGTTTCAGGGTTTAGGGCAGTGCAATGGTGTTCAGGCAGTGTAGGGGGTCGTGCATGGGGGTGGTGAGTCAGGGTTTAGGGCAGTGCAGTGGTGTTCGGGCAGTGTGGGGGTCATGCTGGGGGTAGTGTTTTAGGGTTTAGGGCAGTGCAGTGGTGTTCGGGCAGTGTAGGGGGTCGTGCAGGGGGGTGGTGTTTCAGGGTTTAGGGCAGTGTAGGGGTCATGCTGGGGGTGTTGTTTCAGGGTTTAGGGCAGTGCAGTGGTGTTTGGGCAGTGTAGGGTGTCGTGCTGGGGGTGGTGTTTCAGGGTTTAGGGCAGTGCAGTGGTGTTCGTGCAGTGTAGGTGGTCTTGCTGGGGGTGGTGTTTCAGGGTTTAGTGCAGTGGTGTTCGGGCAGTGTAGGGGGTCTTGCTGGGGGTGGTGTTTCAGGGTTTAGGGCAGTGCAGTGGTGTTCGGGCAGGGTAGGGGGTCTTGCTGGGGCTGGTGTTTCAGGGTTTAGGGTAGTGCAGTGGTGTTCGGGGGTTGTGCTGGGGCTGGAGTTTGAGAGTTTAGGGCAGTGCAGTGGTGTTCGGGCAGTGTAGGGGGTCGTGCTGGGGCTGGTGTTTCAGGGTTTAGGGCAGTGCAGTGGTTTTCGGGCAGTGTAGGCGGTCGTGCTGGGGGTGGCGTTTCAGGGTTTAGGGCAGTGCAGTGGTGTTCGGGCAGTGTAGGGGGTCGTGCTGGGGTGGAGTTTCAGGGTTTAGGGCAGTGCAGTGGTGTTCGGGCAGTGTAGGGGGTCGTGCTGGGGCTGGTGTTTCAGGGTTTTGGGCAGAGCAGTGGTGTTCGGGCAGTGTAGGGGGTCGTGCTGGGGGTGGTGTTTCAGGGTTTAGGGCAGTGCAGTGTTGTTCGGGCAGTGTAGGGGTCTTGCTGGGGGTGGTGTTTCAGGGTTTAGGGCAGTGGTGTTCGGGCAGTGTAGGGGGTCTTGCTGGGGGTAGTGTTTCAGGGTTTAGGGCAGTGCAGTGGTGTTCGTGCAGTATAGGGGGTCATGCTGGGGGTGGTGTTTCAGGGTTTAGGGCAGTGCAGTAGTGTTCGGGCAGTGTAGGGGGTCGTGCAGGGGTGGTGTTTCAGGGTTTAGGGCAGTGCAGTGGTGTTCGGGCAGTGTAGGGGGTCGTGCTGGGGGTGGTGTTTCAGGGTTTAGGGAAGTGCAGTGGTGTTCGGGCAGTGTAGTGGGTCGTGCAGGGGTGGTGTTTCAGGGTTTAGGGCAGTGCAGTGGTGTTCGGGCAATGTAGGGGGTCGTGCTGGGGCTGGTGTTTCAGGGTTTAGGGCAGTGCAGTGGTGTTCGGGCAGTGTAGGGGGTCTTGCTGGGGGTGGTGTTTCAGGGTTTAGGGCAGTGGTGTTCGGGCAGTGTAGGGTTTCTTGCTGGGGGTGATGTTTCAGGGTTTAGGGCAGTGCAGTGGTGTTCGGGCAGTGTAGGGGGTCTTGCTGGGGGTAGTGTTTCAGGGTTTAGGGCAGTGCAGTGGTGTTCGTGCAGTGTAGGGGGTCATGCTGGGGATGGTGTTTCAGGGTTTAGGGCAGTGCAGTAGTGTTCGGGCAGTGTAGGGGTCGTGCTGGGGCTGGTGTTTCAGGGTTTTGGGCAGAGCAGTGGTGTTCGGGCAGTGTAGGGGGTCGTGCTGGGGGTGGTGTTTCAGGGTTTAGGGCAGTGCAGTGGAGTTCGGGCAGTGTAGGGGGTCGTGCTGGGGGTGGTGTTTCAGGGTTTAGGGCAGTGGTGTTCGGGGAGTGTAGGGGGTCTTGCTGGTGGTGATGTTTCAGGGTTTAGGGCAGCGCAGTGGTGTTCGGGCAGTGTAGGGAGTCTTGCTGGGGGTAGTGTTTCAGGGTTTAGGGCAGTGCAGTGGTGTTTGGGCAGTGTAGGGGGTCGTGCTGGGGGTGGTGTTTCAGGGTTTAGGGCAGTGCAGTGGTGTTCGGGCAGTGTAGGGGGTCGTGAAGGGGGTGGTGTTTCAGGGTTTAGGGCAGTGCAGTGGTGTTCGGGCAGTGTAGGGGTCGTGCTGGGGGTGGTGTTTCAGGGTTTAGGGCAGTGCAGTGGTGTTCGGGCAGTGTAGGGTGTCGTGCTGGGGGTGGTGTTTCAGGGTTTAGGGCAGTGCAGTGGTGTTCGTGCAGTGTAGGTGGTCTTGCTGGGGGTGGTGTTTCAGGGTTTAGTGCAGTGGTGTTCGGGCAGTGTAGGGGGTCTTGCTGGGGGTGGTGTTTCAGGGTTTAGGGCAGTGCAGTGGTGTTCGGGCAGGGTAGGGGGTCTTGCTGGGGCTGGTGTTTCAGGGTTTAGGGTAGTGCAGTGGTGTTCGGGCAGTGTAGGGGGTTGTGCTGGGGCTGGTGTTTGAGAGTTTAGGGCAGTGCAGTGGTGTTCGGGCAGTGTAGGGGGTCGTGCAGGGGGTGGTGTTTCAGGGTTTAGGGCAGTCCAGTGGTGTTCGGGCAGTGTAGGGGTCGTGCTGGGGGTGGTGTTTCAGGGTTTAGGGCAGTGCAATGGTGTTCAGGCAGTGTAGGGGGTCGTGCAGGGGGTGGTGAGTCAGGGTTTAGGGCAGTGCAGTGGTGTTCGGGCAGTGTGGGGGTCATGCTGGGGGTAGTGTTTTAGGGTTTAGGGCAGTGCAGTGGTGTTCGGGCAGTGTAGGGGGTCGTGCAGGGGGGTGGTGTTTCAGGGTTTAGGGCAGTGTAGGGGTCATGCTGGGGGTGGTGTTTCAGGGTTTAGGGCAGTGCAGTGGTGTTTGGGCAGTGTAGGGTGTCGTGCTGGGGGTGGTGTTTCAGGGTTTAGGGCAGTGCAGTGGTGTTCGTGGCAGTGTAGGTGGTCTTGCTGGGGGTGGTGTTTCAGGGTTTAGTGCAGTGGTGTTCGGGCAGTGTAGGGGGTCTTGCTGGGGGTGGTGTTTCAGGGTTTAGGGCAGTGCAGTGGTGTTCGGGCAGGGTAGGGGGTCTTGCTGGGGCTGGTGTTTCAGGGTTTAGGGTAGTGCAGTGGTGTTCGGGCAGTGTAGGGGGTTGTGCTGGGGCTGGAGTTTGAGAGTTTAGGGCAGTGCAGTGGTGTTCGGGCAGTGTAGGGGGTCGTGCTGGGGCTGGTGTTTCAGGGTTTAGGGCAGTGCAGTGGTTTTCGGGCAGTGTAGGCGGTCGTGCTGGGGGTGGCGTTTCAGGGTTTAGGGCAGTGCAGTGGTGTTCGGGCAGTGTAGGGGGTCGTGCTGGGGGTGGTGTTTCAGGGTTTAGGGCAGAGCAGTGGTGTTCGGGCAGTGTAGGGGGTCGTGCTGGGGGTGGTGTTTCAGGGTTTAGGGCAGTGCAGTGTTGTTCGGGCAGTGTAGGGGGTCTTGCTGGGGGTGGTGTTTCAGGTTTTAGGGCAGTGGTGTTCGGGCAGTGTAGGGGGTCTTGCTGGGGGTAGTGTTTCAGGGTTTAGGGCAGTGCAGTGGTGTTCGTGCAGTATAGGGGGTCATGCTGGGGGTGGTGTTTCAGGGTTTAGGGCAGTGCAGTAGTGTTCGGGCAGTGTAGGGGGTCGTGCAGGGGGTGGTGTTTCAGGGTTTAGGGCAGTGCAGTGGTGTTCGGGCAGTGTAGGGGTCGTGCTGGGGGTGGTGTTTCAGGGTTTAGGGAAGTGCAGTGGTGTTCGGGCAGTGTAGTGGGTCGTGCAGGGGGTGGTGTTTCAGGGTTTAGGGCAGTGCAGTGGTGTTCGGGCAATGTAGGGGGTCGTGCTGGGGCTGGTGTTTCAGGGTTTAGGGCAGTGCAGTGGTGTTCGGGCAGTGTAGGGGGTCTTGCTGGGGGTGGTGTTTCAGGGTTTAGGGCAGTGGTGTTCGGGCAGTGTAGGGGTTCTTGCTGGGGGTGATGTTTCAGGGTTTAGGGCAGTGCAGTGGTGTTCGGGCAGTGTAGGGGGTCTTGCTGGGGGTAGTGTTTCAGGGTTTAGGGCAGTGCAGTGGTGTTCGTGCAGTGTAGGGGGTCATGCTGGGGATGGTGTTTCAGGGTTTAGGGCAGTGCAGTAGTGTTCGGGCAGTGTAGGGGATCGTGCTGGGGCTGGTGTTTCAGGGTTTTGGGCAGAGCAGTGGTGTTCGGGCAGTGTAGGGGGTCGTGCTGGGGGTGGTGTTTCAGGGTTTAGGGCAGTGCAGTGGAGTTCGGGCAGTGTAGGGGGTCGTGCTGGGGGTGGTGTTTCAGGGTTTAGGGCAGTGGTGTTCGGGGAGTGTAGGGGGTCTTGCTGGTGGTGATGTTTCAGGGTTTAGGGCAGCGCAGTGGTGTTCGGGCAGTGTAGGGAGTCTTGCTGGGGGTAGTGTTTCAGGGTTTAGGGCAGTGCAGTGGTGTTTGGGCAGTGTAGGGGTCGTGCTGGGGGTGGTGTTTCAGGGTTTAGGGCAGTGCAGTGGTGTTCGGGCAGTGTAGGGGGTCATGAAGGGGGTGGTGTTTCAGGGTTTAGGGCAGTGCAGTGGTGTTCGGGCAGTGTAGGGGGTCGTGCTGGGGGTGGTGTTTCAGGGTTTAGGGCAGTGCAGTGGTGTTCGAACAGTGTAGGGGGTCGTGCAGGGGCTGGTGTTTCAAGGTTTAGGGCAGTGCAGTGGTGTTCCGGCAGTGTAGGAGGTCGTGCTGGGGGTAGTGTTTTAGGGTTTAGGGTAGTGCAGTGGTGCTTGTGTAGTGTAGGGGGTCGTGCTGTGGGTAGTGTTTTAGGGTTTAGGGTAGTGCAGTGGTGTTTGTGTAGTGTAGGGGGTCATGTTTTAGGGTAGTGCAGTGGTGTTTGGGTAGTGTAGGGGGTCGTGCTGGGGGTATTGTTTTAGGATTTAGGTTAGGGCAGTGGTGTTTGGGTAGTGTAGGGGATCGTGCTGGGCGTAGTGTTTTAGGGTTTAGGGTAGTGCAGTGGTGTTTGTGTAGTGTAGGGAGTCGTGCTGGGGGTAGTGTTTTAGGGTTTAGGGTAGTGCAGTGGTGCTTGTGTAGTGTAGGGGTCTTGCTGGGGGTAGTGTTTTTGGGTCTATGGTAGTGCAGTGGTGATTGTGTAGTGTGGGGGTCATGTTTTAGGGTAGTGCAGTGGTGTTTGGGTAGTGTAGGGGGTCGTGCTGGGGGTAGTGTTTTAGGATTTAGGTTAGTGCAGTGGTGTTTGGGTAGTGTAGGGGGTCGTGCTGGGGGTAGTGTTTTAGGGTTTAGGGTAGTGCAGTGGTGTTTGTGTAGTGTAGGGGGTCGTGCTGGGGGTAGTGTTTTAGGGTTTAGGATAGTGCAGTGGTGCTTGTGTAGTGTAGGGGGTCGTGCTGGGGGTAGTGTTTTAGGGTTTAGGGTAGTGCAGTGGTGTTTTTGTAGTGTAGGGGTCATGTTTTAAGATGCAACGCTCCAATACCTGACCAGTCTGCACTACATAAAACTGCAAAAAAACTAAAAATAAAAAGTGTTTTGCACACTTTTTTCATTGGGCTATATGTGGGCTACATCTGGGTAATATTTGTGCTACATTTGGGCTCTTTTTTCTCTGGTGGCCATCTTGGAAGACTTCTTTGTTATGAAGTTTCCTAATTTCCTCATTTACTGCAGTCTCCTCAGTAGGAAATGCTTTCAGTTTTTTACTTTGATTCCATCAAGAAGGCACTCAGATGTGTCTCACATTTGCCATAAACTCAGAATGTTAGCACTCTAGTTGCTCATTAGATCACTGTAGTAAAGCTACTGCTCACCAGGGAGTTAACTGGAAGTCTGCTGCTGGTATTGAAAGTGATTGTTTCAGTCTGCATGTCAGAATTTTCTAATGAAATAGAAGAGGATTTGAGATCTCACTTAAAACATGCCCTCATTTTTCTTTCTGCAGCACTAACCATAATTTCTATTTCAAAAAGAACCCCTCATTTTGTTCCTTTTTAAATTAAATGTTTTAAGTATTAACGGTTTATTCCAATCAAGATGGCTTCAGGTGTGCCATACTTTTGTCATAAGTAAGGCTGTTAGCGCTCTAGTTGTTCTTTAGAACACTCTGGGAAGCTGCAGTAGAACACAAAGGCATCAACTGGCAGGCTGCTCCTGTTGAAATATAACAGGAAGATATTTGAGTTCACACTTGAAACATGTCCTAATTTTTCTTTCTACAGCACTACCCATAATTTCTATAACAAAATGAACCCCATCATTTTGTTCCTTTTTAAATTAAATGTTTTAAGTGTTACCAGTTTATTCCAATCAAGATGGCTTCAGGCGTGCCATACTTTTGTCATAAGTAAGGCTGTTAGCACTCTAGTTGTTCTTTAGAACACTCTGGGAAGCTGCAGTAGAACACAAAGGCATCAACTGACAGGCTGCTCCTGTTGAAATATAACAGGAAGATATTTGAGATCTCACTTGAAACATGTCCTAATTTTTCTTTCAATAGCACTAACCATAATTTCTATGACAAGATGAACCCCATCATTTTGTTCCTTTTTAAATTAAATGTTTTAAGTGTTACCAGTTTATTCCAATCAAGATGGCTTCAGGTGTGCCATACTTTTGTCATAAGTAAGGCTGTTAGCACTCTAGTTGTTCTTTAGAACACTCTGGGAAGCTGCAGTAGAACACAAAGGAATCAACTGACAGTCTCTGCCCTTGTTGGATGTACATGTTTTACTGAGAATGTCAGACTTCATTCTCACATGACTGAGAAAGATAATGTGAATTTACAGAAAATATGCTCTCATTTTAGCTTCTGGAGCACCTTCCAAAACTCTATGGGACAAGCATGTGAAAATAGTTTTTTCTCAAACATGATTCATGATATCCCAGCAGAAGGTTTTTCACAGGGTAAAATCACCTTAGAACACACCACAATTCCTGAAATTAGTATGGTACCATCAACAAATGAATTCTAATGTAACTAAAGTCTGTTATCACCCTTTAAAGTTCTCCTTTTGGTAACCCTCAAAATCTTTGATTCACTACAATGCATTTCAATGGGGTACTATCATTTATATTGGTCCCAAGATGGCTGCCAGCAATTCCAGGATGAAGTGCCGACAGCCAATCAGATCTCACGATGACATGTGTGGTTAGGCTCCGCCCAGATATATATGTGATTTTACTTTTGATTTTCTCAGCAACTACTGAACGGATTTACACCATTTAACAAAAGGGGTTCTTTCTGAACCAAGAACTACCTCTTTGCCAAATTTGGTGTAATTCCGTTCAGCAGTTCGGGCTGTAGCCGTGTCTAAAGTTTCCTATGGAAAATTGCATGGGGAAAACACGTTTTGGGACCCCCCTTTTTTCTCGGCCCCCACTTGCCGAATCACCCCGAAACTTTCAGGAGCGGGCCATAAGTGTTGAAAATTTCGCGAAGATTCGTCAACCGGCGCCAAAGTTATTGGAAATAGAATGTTGTGAATTTCCTATGGAAAATAGGTCCTAACTATAACTATCTACTGGCGACCGCCAGTAGATAATATATATGTAAAAAATGTATATATGAATCCATATATATACAATTAAATCTCCTCAATCAATCTCTTTGGCACTTTAATTGCTCGACCTGATCTTGTCATAGGAAACTGGGAACTGTCAGCATCAATGTCCAGGATCTACTTCGACGGTGTTGAGGCAACAGCAGTCACTGATGCTTCAGAACCAGTCTCTCTTTCAACTTGTAGATCGGATGAACGATGGGTTAAATGGCGAAAATTAGAAGAGTCTCTGGTAATAGACTTCCCAGGGAGCTGGGCAGTCACCATGTGTTTCTTGGTAGACACCACTTGAAAAGGCTCTGCATCAAATGGAGCATCAGATTTTCTATTTCACATTTGTCGTACGAGCACTCAATCTCCTTTCTTAAAGTCTTATGTTCTTCGCATTTCACCTTTTGTCAGCATACGCTTTAATCTTTTGTTTATGAACCAAGTCCTTCTCACGAATTGCATTCTTGTCTTTCTCTCTCTGATTGGTCGATTGAGGCAACTTGGTTGTTATTGCTCTCCCAAACATCATTGTGTCAGGACTTTCACCCGTGATTGAGTGAGGCGTTGAATGATAAGCTCTTAGGGTAGAGTTTAACACAGTTTTGAAATCGAGCTTCTCAAGAGTAGCACACTGCACTGCTTTCTTTAGTGTACTCATAAAGGGCTCAACAAGTGAGTTGACTTGCAGCCACAGAGGTGTGGTCTGTTGTACCTGCTGCTCAGCCAGTGTGAGTGTGATGTGGAATGTTGGTGTGGATGATGCTGCGGAATGTTGGATGAGTGAGGCTGGCAGTTGGAAAATGGGCTGCGCAGCAGGAAGGCTGCTCCTAGTGGGGCTCTCTGTACCTTTTATCTTGAACCATCTACTGAATAAAATACCATCCTAAGTTACCCTGGAACCGGATCCTCGTTTCATTACAACATTTTGGCGACGAGGATGGGATACGAACCCACGCGTGCAAAGCACAATGGCTTAGTGGGCACTGTGTCTGAGTTGACCCCTCGTCGATGTCGTGGGAGTGTGTGTATCTCTCACTGTTGGGGGTGTGTGTGTGAGAAGGCTCTTTGTTGCAGAGCCTCTCCGGCCTACCACTATTTTTGTGGTTGTGGGTTGACACAGTTTGGTCACCATTGTGGGCGTTGTGTTCGAGTTGACTTGTTTTGAGTCACTCATGTCTACCACCTTTGTGTGGTTGGTAGGTGAATTTCGCTTCACCTTTAGCTTTGGCGTTGTCGCTGAGTATTTTCTGTGTGCTTGTCCTCCCTTTCCTTCCTCCCTTATGGCTTGGGGGTTTGTTCTGTTTGAGCATTTGTTTGCTGTGGTGTGTTTTCTTTTGCACCATTGTGGTTTGTTCCCCTTTTATGTTCACGTTCATTTTCGGCCTGGCCAGCTGATATGTTTGTGGCACAATGGGTTGGTTGGTTGTGTGTGGTGTAGTAGTTTGCAGGTCTGTTTGGTTTTGTGTGGTAAGGTGGGAGTTTTGTGTGTTTTGTGTGGAAAGGGAGTGGATGTGAGTAGGGGTTGTCTTTTTGCTTAAAGGTTGTTTATCTGCCTTAAGATTGATTTTCCCTGTCCAGTTTGTTATTTTCATCATTGTGAGTACATGGGTGGGCATTGTCGTTTTTCATTTTTGCATTGCCTTTTGTTGACATTCATGCAATTTGTCACTTTTCTCCTGTGCTTTCCTGCATTTTGATGTTAATTTGCAAGCCCATTGTACTGTGTTTTCTCTTGTTTTTATCCTATCTGGTTTGCCCTTAACCATCTTCAGGTCGTTGCAATTGATCCTTTCAGATTTCTGTGCATGTTATTTTTACCAATGTGTGCTTTTTCCTTGGACCATTGCATTGTGTTTTTGTTCACTATGAGGAAGGGAGAAGTGTTGTACCTGCTGCTCAGCCAGTGTGAGTGTGGTGTGGAATGTTGGTGTGGATGATGCTGCGGAATGTTGGATGAGTGAGGCTGGCAGGTGGAGAATGGGCTGAGCAGCAGGAAGGCTGCTCCTGGTGGACTCTCTGTACCTTTTATCTTGAACCATCTACTGAATAAAATACCATCCTAAGTTACCCTGAACCGGATCCTCGTTTCATTACAACATGGTCCTCTGATGCTTTATATTCAGATGCTCTAAGAAATCTCAGAACTCTTGACTGTTGAAAGGTGGGCCATTGTTCAATTTCAATACAGCTGGAACACCCAGCGGCATGGCCATTGAAGCTCCCTCTTCTGCTGAGGCAGATCCTACAGGGGGGGAAGGTGTGACCACCTTCACCCAGAGCAGGCATTGTTTCTGAATCTGGAGAGCTCTGGCTCTTTACCCAGGGGTCCAGAAACATGTCTGGTGATGGCAGGCTGGCTACAACCAGACAGGAACCACACCAGTGGTCTGTAGGTTTCAGGGGATCCTCCAGAAGGATCTCCTGTGTGAATCCTTTAATAAATCCATTGCTGGGACCAGTCTGGATTTATTAAGACAATATGTTTGGTCCCAAACATTCCTTGCTACAGTGAAGCCATCACAAGGTTAGGGAACTCGTGTAAACGGGTATCCAGCCTGCGTACTCTTTATGGCTTCCCTGGGCAGTTACAAGGCTCCAGAATGGACTGGACATTTTAGGGGTGGCCCTGATCACATGGGGACCCTCACCCAAGATTATAGCGCACCCTGCCTTAGCGCTATAAAGGCCTTCTAGAGGGGTGACATAACCTATACCTCAAAGCAGTGCAGAAAGGCATGGCACACAGAGTGGTGTGCCATGTCGACTCTTGGGTTTGTCCTGCTCCTGGATACGCAGCCTACGATCGCGGTGCCGCCTTGTCCGGTTGAGGGATCCAAGGGGACCCTCTGCTGTCCCCAGGCCGTAGGTACCCAGGGTACCATCTACTAGGATTTTATAGGGAAACAGAAGCTGTGCCAATTGTGGTAAATTTTTGGGGAAAAAGATCAGGTGTTGGGGCCCTGATTGGCAGGACGCCAGCACACATGCAGGTCGAAGTCACATCAACATCAGGTAAAAAGTGGGAGCTAACCATGCAAAAAGAGGTACTTTCCTACACCAAATGTCCCTTGGTAGACACCTCTTGAAAAGGCTCTGCATCAAATGGAGCATCAGATTTTCTTTTTTGAGTTTGGCATGCGAGCACTCTATCTCCTGGTGTTGAACAATAAGCTCTTAGGGTAGTGTTTAACACAGTTTTGAAATCGAGTTTCTCAAGAGTAGCACACTGAACTGCTTTCTTTAGCGTACTCATAAAGCGCTCAACAAGTCAGTTGGCCTGCAGCCACAGAGGTGTGGTCCTCTGATGCTTTATATTCAGATGCTCTAAGAAATCTCAGAGCTCTTGACTTTTGAAAGGTGGGCCATTGTCCGAATTCAATACAGCTGGAACATCCCATGTTACAAAGATGCCATCTAGTCTCTCAATGACTCGGTATTGAGTGGTAGATGAGAAATCTTCAATTAATGGAAATCGTAAGTATTCATCCAGTCACCATCATGTGATGTCCATTGTTGGGTGGACCAAAAAAAGTCAATGGCTACTCTCTCCCATGCATGCTTCGGTAGTTCTGACATGTTTAAAATGTGTTGGGTAACTTTTATAAAAAAGGCAGTTGCATAGATGATAGGCCTTTAATTCTTTATCATCGAGATAAGGAAACCAGACCTGGTCTCGGAGAGCTCGCAATGATTCCACAATGTCCTTCGTGGACCACTTCAATTATTTTCTGTTGCAGAGTCTCCCGAATCAGGATTCTCGACCCTCACAGTATAACTCCTTCCTGAGTTATGGACAGTTCATTGTTGACATTTTTGTATTTTTGATATTCACCAACACTGGTGAGAGGTTGAATGTGTTGGTTCCATGACTGATGTGTAATTATATCTTTCAACTTTAGCATATCAGTATCATGGCTTGTGGTAATCTGGGCTAACAAAATGGGCTAGCATCAACAACCACCTCTGTATGAAGCTTTTGGATTGAAGTATGCCATTTCAGAAGCATTCTCAATGGCTTCTTCGATTTTCTTGAAACTTTTCTCACATTCATGTGACCAATAAAATGAAACATTATTTTTCGTCAAGTCTCTCAATGGACCACTTACAGTCACAAAGTCTCGTATATATCTAGAACAGTAGCTGACCAGGCCAAGAAATGAACGCACCATAGAAGCATCTAGTGGGGGATCAGCATTTGACAGCGCTTGTGCTTAAGCAGGATCTGGTGTCATACCCCCATCAGAAAAGATATGGCCAAAGAATTGTAGCTTTGTCTTTTGGAACTCGCACTTCTCTGCATTAAAAGTCAAACCTGCATCAGCTAGTAAACGACATACTTGTGTGAGTGCTTTATCGTGCTCTTTTTGTGTAGCTCCAAAAACCAAAATGTCATCGTTGTAATTGAACGCATTCATGACAGGCTATATGATACGTCGAATGGCGTATTGAAAAAGGCCTGCATTTGATGACACAACAAAATGTAGTCTTTTGTATTGAAACAGACCAACATGTGTAGAAAAGGTTGTAATGTACCTGCAATTTTCTTTGCGTTCCAACTGATGACAACCTTTAGTCAAATCAAGGTGAGAGAAGATCTATGCACCATTTAATAGCCATCTCAGCAATGTGTGGACCTGGATATTGTTCTCGTTCAACTACCTTGTTTGCCTGACGCATTTCATATGCATACAGCTCCTTCACTGTCCTTTTTGGGCATTACCACTATGGGAGAAACCCATTGTGTTGGACCAGTAGAGCGCTCCATGATATCATGCTTAAGTGGCGATTCAAGTTCTTTTTCAACAGCGTCTTGGAAATGAGAAACAATCCATCTATATCTTTGAGCAACAGGACGGATGTCCTCATTAATATGAAAACTTACTTTCATAGTCTTAAGCTTTCCTAAACCATGAAACAACTAAGGAAATTGACTTACTATTTCGTAGTGAGCAATCATGTTGTAGTTCACAGAAATCAGTCCCATATCAGCAGCTGTGCTGAAACTGAGTAGACAGGCACTTGACGCTGTGCTTTGAAGCACATGGATGGGTGCTTGCACATTCGTTTTCTTGTGTTTCATAGTCACTACAAATAAATCTTGACTTTTTTTTCCATGTCAGTTTTTTGAAGGCTGAGTGGCTGATGGGAGTTTCCCACAGCTCGGTTAGCCAAGTTGCTGACAAAGATTCCTGGAGGTAGGCCCTGGCAGCTGAGGTGTCCATGTGTTGCTTCCTGCCAATTATAGTAGTTCCGAGTGCTGGCATCTGCCTTTCTGATTTTATTCCAGCAAATTACAAATGCCCCTCGCCTGGCCAAGGTCTGCGTTTGCCGGCCAAACTCCAGCCTGATCTGTGCTGGTGAAGTGTAGATTGGAACATTGAAGATGATCCTATATACTTTTGCCATTGTACTGTCCAGTATTTTAGTGTGCCTTCCTCTCAAACATTTGCTTCTATATGTTATGGTTGGTAATAACTTGGCTTGTACCACACGAAGGAGGGGAGACAGTGTTGGCCTTGTCAGTTTCAATGTAAGATTTTGTTTGCGTTACTGCCAGTGCCAGGCCCTTCCTTTTGATTGCCTCTTTCTAAAGGGCAAATAGGCCATCTTTGTCAATAGTTACTCCTAGATATTAGTATTTTTCTGCTGGCTCAATCCGTGAGTTTGCTCAGTGACAGACCAATGTACTTTCTTTGTTGTTATTAATTGTCATTATCCTTGTTTTATCAAGATTTATATTCAGACCATTCTCAGCAGAATATTCCTGCGTTATGTTAAGAGGGAGTTTCTGTCCCACCTGAGTGTGGCTCACCAGAACCACATCGTCAGCATACAGGAAACTAGGGAGTGTCATTCCCCCTAATTTTGGGGCATGAGAGTTGCAGGTGTTTAGCCTCTGCGTCAGGTCGCTCAGAAAGAGGTTGAATAAGGTGGGCGCAAGAACGCACCCTGATTCAGCCCTTTGCTTGTTGGTATTCGTCCACATAGGTAAGTTCCAGTGCCCAGCTTGACCTGAAGCCATGTGTCCATATGAAACAGTATGAGCCAGGAGTATGAGCCCAGCAGGGCCTGGGGAATGTTCCAGTGAGCCAGCTTGCTCCAGAGTTTGCTCAGATCCACATGATCAAAGGCTACCTTGAAGTTGATGAAGCAGAGGTGGAGAGGCATCTTGGAGACTTTCTCCGCGTCAATAAGGAGTGATAAGGCCAAGATGTTAGTTGTTGTGCCTGCCAGTTTAGAAAACCCTGTCTGGTTGAGCGGTATTATGGCGTTGTTGGGTGCGCAAGATGTTAATGTAATGTAATGTAAAGGGAACTTCTAAAGCACAGCTGTTACTCCGTAGAGTGTTCTTGCGCTCTGTACTGACAATGAAGGAACCGATAAGTGACAAAGGGAACAGAATTAATTATTAGAGAAGAGCCATGTTTTCAGCTTCTTCCAGAACAGAGTAATGGAGCTAAGACATCTTAGATCCAGCTGAAGCCTGTTCCATAAGGATGGGCCCATAAAAGGAAAAGACCTACCCCTCATTCTGGATTTAAGGATCCGTGGAGTTTTGGCCAGAAAAAGAATTGCTGAGAGCAGACTTCTAGGAGGGATGTAGACGCCGTCTTGGTCTACAGTGTACCAGCAAAATATTTGGTCTCATTATCAATGAAGGCAACAAGACGATAGTTTTTCACCCAAGATTTAGCCCCACTTTTGAAGACTGGCGAGATTATGGAGCCTCTCCATGAGGCTGGCAATATGCCCATAAGCCTAATTTGACAAAAGACAGTTTCCAACATCTCTGCCCAATGCTCTGCAGTTTGCTTTTAGAGGACAGGGGGGATACCGTTAGGGCCCGGGTTCCCCTCTCTTTTGCCTTTTACAACTTGGCGTCTGATTGATTTAATATGGGACAGTCTGAAAGCATTCTGTGGACCTACTGCTGGTTGAGATGAGGATGGGGACAGGCTGGCGCTCATTGAATAGGTGTCATTGGAGTTTACTCTTAGTAGTTTTGTTGCTGCTTGGCCCAAGATGTTTATGGTCGATTGGTGGTTAAAGTGGTCCCATAGAAATGTTGCCCAGGTTTCTTCGGGTTTGTGTGAAGAACACCTCAGTTTCACGGGCGCATTACCTTATTGACCTTCCCCCAAAAGCATGTGCTGTCATTGTGCTTTATATCTGTCAATAACTTAGCCCACAGCTCATCTTCCCATAACCTACTAATGGCCCACTTCAGCTTCTTGATTGTGGTTTTGTGTAGTCTTAATGTTGCTTGAAGGCTAGTGTCCCCCGGTTTGTGGCAAAGAGATCTTAGGATGCTGTTTATTACCTTTTTGAGTTGTTTAAGTTGTATTAGTTGGGCACTGGGGATGCTCCCCAGCCCAGTGAGTATTTGGTGAGGCCTTGATTTAGGTGAAGTAGCAAAAATTGCTTCTAGCCATTTGGTGAAACTGTCTCACCTTTTTATAGCGCAAGTAGATGTTTCTTTTGGTGCTTGTAGCAGGGCCTTTGCTGATGTTGACAGGTCCTCTATGGCCAATTGTGAATACCTGATTCTCTTGAAGTTAACAGTAAACATGAGCCATATACCTTGGTCGTATGGCTGAGTGTGGGCAGAGTGACAAGAAAGAACGCATAATCTAATGTCGAGCTGGTGATGGAAGAATTGAATGAGGCCGTCGCATTGTGTTGTCCTCAGCGAACCTGCCATTTAGGGCCCTAACGCTGAGATGTTCTCGATCGCCCAGTAGCTGTCTGCCTATTTTGTTCATTTTGCCATAGGATTTTCCGCCTTGCGCTGGTATGTCCCAGTGTGAGGATCGGGCTAGCACGGAGTCGCCCGGGAAGAGCCAAGGTGCAAATCCAAGTTGCCTGAGAGGACGAAGTTAGGGGTTTCCTCCTCAACTATGTGCTTCAAAAGCTGCTCCACCAGCTGCCGCGATGCCTTTGATCTGCTTTTGGGATGAATGTAAGCATTAATAATTACTACCCCAGTTTCAACGTTTTGATAAAGAAGGGTGATTTTGATTGCAACGGTTGTCGGTGAGCTAGACTATAATGCCCTTACTGAGGCTGTGCAGGATACTGAGACATAAGTTGCTAAGCCACCAAGTGAGTGGCCTTATTTTGCCCCCTTGACGGATGGAGCAGAGAAGCACATGAACACCTGTAAGTGGAGCAGTTCCACAAGCCAAGTCTCCTGCAAAAGGATGATATGAAAAGATTTTACATACAGAAGGAATTCAGGGTCAGTTATTTTGCTGGCGAGGCCATTGACATTCCATGAGCATAAGCGAAGGAGGCCTTGTTTGTTCTTGGTGAATGCCCCATTGTCTGAGTGTTGTCATGGGCTGCCAGAAGAGCGGTTTATTGTTCTAGAGATCCACCTTAAATCAAGATCACGTAGCCCAGTTGCGATCGAATATCGACCTTGTTGGTCATTGGAAGCTGCCCTCCTCGTTGGTGAATGCCCCAAGGCCCCCACGAGCATGGAGTAAGTAGGTTTGTGTGGTCTAACAGGCACTCATTTTTCATCTGGCGGAAACAGAGGTGAGGAGTAGCCTGGTTCGTAATAAGGGGTAATACTTAGTCCCCATTTCTTAAAGGTCAGCTGTTCTGTCAGCACTTTTTGGACAATAGCAGGTATCTCCAAATCGCCTTGGTGGCTTCGCTCTCTAGGTCATCAGTGCGGATAAACTCTACCGACGAAATAGATGTTGACCATATGTGTGCTAAATTTGGAATAGACGATAATAACAATAGGATGTTGCTCCTGTTCAGAATGTTGCAATTTCCCCTACATTTGTACTCTGGCATGAGGATTAATGTGTTGGTGTCTACCAGCGGTTCTGGCGAAGCCTGTGTTGGGTGCTTGGTTCCCCAGGGGTATTGAGTTATTGATCTATGGGCATCCAACAGGTTTTGCCCCCATTCCCTCGACTCGATGATGCCAGCCGTTGGAGCGCTAGGGCAAGTGATGGCTATCCAAGTGTAAGTTGTCTCTGTGTTGCGCCCGCCTTCTGACAATGTATCCCTTGTTACTAAGGCTGTGTTTAGGCCTGAAATATTTTGCTGGGTAATTCCTGGGAAAGCTCTGACCGGGGATGTTTCTCTGGTTTGAGGGCCAGGGATACTTCTAAGATGTTGCGCTGCTGGCTCTATTGGGCAGGTTTTTGCTTCTTCCGACTTCGACAATGCGCCCCTCATGCCTTCGGTCATTAATGGTGCCTCAATTTCAAGGCTAGATTGCTTCTCCGTGGCATGATGAATGCTGAGCCCTGTGTTAGCCTAGGGGGATGGTTGGTTGTCATGCGTAGTATATTTAGTGATTGGGAGGCCGGTTCTGGCTATATCTCCTCTGTTTGTCTGGTCGTTGGTCTAAAGAGGCGGTAAATGCCCAGCTGGTTTGATGCTGCATTCTTTCTAGTCCGACCTTTCCTCCTTTGGGTCCATCTTTGTTTTACGTTTGTTTTAGATTCCAATGCGCTATCTGGTTTGGGGCCCTGCTTGTCGGTTGTTGCCAGGTGGTCCAATGAGGGAGAAAACAATGCTCCCCCAAGTGAACTTGGGTTAGGCTGCTCTCTAGACTTACTAGCGAGCCTTGTGATTCAATGTTGTTGATTGCTTCCGAGGAAAGTGAGCTCCGAGAAATCTTGGGATATTTTTTGAGTTCTGTGAAAATATTGTTGAGAATAGAAGGGAAGAGAAGACAATTTGTCCACAGCCGGGGCACACGTGCAGCTCACTTGCATTGCAAAGGTTTCTGACTGTGCTCATTTGATGAGGGAGTTCAGGTCCCCTAGCTTTTCGTCGATGCCTGCTACAAAGATGGCCCGAGTGTTAAGCAGTGGCAGCTGGATATCCATCTTGTTTGATTGATATTGCAGTGCTTCCACTGACAGCTGCACCGTATTCAGGAGAGAGGCCCATACACTGTCCATACGGGATCCTTTGTTCTGACCAGGGTCGCCCTCGATCCCAGGGTCAGGGCCAGCCTCGCAGCCATGTGATTCAGCTGTTGGGGAATTTCTCTGGGGCGGGTCTTATATGCATGATGCCAGAAATTCCTCCCGTTCTGGGGTTCCAAGATACGAAGTCTGAAATGAGTGGGTCTGATTTTAGGTCTGATATTGCGGTACTCGAAATTTCCTCCTGGGGCATGGTTGGCGATTCATTTAGATGGAAGTTATGAATCTCATCCTTCGGACCCTCGTCATCTGAAGGATTTCGCCTGCCCATGCCTCCCCTTGGACCAGCAGGACTATAGGGTGTGCTTCCTAATGGCGCTGTGGAGTGGGAATGGAAGACCTTACAAGCTGAGCCTGAAGACTGAGGGATCCATCCACAAGGGGATCGGTGAGCCCGGCTTGCTTAGTTCCAAGGTGATCTTGTTCGCAGGCAGTAGCCCCAGCATCAGCGAGTGGCCTGGTACCTGGCCAGGCTCACGAACAGGGCATTGGGTCTTCAGCAAGGGGACAGGTGAGTGACTGACCAGAGGCCTCTCTAACTTGGCTGATTGTCTCTTTAGGTTGCAGTGGTGTCTGCAAAAATGGAAGTCCGTCATTGCTTGAGAAGAGGGTGGAGCCTGCATCCTTCAGGAAGCTGAATTTGGAGTATAGTTTTGGGTATAAGGTGTGTGTGAGGCTCTTGACATCTTTGGAACCCGTGTCCAAATTGAAAGCACCGGCTGCACAACTGCCAAAGTGATCCCTATTTTCCGTTCCAATTGGAATTAGAGGAGGCTCAATATGTAGTGTGATTGTGCTGGCTGCATATGCCTCTTGACGTTTTTCCCTGCGGACCTTGTGGGAAGCGGTTCCCATACTCTCCCTGATCTCACTGGGTTTATGGCCTTTTGTCTCCTGGGGCTTGTGCAGTTCCTTGGTGCCGCAAGAGCAGTTATAGGGGATTAGGGGGTAAAATGCTGGGGGTCCAGTGAGCTTTCTTTCCCAATGCCACTTTCTGGTTCAGTGTGTGGCTTAGCTCAGTCAGTTTTAGTGATGACTCGCCCCTCAGATAGAGTGGATGCTTTGATTCGATGGGAGGGGGACACGATGGGAGGGGGAAGTTAAACAGGATGGAGGGCTCTCATGGAAGCTGCACCCAATCCTGGTTGGGCAGTTTCCGTGCACCAGGGGCTCATCCAATTGCAGGGCCTAAGCCTGCTAAGACCGCTGCCTGCTTCACCCTTACCTCCGCCACGCTATATCCTTGTGCACGGTCTGCTTTAAAATGCGGCACTTCTCGCTGCTTCGACCCGGGGCTTGAAGCTTGAAGTGGGCTGGGCACCGAACCTCCCGGCGTTGCGGGAGCGGTAGACGCTTCATTCCAAGGCCCCCCCTGATCACCCGTGATCGCGGGAATAAGACAGTGGGCATGCAGGGAAGAAGCAGTGATCGGGAGCCGCAAAAGCAAATAACCTTGGCCCGCCACAATCTGCCACAGACCGCTCTTAGCTCCTTACTCTCCTCGCTCTCCTCCTCGCTCCACCTCCTCGGATACTGCAGCTCCACTTCTATAAAAACCGAGCAGCTTGTCTTGGTACGCATGCCCTACTAGGTAAAAAGCAGGAGTGAAGTGGGCAATCTCACGGTCATTTTCCCTCTATCACACTGCTAAGCGCCTCGACTCAAGGCATGTTAAGAGCACCACTTTTGTCACTCATGCACAACACAAAAATGTTCCTCTCATAGGCCCAAAGCACACTGTATACCTTTCAAACCATGCAGCACTTCTAATTAAATGTAACCTGGTCCTGATGATGACCTGGACTTGTATCAGGTCGAAACGTCGTTTACTCCCTAGCGCAATCCACCAGGCGCATTTGTGTTTTGGTCTCTCAATCCTGAAAACTGTGGCTTAGAGATTGTTAACTGTGACTGGACCATTACTAATGTCTTCTATATAACCCTTCACTGTTCCTTTGTGCCATCCCTCACTGGTTCACATTTGTCACTTTGCACCGTTCACTGTTTTCACGAGCACAATTTGCACAAGTGGTACAGGTTACATGTCATTAAATGTAACATAGTGCTTTTTTCCAGTTCTGTACATAAAACCGCTCTTAGCATTTTTGCTGACCCATTGATGTCTCCCTTCTTTTTTTATCCCTTTGCTCCTCTACAAATATTGTGTATATACTTAAACTTGCCTTGAATTGACAACCTGTTGAGACATTGTTATTTGTTATATATGCTTGTCACCCAGGTCTCAGCTGGGTTTATGGGCCACCTCCTGTTGGTTGTTGTTCAGGCAGTACATCAAGGGCATGGGCGTAGCTCCTTGTGTTTGGGGTGTGACACCCCAATAATGTGTTTGGGGTGTGACACCCCAATAATAAATAGATCCTGGTGCGAGTAGTTGGCTCCAGGGGGCTCCAGTCATGCTAGCAGTGTCTATGATCGGGTTTCCACTCTGATTAGCCGCCCTCATAGCACAGGCACACATCTCCATGAAACTTTACAAAGCTTATATACACCCACCCCTCCTCTTTCCTCTCACACAAAACAGTCCAAGAATAAACAAAGGAGCGGATGGCTGTTATGTAGTGCAGAGAAGCCTTTTAAATGTGATACTATTTTCATCCATTTTGCCATTTCAATGGCAGTGATGGTTGGGAAATCTCTGTCCCCCCCACCCCCTCCCCCAAATCTACCTTACTAAGCCAAGCCCGTGATCAAGTGGTCCCTCATGGTTCTATCCTCTCTCTGACCTTATTCAACCTTTATGTTGAGCCTCTTGGAGTCCTACTAGGAAAGTAGGGACCTTCTATCATCAATATGCAGATGATAACCAGCTGTATTTAAAAGTCTCCTCCCACAAGACATCTCGCCACAACTCTAAACTCTTTTCAAGACTGGTGACTTCTCATTTAAAATTGAACTTTGCCAAAACTGAATTCCTCCTCATCTCCTCTTTGAAATCACCACTTCTAGTACAATCTTAGGTGTACTCATTCAACATCCTTAATAGCAAACCCACCACTGCTGATAGACACCCTAAGGGGTCGTCCTAGATAAAAGACTCAACTTACAATCGCAAATCAGCACAAAGGGCAGAAATCTGCGACATCAACTGCATCTTCTCTGGAGAAACCAGAGTAAGACCTGAAATATCTTATTCCATCACTGGTGCTTTCCAGCATTGACTATTATAACTCTCTCTTGACTGGTCTCCCCAAGATCCATCTTACCCCTCTAAAATCAATCCTTCATTTAGCACAAGCTTCGTCTATGGGGACAAAAAGAATGACCACATCTCACTTATGCTGGTCCCTCTCCGCAGAATGCTCATTGAATCCTGGTCTATATATAAGACTGATTGTATCACTCACAAGGTCCTACACTCACCCATGGCTTGTTACTTGCAAACTAACTTAAGCTCTTTGGGGACACTAGACCATCGTAAAATGCCAAAGCTATGCTGCTTGAACTACCAATCTTTAAAAAGGAACAACTTATGGCACAATTCTTCTCATGAAACTGGACCAGAATAAGGGGATCCTTAGTCCCAAAATTACGCATCACCACCTCACTGGCGATCTTCAAAACTGAACTGAAAGTCCTTCTCCTTCAAAGTCCTTCTCCTTCAAAGCTAACGTCATCCTAGCGGCCCCCCAGGAACATTCTCTTTACCTATGGCTCAGCCTCTAATCATGAGATTTCCTGCACTACCTCTGTCGCATTAGACCCGACCTGGAGCTTGGAATACCTACTTCTTCAAACAATAGTAATTCTGTGCACTATGTGATGAGCTGCCCTTTTAATTTTGGACTCTGTACAATAGTCCATGTTTATTATTATTAGTCGAACAGTTGTTAAGCTTGTATTTATAACTCTGTGCTGTAAGTAATGATCTGCTACTTTGTAATTTTGGACCTCGTGTAGCGATCTTTGTTTGTTGTAAAGCGCCCTAGCACCTTTGTGTAAGGTCCACGATATATAAAAATACATAAATAAATAGAGAGGATTGAATTGTATTGTAATTGCATTTATATAGCGCTTACTACCCCTGACAAGGCGTCAAAGCGCCTCTTCGTCGAGTAGCACGCTACTCCGGAGCCCATAAAGGATTAGTGGTGAATTAGTATAGTGAAAATATGAACGAAATTTGAGTGGTGGATGTTAGTCAGTTATTTGAATTGAGAAGGATTGGGGAGGGAAAAAGGTTTGCATTTATATAGCGCTTGCTACCCTTGATGGGTGTTGAAGTGCTTTTTCGGCGAGTAGCACACTACTTCGGAACCCAGAAAGAATTAATGGTGAATTAGTATAGTGAAAATATGAAAGTAATTTGAGTGGTGGATATGGCACTATGGCCAGAGCAGCTGACTCTGGAATTGGGAACCAGGATTGAGTCGCGGCGTCGGCTCAATACCTGCGCCTTCGGCCATCACCAGCTCGGGGATCCCTCCAGGCCCTAGATCACCGCCTTTGAGTGCAACCGCACTCTGAAGGAAGGCCTGGCTGGACGAGCATTGCAAAAACCCCAGCAATAGCGAGAAGATTATGCTGTGTAAATATGTAATATATATTTGTCCAACCATTATCGCTTCAACTTTTCTTAAAATGTAATCTTGAGTGAATTTGCAACTTGTATATATGTAACTCTAACCACTAGTATCTGTAGTAGACATATGTACTTACTACCAAGCGCTTTTTCGGCGAGTAGCACATTACTCCGGAATCCATAAAGGATTAGTGTTGAATTAGTATAGTGAAATATGAAAGTAATTTGAGTGGTGGATATGTTAGTCAGTTATTTGGATTGAGAATGGTAGGGGAGGGATAGAAGAGGGAAAAAGGTTTGCATTTATATAGCGCTTGGTACCCCTGATGGGGTGTTGAAGCGCTTTTTTGGCAAGTAGCCCACTACTCTGGAACCCAATAAGGATTAGTGTTGAATTAGTATAGTGAAATATGAAAGTAATTTGAGTGGTGGATATGTTAGTCAGTTATTTGGATTGAGAATGGTAGGGGAGGGATAGAAGAGGGAAAAAGGTTTGCATTTATATAGCACTTGGTACCCCTGATGGGGTGTTGAAGCGCTTTTTTAGCAAGTAGCAGGCTACTCCGGAGCCCATAAAGGATTAGTGTTGAAAAATTAGCATAGTGAAATATGAAAGTAATTTGAGTGGTGGATATGTTATTCAGTTATTTGGATAGAGAGGGGTAGCGGAGGGATAGAAGAGGGAAAAAGGTTTGCATTTATATAGTGCTTGCTACCCCTGATGAGGTGTTGAAGCGCTTGTTCGGCAAGTAGCACGCTACTCTGGAACCCATAAAGGATTAGTGGTGAATTAGTATAGTGAAATATGAAATTTGAGAAGTGGACATGTTAGTCTGTTATTTTGATTGAAAAGGATAGTGGAGGGATAGAAGATGAAGGATTTAGACTTTTTTTTGTTTATTTTGGAGGTCATAGCAGTAGGAGAAGGCTTGGGATGAGTAAAAAGGGATGTGGAGGGGAAGAGTCAGAGGGAAGAGTTTAGAAAGGCTTGTTTTGGGGATTGGTATAGTAAAAGAGGTGTCAGATGATGCAAGGAGGGGTAGAGTAGGGGAGAGTCTAGAAAGGTTTATTTTGGGGATCATAGTAATGGTATGGGGTTTGGGATAAATGAGAAAGTGGATGTAGAGGATATATTGATAGAGGTAAAGGGTGAGAAATAGGGTAGTGCTTTGGAAAGAGTAGTAAAAAAAAGTTTGAGATGAGTCAGAAAGTTGGGGTAGAAGATATATTGAGAGAGGTATAGGGTGAGAAATAGGGTAGTGCATTGGATATGCTGAATTAGAAGAAAGTAATAAATATATAGATCCATAAGTACATGGAAAGTATATAGATGCATAAAGGAGGTAAGTATATGTAGATTAAAGATATTGCTAGAGGTATGGGATGAAAAATAGGGTAGTGCATTGAATATGCTTTTTAGGAGAAAAGTAATAAATATATAGATCCAAGTACATGGAAGGTATATAGATGCATAAAGGAAGTAAGTATATGTAGATTAAAGATGCATTAGATAAACTCTGGTTTTTAAGTGTTGTTGTGGTACTCACTGAGTGTCTCGGATCCCTGAGCCCTAGTCACCGAGTGTCTCGGATACCCTACCCCTCCTCACTAGTACTCACTGAGGATCTCAGATACCTGAGCCCTGTTCACTGAGACTCACTGAGTGTCTCAGATGCCCGAGCCCTGCTCACTGAGACTCACTGAGTGTCTTGAATACCCCAGGCCTGCTCACTGAGTGTCTCGGATACCAAAGCCCTGTGCCCTGGTACTCACACAGTGTCTCGGATACCCAAGCTCTGCTCACTGAGACTCATTGAGTGTCTCGGATACCCAAGTTCTTCTCCCTGAGACTCACTGAGTGACTCGAATACCCGAGGCCTGCTCACTGTAACTCACTGAGTGTCTCGGATACCCAAGCCCTGCTCACTGAGACTCACTGAGTGACTGGAATACCAGAGGCCTGCTCACTGTTACTCACTGAGTGTCTCAGATACCCAAGCCTTGCTCACTGAGACTCACTGGGTGTCTCAGATACCCGAGTCCTGCTCACTGAGTGTCTTGGATACCTGAGCTCTGCTCACTGTGACTCACTGAGTATCTCGTATCCCGAGCCCTGCTCACTGAGTATGTCAGATACCAGAGCCCTGCTCACAGAGTGTCTCAGATACCCGAGCCCTGCTCCCTGAGACTCACTGAGTATCTCAGATATCCAAACACTGCTCACTGGTACTCACTGAGTGTCTCGAATACGGCCCTACTCACTGTGGCTCATTGAGTGTCTCGGATACCCAAGCCCAACTCACTGAGTATCTCAGATACCCCACCCTTTATGTGAGTTTAAAGTTTATCTGTTTCGTATCTTTTATGTAATGCATGTACTCTGAAGTCCTTATGTAATGTAACTGGTTCAATTGTAAAGCGCTCTGAAACCTTCGGATAAAGTTCGCGCTATATAAAAACACATAAATAAATAAATAAGGATCGAGTTCGCGCTCTATAACAACTGAAAGAATAAAAATGCCAGCAGCGCGAAGGGAATTATTTTCGCCTCAGTAACATCTGACTACAGCAAGGACTCGCTGTAAGCCTTACTCGCTCCAGTCATGTGTGATGGGCTGTAGATAAAGATCTGATACACCGGTAGCCACTTATACGAGGCCTGAAGCAGGTGATACACAAATTGTACGGGGGCAGAGGCATTTGTATGCCACCTTTCGGGTTTCAGTGAGAGGACATCTCCGGGAGCAGCACGGCATAAGCGATCTCGCGAAAGGTGCCAATGACAATTATCTCTTTAATTCCCCACCCACCTTCCCCTCCGTCTAGGTTCCCAGGAGCGAGCCCCCAGCGGCAACCCTGCCCACGCCAAGCCCCTTAGCGGTGCTCCACGTACACACCTTCGCTGAGGTTCCCAGCCACTGGTCCCACAGCAGTCACGTGATCTGTCGATGGGTCACGTGACCACTCTCCAGCGCCGCCATCTTGGCTGTGTGGAGTCACCGCTGTTGCAGAAGGAGCGTGAATCCCCTGCCCCGGAGTCGCAGGTACCGGGGGCTTTTTTCCCGAGGGGAGGATGCAAAAAAAATCAGCGACTACGGTGGTGTGGGGCATTTCTGCTGCAACCTTTGCGTTGATTCTGATTTTGCCACACCGTGTGTGCAGTACATTCAACTAAGGTGTGTGGAAACTAAATACCTAGCTGCCTGTTTTGTACCGTTTCCCCTTACAGTGACAGCCACTGTACCAAACCCATGCGTGTCCTGTATGCAGGCATTCCACCAAGACCAGCCTGTACTCCAGCTAGCCTGTATATTTGAGCCCATATCATGCAGTCACCACTTGCTGCCGCATGGCCACCACTGACGCGCATGGCCACACAGCTTATCTGCTGTCTCCGTACTTGACCTCCGTTTCTATCCACCCGCTCTTAAAGTATGCCAGTGTTCTGTTTACTTATTGTTTACATGTTAGGTACTTTGTTCCTTTATGGAACTCATGTAGAACGTGGCATAGAGGTTCCCTCGTGGCGGTTCCAGCAGTTGTCGTTGGAGCTGGGAGCAGCTGCGAGGGAGTGTCGTGTGCTGCCCTGACTACCGTACTAATAAACCTCCATCTACTCAACATTCCCTGGCTGCGTGGTACCGTCACTCTCGTGGAGTAAACTCCACAGTCGGCTTACAACAAATAGCACCCGGCTGTTTCCGCCAATGCTCTTAAGCCACCGGCGGGTGTGCTTTGTATAATATAACAGTATCCCCGCTTCTTTTATTCGTCTTGTCTTTAAACCACGTCTGCACACCTTGCTGCCCCGGATCTCGTTCGTATTCCCCCAGTCACTTACGTGCTGACTCCCACTTATGCAAGCACACGCCCCCCCCTCCTCTTTCACTGTGTGCTGGAAGCAATAGTAGCCTTCTGTAGGGTTCTGGCACTACAAGCTCCTTGTGCGCTCAGAACGGTGTAGGGGCTTGTATTGCCTCCTCTAGTGAGCTTCTGGGATCCACTTCACGCCGTCCCATCGGTGGAGTTGAATGATAATGATTGACAGTCAACCATTAAGGGGAAGGCTTATTCTCTGGTTGATTCTATGTCTGCAAGCCCCAGGTTACTTTCCTCTATGATGACGAATTCTTTGGCTGTGTCTGATTCTGCTTCTTTCTTACTTTCTTCTCTGCCCAGTGTGGTTTGTCAGACCCTGCTACGTCCCTTGACTGTTAACCAGTGACTTTTTCCACTCTACAAGTTTTTATTCTGGAACGTGGCAATTCAACGTTCCAAGTTGTCGCTTTTTCCTTGGGCTGAGTTTCTTAAGGAATTTCATTTTGTTTCCAGCAGACTTGGGCCATTGACCCTATTCACATTCATGGTTTGAAAACATTCCACACAACCACTGTTCCATCTAATGCTGATAGATCTAAGGGTGGGTTTGCTGTCTTTGTTTCGAACACAGTGCCTTACCCTACGTTTAAGACCGAGTCTAACTCACTTTAATATTTGATTATTGTGTGAAAAATTTTGCACAACCGTAACTTTATAATTGTTAATTTGTACACTAATGCCTTGCCATCTGATTTCACTACTGTGCTAACCCAAATTGAACACGATTTGGATAGTTTTCCTTGTATTGAAGGGAAGGAAAGCTTTTTATTGTGAGGAGATGATTTTAACCCCAATTTATGCCATTTCACCCCCCTAAAAGGGTTTGTGGCAGGGTGGACACTAAAGACAATGACCAAACCCAGTTTAGTCACAGGGTGCATGGAATGAAACTGACATTTATTGATCAAGTTTGACATTGCCTTTGCCAATGAATTGTGTATTTCTTCAGTCCCATTTCATCCTACTTTTAATGGTCATGGCCACAATACAGATTGAAAATCCCCCCGACACAATATATCTCAAAATGCCCTATGTTGGTAATTAAAAGGAGACCTTATGGGAGATTTAAGAGGTGTAGACCCGAGCATAAGAACAGAAGGAAGCTGCAGACAAAGCTGAAAAGGACAAGGGGTTTACAGTCAGGGGAGAGCAATAAACAAGGTATGGCAATACAGGTTCAAGAGAAGTCATCAAGAGTTGGGGCTGGAAATAAAACGGGCTCAGGAGGGAACCGAAATAGAAAAGCTACAAGGACAGTGATGAGGATGAACACCTTGTGTGGAAGTTTGCAACCCCAAGGCCCGGAGATCCAGAGGAGTAAGGAAAGAACGGGGCGTAGGGGGGAGGGCGATCTAACCAGCAGGAGAATAAGGGGAGAGCCCTCTCTAGACCAACCCGGGATAAGAGTCTGCCCAAAGCCAGAGTCTGTAACAGTAGTTGGGAGGAACAGTGGGAGCATCAGGAAGTATGATAATAGTGAGCACCTATGGGTGTATATGGAACCATTGGGGTAAAGGGGGAGAAAGCGGCGAAGGAAAATAAATCCCTTAAATCGCTCCAACCTATTACAAATACTGGTCAAATGTCCCACATTGGGTGGGGTTACTTCTGATGATATCAGACAAATAGGTTTTATAATTAATCCAGAAGGTTTTTATAACTAATCCAGAAGGAAATGAGGTAACAAAGGTGCTTTTTTTATTCTGAATTTGTAAAGCAGATGGTGATAAGGGCAGAGGGAGACCTGGAAAAGGAGGGAATAAGTCTTGTGTATGATTGCCAACTTGGTATAGATGAGGGTAATCCCGGGGACTCTGGGACCCTCCCCCATCACGCAGGTTTACGCCCGGAGCAAATACAGTATGACATACTAGGTGCCCAATATAGAAGAATACGCACTGATAAAAATCAAGGAGGGCTAAAAGTAACGATAACAAATAGCGTAAAGGGGCCAGCCTTGAGTAATCGATTTGATCTATTGTCCGAATCCTCAATAAATTGGGGGAATAGTATGGACGAAGGGTTGAGCGAGCTGGATTAGGAATTAGGGTCTTCACACAGCCTACGGACACTTTCATGGAATATAGGGGATACAGAAGACAGCTATCCCAAGACACCTTTAGAGAAATGCTGGGTAGCTATGATATCTTGTGTTTTCAAGAGTCCTGGCTGTGTGAGATACCCGAACCTATAAATGGCTTTTTCATGCTTACTAAAGAGGCAGTACGATTGAATTTAGGGCGTCCCTCAGGGGGGTTGATCACGCTGGTATCATCAAAAAGAGCCAATAAAATAACTAATTTAAAAGCGCAATGTAGGTGGCTATTAGCCTGTCAGGTAGAACTGTACAGTGGTATGCGAGCAAGGGAACAAATAGTAGTGATCAAAGTATATATTCGGCCAGGTGCAATAATAGATTATGAAAAGCAACTGGACCTGCTAGAGAAGGATCTAGAGGCTATTAGTATAACAAAAGCACCATATCTGATAATGATCTTATGAGATTTTAACCATAAACTAGATCCTTCCCATAGCGATAAACTATTTAAAGACCTTTTAACCATTGCACAAGTACCAGCAGCAAATTTTGCTGGTGCTGGCAATTCCGCACAAGATAAACATTTAGTAAAATTCCTTGGATCCATAGGATTATTTAGTGCCAATGGACGGTTGAATACCGACTGCCCTGCAAGGAAGACCTTCCGCATAGGGAATCAGAATTGCCCAATCGATTATGCTTTTATAAACGCATGGTATTTCAAGGAAGTAGAACGATTTGAAATACTGCAGTGTGAAGGTAGTGACCACTGGCCCTTACAATTACTAATAAAGATGGAACAAGAGTCGGAAAGAGAAAAAGTGGTCCCCCTACAGATTGAACATCCTAGACGTATAACTCCGCGCATAACTGAGGACAGCCTGAAATTGGTTAATAATTTAATAATTGATTACAGGGCTGTGGATGAATTGGCGCAAGGAGATACAATTTTAACCCGGTACGAGCATACAATAGAGCAGGTCGTAAATTGTCTAAGGATACAATTAAAAGCAGGGCCCGCCTTTAAGAAAAAAGAGAGAACAAATGGTTGGTTTAATAATGAGTGCAGGAAGTTAAAATTGAGGGTACGAAAATGGGAAAGACAGTTAAGGAAAAGATCAGGTAAGGGAATTATGGAGAGCCTTCGAGTGGCAAAATTGGAGTATAAAAATAAGTTGAGAGACAGGAAATTAGAATATATGTCCAAAAATTGGGATACAATGTTAGACGTGATAAATACAAATAATATAAGATTATTCTGGCGCCTGGTAAAAGAGGGAAACGTACAAGAGGAAATGCGGTGTTTAGTGGGTGAAGACGACTGGGTTAACCATTTGAGTAATCTGTACAATGGTATAAATAGGGAAAAGACCCTGGAAATAAGGTATGAGGAGACAGAACTACTAGGGCCGCACTTCTCCTTCCAAAACATAAAAGAAACTATTCAATCCCTAAAGCTAACTAAAGCGGCAGGGCCAGATAATCTACCCGCAATCATATAAAAAATAGTATAGATTGGTGGGCAAGCTTCTTAAATGCGACCTTCCAAAATATTTTAACTTCGGGGGTTTTCCCAGAAAGTTGGAAGGGGGCTATTGTTAGGCCAATTTATAAAAAAGAGGATGCTACATTACCTCAGAATTACCGCCTAATAAGTTTGCTGGATGTGGGGGAGAAAGTTTTTTCTAAGATATTACTAGGCATAGTGAAGACCTGGGCAGAGCAGTATAACTTGATACCAATAGAGCAAGGTGGGTTCAAGGAGGGCCACTCAACCATCGACCATTGCCTTAGTCTATGGGCAATGGCAAAAAGGCAATTGAAGTGCGAGGTAACCTGTTCTGCTGCTTTGTGGATTTCCGAGCTGCCTTCGATTCAGTAGATCGTAGTCTACTGTGGAGTATGCTGGCAGAGCTCGGAATCAACAAGGCAGTACTTGCTTTAATCCAGGAAATGCACTCAAGGAATTGGGCCAGGGTTATCTTGGATACCCATGGAACCCTATCTAATAAATTTCAGATAATGGTTTGCGGCAGGGCTGTGTTCTTGCCCCATTGTTGTTCTCCCTATTTTTATCCGATTTGCCTAATATATTGAATAGGGCAGGTGGTGTAAGCCCCAAGATGGGGGGATCCATATATCTTGTCTGCTATATGCAGATGACTTAGTAATAATGGATATGACAGAGTTGGGCTTGCAAAAAAAACTGGATGCCTTTTATGAATATTGCCTAAAAAAATGCCTCACGGTCAACCTAGAAAAGACCAAAATAATGGTATTGGGAAAAAAGAAGAGCTCCCTGTACTGGAAATTGGGAGAGGTTAGAGTCGAAGAAGTGGATAGATATAAATATTTGGGTATGTGGTTCGACAATAAGCTAAATTGGAGGGATCACATACAGTCACTTAAAGCAAAGTCTCTCTCTTCAGTATGAGGCCTTAAACAATTCAAGCAAAAGTATGGAGGCCCCTCTCTACGGCCAATTCTATCGGCTTTTAATGCATTGGTACGCCCACAGTTCCAATATGGCGTAGAGGTCTTATACATGGGAGGTAAATCGGATTGGAACTTAGAAGAGGGTAAATGCGTTAAACAGCTCCTTGCACTCCCCTCGTCAACTATGATACAGGCTGTACAAGTGGAATGTCATCTTACAGCCTGGAATTTTCAGGGTATGCAAGCAGTATTGAATTTTTGGCAGAGAATGAATGGAGAGGGGCCCCTAAAATAGCAAACCTCTGTAAAAAAAGAAATAGAGGGTAGCGAACTAAATTGGGCGTCCCAAGCTAGAATTAAGCTAGATAAGTTGTGTGTTAAACTTTCCCTAGAACCAAATCAATGGAGTTTGGGGCAGCAGATTCCCAAGTCGGTGTTGCGTGCTATTATTAATACGAAGGCCCGAGAGGAAGATTTGTGTTATTTGAGGAGTAAATCGTCCTCCCGGTTCTTGATAAACAGGTGGACCAATGATCAAACATTCCCCTATATAGAGGCCATGCCTAACCCAAAGTTTAGAAATATAATCCTGAAATTTAGAGTTGGCTTGAATCCATGCAACACTGATCGGAAGATAAAATCCGCTATGATGAATGAACAAGGTCTGTGCACATGTGGATTTCAAGTAAAATGTATCGGCCCACATATTCTGTTGGACTGCTTGTGGTTCTTAGAAGAACGGAAAACATTTTTAAAACCCCTTTTTATTGCCTATGAAATTATTAGTAGGGATCAAGCTCTTAGTTTATTGGTCAATATGAGATTTTTAAATGTGACATGTGCAATGGGAAGATTCTTAATTGCAATACAGGAGTCATTGAAGGAACTGGTTATATAATTTAAAATGGGCGGGGTAGAAATGTGATCTTACCAATGTTTGGGAATACCCCCGGCTCTTGTTATTTATGGTGGATGTACAAATGTATACCCAACGTATAAGTGATCTCTTCCCCTTGTTGATGAATTAGGTACTCCCTATGGTCTGGTAGAGCTCCCTTTGTTTATTTTATCAGGATTTTATTGCGTTTTATACTGTTTTATGGTTACAGTGTTTGTATAATTCATATTTTAATTGTATGTATTGTGGTACTTTCTTTTTATGGCTATATATGCCAAATAAAAATATAATAAACGAAGAAAAAAAACAACAACTGTAAAGATCTCCCCGTAATTGGCCATAGACCTATCCCATGTCTGTTTTACACTGTCAATGCTGTTGTCATGTCACGTACTCCCTTGGGCTTACAGAGACTATATACCTGTTTTATCAACTACATGCCCAAGCTTGGTTTGGTCATCAATAAAAGCAAAACCTTTGTCATAAAGTGTGGAAGAAAAGCGAGGAAGTGCTGGAATTTCATGGCCGGCAATACTAAGTTAAGTTTTACCCCCACATTTTCCTACCTGGGTATTTTATTCGACGAACACGGCAGATGGTCCCCAGCTGTGAATAACAGGAAGTCACATTTTACCAAATCTGTAACCGCTCTTTTAATTTCGCCACTAAATTAGGCAACAAACCTGTGAGGGAGATGTTTACTATTTCTAATGCTAAATCTGTCTCTGTTGCGCTCTACGGGGCTGGCATTTGGGGCTATTCTAATGTTAATCATCTTCAGACTGCTGAGAAAGCCCTTCTTAAGAACCTTTTGTCGACTCCTTAAAAGCTGTTCCACAATTGTATGCGATTCTGAATTGGGCGGTTCTGTTTCTATCTGACCTGTTTAAAATTCAGCCAATTCTACTTTGGCACAAGGTGTGGACTTCCAAATTTACTACTTATTGATGACTGTCGTATTATTATTATGTATTTCATATTGTATGCTTTTTTTGTGTGGAAATCAAATAAAGCTGATTTTGACCCCTCCCATTTAAGTCGGCCCAATACTTTGTTCTGTTCGCCCAGCTCTGCCCTGCGGAGTGATCTGTCCGCCCATGTGACTTATTACACACCCACGTGTGATTAGCCAGATGTTTCTTAACGGAAAACACGGACCTTGTTCCGGGATACATTATTTATCCAAATAATTGAGCTGAATACGATAGCACAAATTTTATTCTGACCGTTTTATTCCACCTCAGTGGCTTTTGCCTCTTATTGGACACATTAGCAATATAAGTTGCTCACTTGGGGTTGAACATTGGCGTTTGATATTTTTCACTATGTCGTGTGGCCTTACAGTAGGGGTCCATCCCGTACCATTTGACAATGCATAAAGTAATGTTTTGGTAAAGTAGATAGAAATGTGAAAATAATTCATGCATAGTGCTATCAGTCATATGGAAAACTATAAATGGTACTTTGACATATTTTTGGCCTCCCTATCATAGATTAGCTTTGCATCACTACGCACTATTACGTCATCTGAATGAAGTATAATCCTTTTAGGAAAGCAGCAGCCCTTTTCCAGATGAGCCCACAAAGTCTTTATATGTTAAAAAAAAGTATTATCCAATAATAAATAGTATGTCTAGTAATACTGTTTCCAGCTCGTGTTATTTTACATTATAAAAAACATTAGGGAAATATTTTTGCTATTTATGGTAATTGTAACCTATTTGGATGCCCGAGGTCAGGCATTCTCGTGGCTTGTTTGTTATTGTGAAAACCCTTTCACGCCTGTGAAGTAATGTGACAGACACATTTAAGTCGTTGGGAATGTACTCTGCTTTGCTTGGGCACAGCTGGTGCTACAAATGTCTGGTGCCATGCATCACCTGATTTCCTACCGCTGTCTTTAATTTGAAATGTCGTATTTTGAGGGTTGTAGTTTTGGGTCAGTTGAACGTCAAACTAACATAGCTGAAAACTGAACAAAAACAAAACGCCAATAGGTCTAACTTTTAAATGAAAGTATGTCCCCAGTCAGCGATTGTTTTAGGAATTCAGTAAGTCATCATACTTGCACTCTGTTACTCGTCTTAGCACTCATGCATCCATTCATCCACCCACTATTTCGTGCATTCATCCACTTATACAACCACAATAAACTCACACACAAACTCAACAACATTTGCAAGATGAATTAAAGTAGAAAACAAAAGCATATGGCCACCTGAACATAGCAGGCTTATGCAAGCAATAACAAATACAATGAAACATAGCAGCAGGTGTCCGTCTTGCAGTGGTATTGTACATGGTGTTTCGTTGTTGTGAAGTTCCAGCATGGCCTCCACAGTTAGGACAAAGGTGTTTTTATTTTTTAAATTTTATTTATTGAGTTTTGATACATAACAATCTTGGTGCACGGTGTAACATAACCAGTGCATGTAAAGCATATGACGATCAGCGGATTACAGAAAAACAAAGTACATACAGGTCATTTGCAAATAAATGTAACACTATGGTGAAATACCCGTGTATTGAACTAATTCTAGATACACAGTCCCTCCCATCTGCACAAGTGTGTTGTATTGGGAACGGAGGGTCTGGTGCCACGTGATATATAAGATTTAGCAGCTGAAGATGAATAGCAACACGCAAGTTAATGGACAGGAGTAGGGTTATTGCTATCTAGCGTGGGGTCACCAATACCATTCGTGTCAGTACCTCTAGTGGACAGATATGTCGTGTAGAGCCCCCAGAAGTTCTTGGGTCGACTCCGGGGAGGAAGTAATTCGCTGAAGTTTTCAGTTTGCGTACTGCAGTACAGCATGTCGTGCGACCACTGTGCCATAGTGGGTGTAGGGCCTCTAGACCAGCTAATCGCCACCCTGCGCTTCGCCATGAGCAGTCCCATGTCAACCAGTCTCCGTATAGCCTTGGGTGTCTGCTTGGAATATCCCAAAAGGGCCAGTGCGGGGTCCGGGGATAGTGTCGAGTCAGTTATTTTCCCCAATTCGCTGAAGACAGATTCCCAAAATTTATGAACCCCCGGGCAGGACCAGACTAGATGTAAGAAGTCTGCAGTCTGCACATTGCACCTTTCACAAGCCGGGCTATCCCTCAACCCATATCTGTGTAACCTCTCTGGCGTATAGTATACCCTGTTTAAATACTTAAAATGGATCAGCCTATGTCTGCCGTTTAAAGAAATACGTCGAGTACTAGCACAGCAGTAGGTCCACATGGGGTCATCTATAATCTGCTGTAGATCCCGCTGCCAGGCCAGCCTGGCTTTGGTGTAATGATTTTCCCTATGGGACATTGACAGCTTGTAAATGTTAGACAATCTTGCGGGGAGACTTAGCTTTGATGGTGTAGGTCAATTCCATCAACACTGGAGGTTCTTGGAGGTCTTCTCCTATTATGTCATGTAGTGCATGTTGCGTTCTGTGGAACTGGAACTGCTGTAGCAGAGTGTTAGTGGCAGCCTGGGTCTCTAGCTCCTCCCATTTTTTTAACTACACCGTTGTGGAATAGGTCCCCAGCAGTCAGGATGTTCAATGAGCTCAACGCGCGTATAACCCCATTATCTCTGCATGGGGGGAGCCAACGAGTCCATTCAATAGGCATGGCTGGGGAGTACAGGAGAGCTCCTGCTTGTAATTGGAGTAGGTGGTGCCAAGCGTGACTGGTCGTATTAATGGAATCAAGTATCCCTGTTCTGCGATCTGTGGTTTCGAAAATCATGGCCGGCAGCGGGTCAGCGACACTCATTTCTATGCGGTGGTGCGGGACGTCTGGCGAGCCATGCATCCAGTAGTAAACTTGAGCGCTTAGTGCCGCTCTATAATATAAATTTAAATCTGGCGCGCCTAACCCCACCATATGGTAAAGTAAGTATCTGCCATTTAACCCGCGCTTGTTTGCCCGCCCAGGCCAGTTTTATCAGCAATGTAGTGATTCTATGGAAAAAGGAGCTAGGTAAAACCATGGGGATATTTGTGAAAAGGAACAGAAACCGGGGTAACGCCACCATTTTCATGATAGATATCCTGCCTAGCAAAGATAGGGGTAACTTGATCCAAGTTTCGACCTCATCTTCCAATCTGCTGACAGCTGTACCATAATTTTCCCTAAATATCGCCTCCGAATCAGAATGTATCTGGATACCCAAATATCGTATCGCCTCCGTAGACCACTGTAGTGGGTAGTCCGGTTCAAAGGGTGTCGTGGCCGGTGTGAGTGGGAAAACTATGGACTTAGGCCAGTTAACCCGTAGTCCCGACAGCGCCCCAAAGTGCACCACCTCCCTTAAGACTGAAGAAAGGTTATTTTCCGGATCACGGACGTAAAGTAATGTGTCGTCCGCATAGGTAGACACTATGAGCTCATATTTCGGAAATCGGACGCCTTTGTGGCTGTGGTACTCTCTCAGCGCACAAGCCAGGGGCTCGGCCACCAATGCATATAATGAGGGAGACAGCGGGCATCCCTGTCTCGTCCCTCTGGTAATGGCAATGGGATCCGTCACCAAATTTCCTATCTTTATTCTAGCGGAGGGGGAGTTGTATAGCACCCCTATTAATTGAAGGAAGACTGGCCCTAATCCCATTCTAGTCAACACATGGTGCATAAAGGGCCATTCGACGGAGTCGAAGGCCTTCTCCATGTCGAGGAAGACCGCGACCGCCTTAGTGTCCTGCCTGATATGCTGTATGGCCCCAAAGACCGTGCGGAAATTGTAGGTGAGGTTCCTGTCTGGGATAAACCCAGCCTGTTCTGGGGCAACTAGTATCGGAGCCAGGGGGACCAATCGATTAGCTAGAATCTTAGCGAATAATTTGGTGTCAACATTGAGCAGAGAGAGTGGGCGATAAGACCCGCACTCCTCCAACGGCTTGCCCGGCTTGGGTATGGCGACTATAATCGCCCCGCTCATCATAGGCGGCATAGTGCCCGAAACACACATGTCGTCAAAAAGCTCTGATAAGTACGGGAGTAAAATATTGAGAAATGCCTTATAGAAGGCTACCGTGAGGCCGTCCACTCCTGGGGCACTCGAGGCTTTCATACTCGACAGGGCCAATTGGATTTCGTCTTTTTCTATAGGCCTCATGAGAAACTCTCGATGTGTATTGGTGAGGAATGGTAATTTAATATGTGCGAGGTAGTCTAAGATTTCACCCTCCGTACTGGTAGAGCGAGATGTGTATAGCTCAGCATAGAATTGTTTAAACCTTTCCGAAATATCCGTCTCCTCAGTTAGCGTTTCTTCCGCCAATTTGAGTTCAGTGACCTGTGTTTTACTGCGCTTTTTCTTCAGTAGTTGTGCTAAAACGGAGCCCGGCCGTTCACCCTCGCCATAAACCCGCGCCGTGGCGTATTTGCCTAAGTGTTTAACTTCGCTATCGGCCGCGTCTTGATATTCTCCCAGCAATACTTTAATTTCCCGCGAGATTGCTTCGTCAGCACACGCTAGTTGGTGTTTTTCTAAGTCTCCCAGTTCTTTTCCAAATCAACCAGACGATGTCGGATAGAGCGAAGAACCCCCGAGTGTTTGGCTATAGAGACGCCACGAATATAGACCTTGAAGGCCTCCCAGACAACCTGAAAGCTATCCACTGACCCTACGTTAATAGTGAAGAAAGATTCTATAGCTTCAGCCAGGTCTTCCCTAAAGGCCGAATCCAGCAGCGAATAGGGGGGGAACCTCCAAGTGAATGGCGGAATGGTCTTCCTAGGCATGGTGAGTACTAGCAAGAGGGGGGAATGGTCCGACAGAGAGCGAGGGAGAACCGAACACTCTCCAGTGTGATCGTTGAGAAGCGAGGAAGCCAACCAGTAGTCAATGCAGGTATGTAGACCATGGTAAGCTGAGTAGTGAGTGTATCCTCCCCTGTCCGGATACCGCATACGCCAGACATCGCAAAGATCCAGTCTAACCATAGCACCCTCCAGCACTCTAGCACTCTAGCTGCGGCAGAGGGGCGTCTCACGGGACCCCCCGACCGATCTAAGCTTGGATTTCTAACCAGATTAAAATCACCACCCCAAAGGAATTGTCCCTCCGTGTAGTTGCTGGCAGTGGTAGCAAGTGCATTATAAAATTCCGGGCAATCGTAGTTAGGGCCGTAAATATTCACTAGTACGAAATCCATGCCTTTCCCGTGACATCTGGAAATCACATACCGGTCGTCCCTGTCTGTATCAAGTGGTACCAAGGAGTATGGAGATCTAGGGATCTAGGGTTAACCCAAGTCAACACCCCCTCCCCCCCCCAATCCTCTGCTGCGGAGTAGTGGGCTATTAAGTGGGAGGTGAGTCTCCTGCAATAAAGCTATGTCGATATTATGTCTGTGCAAATAGTTCAATACCTTGCAAAGCTTCCTATGATCATTAAGCCCCCCAACATTCCATGTGAGCGCTCGGAGGGTATCTAGTGTCGCAGAACTGTTAACATTGCTGGGTCCCACCATCAGAAGTGTTGAGGCTTAATCTACAACTTGACCTGTGCAGCGAACAATTATCTTGTACACCCTGTGCAAACTGATAAAAAACATCAACCATCAAAAACAACATTGCAATTCTCACATCCCGCCCTTCCCCCACCCACGTCAGACCATCCCCAACTTAGCCGCGGTACATCCCCTGAAACTACTGATCAACCCCCTCCCCCCCACCAAAACAAAATACCCTCCCTAGTGTGTTTCACTCGTGGTCGGATGTTGCTCGTCCAAAAAGGAGTACTATCCGGACTTGGTAGGGCCTTACCCCAATCACCGTCAGTGGCTAAGTGTGTAACTACATGACTCGCAGTATCTCCGACCCCAGCAGTAGTAGGAGACTTAGTGCTGTAATTCTAGTTACAGTTCCGGAATATGGTGGCTCAGGCATGGATACCAGCTATTCGCAATAGTCCTGGAGTAGTCCCACTGAGTTGTAATCGATCACCTGCTTCTGAGCCTATGCCCCGACCAACCCTCAGCAACGCCCCCAAGGCCAACCCCAACGCTGACATGTAATGTTGGTTTTTAGCTGAACCTAGGCCGACTCCCCTCAACACTAATTGACGAGAGGTATTCCCAGTCTGCAGCGGCTGGCCCGCAGGGGCCTCACGAGAAAACTATCACACCCAAAACACTGCCCCAAGACCATACTTATCGCCTGAAGGTGCCGCTCAGCATTTAGTCCTATTCTTCTAGTGTCCTCCCGCCGCTTCATCAAGCAATTGCCGCTCCGGACTGTGGCGATGTTCTTTGGACCAGTGCTTCAGAGCCCTCTGCAGGGCCTTTGGGTCGGTAAAGATATGGGAGCGGCCTTGTCTGTTCACCTGGAGTCTTGCAGGATACAACATGGCATAGGCGATGCCCAGGTCACGGAGCTGTTTCTTCATAGGTACGAACTGTCAGCGCGCTTCCTGCACCCGGATTGTGAAGTCCAGAAACAGTGAGATCGTGGAACCCTCATAAGCCAAAGATTGTTTTTCCCTTGCCAATTTCAACGTAGCATCCCTGTCTCGATAGTTGAGCAGTTTTGCGATGATCGGCCTAGGGGCCGCCCCCGGAGGCGGGCGTGGTCCCAGGGAGCGGTGGGCCCTTTCCACCACAAACATAGCGGAAAAAGTTCCTTCTCCTAGCAAGGTAACAAGTAGTTTCTCAATTAATTGTTCCATGTTGCCAGTTGGGGTAGTTTCCGGCAGGCCAGTAATTCTAAGATTGCAGCGTCGGGAGCGCGCATCTAAGTCCCCCGTTTTGTCTTGTAAGACTTTCAGGACTCTGCCAAGTTGTTTATGTTCAGTATCCAGGGTGGTGTGCGCCTCCTCCACTTCCGTTATCCTACGTTCTGACATGTCCAGCCTTTCAGCATGCTTATCAAGACGCTCAGCCATTCTGTCCATCCTGTAGGATAAAGCATCCATCTTAGTGCCCAGTGATGAAATACCACTCTGCAGGCTTTTCTCCATGGCCACCAGCATACTCCGGATATCAGGGTTCGAGTCGTCAGCCGTCTGCTCTTGCACTCTGGCACCGTCTTCAGTGGAAGTGTCCCGGGACTTTGACCTGTTCTGCTCAAACGAAAGCTTCAGTTGCGCTTTGTCAACTCTGCCCATCCTTGCAGCAAATAGCTCCCAACGTGCGGGCTGCCGAACCTCTGCCTCCCGGGTGGTCCGTAACACTGTATGTCGAGTCGGCAGCTGAGTCTCGGAGCCTCCACCAGGCCGCGTGGCCAGCACCTGGCCAGGCAGGGAGAAACGGTGTGCGGGACAATGCAGATCACCCACTCTTCAATACGTGCACAAGTCTTGGGCTCCGGACCCCAGGGCACAGGCCCGCACACCAGAGCTTTGACGCTGAAGCCCTGCTCCCAGGCGGCCTCAGCAGTATTATTGGGGCATGTAACAATGGCTGCCTCAGCCCCGCCAGCCGCTACCTTCTGCCACACGGGCCAGATCAGTGTCCCAGCACTCTGCACAATTCGCCCCGCCGCAGGCGTCAGGAGGGCCACGAAGAAGCATCAAGTCACGGATCAGCAAGTAGGGCCGCCACAGCAGAAGGGAACCCGCCGGTTCAGACGTAGTCTTCCAGGGCCAAAGATACGGGCAGGGGCACCGCAGTCCAAGGACCACCTCAAGCGCCCAGGCGTGCTACAGCACCAGTCCCACAGCATCTCGCCCACAGGCGCCACACCTGACACGTCGCCAGCTCCTGCAGTACGGCCCTCAGGGGAGCAGCGATCGCCACCCGTATATACCGCTCACCGCCTTGGTCTCAAAATGGCGGACCCGGAGGGTAAAGCTCTCCAGGCCCTTAAAGCACGTCCGCAGTGTGAGCGGTGCGGCAGGCAGTTACCCCGCAGCGCCAGCCTCAGCAACAGGGGCAAACAGGGTCGATATGGCAGCGGGGGCTCTATTTCTCGGGTCGCTGCTCCCAGTCGCCGCATGTCTTCGGGACAGCTCCAAGCCTTGTGACCTCAACCGCAGCTGTGCAGCGCGGCGCCGGGGAACGAGCCAGCACTCCGGGGATGCAGCCGCTACAGGATCCACGCTGCTGCTGTGGGCACATTAGAAATCCCGGCTGCAGAGCGCGATGCTCGCGTTCCAGGTCCTCGGGTGGCAGAGCGTCCGGGCAAGTACCCCTTCGCAGCACCACTTTAGCCCGGGATCGGGGCCTTGTGGGGGGATGGCCTCCGGCGGGGCGACATAACTTCGTGAGTTCAGGTCGCGTCGGAGTTAGATCTTTTTCCTCCGACAGTCCTCCGGTGGCCAGACTGCGCGTCGTATTGCGTCTCAAGTCATGTAGCTTCCGGATAATTTGAGGATAGAGTGACGGTGTCTCGGAGCTCGCAGCTCAAGCGGCCAGCTTGGTCGCGAGCAAGCTCTGCCCCCTAGGACAAAGGTGTTGACTATCTTGCAGTAGTAGAACAGTGAAACTGTGGATAATACCATCCTGGTCTAGAGATGTTGCCTTATGGGATGCCGCAAGGAAGCAGCCTGTTAGCACTGACTGTGGAGCTGTAGTACGTTCTAAAATAGTGAAATTAAAAAGAGGGCAAGGAAGGGAATGAGAGGAAATAATGGAAAACTGAATAACTGGCCCACCAGTCCTGTCACTGAAGCACACTTAAATGGATGTGCACGTGATTAGACAAATGCCATCTCTCATAGGGATGACCCACTACTATGTTTTGAATGTTATCGTGGATGCAAGCAGAGGACTTAAGCAGTTGGCTCTATTGCCCTGTGAGCGACAGTATTGATCTATCGGTTTCTTCCAGACTAGTAAGCCCATCAGACCTTATGGAGAGATTCTAGCAAGAACTATTACAGTGCAATCTTGCCTACAAATGTAATCTGTGAGATTTCGTGTACAAAATACCTATCTGCAGGCTTAACATGTTACAATAACCCACTCTTTAACCACTTCGGTGCTCACGACGGCCCCCGGCCGTCACGCGTCACGGTGGGCGTGTGCTAACGACGGCCGGGGGCCGTCCGAATCCCGCCCACTCGTTAATTCTCCCGCACAGCAGGAGAATTAACACCGCGCTCAAGGGTTTAAGGTTTATTGGGTTTAGCATAAGTGTTTCAGAATAAATAAATTCGGCTTATTGGCTTTATACTCTATAAAAAAATTAAAAAAACAACAATGGCATCTGGCTACATTTTCCCAATGAACTAGTCGGGTATATAGCCTTTGTTATAACCGACTATATGCTACTGTATTGAGGTTAAGCCTTCCCGCTGTACAACCATAGAGTACACAGTAATAAAATTAAAATATGCAAACAGTTATAGTTGTCAAAGCCATATAAAATACAGCATTAACCAACCATTGGCTTGAGACCATACCCAACAGAAGCCTGCTGAACTACTCATAAGCTAGCAACCATCATACATACAGTTATAAAATTACAAATATGTACAAAATTATAGTTGACAAACATTATACAGTCACTATTAAAAGGTTCTAACAAGGATTATCACAATGAATCTCTTCTACCCACAGGATTTGTCATAGGGGACGATGAACACCAAACCCGTGCCAATTATGGTAATCTGTGAGATTTCATGTAGCAAAATACCTGTCTGCAGCCTGTAACGGAGCATGATAGCATTCCACTGTTAAATGCCTATTAGTGTAAACAACTACTTTTCCCAGTAAATAAGCCAAGCCTACTGCTTTCGTCATAACGTTTTATAATAAAAATTAGATTTATGGCTCGTGGATAACTTTTACCTGTGAACCAATCGGGCATGTACCCTTCATCATTGAATTCTCACCATAACCAACTCAGGCATACTCTAGTTAGGGTAAGCTAATCAACAAGCCCACCATCAGGCATACAGTCACAACATTAACCGTTAGCAACGCAAAATGCTAGCTCTCCTAACCGGGCCTAACAGTGATGATCATGGTACCAATCTTCTACCCCCATGGCTTGTTAGAGCGGATAAGTAACACTAAAACCCTTGACTAGTACGGTAAACTGTGAAATTCTATGTAACAAAATACCGCAGCAGATATTAATAGAATAAACACTTAAATCGCTATTGACTTTAAAATATTCTTTTTGCAATAAATAAGTCAAACCCACTTACCTTATTGAAACACTTTATATAACAAACACATATAGCTTATAGCCTTGGTCATTGGCTTGCCATCATAACCAACAAAGCCCTGCTGTATTGAACATAAGCTTTCACACTTGGTTCCCAGGGAATAGCGAATACAAAAATGATCTAATTATTTAGGAGAAGTTGTTTAATAGCATTGCGTTGACATTCGTTTGACTTTAAAGGGCAAGCTTTATACACCACAGTGCCATATGTGTGACCGACATGTCAAGCAGGATAGCTTTGCTTGATAAAGAGCCTGGTTCAAGCAGCTGGATAAACAAATGATCAAAGCTGTTTGGAGGGGAAGCACTCTTTCTGTGGAAGCACATAACTTTTGACAGAGTAAAAAGCTGTACTCAGATGAACCAACATCTGGGTGGAGCCACAGCCCCTCTCTGTACTACTGGCAGCTCTGTCTTTTGATAATATAAGGTCTGGTGACAGCTACGCGGTCAAGCTAGACATAAAAACAGAAGAAGGAAAACCTACTCCGCTGATGTGAATTCTTGAGCTTATTTCAGAGTGGTTTGAAAACGCCAAGGGCTTTCTGACTACTCAGGACAGCTCAGGTATCTTGTTCTTCGAATGGCATGCTTGGGAGGAGGTGAATCAGAATGACCCGCCCCCCCAGTTATTTGGTGAGTGGCGCAGGCCAAAACAGACGTGGACAGTGATAGGTTTCCAAGGCGCTTGGAGGGCTTGGTTAAGGTTTATCAAGGTCATGCTAGGTCCTGGTGACCCTTTGATCTTGTTGGGTAGGGCGTGGTTTCTAGTGGTTATCGATCTGCCCTTCCCACTTTTTAAAAGCTTGGTATGAGTTTTTCCTTCTAAAGATGATTGTGGTTTTGGTGGGTGTTGGTTCTCTTGTGTGGCCTTGGAGTTGCTGGAGGGGTGCCCTTTTATCTAAACGTTTGTTATCCTGCGGTCACTTTATTGGAGTTTAGGTTTGGTGGGATGTGTGTTGGTTTGTTTGCTGCTTTAGTGCTGGCAGTGGCAGGAAAAGGAGGAGATGTGGATGAGTCTGAGAGGGCTGGAGTGTCGCTGGTCGGATGTATTCAGCTCAAAGGGTTTGGGGATGGGGGGCAAGTAATGGCTACCTTTTAGATGGAAGGAAGATGGTCAATGGCATGGCAACAGGAAGCAAGAAGGAAACAGTCTCAGATGATGGTGAATGGATGGGGTCACTGCGAGCTGTGATTGACATTGATTGTTAAGGTTTGTGGGAGTACAAGGTTTAAGGGTGGTTTGGGTGATTGGTTCTGGTTTTGTACTATAGTTTGCATATTGTGCATGCAGTGTGATACGGCTTACGGACCTTTCCTAATAAAGCGCCTTTTACACTTTTATTAGTTGGTCTATGGTCTTGTGCTCCGTCTCACCCGATGTAGTGTGTTTCAAAGATACATCGGCAAGTTATCTCGATGGTCGTTTTCAGCACCTACTCCATTTGTGCCCATAAAATGAAATACTTTTGCTTCTCTGCATGGAAATAGAATCATTTTTATCGCCCATTCACCAGTTGCTGGACACGCTGCCTAAAATAGCGCTGTGTGCATATTTGGATCCTTTGCCCCCAGCCCCCTACTGAACTGTGCCTCCGCGTACTTTGGACGCTTTCCAACAGCTGCTGCCTGCCGAACCGTGCAGTTTAGCTGCAAAGAGTCAGCGGGGAGAAGCCAGGGCTCTCAAACGCCAGGGTTGAGCACCATTATCAAACCACCCACACTGTAGTCCAACCACTACAGGCTTTTCGTTACTGTGTTTTCGGTTTTAGGCAATTCAATAAAAAAAAAGTTCTCAGTGTTTCTCCCATCTTTCTTTAAAAATATTCTTAATTCATGCATGCTTGTTCGTTTTCCCAATACTATTTGAATGTTATCGTTTGGTGTTTTGCGGCTGCTGATTTGGCTTCATAGAACGGAGTCGTACACGTGTTGTAGGTGTAGTGGACACTGTAAAAGGACACGTCCACCAGCCTCTTGCCTTTCTTGTCCGAGAGGCAATCAGTCTTTAACTGGCAGAGTGAATGTTCTTTGTCACTGTGTTGGTGTCTTGCCAAAATAAAACGACGTGGTCTCCATTTCTCTGATGGCAGTAATGTATGCGGGAGGTACTTTTCACCTGCTACTTTGTTTGCAACCGGGGTTTAATTTTCTCACTGATAGCCTCTCCGTAGACCTGTCATGCATGATATTTCATACAAAAAGGGTCTTCAAGACATTGCCATAATTCGGAAGCTTTAATATTGTATTGACCAGCAAGTATTGTAGGGAGTGAGACCACTAAACGCATTGCATATTGAGGCCATCTTAAACTTGGTACGCGTCGGAACTTGCTGCTTTTTGTTATAATTATTTTTTTAAATCTTTTGTTACATTTTGTTATTCCAGGAAAAAAAGGGAGAGTGTTCTCTAAGAAACCTGTATAATTGTATCTACAGCTTATGAACGTTCCTCCTTCCTCCCCCTGAAAGGTGCTTTGGCAAACTTTTAAAAACTATGCCTTCCACCGGGTAGTATGCCTGACACGCCACCACTTTGAGAGGTGGCAGCTGTCTTTTAGGGGCACAATTTATGGCTCTGTTAAGCAGCAAGGATTTTTCCTCCTTAACTTTATTAACCTTTTTTTAGGGTACCCATACTCTTCATTCATCCTGCTGGCTCAAAAATGAGGATGAAGCCAGTTGTTTAAGAGGATTATATTATTAAGGTGAATGAGTAGTTTTTTGGAGGTTCATGTAGTTGGAAAAGAGTTTACCATGTTGAAGTCTATGAAAGTGTTATGTTTGTCAGCACTGCGAATAGGAGTGAAAACAGGGTGACATGCCAAACTTCACAACGCTTTAGGGGTGCAACAAATAACGAAATACCCTTTCCAATAAAGTTATTTTGCTGAAGAAAAACCCTGCAAAACTTCACAGAAGAACCTCCATAAACCTTTTCTTATTTTGCAGGCAAAGACTCAAATGTGGCACACCCATATTAACGAAAAGAAGAAGGAACTTTATTGTTCGATTAATTAAAATCTTTACAATAAGAAACACTCTGATAATAAAAAGTTATAAAAAGGGATTCGGTAATACAAAAGTTAAAATGTTTGACGGAGCATAATTACATAGAGCCAAGAGGGTACCGGATTTAATTTTTCATAATTTTCCTGACGACATGTGATTTCTGTAAAAGAAAATGTGGCAGAATAACTTCGTTGCTAAAAAGGAGCCATACCGCTAAAACACAGAAAAAGAGACGGACAAAGCACAGGTCCAGAAAAGTCCAACTGTCCGATCCACTCACTTTAAGGCTCTATCTAAAAAGAAGGATGGTCCCTACATGGACAAGGAAAGAGACTCTGGTGTCTCGGCAAAAAAACTCGGGGCCATTAAGGGAAGTGGGCAGCCTGTGAACCACCCACGGCCATTAACATGTTGATCCAGAGAAAAAAAGGTGGCATCTGACTACATTTATTAGATGGAGGCGACCCAGTGCAATAAGATGGAGATTTGGGTACTGGCAATCCCACTGCGTTAACCTTTTTGCCGCTCTTGTGACAAACTTGGTGAACCAGATATTGAGCATCGTGTTCGATGGGTTCATGGCTGCTAAGATGGCTTGGCAGCAGGAGCGAACACCAAGTTTATTCCAGTCGCCCCGTAGTAGCATCCTTCAATCGTTGAGTAAGGCAGGGCAAACGCACACCACATGCTCAATCGACTCCGTAGTACACCCACACCCCCTGCACATTGTATTATCGTTTGAGCGGCGCCAATCTGGTAGATGGTGCAAGAAAGGCCATTCACCCATCCTGAGGGCCAGGAATCTTTTTTCCACGCAACTCCATAGGTGCACGATAGATATGGCGTCGCGGTCCCTGGCTTAAGCCCCGATAAAACCGTCCAGGCGTGTTTGCGTTTTGTTAATTGTGCCCTGTCGGAGTGAAAGGACCAGAGCCGGACTCTTTTTATTTTTTTATTTTTAATGTATGTTTCGAGGGCCTGCTGGGATGGGTTAATTCCCCAAATTTCAGTTGCGTTCAGCATTTGCAATGAGTGTTCTAAATAGCAGCGGTGTTTTCGACCCACTTGGCTAGTTGATATTTCTTTCCACAGTATGGCCTCCAGGCTTTCTTCACTTGAAGTGCGCAGTTTGTTGCACAACTTGATGAAAGCGCCGGCCCCAACCCCTCGATGGTCTAGAAGGCCGACCCATAAAAAATACCACATCTTTAATGTGGTTCTTCCTTCCTGTTTTATTGGCCTTAAACCTCTAGCGCACCCCCGTGTAATGCATAATGTAGTGGAAAAGAGGGATCTGAGGTGCACTCTGGCCTCACCAACATTGCATGCTCGAAGGGGGTATCTATCAATAGTGCAATAGGTACAGGGGGGCCATTGAACCCCAAATATGGCTGTGTTGTACTACTCATCCAGCGGATCAGGACCTGTTTTCCTTTGTCCCAGGGTACTCTTGCTATGCTACTATGCATTTGATAATCCAAAATGTCGCCATTTAGGATGTTAGAACAGACAATCAAGTTAATATCCGGGATAGGCTGTAACGTTACTGTTATTCAGTGATCCGCTCCTTACCTCTCCCCACTTCTTTAATCTTCCTCCTACTTCTTAATCTTTCTCCCACCTCTCCACATTTGGGCAACTCCACTTGAGCCATGTAGGTGTTGAGGGTATCTAGGTCTTTAACAATCTCCTACGTAATCTACCAAATATAGAATAAGCCCATGATGATTATTACTCCCAGTATAGGTGTTTGTGCACAGCACCGCAATGCCCACAAAGCGACATGTTGGCTGCATATGAAGAATCTGAAAGCGTAAATTACCAACATATTACTGAATTGCTAAATGGCGCTAAGAGCCGTTTCAATGGGGTTCCCTGGCTTCCAATAATGATTCATTGGTGGTCCCCGGGATCAGAGGTGATTTAAATGGGGGTCCACCGAAGTCAAAAGGTAAGAACTACTGTACTAGACTAGACTATACCACACATCCTTCTTCAGTAGTTTTTAATGTGCAGAGTAGTGTTGCTGCGATCCAAGATCTTATTTATCGTCTCGGAAAGAAAACAGCATTAAGTTTCTGTGTCTCCCTGCTCCTAGTCGTCATGCCTTTTTTACTGTAAAAAGAGTGCCTGGTGCATTCCCTTCTTAGGTTGTAACAGCTCTATCGAAAGGAATGTCTTTGCATGTTGTCTGTTATCGGTTTTGTTACGATACTCGCCCTAACACAGCCCTCGAGCAGGAGAGACGTCCTCGTTTCTCGAGCTTCCACTCCCCACTTTTCCCAGGATTAGTGAAGCCAAATATGTACACTGGGAGTTGCCATTTCATTTACTATGTAAATACAAGAGATATTTGCTCAAACACACCCCCTGTAATAGCACACACCTGTATAGCAGATTAAACATCACATGGAGCACCATGCTTTGAGTTGCAGACCCCCTGATGCGGCTTTATCAGCGCTTTTCCATCGCTGGTGGAGATTCACGTAAAGCACTGTTACTTATCCTTCCCCTCCAGAGGCATAACCTTTACAGTCCTACTGCTCATTCTGAATTGAACCTGTGCTTGGAGGTTTAACTAGTTAAGGATGTCCTAGCAGATCAATTACATGATCTGGCTCCCCCCATGAAGCAGCCCCGTACACAACGGCGTGCAATGGGGCATGAGTGGATTGTCATTGGTCACACTAATCAATGAGCTGTTGACCGGAAGTTAAAGGGAGGCATTAGGAGTTCCAACTTTTGCTATGGAGGGCACTGGCTAGTGTCTGTATTTTATATGTCTAGCCTAGAGTTAGCTTTCTCCCGCTTCTTCTATCGGTCTGTTCAGCTGTCATTCACGTATTGCTTCCACCCATCACAGCACATTGAATGGAGCAGTAGGTCAGCGCACTTCATGTGTTGGTTGTTTTGCACTGTGACTTAGAGCATTTTGTCTGATCATACACACATGACCCAAAAAAGAAGTGTGATTCAGTGTGAGGACTAGTGGGACACTTTACTTTGTGAATGTTTTTTTCCTTTAAAATCTTTTTGTTATTTTAATTTCTTCCCTCATTCTTGTGTGTTCATGTTTCAGTAATTTAAAACCAACTGTTCGTTTTTTGCATTAAAGGATCATATTTTCCTGTGATGTGCATTAAAACTTGAAAGTTTTCTATACCTCATCTACGTACTCCTACATGCTATGAAGCACCCATACTGTTCTATTATATGCAACGGTTAATTGTTTAAATGTAGTTTTTTTTTATTGTAAGCATATGACTGACACATTTGGGTACAGATATGCTTGCAATTAAAATGTGTAGCCATTGTCAGCTTGCCTAGTCCAGACCAATTAGCTTTGCCAAAGCTTGTTATCCAGTGATATTAGTTATGTGGTTTTGTAGCGCATGGCGAGGCTCAAGCATAAAACGGGGATTTTATGCAGAGTATTTTGCATACTTTTCTATACACTTTTAGCATGCACCGTACACCACCACCCAGGTGTTCTTTTGTGCCGTGGAATATTTTGGCCTAAGGACAAAAATGGTGACCAATAACTACATGAACAGCCAAGTCTTGATGGCCTTACGGAAGGCCATATAGTGTTAATTTTCTAGCTTGTCATGGGAGAGCGTTCCAGAGGATTGACGTCAAAGGCCCAGACCCCAGGGCAAGTTTTGTTTGTACTACAGTCTCTGCAGAAGTTTGCAAGACGAGTATCAGAGTTTCACAAATGAGTTATGAGCATCTCCGTTTTAGCAAAGGAGCTTCCTGCTTATGGTAGGCCCTATAAACATTGCAGTCCAACTTTAGCGATACTTGATGAGCAACAGGCAGTCAATGGAAAGCAGGGGATGTTTGGATGATGTGGTTGAATTTGTTAATTCTCAGTAGAAGATGGGCATCAAGGCTGTGGATTCCTTTTCTGGACTCTTGAACTCTTCAGAGTCTACACAGAAGCAGCATAGGCAGGCAAAGATGTAAGGTGTTTAAAGTTTGGTGGAAGTATCAGCACTAATTATGATGGCACTCGGGACAGCACAGAACGTAGCACAGGGGAGTACCTTCAGTAAGGCCTATAGCATTGTGGCAGATGCAGTTTTGTGGTAAGTTCTATGCTTTTTTTTGTCTGAGTTTAACTACAATCTCTGTTGATGTCTTTGAACATTGTGGCTGTCTGGACTCTTGGTCTGCACCAGGGGCTGCTCCATTGCTGGCACGGGCACTTTGCCATTTGAAATGTTCTACGGCGTTCCAACTTGGTAGCTCCAGAGAAGGTTTAGATCCTCTGACAAGCAATAAAAATTAAATATAATGACAGAAAATTACTGCATTGTGAATGAAACTGCACTATTTAAGTGGAAATGAATAGTGAAAAAAAAATGATAAAATGAAGGATTTCATTTCCCTCAATGCTGTGTGACCACTGTGAAGACAGACACCTGCAGTACGTTCTGTGTTGCTTTGTCATGAGTGCTACTACAATTTTTGCTGATGTGTTAACGGCAGTAGCCTGGGATTACTTGACAAGGCAGAATGTTCTTTAGTTTACACAGCTAGAAAACACTTTTGTTGATTAGATTGTCTTGGGTGAGCAGTGAATGATTGGTAGCTAAATGGTGTTGTGTCTTGATTCAACACCAGGCTCCAGGCACATATGGACACTGGGAGCCAGGCATGGTCATCTACAAACTCTTTATTGGCTATTCTCCTATCCCTTCTGCAGATGCACTCTTCTATAGCTGGAATAGCTAGGCTCAGTTCATGCAACATGATGGCTATCTTCACTGTAACTGTTCCCCTCCCTCTGTGTCCCTGTCCCACTTCTGTCCTGCCCCACTTCAGGAAGTAGTCCTCTTCCATAGGCCAGTGGGGACTGATGATGTTTGATCCATGATCTTTCTTTAAAGTACTACCTTCATGCTCTACAGATGGGTGGTTAGAATAGGGCCTAAAGGAATAGTTGAAGCAGTCGGAGCGGCTGTTTAGAATCTCCAACAATTTGCAGTTGATGTGGTTATCTTGCATCCAAGCTGGACAAGAAGGACTGGGTGGTGGCAAGTGAGTTGTGCTAAAGTTTGAGCAGTATTTGGGTATTGTCAACGTAAGATTAACGTGTGACTAGGAAGGAAGTAATTGTAGACTTTAGGGACAGAAAAAAGGCATTAAAGAGAATGAGGGATGTAAAGAATTCTTGGAGGAAAGGAGCTTCAGTGACCTGTATTTAGTACTTGTGAAGAGTGGGAAATGCCATTATTGGTTTGTCACTTAGAGGGAGGAGATCTGTAAAGAGCTCTGCTCCCAACCATGGCATGTTCAAGAGAACTCTCTTATGATGTGGTGTGTAACATTATTGAGTGCTGTGCCTAGGTCGAGATACGTTTGGATGCCAGTATCTTTATTGTCAGACAACAAACACATACTTAGAGAGACTGGTATTGCTTCTTTGCTTTCAGTTGGTCTAAACCACCACGGGTAGGTATCCTTAAGTAAATTATGCATGTTATTAAATTTTGTTAAAATTTTTATAAAGCCCTCAATGTGGTTGTGACTAGACATTCAAGTGGGTTTGTCAGGAAAGCCAAATTGGAAATATGGCATTCGTTTTTGGGGTCTCAATAATTGAGGGATGGATGTTTTGTGAAATAATGTGATGGGAACTGTTGTGGATAAGAACGTGAGTGCCAAGGTGAGTTAGCTAACGCAAGTGTGAGAACCGGGATCAGGCTGTATACCCACATTCTGAAAGAAGCTTAGGCGAGACTGACTTGACCATGTGCATCATAGAGAGATTTGTAAAAAGGGCTTAGTAATCCACCTTGGAGTGGGAGGGCAGTGGATCAACCTTAAATGAAATGGCTTTAAAGCAGTCCAGGCCCCTGCCCTTGAGGGTTTCATATTGCGAATTATCTCGACTACACTACCGTCCTCCTGCAATGACTTTTAAGTTGGAATTTGAATTCCTGAGATATTACACAGTATGATAATTTGTTTGGTTGAGGGTTTATAGAATTCCAATATAAAACTATGACATTGTTCTTCAGAGACTTAGTCCTCCAAACTTTTGGGAGCTGTCTTAAAATCAATATTAACCAAGTAGCAGAATCTTTTGAAATTACCCTTCGCTTTATCCTCATACATTACTGCCCAAATATGCTAATAAAATGTTAGTTTCTTTTGCACAAGTAGGGTGTGATATATATTTTTTTTAGTTTACTGAACTCAGAGGTTTGAGTATTACTCCCTTCGTTCTGCTCTTTACGACGCAGCCTATTTAGTTCCCTTCCCAAGGATAAACAACCATGATCAAACCACTCTGAGAATGAACTTTTTTTTTTGTAAAATCATTTTTATTGGCATTTCTTATAGTGTACAGTACAGAATTTATGATTGCTTCGGAGACAAACATCATGCCATTTGTACATCGTAACATTGTTCAGGGCCGGACATTAGAACATGACCTTTACAACATTTCCTTAAGCATTACCGCCGACTTGAGGAGGTGTATGGGTATGAAGCGTGTGTCTACGGGTGGGTGTCTATTGCATGTACTGTGGGCGAAGCGTGAGCTCCCAACGCTGGCTCTATGATTCTTTGTTTTCTAAGTTGAAGATAACGAGATGAACTCTTCAAACTGGTGAAGTAGAACTTGGGTACACTGTGTTGGAGTGGGTGCTGCGTGGTATGAACCGGCGAGCTAATACAGCTGAACTGGGCTGTGAACTGTGTGTGCGCTGGGGGGAAGACAGGGATGCTGTGCCGGGGGTGGTACATGTGTTGTAGATCTTAGGCGTCTAGCCCCGCCCCACCGTGTATCTACTCCGCTGGGGGACTGCAGTGGGTAACCTCGTGGTGCGCAGCTGCTGCGGGGGAGCGAATACTCTGTGACAATGGCTCCTCCACAGTTTCGTGCTTGAAGGAATGGAGTAGGATAGCCCATGGCATGGATATGGGGTGTTTACGGATACCCTTGACCTCTTCAGTTCGGAGCACCTCTTCCTCTGCAGCGCCTCATTTGTTGACCGACCCAAGCCGCTAGCGGGGTCCCCCGGGCGCCCTCCAGTGCATTGCTATGCATCTTTTAGCCAAAAGGAGCGCCAAAGACGCGAAACGAATTTCCACTTTTTGATTCTTACGGCGCTTATTTATGCCTAGCGCGCAGGCATGTCCGCAAGCCCCGTGACTGTGAGAAGGGTGGCGTGAATTCTGGCCCCAGTAAGCACGGAGCGTTGGGCAGTCCCAGAACATGTGTAGAAAGGATGCATTAGGTTCGGGGCATCTGGGACACGTGAAGGACGAGTCCGGATAGTAGTGTTGGAGTTTCTCGGGAGTCAGGTAGGCGTAGAGCAAGATATGGAGTTGTATGTTCTTAAAGCGATAGTTGCTGGACACTTTTTTAGGAAACTCTAATGCGCGTTCCCACTCTTTGTCGTGGAGTGGTCGCTGGAACTCAGCCTCCCACTTCTCCCGAAGGGGTGCAAGGGTGATTGGGTGCAGTGCCCGCACCGCTTTGTATATCCATGTGACCAGATGTCGCCCTGGGCCCATCTGCAGTAGTGTGTGTATCACTGGGTGTGTGGAGGGCTCAGTGTCTATTGTGTGCCACATTCTACGGCAGTCTTCCAGCAGTTGCCGATGCAGAAGGAATTGCCCCCTGGGGAGATCCATGTCGGCCGCCAGTGATGCAAACGTCTGCAGTTGCCCGTTTATGTATAAGGAGCCTACCTCCGTGACCGAGTGCTCAGTCCACTCTCGCAGCGCTCGCTCCATGTAGTGTGTACGACCCCTGGAGAACCCCACCAGTGGCAGGACGGGGGAATACATGGGTGCTTCGCGGTGCATTCTGTGCACACGGGTTAGGCAAGCGCGCGCCACTGTTACCTGGAGGGGACACTCAAGTAGAGGTGCCGCCCCCGGCAACAGCATGCGGATTATAGTTGGGATCGGAATGAACCCGGTAGCTGTGGTTGTTTTCCCCTAATGCACGGCCTGCTGTCCATCTCGACACCCATTGAAGCTGGGCTGCGAGGAAATATGTCTCAAAGGAAGGGGCACCTAGCCCTCCCTGATCCATGGGTAGCTGCAGCTTAGTAAGGGCAATGCGCCGACGTCCCGAGCCCCAGATAAGGGTGCCGAGGAGGGTGTCCAGCTCCCGGAAGAAGGAGTGTGGGGGAACCACCGGGAGTTTTGCAAAATAGTATAGTAATCTCGGAACTAATATCATTTTGGCAACTGCGATTTTGCCAATGACTGCCAGGGGGAGATCCTTCCAGAAGTGCACGGAAGACCGGATACCAGCCATAGCCTGACGATAATTCCCCTCATATAGCTCCTGCGGCGTGTGGTATAAGCGGACGCCCAGGTACCTCACTGCCTGTGGGCTCCATGGTATACATACGCCGCCCAGTCGTAGTGGACAAGGGGGGAGATCGCTGGCGAGAGGGTAGACTGTTGACTTGGACCAATTCACGCGGAGGCCCGCCACCGCTTCGAATTCTCGCAGCGTGTGCAATATGGGGGTCAGATCCGACGCGACATCGCGGACGTAGATGAGCACGTCCGCGTACAGCGGGACGGCATGAGTAGTGTCTGCAAGTGGGATGCCCCAGCTCTCTCCCTCTTTGCGGAGACTGATCGCCAACGGCTCCATCGCCATGGCGAAGAGCAGAGGAGAGAGCGGGCAGCCCTGGCGCGTACCCCTGAGTATGGGAAACGACGGCGACATATGGGGCCCAAGTCTTACCCTAAGATGTTGGTGTGGAGTATATGAGCTTGGTGTTTGCGAGTAAACGAGGTCCCGCTCCCATCCGGCGTATGATCTGGAATAAGTAGGGCCATAGGAGAGTATCAAAGGCCTTCTCGAGGTCCAGGACCAGACACGCCGCACGAGGAAAGCGGTCACGGATCTGGTCCTGAACGTGAAACAGGCGCCGTATGTTGTAGGAAGTATTTCTGCCCGGCACGAACCCACACTGATCTGGGTGGATCAGCTTTGGTAGGACTGTGGCCTACCTGTCCGCTAGTATTTTCCCATATATTTTATAGTCAGCCAGTAACAAGGCTATTGGCCGGTATGAGCCCATGTGCTGTGGATCCCTGTCGGGTTTGAGGAGCGAGACTATAACCGACTCGCACATGGAGTGTGGCAACCCACCCTCGTCCAAAGCTGCCTGGAACTGCTTTACTAGTTGGGGGACCAGTTGTGCCGCAAAGGTGCGAAAAAATTCTAGCGGGAGGCCATCTAACCCTGGGGCCTTACATGTGGCCAATGCCTGTAGCGCCTGCTTGACCTCGGTCGAGGTTCTGGGCTCGTCAAGGTTTTGTCTGTCGCTGCGCGCTATGCGAGGCAGGATATCTGCTCAGAAACCGGGTGAGTCGCTCTGTGTCCACTGGGGCTGGGGCCGCGTAGAGCTGTGTGTAATGGCGGTTGAATGCGTCGAGGATGGCCACCTGCGAGTGCACCAGAGTGCCCTGTTCGGTGCATATCGTCGTGATCGGCGGGAGAGTTGTGTCTTGCTTCACCAACCACGCTAAAATCGCCCCGCTCTGTCCCCCCCCCCTGTGCACCCGAGCCGCGTATGCCTTAAAATTATATCTGCGG